>JAULAV010000094.1:0-600000 GCA_030789695.1 Scilla litardierei
TTTTTTTGTCTGTATAGGCGACGACGATGATGATCTGCCAAGACAGTTTACATCTTATTTTTAACAAATATGGTTGGTTGAGGTTGGGTGGCTTGCAAACACAGACTACACATACAAACTACATACTCTTGATTGCATTTTATCTTAGCATGATTAATTTTATAACATTCGTTTTTTCCACAAATGTTGTGATATTATTGTAGCTCTCCCAGTTTAAAATTTCCAGAGAAAGGTATTCTATACTTGATCAATCTGCGCGCGTTCGCGCATGCGCACGCGCGCGCGCGCGCGCACACACACACAGAGAGATAGAGAGAGAGAGAAAGAGAGAGAGAAAGAGAGAGAGAGAGACTACACACAGAGAGAGAGGGAGACTACACCCATAGACCACACACATAGACAAAGAGAGAGAGAGAGAGAGAGAGAGAGAGAGAGAGAGACTACACACACACACACACACACACACGCACACACACACACACACACACACACACACACACACAGAGAGAGAGAGAGAGAGAGAGAGAGGGAGACTACACCCATAGACCACACACATAGACTACACATACAAACTACCCACACACCCACACATACAAACCACACACACGGACAACACATACAGACTACTCACACCCTTCCACACACAGACTACACATACAGACTACACATACAGCACACACATATCAGACTACACACAGACAGATTCACACACAAACTACACACACACACACACACACACACACACAGAGAGAGAGAGAGCACACACACACACACACACACACACAGAGAGAGAGAGAGAGAGAGAGAGAGAGAGAGAGAGAGAGAGACTACAAACAAACACATATGGGTAGTCAATCATATTGCAGCAATTTTTTTCAAGTATTACAATGGACAACTTTGAGCCTCATTCTTTCGTTGGCTTTTCTTTTGCAAAAAATGAATTTTTACTTTTAAATAATATTACTGTATTTTGAATTAAAATTTTATTTTTAATTTTCAATTTCACTGACGGTACCATCAGTATACAAATGTTTATTTTTAAAAATGTTTATTTATTACTGACGGACCCGTCAGTAACAATGAATATTTTGCTGACGAAGTCGTCAACTATATTTTATATTTTAATAGGTTTCGCTGACAGTTCCGTCAGCGACATATATATTTTTTAAACATTCAATTATTACTTACAGATCCGTCAGCACAACTCTTTGTTTTCGCTGACAAAACCCTCAGCGTTATATATTTATTTTTAAAAAAGTTTAATTATTGCTCACGGCTCCTTCAGTAAAGGTTTTAGTTTTTGCTGACGGTTCTGTCAACAATGGTGTTGGTTATAGCTGATAGCTCCTCAGTAAAAGTTAATCTATCGCCAACGGTTAGCTCGCCGTCAGTGACTTTTTCTAATGGAGCCGTCAGTAAATGTATTACTTACCTCAATCCGCTGACGGAATGTCTGACTGGCATTTACTGCTAGTGAAACTATCACTGATGGTGATCTGACTTTCACTAATGGCAAAAGCTATCAGTAAAACCCATTTTCCTGTAGTTATGGTCATATCTTTCTTTTAATCTGGTCCACAAGTTCAAAGGATATTGGATAGATAAGTATTGAACCTTGAAACTGTCACTGAGATGCCTGTAGATAAATATCAGCACATTTGTCTTATCTTTGTCACTAACATCTCCATTTTCAGTAATGGCATCAACAAGTCCTTGCCCTTGTAGGTTCAATTTAATTTCAAGGCACCATGAAAGATAGCTATTTCAATTCACATCCAAGATATGAAATTTGGGCTTCTTAATATTAGTCATGACCCAACAATATAATGATTCCAAAATAAATGGAATTAGTATGACAACTTTAGGTGCCACAATCTTATTAAAAAACTTAGCAACACTTTTTTTTTGCTCAAAACTAAATTTAGTATGACTACTTCATGTGTCAAAATGATAATTATCATATGTGTTAATAATGCCAAAATGAATATTAGTATGACGACTTCAAGTGGTAATAACAAATCAAAGTGATGATTAATATTACGACTTATAGTGCCAATATCACTTATAAGAAATTAAGCAACAATTTCATATTCAAATAGATCTATCCTTAATGTGACAACTTTAGGTGTCAACACTAATTTAAAGTGGCGATTTCAATATGACAACTTTTGGTGTCAACAAAAACTGAAAAATGAAAGAAAAAAGAGTAGAAGAAGAAGAATTTTAACAATAGAATTTGAACTTATAAGAAAATCAAACCTTCCAATCTTGTGTTGTCTTAAAGAAGAAGATCAAGACTTAGACTTTGTAGAGACTTCGTGCTAATAACATGTTGTGGAACAATAAAGAAAAAAGAACAATTATAATAAAAAACTAAATAACAATAACAATAACAATAACAATAACAAGAATAGATAGAAAAGGACTAGAGATAATATTATTGATGTAGATAACGATATTGAGAACTACATAAGGTAGAGAACCTCTATTTATACTACAACCTCAAATGTGTGGGTAGACAAATCTTTTCAAATTCTTCGTCTACCTGTAATACCTTAATTATTCCATTAAAGAAAGGTTTAATGGCTATAGTTGGTGACATTAGTATGAATATCTCTACCAATTTCTTTTTATATAACCAATCATCAAATGCATGAATTTAGACATGGTCTGTAAATCCATTCATTTGAAACATAGAAGTAGGAATGTCTCTACACATTCCTCTTCATATAACTAACATCAAATTGTATGAATGTCCATTAATTCATAACAGTTCTCAAATTAAGATAAAAAAGGAGTTATAAAGTTCTCAGCAAAGCCCAAATTTTTCAATAAAAGTCCAATTTCCTTCATTTTTCTTCCATAATTTATCCTTATCGGTCATCATGTCACCCAAAATTCAATCAAGGGGTGCAAGAATTTTGACAATATAAAGCAAATGAATGGATTCAAAACATGTAACATAACCAGATACAAGATCTAGATCCAAAATAGAATAAATATTTGGCAACATAAGCTTATCTAATGGACCAGGAATACAAAGGGCACATGCTTCGGGGGCATATTGGTTTAACATAATACGTGTGTTAACGATGATCAAAAATTACACTAATATAATTTTGCAGCTATTAAGAAGCTAATAGGAACCAATGGACAAGGTGTCAAGACTCAAGAATGGATGATAACCCACATGACAAGGACTTGGACAATATCCACATCAATCGAGCTTAACATAGTTGTAATTTTGTTTATTAATGTACTTTATCTACTTGGCAGTTGCCAGAGTAGTGATATTAAAGCCTTAAAGACACAGACACACACACACACATCAAACCATACGTTTAAGACTTAGAATTTCCTTGAAATCAAACTATATCAAAACCCATTGATTATAATTTAAATTAGTGTTTTCATATGATTAGTAGTCACCTAACAACAAATATTAGTCAACGAATGTATCTAGATACCAGAGCCAAATATGAATTTATTAGTCAACTAACAGGACCATTAGTCAACTAATACATAATGAAATCCTTTCATTTTCAACATGACACGTGCAAAATGTTGCACACTACCAAGTATAGGAGTTGTCAATGCAATATACCTTGATGAGCTCAGGGTCGATCCATAAGGACAAATCGCGTCTACAATTATGCTAGGAGATTATTTAATGAAATGTGAACCACCTTTTGAAGGCGAGATGGTTTTTTTAATAGGTTGGGTGAAAGAATAATAAAACTAAAACGAAGCTGGGGTTAGTGTTAGCATCGTAATCGGATATGGGGGGTGTGTGTAATGTGACTTCATTAGGGTTGTGCCCTACTATGCATTCCATTCTTCATTTTGCGCCTAGTGGGCTAACAACATCGGATGTCTCAATCACGCATCCATGCCAATTTATGGGGATTGGATGGTTCAGCAATCAAGCACTTTAATGTTGGTGTCATATGTAATCATAGGGTTATGGGTTCTATATTCTAATTACTAGATAGTGTCTTGCAGCACACTACCCTAACTATGTCTAGGGCCCCTCGACGGGTCTCATGCACTTAACCGATGCCTCGCAGCATGCCATTATCGGATCGCTCGATGGGTCATGCTATAACACTTAGGAGATGCCTCGTGTCATTCCATCCTCATCGAACCCCTCGACGAGTGATGCACTGCAATACAAATACGGATAACACTAACACAATGATTTAAGCATTACATAACATGGACATGAATGGAAGCATAGATGTATATAATCCCTAATTAAATCACATCTCAAACCAAGAGAATCACCCAATCATGATAATAAAAATAAAAATCTTCATTGATATTGCAATAGAAGTCATACAAAGAGAGAAACTAATACAAAATAAAATGAGAGGGTTTAGATTCAATATCACCAAAAGAGGATGAAGCTCAGCCCTTAACTCCTCTTGCTCAGCTGCCACTTTCCCCAAATCAAAACCTTGAAACCTAGAAAATAAAAGAGGAAGAAGAAAACACAGATGATGGAAGATCCTACCGTAATCCCCTATTATTAGGTTTAAATAACCTCCGTTGGGCGAATCCAGACCCTCCAATTCATTATCCAACTATCAAGCTTGTCACCCCCAAGATCAGGTTCCAGATCAGGTTGTAAAACCCTAAGCCACAGCGCCCGAATCACATTGGAAATCAACAGCAGCTCGGTTAACACAACCGTGTACTACGCCGACACGATTATGTCGATGTCTACATAGTTTCTTCTCCAAATCGACGTGGTCACGTCGATAAGACACGGTTGATTAGTTACAGTGCTCCAAAACCAAGCTACTATTTGTTTTTATACTCTGCTTGACACGGTCGTGTCAATGTTTGACACGATCGGGTAGGAGGGGATGCTCTGGCTGCTTGCCCCTTGATTTTGAGCACCACAGGGTCGTTTACACGACTACGTGTGCCTCATCTTCTTTCGGAAATTGTAGAGGATGCTTCCGAAGTCCTAAAAATCTACAACAATAGGCATTGGAATCGTGAGAGCATCACCTACATATGAAAATATAAGAAAGCACAAGAGAGCAATAAAAATAGAATTTTGCACATAAATAGAGAATAAGCTCCAAATCTTAATGATATTCACATTATGCACATAATGACGCTACAATAAGGATAATCTATGCAGCAATTGCAATTAGTTAGGAGTTATAATATGAAATATTTACTACTAATCACACCTCCAACTAGCTCTTTGCTAGTCCCTAGCAAAGTGAGCAAACATTCCGAAAATAAATCTCACACACCATATTCAATTCTTCGACCATAGAATTAATTATAAACAACATTACCCAACATAATTCAATAAGTATTGTAATGCCCCGTATCCGCAATACATCCTTTTATGTGTATATGTATGAATGTGAATGTGTTTGTATTTGTATTTGGATGAATGTGAGTGTGTGTGTTTGGTTATGTGTATGTATGTATCTTTGTGAATGTGTGGATGTGTGTATGCATGTGTAGGAATGGCATGCTAGTAATTATATCCCTAAGTTGAGGGGTGATTTCAGTTGGTGGCCTTCTTGTAATTCTTTAGAAGATAGAGGGTAGGTTGGGTGAGGGTACTTTAGTCATTGTACTTGATGCATGCTTATCTTATGGATAGAAGCCTAAGATATTTTTAGAGAGGGGTCTAGAGGGTCATTAGCTTTATTTCTTTTGTCTCCTCCCTTGTGTCTTTCTCCCCCTCTCCTTTTCTCTCTTAAAATCGAAATCACCTCTCATCTCTCCTCACACTTGCTTTCACTTCATTAAAATCCTTTAATTAGTTCTTCCATTTGGTGCTTGCTTGGAGATTGGAAGAAATTTGATGAAGCTTGGCTCTAGAAGGTGAGCTCTATCCCTCTACTTCCCTTCCTCCTCATACCAAGCTATCATCTCCATTGTCACTTCATTTTACCCTCTAGGTGTTTGTGGTAGATGCAAAGATGGGAGCTTGGAGCTTTTGGAGTGGACTAAAGCAAGAAAGCTGGAGCTTTTGGAGTGGACTAAAGCAAGAAAGCTAGGAGCTTTGAAAGGTAGGAGTTCATAACCAATCTCTTTCTTGTGAATAATATGTTTGAGGTTGTTATGCATGATGTTGTTGTAGATATTACAGATTTTTCTGCTCTGTTGTTGTTACTGTTTGGACTATAACTTTCGGTATAGACCTCCTAAGTTTAAGATCTTAGATAATTTGGAAAGCTCATTAAGTTAGCTACAAATTTAGATACTAAATTCAATATCTGCTTGAAACTAGACTTAAACTAATAATCTTCAACGTAGTGTCATTTCTTACAAAATCTCCTTATTATGGTGCTCTGTTATTGTGGTGAGTGTTTCTGTTATTGTGGTGAGTATAAATTTTATACTACTTCTTCAAGAATTATGTTTTAATATGATCTGAAAAGCCCTTGAAGTTACCTACAGAGATTAAAGCCTAATTCTTCCTGTAATTAGACTAAATTATTGATTTCAGTCATAGTATCACATTCTGGCAGATTCTGCACCATGTTGATAAACAGAGTATAACTTTCACTGTAGACATCCAAACATTATTAGCTTAGACAATTTGGAAACCTAACTGAATAATCTACGCTTTTCATGTCGAGACCTCCTCAGGATTAGGACTTTAGATGACTGCAACTGGCTGATAATTACAACTAAGTAACTCAGTGTAAGGACAGATTCTGTACCCTATGTTTTGCAGGCTATAACTATTAACTCAATTATCTGAAAATTACGATTTTTCATAATTGAAAACATATGTGGATGATCTACATTTTCCATTCAGAAACCTGTGTCTAATTCTAATTGCATTTGTTGTTATATTGTTGTGAATGTGGTTGTTGCTGAATATTGTTGATGTCTTAGTGTGGTTCTTATGTTATTATTGTGATGTTGTTGTGATTACGAATACAATACAATGTGAGATGTGCACAAATGGCCATGTCTAGTTGAAAAAGAGAGATGATAAAAGATATATGGTGTAAGGAGTAGCTACGTGGACCGAAGTGCATTGGGCCAAAGTCCAATGGTAAGAGACGAGAGAATTCATCGGGGGCCACCTCTTGATCCCAATGGGAGCCACCTCTCGAATCCATGCTAGCTTAGATAATGGGATCCCCTAGGTATTGCATATGCATTTCATGCATGTATATCATATGCATTTCATCACATGTGTGATTTAAGCATTTCATCCCATGTGTGATATGTGCATTGTGTGTTGTATGTCTGAGTATGTGACATGTTGTGAATGCTCTAAGTTATGTGTGCTCTGAATATGGTTTGTGCTTCTTGTCTTTGTGGTGTTTGTGGTGTTTTACTTTTATGCGTATGTATTATAATTGCTTCATTGTATGTCCCTTTTAGTTGGTTCCTTTAATTTAGCTATCTCCTTTACTTGTTTACTTCGTCACAGTTACTCTTTAAGCATCACAATGTCAAATATAGATATTCCTATGTTAGAGTTGTGCACTCCTACTGGACACGCTTTGACGTGCCATCCCCCTTTTCCCCATAGGTAGCAGAGGAGTTTTGGAGAGCTGTGGAGCTGGAGTTAGAGTTTAGGGATAGTGTAGGGAGTGTGTTGTATTGGTGGGCTGGGTTGTACCTTTGTGTTCACCCCATTGGTGGTGTTGTACCTGAGGTTGTGTTGTATATGCTTGTACATTGTTATATATATATATATACTAGTCATTACACGTGCCCATAGGGCACGGTTTATTTAATGGCTGAGTTTTTCTCCCCAACAAATTTCAAGTTCCCCCAAATTTCAAATTTTCCCACAAAATTTCAAGTTTCCCCCCAAATTTAAGTTTTCCCCCAAATTTAAGTCCCCCCAAAATTGTCATTACCACTAAGGACAAACTTGCCACGTAGGACAAAGCTTTGTCCTAGTAGGATAAGATTCAAAATCTTCATAGAACCGGAAAAAAAATGGCCGGAAGGGGTGAGAATAAAAAGTGTGGGTGTGTGTGTGGGGAGGGTCCATAGGCAAAAATACAAAAACCGGGGTTGTATGTGCAAAATTCCCCACCTCCTCTTTTATCCCTCAAAATCTCATCTCTTATATTTTCTCTTATTCAATTTCCCTGTTTTATATAACAGATATCCAAATTCTCTTATCCAATTTCTCATGTCCAAATTCTCTTATCAATTTCTCTTGATAACATCCGTCTTTTATATAATAGATATCCCTTATCTAATTTCTCTTGTCCAATATCTCTTATCCAATTTCTCTTGATAACATCTCTCGTTTGTAATATAGGTATCTCTTATCCAATTTCTCTTGATAACATCACTCTTATCCAATTTCTATTGTCCAATATCTCTTATTCAATTTCTCTTGATAACATCCCTCTTTTATAATATAGATATCTCTTATCCAATTTATCTTGTCCAGTATCTCTAATCCAATTTCTCTTGATAACATCCCTCTTATATAATATAGATATCTCTTATCCAATTTCTCATGTCCAATATCTCTTGTCCAATTTCTCTTGATAACATCCCTCTTTTATAATATAGATATCTCTTATCCAATCTCTCTTGATAACATCCCTCTCTTATAATATAGATATCTCTTATCCAATATCTCTTGTCCAATTTCTCTTGATAACATCCCTCTTTTATAATATAGATATCTCTTATCCAATTTCTCATGTCCAATATCTCTTATCCAATTTCTCTTGATAACATCCCTCTTTTATAATATAGATATCTCTTATCCAATCTCTCTTGATAACAGCCCTCTCTTATAATATAGATATCTCTTATCCAATTTCTCTTGTCCAATATCTCTTATCCAATTTCTCTTGATAACATCCCTCTTTTATAATATAGATATATATATATATATACATATATATATATAGACATCTATTATACATTTGACAGCGATTTTTGAATCATATGGCTGACTAGGACAAGCTGACTAGGACAAACTGGTTGATAAAAGACGGCCAGGATTTAATCTTGGAAAATTAAAGGTTGGGATGAAGCTTTGAGATGAAGGGTTTGTATTAACTCAGCCTTTTGATTTGTGGGTCCCATGTGATTGTGAGCAAAAGTGCCCAACTCTTTGCGTGAGCTGGTGAGCGCAGTAATCTGTTTGTTTTGGGAAGAGCAAGGGGCTTTTTTTGGGGAAGAGCAACAGTCATTTACTGAGAGCTTCCCCAAAATTGGCCCTCCCTCTTCCCCAAAATATGAAGATAGCATCAAAGATTTTGCTAGAGCATCAAAGAGCTTTTCTGGGCTTTTCTGGGTCTTGCTTCTCGCCACCAAGGCTGCAACAAAGGGGACATGATCGGAATCAGGGATCAAGGACCAACCTCCTTCTTCTTCTGTCTATGGCTGGTCCTAACCAGATTCAGAGCCTTGGCAGCCGAGATGGTGTCATTCTGGAACTGCATCATGGTCGCACTCTTCGACTTCTGATCCCCCGTCTTTAGCTTTCCAACCGTCGAAGTGTGGCCCATGGCAGCAGAAGGCGGAGTGTTGTCGGACTTCGCGGCGGCGGTAGAAGCCGGTCGTCATCGTCGTGAACATCATCGGAGTCATCATTGGGCCTGAGTCTATTCGAGTCTGTTTCTGTTTCTATTTCTATTTTTGCGGAGACCAGAATCTTGCGAGGGTTTTACATTTTATTTGGGGGAAGAAACGAAGAAGGGGATGCTTTGCTAAGGACATCAATGGTTTCTTAAGCATGGTTTACTCGGCTATGCTGCGAGGGTTTTACATCATCGGAGTCGGACTTCGCTACACTGCTAAGAAAGTCGAATACTCCGTTTTACTCGGCTTTAAGGTAACCAGATTTCATCTTTTTTCAGTTGAAGAACCCTTTTGGTAATCTTAAGCATGGTTTTGTTCGGATTGATAAGATTAATGAATTGGGATCATGTAGGGTTTGCAAATAAGTAACGGAAAAGGGAGAGCAGCAGCAATGGTTGGAGAGGTTCTCGCCGATTTGCTGTAATAAAAATTATTCACAGAATGCGTATCTGAAAATCTGATCATATTCTGACTTATTTTGGCTCGAAGAAAACAAATATGAATATCATAAGACTCTGCAAATTAAAGGAGCCAAGACCAATCGTGTTTGTCTCCCAAAGAATCATCTTGGCCCCTGCCACATTAGGTGCAATGTTTGAAAACTGCATTTATGCTATCTTGAATTTTGAATCGACGCCCTCATCCACCTTCATGTACGAATTTAATTCTCTTTATTGGCTCCTTTTCATCCATTAGGGTTGATTCCTAATTTTAACATGCGTATCTTTGCAGAGGGACGCTGAGATCGAGAGTGTCACAACGGCGATTGCCGAGATCAACAGCGAGATCGGAGTGTCATTGCAGAGGGACGCTGAAATCGAGAGTGTCACAACGGCGATTGCCGAGATCAATGGCGAGATCGGAGTGTCACTTTTCATTTTTAGAGTTCGCAAAGATCAACGGCGATTGCCGAGATCAACGGTGTTGCCTGTGCCAAATAAATAACCATGCTGATCTTGCTAAAAGTATATCCAGTGATCCCTGAAATCCAGGTTGTAAACTGATTTCTCCAGAAATTTTATAAAACCAAATGGGACTTTCAATTCAATGGTGTTGCCTGTGCAACAAGAGAATATGAATTAAAATCTATGAATGTTATATAAATTTAAGAAATCTTAAAAAGGATACATTCAATGCTTTGTTGTGAATTGTTGAGCGTATTTAGATTCTCAGCTAAGGTTTGGCTGTCAAAACTACTTGCCATTTCACTTTTGCTCACAAGATTACCCCATGCAAATAAGAGATTCCTGTTTCAACATTTATACCTTAAGTTAGTAATAAGAAAATATCATGACTACCAAGACAAAAGTAATCTTCTCTTATCAACAAGGAGTATGGACCAAAATGTATTTTACATCTAACACGGACCATCTCTCATAACCATAAACCTCCCAATGGTATTTCTGTGCTGCTGAAGATAACACCGACTACTGAGTGAACCAAAGCATCATATAGCTCTACACTTGAAGAAATAAGCATAAGCATAACACAAACACAATTACAACATATATCCGGGTAAAGATAGTCCCAAGACCTGGACTACATAAACAATAGTTATCGATCAATTGTTTATGTTGCACTCAGGATACTGCAGAAAATGGATGTTTATTTGGCACACCATTGGTTATTTATACTTTTAGCAAGATCAGAATGGTTTTTTATTGGTATAAGCATCCTTATAGAGGAAGGTCATCCACACTACTCATTTCCATTTTAGTTGGTATGTTTAGCATATGTATGTATCTCATGCACAGAGAAAAAATTGTAAAAGAGTGTAAGAAAATTGATTATTTTGAGTATCTGATTTTTGTTTTCCGTAATTGTAGGCATGTCAATAAAAATTTCATCTGTTTGGCTGAAGAATTACAAATTTAAGTGCAAACTGAAAATAATTTTCTTAAGCCCTCATGTTAATTATATGAGGTGTCCCCAACATTTGCAGGAATGCTGGATGCTCACCAACGCCGAATTCTTCGTTTGTGACAATATGATTTGCATTGTGATTATCGATATGCTACAATTCAAATGCAAGTTTTTTGTGGCACGGGTTATTTTGAAGGGGAAATATTTTAAATGAACCGTGCCCTTGGGGCACGGGTTATGACTAGTATACATATATATATATATATGTATATATATATATATACATATGTATATATATATATATACATATGTATATATATATATATACATATGTATATATATATATATACATATATATATATATATATATACATATATATATATATATATATACATATATATATATATACATATATATATATATATATGTATATATATAGATATCTGTATATACATATATATATATATACATGTCTATATATATGTATATATACACATGTATATATACATGTCTATATATGTTTATATACATATATAATATATGGATTTAATGTAGAAAAGGTGGCACCTGATCCATTGGATCAGGTGCTTAGACACAAAAAAGGAGGGAAGTACAAGCCCCCACATGGGCTTGTACTCGTCGGGCCACATCTTTTTGTGTCTTGCAACTGATCCAATGGATCAGGTGTCACATGCTCTACATTAATCCTATTTTATATTTATATATATATGTGTATCTATTATACATTTGACAGCGATTTTTGAATCATATGGCTGACTAGGACAAGCTGACTAGGACAAACTGGTTGATAAAAGACGGCCAGGATTTAATCTTGGAAAATTAAAGGTTGGGATGAAGCTTTGAGATGAAGGGTTTGTATTAACTCAGCCTTTTGATTTGTGGGTCCCATGTGATTGTGAGCAAAAGTGCCCAACTCTTTGCGTGAGCTGGTGAGCGCAGTAATCTGTTTGTTTTGGGAAGAGCAAGGGGCTTTTTTTGGGGAAGAGCAACAGTCATTTACTGAGAGCTTCCCCAAAATTGGCCCTCCCTCTTCCCCAAAATATGAAGATAGCATCAAAGATTTTGCTAGAGCATCAAAGAGCTTTTCTGGGCTTTTCTGGGTCTTGCTTCTCGCCGCCAAGGCTGCAACAAAGGGGACATGATCGGAATCAGGGATCAAGGACCAACCTCCTTCTTCTTCTGTCTATGGCTGGTCCTAACCAGATTCAGAGCCTTGGCAGCCGAGATGGTGTCATTCTGGAACTGCATCATGGTCGCACTCTTCGACTTCTGATCCCCCGTCTTTAGCTTTCCAACCGTCGAAGTGTGGCCCATGGCAGCAGAAGGCGGAGTGTTGTCGGACTTCGCGGCGGCGGTAGAAGCCGGTCGTCATCGTCGTGAACATCATCGGAGTCATCATTGGGCCTGAGTCTATTCGAGTCTGTTTCTGTTTCTATTTCTATTTTTGCGGAGACCAGAATCTTGCGAGGGTTTTACATTTTATTTGGGGGAAGAAACGAAGAAGGGGATGCTTTGCTGAGGACATCAATGGTTTCTTAAGCATGGTTTACTCGGCTATGCTGCGAGGGTTTTACATCATCGGAGTCGGACTTCGCTACGCTGCTAAGAAAGTCGAATACTCCGTTTTACTCGGCTTTAAGGTAACCAGATTTCATCTTTTTCAGTTGAAGAACCATTTTGGTAATCTTAAGCATGGTTTTGTTCGGATTGATAAGATTAATGAATTGGGATCATGTAGGGTTTGCAAATAAGTAACGGAAAAGGGAGAGCAGCAGCAATGGTTGGAGAGGTTCTCGCCGATTTGCTGTAATAAAAATTATTCACAGAATGCGTATCTGAAAATCTGATCATATTCTGACTTATTTTGGCTTGAAGAAAACAAATATGAATATCATAAGACTCTGCAAATTAAAGGAGCCAAGACCAATCGTGTTTGTCTCCCAAAGAATCATCTTGGCCCCTGCCACATTAGGTACAATGTTTGAAAACTGCATTTATGCTATCTTGAATTTTGAATCGACGCCCTCATCCACCTTCATGTACGAATTTAATTCTCTTTATTGGCTCCTTTTCATCCATTAGGGTTGATTCCTAATTTTAACATGCGTATCTTTGCAGAGGGACGCTGAGATCGAGAGTGTCACAACGGCGATTGCCGAGATCAACAGCGAGATCGGAGTGTCATTGCAGAGGGACGCTGAGATCGAGAGTGTCACAACGGCGATTGCCGAGATCAATGGCGAGATCGGAGTGTCACTTTTCATTTTTAGAGTTCGCAGAGATCAACGGCGATTGCCGAGATCAACGGTGTTGCCTGTGCCAAATAAATAACCATGCTGATCTTGCTAAAAGTATATCCAGTGATCCCTGAAATCCAGGTTGTAAACTGATTTCTCCAGAAATTTTATAAAACCAAATGGGACTTTCAATTCAATGGTGTTGCCTGTGCAACAAGAGAATATGAATTAAAATCTATGAATGTTATATAAATTTAAGAAATCTTAAAAAGGATACATTCAATGCTTTGTTGTGAATTGTTGAGCGTATTTAGATTCTCAGCTAATGCCTCGCTGTCAAAACTACTTGCCATTTCACTTTTGCTCACAAGATTACCCCATGCAAATAAGAGATTCCTGTTTCAACATTTATACCTTAAGTTAGTAATAAGAAAATATCATGACTACCAAGACAAAAGTAATCTTCTCTTATCAACAAGGAGTATGGACCAAAATGTATTTTACATCTAACACGGACCATCTCTCATAACCATAAACCTCCCAATGGTATTTCTGTGCTGCTGAAGATAACACCGACTACTGAGTGAACCAAAGCATCATATAGCTCTACACTTGAAGAAATAAGCATAAGCATAACACAAACACAATTACAACATATATCCGGGTAAAGATAGTCCCAAGACCTGGACTACATAAACAATAGTTATCGATCAATTGTTTATGTTGCACTCAGGATACTGCAGAAAATGGATGTTTATTTGGCACACCATTGGTTATTTATACTTTTAGCAAGATCGGAATGGTTTTTTATTGGTATAAGCATCCTTATAGAGGAAGGTCATCCACACTACTCATTTCCATTTTAGTTGGTATGTTTAGCATATGTATGTATCTCATGCACAGAGAAAAAATTGTAAAAGAGTGCAAGAAAATTGATTATTTTGAGTATCTGATTTTTGTTTTCCGTAATTGTAGGCATGTCAATAAAAATTTCATCTGTTTGGCTGAAGAATTACAAATTTAAGTGCAAACTGAAAATAATTTTCTTAAGCCCTCATGTTAATTATATGAGGTGTCCCCAACATTTGCAGGAATGCTGGATGCTCACCAACGCCGAATTCTTCGTTTGTGACAATATGATTTGCATTGTGATTATCGATATGCTACAATTCAAATGCAAGTTTTTTGTGGCACGGGTTATTTTGAAGGGGAAATATTTTAAATGAACTGTGCCCTTGGGGCACGGGTTATGACTAGTATATATATATATACATATATATATATATATATATACATATATATACATATATATAGATATATATACATATATATAGATATCTATACATATATATATATATATATACATATATATATATATATATACATATATATATATATATACATATATATATATATATCTGTATATATATATATATCTGTATATACATATATATATATATACATGTCTATATATATGTATATATACACATGTATATATACATGTCTATATATGTTTATATACATATATAATATATGGATTTAATGTAGAAAAGGTGGCACCTGATCCATTGGATCAGGTGCTTAGACACAAAAAAGGAGGGAAGTACAAGCCCCCACATGGGCTTGTACTCGTCGGGCCACATCTTTTTGTGTCTTGCAACTAATCCAATGGATCAGGTGCCACATGCTCTACATTAATCCAATTTTATATTTATATATATATGTGTATCTATTATACATTTGACAGCGATTTTTGAATCCTAGGGCTGACTAGTACAAGCTGACTAGGACAAACTGGTTGATAAAAGACGGCCAGGATTTAATCTTGGAAAATTAAAGGTTGGGATGAAGCTTTGAGATGAAGGGTTTGTATTAACTCAGCCTTTTGATTTGTGGGTCCCATGTGATTGTGAGCAAAAGTGCCCAACTCTTTGCGTGAGCTTGTGAGCGCAGTAATCTGTTTGTTTTGGGAAGAGCAAGGGGCTTTTTTTGGGGAAGAGCAACAGTCATTTACTGAGAGCTTCCCCAAAATTGGCCCTCCCTCTTCCCCAAAATATGAAGATAGCATCAAAGATTTTGCTAGAGCATCAAAGAGCTTTTCTGGGCTTTTCTGGGTCTTGCTTCTCGCCACCAAGGCTGCAACAAAGGGGACATGATCAGAATCAGGGATCAAGGACCAACCTCCTTCTTCTTCTGTCTATGGCTGGTCCTAACCAGATTCAGAGCCTTGGCAGCCGAGATGGTGTCATTCTGGAACTGCATCATGGTCGCACTCTTCGACTTCTGATCCCCCGTCTTTAGCTTTCCAACCGTCGAAGTGTGGCCCATGGCAGCAGAAGGCGGAGTGTTGTCGGACTTCGCGGCGGCGGTAGAAGCCGGTCGTCATCGTCGTGAACATCATCGGAGTCATCATTGGGCCTGAGTCTATTCGAGTCTGTTTCTGTTTCTATTTCTATTTTTGCGGAGACCAGAATCTTGCGAGGGTTTTACATTTTATTTGGGGGAAGAAACGAAGAAGGGGATGCTTTGCTGAGGACATCAATGGTTTCTTAAGCATGGTTTACTCGGCTATGCTGCGAGGGTTTTACATCATCGGAGTCGGACTTCGCTACGCTGCTAAGAAAGTCGAATACTCCGTTTTACTCGGCTTTAAGGTAACCAGATTTCATCTTTTTTCAGTTGAAGAACCCTTTTGGTAATCTTAAGCATGGTTTTGTTCGGATTGATAAGATTAATGAATTGGGATCATGTAGGGTTTGCAAATAAGTAACGGAAAAGGGAGAGCAGCAGCAATGGTTGGAGAGGTTCTCGCCGATTTGCTGTAATAAAAATTATTCACAGAATGCGTATCTGAAAATCTGATCATATTCTGACTTATTTTGGCTCGAAGAAAACAAATATGAATATCATAAGACTCTGCAAATTAAAGGAGCCAAGACCAATCGTGTTTGTCTCCCAAAGAATCATCTTGGCCCCTGCCACATTAGGTGCAATGTTTGAAAACTGCATTTATGCTATCTTGAATTTTGAATCGACGCCCTCATCCACCTTCATGTACGAATTTAATTCTCTTTATTGGCTCCTTTTCATCCATTAGGGTTGATTCCTAATTTTAACATGCGTATCTTTGCAGAGGGACGTTGAGATCGAGAGTGTCACAACGGCGATTGCCGAGATCAACAGCGAGATCGGAGTGTCATTGCAGAGGGACGCTGAAATCGAGAGTGTCACAACGGCGATTGCCGAGATCAATGGCGAGATCGGAGTGTCACTTTTCATTTTTAGAGTTCGCAGAGATCAACGGCGATTGCCGAGATCAACGGTGTTGCCTGTGCCAAATAAATAACCATGCTGATCTTGCTAAAAGTATATCCAGTGATCCCTGAAATCCAGGTTGTAAACTGATTTCTCCAGAAATTTTATAAAACCAAATGGGACTTTCAATTCAATGGTGTTGCCTGTGCAACAAGAGAATATGAATTAAAATCTATGAATGTTATATAAATTTAAGAAATCTTAAAAAGGATACATTCAATGCTTTGTTGTGAATTGTTGAGCGTATTTAGCTTCTCAGCTAATGTCTGGCTGTCAAAACTACTAGCTATTTCACTTTTGCTCACAAGATTACCCCATGCAAATAAGAGATTCCTGTTTCAACATTTATACCTTAAGTTAGTAATAAGAAAATATCATGACTACCAAGACAAAAGTAATCTTCTCTTATCAACAAGGAGTATGGACCAAAATGTATTTTACATCTAACACGGACCATCTCTCATAACCATAAACCTCCCAATGGTATTTCTGTGCTGCTGAAGATAACACCGACTACTGAGTGAACCAAAGCATCATATAGCTCTACACTTGAAGAAATAAGCATAAGCATAACACAAACACAATTACAACATATATCCGGGTAAAGATAGTCCCAAGACCTGGACTACATAAACAATAGTTATCGATCAATTGTTTATGTTGCACTCAGGATACTGCAGAAAATGGATGTTTATTTGGCACACCATTGGTTATTTATACTTTTAGCAAGATCAGAATGGTTTTTTATTGGTATAAGCATCCTTATAGAGGAAGGTCATCCACACTACTCATTTCCATTTTAGTTGGTATGTTTAGCATATGTATGTATCTCATGCACAGAGAAAAAATTGTAAAAGAGTGCAAGAAAATTGATTATTTTGAGTATCTGATTTTTGTTTTCCGTAATTGTAGGCATGTCAATAAAAATTTCATCTGTTTGGCTGAAGAATTACAAATTTAAGTGCAAACTGAAAATAATTTTCTTAAGCCCTCATGTTAATTATATGAGGTGTCCCCAACATTTGCAGGAATGCTGGATGCTCACCAACGCCGAATTCTTCGTTTGTGACAATATGATTTGCATTGTGATTATCGATATGCTACAATTCAAATGCAAGTTTTTTGTGGCACGGGTTATTTTGAAGGGGAAATATTTTAAATGAACCGTGCCCTTGGGGCACGGGTTATGACTAGTATACATATATATACATGTATATATACATGTGTATATATACATACATACATACATACATACATATATATATACACATGTGTATATATACATACATGTATATATATATATAAGTAATATAAGTATGTATGTATGTATGTATAAGTTTGTATGTATGTGCGCGTGTATGGTAAAGTGTTCCGAGGGTGACTCCTTAGACCCCATTGTCCCCCATATCCCATATTTCTTTTCGAATTTTTTTTTTGGAATTGTTGTTCACCTCATGGATGATCAACATACCAAAAATTAAGTCATTCCAATACTTTTAGAGCCCACATTTACCCGTTGCAACTTCATGGGTTTTTCAGCACGTTTTCAGACCATTGAAGCTGTAAGGGGTAAATGGGGGCTTTAAAGGTATTAGAATGACTTGATTTCTGGTATGTTGATTATCCATGATATGCACAACAATCCCATGAAAAATAAAATCCAAAAAAATGTGGGATAAGGGGGGAAATGGGTGCGACTCCTTAGATTTCACCGAAGGAGTCACCCTAGAAACACTTTACCCATATACATATACATATACATATACATATACATACAGACACACACACACACACACACACACACACACACACACACACACACACATATCTATTATACATTTGACAACGTTTTTTGAATTCTAGGGCTGACTAGGACAAGATAAAGGGTGGCTGAGATTTGATCTTGGTAAATCAATGGTTGAGATTGGATTTTGTGGAATTTTTTAAGGGAAAATGCCTTGGGAACATAAACTTTGAAATTAGAAGTGCCTTGGGAAAGAGTGTGGCAATTAAATTTGGTGGAAAAGTGCCTTGGAAACCTAAACTTTGAAATTAAAAGTGTCTTGGGAAAGATTGTGAAGAATCATAATCCATTAAATTAAACAAAATAAAAAATTTAGCGTAAAACAATTTAGCAGAACAACAAATTAGCGTAAAAATACCTTGATGTTTGTTGTTCCGGCGCCCGCGCTAAATTTTTTTACGCTAATTTGTTGTCCCGCGCCAAAGGCGCGGGCGCCAAATTTGTTGTTCGACGTCGAATTTGTTGTTCCGCGTCGAAAGCGCATGCGCCGAATTTATTGTTCCGCACCGAAGGTGCCTGTGCCGCTAAATATTTTTACGCTAATTTATTGTTCTGTTGAATTTTGGCTGTGAAAATAATTTTCGGGGCACAAAGATTTCGCGGGAAAAATAATATGCGCCCGCGTCGCGCTAAATTTTTTTACAAAGATTTGTTGTTCTGCGCCAAAGGCGCGGGTGCCAAATTTGTTGTTCGACACCGAATTTTTTGTTCCACGCCGAAGACGCCTGCGCCGAAGGTGCCTGTACCGCTAAATATTTTTACGCTAATATATTGTTCTGTTAAATTTTGGATGTGTAAATAATTTTTCAGGGAACAAAGATTTCGCAAGGGAAATGTTAAATGAGCCATGCCCGCGGGCATGGGTTATGACTAGTGTGTGTGTGTGTGTGTGTGTGTGTGTGTGTGTGTGTATTGAAAGGTAAGTGTGATTCTTTATTGATTGAAATGTACAAACAATACAAAACTTTTGAGGCCGGGAAACATGGTTGGAGGGTGCAGACTTAAGGCAAACATGGTATCATGAGATATGGTTAGTGAATTCACCAATTGCATTAAAGATTGTAGGCTTCATAAGATCAAAAGCACTGGGACTCGTTTGAGTTGGTGCAACAAGCGAGTGGGGAATAAGCGTATTGCGGCGCAACTAGACTGGGTGCTTTGCAATGCTGAATGGGTTGATAAGCTTCCGGAATCATTTGTCAAATACCTAGATCCTCAAACTAGCGACCACTCCCCTATGGTTGTTAATCTCCATACCCAGGTACAAACTGATCCTAAACCTTTTAAAATTTTCAACCATTGGACTAAGTTGTCGGGTTACAATGAGGTTGTTGAATCAAGCTGGAAACAATATATCTATGGCACACCAATGTTTTGCGTGGCTAGTAAATTGAAGCGATTGAAGGCCGATCTGCGGCAATGGGCACAGACTAACCAAGATGAAAACTCCATAGAAAAGCGCCGCAATTCATTAGAGGAGGTGCGGTCTCAGAGCTCAATTCAAACGGATCCTGCTCTTCAGACCAAGGAGCATCAATTGTCGAATGATCTTGCCAACCTATTGGGGCTAGAGGAGGAGATGTTTTGTCAAAAAAGCAGGCAGGATTGGTTGGAGTTGGGAGATAGAAACACAAAGTTCTTTTACAATGCTATGAGAGCAAGTCACGCTCATAACAATTTGGGGCACCTGGTGGATGCGTATGGAGTTCAGAATAAATCATATGATGATTTAAAATCTGAAGCCCCTGCCTATTTTGAATGGTTATCTACCCAAGCTCACTATTGGAGTGTTTTTCCAAAAATTGTTCCAAAACGAAAGGTAACTAGAGAGGGAGCAACCTGGTTAGAAGAAGGGTCTCAAGGGAGGAAATCAAAGAGGCTGTATTTCAGATAGGGCACAACAAAGCCCCAGGACCAAATAGTTACAATGGGTTTTCTATCACCAAAACTGGCCCCTTATTGGAGATGATGTTATTGTTGCTGCCCAATCATTTTTCAGATCGGGCACTCTACTTCAACAGGTTAATCACACTTTTCTAACATTAGTCCCTAAAAACTCCAACGCCTCCAGTCTAGGGGACTACAGACCTGTTGCCTACTGCAATGTCTTTTACAAGAGTATTAGTACGGTTTTGTGCAACAGGCTAAAGACGGTAATCCATGACCTTATATCTCCAAACCAAGCAGCCTTTCTTAAGGGGAGACTCCTTTTCAACTGCACTCTACTGGCTCACGGGTAGATCAGAGACTTCAGCAATCCCATGGGGGCCAGAACATGCCTCAAGCTGGATCTCAGGAAAGCTTTTGATAGTGCAACAGAGAATTTGTTTACTTCTTTCTGCATCAGCTGGGGTTTGGTCACATTTTTATTAACTGGATCAAAGAATGCATTTCGAGTACCTTCTTTTCTGTTATGGTCAATGGCTCTCCTATGTGGCATTTCGAATGCAATAGAGGGCTTAGGCAAGGTGATCCCCTCTCGCCCTATTTATTCGTCATTATTTTGGAAGCTTTCTCCCTTCTGATTGCCAAAGATATAACCAAGCAAACCATTCAGCCTATGAGGCGATCAGGTTCTTTATCTCACCTCTTATTTGCAGATGACTTACTTGTTTTCTGTCGAGCAAACCGAAAATCTTTACATGGCCTCGAGATTTTGTTGGAAGACTTTACAAATTTCACAGGCCTCCAGATCAATTGGGAACAGAGTGCGGTTATTTTCAGCAAAGGGACTAAAAGCCCAGGGCAGCTTGCAGAGTATTTAGGAATTAAAATTGCGACAACTTTTATTACTTACTTGGGTTTGCCGTTATCGTCAAAATATCCTAAGCCACCCATGTATGGCAGACTAGTTGACAAATGTAAACGGAGGCTAATGGGATGGTCGGCATCCATGTTATCCATAGCAAGACGCATTGAACTGGTGAGATCTGTAATCTATGGAATGGTCTCTTTTTGTCTACAAGCTTTCAAGATTCCTTCCACTATTTTGCGTATCATTTCCTCATCATGCAGAAGATTCTTTGGGGCACAACTCGCTCCTGACCTGGAAGGATGCATGCATGCCAAAGACGGAAGGAGGGGTCGGCTTAAGATTACTCTCCGACCTAAACTTGGCCTCGGGTATAAGGCTAACTTGGAGATTGCTGAAGTTGGAGAGGTTGTGGGTGGAGTATATGCGAGGCAAATATAAAGATGTGGGCACATTTTATGAGGCAAAAGGAACGGCCACACAATCAAGAACCTGGAAGTTCCTGTTGCATTGCAGAGGAATCTCGCAAAAGCTAATAATGAGAAGGTCAAGGTCAAGGATGGAAACACCACTCTCTTTTGGCATGACAATTGGTTGGCGTGCGGACCGCTCAAGGATTACTACGAAATCCCTGATGGAGCTAGCAAGAAGCGTGTTATGGACTATTGGGGGGGCGAAGACTGGATTGACAACCCATCTATTATTCATATTAGACCGACGCTGCAACGCATCAAATTGGGCATCAGATCGGATTCCTGGGAGTGGAAGGCCGATCCTTACTTCTAGTTCAGAGACGCGTGGGAGGGAGTTCGTCGCTGAGGTACACCGTTTCCATATCATGTGCTCGTATGTTATACTAATCACATCCCAAAACTGTATATCGCTCTTCTGCGAGCTTTTAAAGGAAAGCTACTTACTAGGGAAATCCTAAATAGGTGGAATCTTAATACACCTGGGGATTGTGTTCTTTGCGGGGACGGCTGCATTGAGAATATTGGCCATCTGTATTTTGAGTGTTCCTATTCAGCCTACATCTTTTGCAGATCCAGGCTCAAGCTTGGGATTTAAGTGCCAATTGGGCTATCGCTAACGGATGTGGGTGATTACTACCTTGCTCATTTGGGGGAGAAAGGAGTTATGAGTATGCTTTCCAAGACCACCCTCGCTGCTATGGTGTGGCATATCTGGAGAGAGAAATAGAAGAATCTTCGAAGACATAAAGAGAAGCAAAATACTGGCGGATATTAGAAGCGCATTAAGGAACCAAGATGGCTCTGATGAGGAAGCTGCTGCAGCCCTAGCGAACTGGGAATTTAGAGATAATAGATGATTGATTCAAACAATTGATTTAGTACAGTGATTGTAAAGTTTTCTCTTTTCTTTTAGATAGGTTCTGGAATCGATAGTAGAGAGTGACGGTGCTTGTGCCCTCTCATCCCTCTATTGAATCCAGAATCTATTAATACCCATGATGTATTGTTTTGTACAAATTATAATAAAGCTTCTCACTTAACTCATATATATATATATATATATATGAGTTGCCTATTGGGCTTTTGAACTTGTTCTTCTGTGTTATTTTTCTATATTGTTTGGAGCACTAACTGTATTGTCCCAGCATGTGCGCAGTGGCCTACCTCTATTTTCTGTACTATCTTTCTCCTCTCTCTTTTCACTTCACCCTCTCCCCTTCAGGAATACCTGAGACAGATTCATACTTCCCGGGTATCCTGGGGAGTGAGGCGTGACAATTATTATGAGTTTCCATGAATTAGTTCAAGAATTCACTACGTTGTCTGCATCCACACATATATAGCATAATACAAGTCTATGCCATGCAATCGAATAAATATGTTGGTACTCAAATGCTTTAAGTAGCTAAATCCTATAAGACATGGCCAACACAACACTTACTAATCAAATGTTTATGATTTGGAGCGTACCCATCACATATCCACTTCATTCTCATTTCTTTTTCTTTTTCTCTTTTTTGAAAACTTAAACGGATTCATTTAGCGAGCTTTGGGTCGATAACACCTAGACCGGACGATCTTACGGTATTGGGATAAGAATGACCCCTCGGACATAATGGCTTGAATCCTTTAAGTTTATTTCTATTATGCACTCCTCCATACTTTATTTTTTGATGCGAATCCCCAATGCTTCTTGAGGCACGAGGAGCCGACTACTAAATGAAGTTGGAAGAACAGTGCATTTTATTCATCATTCTTTTTTTCATCATTTTTAATCTATATGGGACATGTATAAGTAAAACTCTCAATCATTCACTAACAATAAGCATGTGATTGTGTGTGGCCAATATCCTATTAGTTTAGAACCTAATCCACATGATTACCATTCCAATAGCACAGACTTGGCAAGAAATGCATTAAACCTCCCCCAACTTAAGATTTACATTGTTCTCAATGGAAGAAAGTGTAGTAGATTTACATTGTTATTGGGATAAGAATTACCATCCCCAATGCGTGTGTGTGTGTGTGTAAGCATGCATAAAGAAAACCAAAGCTCTACACCCTCCCCCAACTTAAGATTTACATTGTTCTCAATGGAAGAAAGTGTAGTAGATTATTCATCATGCATGTGGGGAATGAAAACGTAATAAAAGAAAATGACCTATTAAAGCGATAAAAATAAAACATTTATTTATTTAACTACACTACTGGATTAGACACACCGCGATCAAATAGCGGATCCAAGATCTCTAGTTGAGGTGGCAGATGCTCGATCAGCTCATGTGCTTCTCAACAAGCGCTCTCAACCAATTCTCCACCTCCACGTCGAGCATTGGTGTATAGCAACACAATCCCTAGTATCTCCTTAGGATACATACTTTGGAAAACTTTCTAGAAGGTTTTCAGGATTTTGGTTTGGTGCTCCTCCTCACCCACCTCAAGTTCCTGCACGCGAGAGAGAGAGAGAGAGAGAGAGAGAGAGAGAGAGAGAGAGAGAGATCTATATAATCAATAAAATTTTCAATGAAATCATCAATGAAATTAAATGCATGAGCAAGATTGAGATGGCCATCCTTTGGGGAAGGGGTTTGTGGCTGCTAGGATGCAAATTTATGAGGGTGGGGTTCGGGCTCCATCATGATGGTCGGTATGATCTCTCCCTCACTCTCATCCTGCTTAATATTAGGGAAAATGCATCCATAGTAATCAACCCAATGCTTTCAATCACCGCTTCATTTATTTCCCCCTCCTTCTCATCTATTTCATCATCGTATCGGGATGAAGGTGGATCACTAAGGATATGCTCTAATGGCTCATCCAAATCCTCTTCCGAAGTCTCTCCTTCACTTTAGTTCATTTCCAAATCAAAATGAAAGGAGTAAACTCCTTCCCCCTCTTCACACATGACTACCCTATCATATTCATCCATGTCATTATCATGTTCTTCAATCTCCACTTGATATATGGCAATTGGTTCATGGGTAGTTATGGTGGTGAAATCCTTGAAGTCGTGCAGGTCCTAGGCCTGGGGGACTGCGTCGTCGTCATCAACTGCATGTTGACCACCATGCGAAAGCTCTAATGGCTCACTCGCCTCTCTCCCTAGAGTCTCATCCAAAGTCTGAACATCCTCGTCTAGAGAATCCAAATACTGACAGGCATCGTCTGCAGTCTTGTCCATGAACTTACTGGCATCCAACATCTCCATCTATAATTGGGACTCCGGCTCCAATCCTTCGAAGAAGTATTGGAAGAGTTACACCTTTTGGTATCCGTAATGTGGATGTTTTGGGGGTAAATATTGCATATTTAACCCCCAATTTAGTATAATTATATTTATATATATATATATATATATATATATATATATATATATGATGTGTATTTAGCTTCTAATTCAAGCGTATTAAGATTATTATTAATTATTAGAAGAAATTATTATTATATGCATAAAACATGAATTTATTAAGTATTTCAGTCTTTTTAATATTTTTCATGTGTAGATCTCAGTCTCACGATTCCTACGGCTATTTATTCATATTTTCTGAGATCTGTGCTAATTTCTATGAATTTTTCTATGCAGAGTACCATTTTAAAATGCTGAAATACGAATAAATACGTCGTAAATATGGCGTAAATATGCCGCATTATACTGCCGCTCTCCACCTGGCGACGTGGCAGGATCCTGGCGCTCTGCGCTTCATCTGATGACAGAGGATAGTGAGCAACGCAGCAGATCGATGGCCGTCAATATTCGATCGAACGGATCAGAGCATCACTGACGCGATCTTGCATCTGGGTGAGAAGAAGAGCAGGTGGAGCCATGTGGCACAATCGTAGCTACTTCCCTCTACATCAGACAGATGCGATCAAAGCAGATCGCGATCACAGCAACAGACGCAGGTGCGTTCCTTAAGGCAACGTGGCAAATTGACGACCACCCGATTCCAGATCCAACGGTGGTGGCAGAGTACGAGATCGAAATGGATTCGAGCGGGTGGATTCGAGCGGGAAGCAGAACAGAGAGCCGTTTGGGGCCATGTGGCGAGACATGGACAGATCCCACAATAGATGTACGATCCACAAATGTTGCGGGTTGCGGGCAATGATTGAAGTGGATTGAAGCAGGTTTTAGACCCGTTAACATTACCAAACCCGCAAGCTATCTATTTAAACGTATTTGTTAGGGTTTGGACTGTATTCTTTGCGTATTTTGAGCTCTAAAGAGCATATTTGGCCGTAAGTTTTGGAGGCCATACAGACAGAGGCAGAGTTTATCTTTTGAAGGAGATCTAGGGTCTAATTCGAGAGAATTAGTGATAAATTTCCTAACTATTGCCTTATATTTTGAGTATTTGGCTAGTATTTGGAGTATTCTTCACGTATTTGAGTATTTGATGATCAGTAGCAGAGGCAGGAATTTATTGTTGGGGGGGGCATAGTATTTAATAAGGTGCCTGCACCGGAGGCACCTGCTAAATTTTTTTATGCTGATTTGTTATTCCGCGATGAAGGCACCCTCGCCGAATTTGTCGTTCTATGCGAATTTGTCGTTCTATGCGAATTTGTTTTTATGTGAGGTTATAATTTGTTTTCGTTTTTTCTCCTAAAAGCCTAACTTGGATGGGATTTAAGTTAGCTATCCAATTAAAAGTATAGGCAGCCTATCCCCTAGTAATGGACTGGTGAGAGCATGAGTGTATAATAAGTTTATTGGTTTTTTTGCCAGGCAACTAACCCAATTGAATGCTCTATGCGGTTGTCCCATCCTGTGCGATTCTGTGAAGTGCTGAGAGACGGATTGAGGAGATTAGTGTATTAAAAAATTTGTGGTGTATAAAATTTTTTTTTGAATTTGAGGGAGGGGGCCGCTAGCCCCCTTGTCCCTATGTGGCTTCGCTTCTGTTGATGATGTATTTGTCTATAAATATTGAATATTTTCTCTCGATGCATAGCTAATCTCCATATGTGTTGTTTGTGATATAGTTAGTGCTTTGTAATCCTTGATTTATATCTTTTTGTCCTAAATTGCATGTTATATCGTTTATGTTATCGATTTCTACGTATATTTTATTTGGGTATGTTATACGAAGTCATGGGTATGCTTGAATCGAAAATGATCTGAGTAAGACTTATTCATGATTCGATCTGAGAGGATGTATCGTGACCCGAGAGGGTACTTGTACATATTTTCTTCATGAAATCGATATTATACGTGATTATTCTTTGGCACTATTTTATGTGCTTTATCGCCAAACTTTCCGACGTTCTCATGCCCTAGCCGGATGAACCGTTAAGTTATAGAAAAGATATTAATAATCACTGATTGCAAACACCCTAAGGAAACCACAACCGACACGTATCTCCATATTGGCACCCTAGTATCAAATTCACCGTAATTATCTTAGGATTTTGTTTTAGTATTATAAACTCATGATACCATTAGTTCACCTTTGACAGGTGGTCGGTTCCTATCGTTATGTACTCTTTATAAATTGAAGTTCGTGGTTTTGCAAGTTAGTTGTCACATGGATACGATACCTAGACTTACCAGGATTATTACTTGTTCGATCTCCTACACTTGGGAGTAGCGCTCACATCTTTTGAGACGATTCAAGTTTTTGGCGTTGTAGCTGGGGACAACTGTACTTGGGTCTACGATTTTAGTTTGTACAGAGGAACATTCGGTGAGATCCTTCCATCTTATAATTTAGGATTTTCATTAGTTTATTTTTTTAATTAAAAAATCAAATATGTGTGTGTGTGTGTGTGTGTGTGGAATTCTATGGCACAGACTATTGGTATGATGTAGAGTATGATGTTGCACACAAGCATAGAATGAAGAAGCTCAAGATCGTTAATTTCAATCAGAGAGACTGTGAAACCTTCTATCAGGCCTGGAGGAGGTTCTCAGACCTACTATTGGGCTATCCATAGTATGGGTACACAAAGAAAGAGCTTATAGAGTCCTTATTTGGACCATGACCACATCTGCATGAATTTTTGGGAGTCATGACGCCGACAGAGGCGTGGAAGTACATGGAGTCCTTAAAAGAGAATGACCAAATCATGAAAGATACTACAGAGCGTGATTCAACGGAGCCTTCTTGTGATGACACTGGGACATGCCTTGATCAAGGGGAGAAAGCGTAGACATACCCTTGCAACCCTTGAAAGAGGAAGTTCAATTGCTTATTCAGACACAGTAGGCTAAATACCATCAATTCCAAGAAAATTTCCTTGCTCAGAGTCGACAAATTCAATAATCAATTGGAAATCTTACTTTAATTTCCACTTTCTTAGAAAAAAAGTAATTCTTTTGACATTCAACTTCAAGTATCTAATGTGATTTCATCTTCTATTACAGGTATACCGAGCGAGCCATGTCACGATGAAAGCACAAATCAAAATATTAACATGGCAGGAAGTGTGTGCAAAGGAAAGGATGAGCAAGAAGTTTTGGATGAATAGGAGGAAGAGACAATTAGGGACATGTGTTTAAAGATTATCACTATGGAGCCCGAACCATTCTTTCTACCAGTCTTTTCCCAAAATCATTCATTCCTCTCCCCATCACTGAGCATCATACCGAGAGTAGTGCAATTATTTCAGGGAGTATTCATCAACATGCTTTACTTAATTTTAGGCATTTTGATGACTCTATTTGGAATGTGTTTATAAAGAAGAATTGTAGAATAAATTGGACTGACACAACTCATCGCTTGCCGGACACAGGTAAACACTTTATAGAGATGCTGGGAGTTGTGTTGATGGGGTCCAGTTTAGCTAGTAGAGGAAGAACATGCGCCGAAGAGTGCAAGAGCAGATGGAAAAAGATCATTGATCCTCTATTTGACCATGGTGTGTTATTTCCAGTAGTGTAGATTTTTATATGCTTTTTAGGAAGTTTGCTTTTGAATAAACTCGTATCCTTTTCGGCATTGAGGACAATGTCCATCTTTAGTTGGGGGAATATGAGATCTTAGGATTTTTTTTAAATAAAATGATAGAAAAGAATCAATCACCATTTTTTCCCATCATTTAATACTCCTTCAAGCATCACATTATCGGACGCATGTGCGTTAATTGAATTCTTGAAATTATTTATGGCTTGAATTAATTATTTTCCTCTCATGAAGTTAATTATTAATATGCTTTTATGAAAAAATTTAATTGACATGATTAATATCTCGAAATAGTTTGAATTTATTTCATGCAAGTTATTCTGATGCATAAGTTAGGTGTACACGATTGATTGGACTGATTTTAGAGTTGAAGAGGAATTTGGCCATTGATTCTAAAGTTCATGTCCATGTTTATGGGTGTTGATTTGATTTAAAAAAATAGAAAAAAAGAAATGGAAAAAAGAATAAATTGCATCGTTCCCTTGAGTTTATTAAGTAGCTGGGTCTTCGTGCCTCAGAAAGCATTGGAGATTCGCATCGAAAGATGGACGATATGGGGGTCCATTTAAAGAAAAAGAAAGAAGACAATAAAAACTTAGATGATTCGAGTTATTAGGTTCGAGGGGATCTTTTAAGCCTAATGCCCGAAGGTCGTCTGGCCTAGGAATCATTAACTAAAAACTCGTTACATGGATCATTCTAAGTTATTAAAAAGAAAAAAACTTGATGAATAAGTGAAACAAATTCAATACCCATGAATCGTGCACTCTTTATGTGGCGCCAATTCCATGGAAATGAGAAAACTATGACATGACGTCGTGGTATACTTTTAGCTTATGCAAAACGATGCTCGCATGTTAATTATTCAAATAAATTAAAGAAAATATCATGAGATTGATTTCTTCATAATTATGTATATTGCTGGTCAAAACCATGATGGAAATCGTATTATTGAGCCGTGCCATAGATGATTGATAGAATTTAATACTTTTATTAAGCATATGATTCAATCGCTCTTTTCGTAGGGACTAGCAAAACACTAGTTTGGGGTGTGTGATTCGGGGTAAATATTGCATATTTAACCCGTAATTTAGTGTAATTTTATACATATATGATGCATATTTAGCTTATAATTTAAGCGTATTAAGATTAATATTAATTATTAGAAGAATTTCTTATTATATGCATAAAACACGAATTACTGAGTATTTCAGTCTTTTTAGTATTTTTCATCCGTAGATCTCAGTCTCACAATTTCAACGGCTATGTATTCGAATTTTTCTGAGATCTGTGCTAATTTATATGAATTTTCTATGCAGAATACCATTTTAAAATGATCAAATACGAAGAAATATGCCGTAAATACGCCGTAAATATGTCGCATTATAAAGCCGCTCTCCACCTGGCGACATGGCAGGATCCTGGTGCTCCATGCTTCATTTGACGACAGAGGATAGCTGGCAACGCGGTTGATCGATGACCATCGATATTCGATCGAACGGATCAGAGCATCACCAATACGATCTTGCATTTGGGTGAGAAGAGGAGCAGGCAAAGCCACTGGCGCAATCGTAGCTACTTAATGCTACATCGGATGGATGCAATCAAAGCAGATCGCGATCACGGCAACAGACACGGACGCGTCCCTTAAGGTGACGTGGCGAATTGATGACCACTCAATTCCAGATCCAACATCGGTGGCAGAGTACGCGATTGAAGCGGATTCGAGCGGGAAGTGGAGCGGAAACCTGCTTAGGGCTAGTGGCGAGACATAGACAGATCCCGCCCCAGATGAACGGTCCACAAATGCTGCGGGTTGTGGGCGATGGTTTAGGCAGATTTAAGCAGATTTAAGTGGGTTTTAGACCCGTTAACGTTACCAAACCTGCAAGCTATCTATTTAAGCGTATTTGTTAGGGTTTTGGCCGTATTCTTTGCGTATTTTGAGCTCTAGAGAGCGTATTTGGTCGTACGTTTTGGAGGCCTTGCAGACAAAGGCAGAGGCTATCTTTTGAATGAGATCTAGCGTCTAATTGGAAAGAATTGGTGATAAATTCCCTAACATTTTCCTTATATTTTAATTACTTGGCTTGTATTTTGAATATTCTTCACGTATTTTGAGTATTTGATGATGTATTTGTCCATAAATATTGAATCTTTTCTCACCATGTGTGGCTAATCTCCATATGTGTTGGTTGTGATGTAGTTAGGTCTTTGTAATCCTTGATTTAATATCTTTTTGCCCTATACGTACATTTTATTGGGGTATGTTATATGGAGACGTGGGCATACTTGAATCGAATACGATCTGAGTAAGACTTATTCGTAATACGATCTGAGAGGACGTATCGTGACCCAAGAGGGCACTTGTGTGTATTTTCTTCATGAAATCGATATTATACATGATTATTCTTTGGCACTATTTTATGCACTTTATCGCCAAACTTTCCGACGTTCTCATGCCCTAGCCGGATAAAACGTTGAGTTATAGAAAAGATATTAATAATTACTGATTGCAAACACCCTAAAGAAGCCACAACGGACACATATCTCCACATTGGTTCGCTAATATCGAATTCACCGTAATTATCTTAGGATTTTGTTTTAGTATTCTAAACTCTCGACTCCATTAGTTCTCCTTCAACAGGTGGTCGTTTCTTATCGTTTCGTACTCTTTACAAACTGAACTTCATGGTTTTGCACGTCAGTTGTCCCACGGATACGATATCTGGACTTACCAGGATTATTACTTGTTCGATCTCCTACACTTCGGGGAGTAGCGCTCATATCTTTTGAGACGAGTCAATGGACAATCAACCAAAATTCCTATAAAGTGCTTCCAGGCCTCATAAAAGCTTTCACCATCTAACTGAGTGAAGTTCACGATCTTAAACTACAATATCTTGGTCTTGCACGAGGGAGAAATTTTTTGAAGAAAATCACGCACAATGCAAACCAAGAAGAAATACGTCTAGAATGTAAAGAATTAAACCACATTTTTGCACTACCTTCCAAAGAAAAGGGAAATAGTTCTAGATAAATCATTTCTAGATTAATGTTCCCATCAATATAATGCATTCATACTTCTTCAAACTTCTTTATATGAAAATTTGGGTTCTCTGGATCCGTACCACGAAAAGTTGGTAGGAGTTGGATTACCTACATGTCAAAGCCAAGAAAATTTGAAAAAGTTGCCAATTTTTAATAAAAATTTTAACTATACAAAATCAAAAGAAAGTTTGCAAGAAATAAAAGTGGATGTACAAAGAGTATATACACAAAAGATGGGAGGATCTCACCAAATCCTCCAATCTAATTGAAAATTATGAAATTGTAGAATTGTTGTCCCCGGTAACGGCGCCCAAAGCTTGACACGTGCAAAATATCGCACACTCCCAAGTATATGAGTTTTCAATGCAATATGTCTTGATGAGCTCAGGGTCGATCCACAAGGACAAATCGCGTCTACAACTTAACAATCTAAAATTATGCTACTAGATTATTTAATGAAATGCGAACCACCTTTTGAAGGCCAGTGTGTTTGTTTAACAGGTTGAGTGAAAGAATAATAAAGCTAAAACGAAGCTGGGGTTATTGTTGGTGTCGTAATCGGATAAGGGTGTGTGGTGTGTGACTTCATTAAGATTATGCCCTACTATGCATTCCATTCTTGATGTCACACCTTGTGAGCTGAAAACATTGGATGTATCAATCCCGCATCCATGCTAAGGTATGGGGATTGGATGGTTTAGCAATCAAGCACGATAATGTTGGTGTCATATGTAATTATCGGGTTATGGGTTCTATAATCTAATTGCTAGGTAGTGCCTTGTGGCACACCACCCTACTTATGTCTAGGGCACCTTGACGGGTCTCATGCAATTAGGCAACTCCTCGTAGCATGCCATTCTCGGATCCCTCGACAGGTCATGCTATAATACTTTGGAGATGCATCGTGGCATTCCATCCTTATCGAACCTCTCGACAAGTAATGCATTGTAATACAAATATGGATAACCCTTACACAATGATTTAAGCATTACATGATATAGACAGGAATGGAAGCATAGATGGATACAATTCCTAATTACATCACATCACACTCACAAGAGAATCACCCATTCATGATAATAAAAATACAAATCTTCATTGATATTGCAATAGAATCCATACAAAGAGAGAAACTAATACAAAATCAAATGAGTGGGTTTAGATTCAAAATCACCAAAAGAGTATGAAGCTTAACCCTAAACTCCTGCTCGGTTTCCACTTCCCCCAAATCAAAACCCCAAAACCTAGAAAATAAAAGAGGAAGAAGAAAATGCAGATGATGGCCTAATATTCGGGTTAAGTAACCTCTGTTAGGCAAATCCAAACCCTCCAATTCCTCATCCAATGGTCGAGCTTGTCGCCCCTAAGATTGGGTTCGTATCGGGTTGTAAAACCCTAAGCCACACGGCCCGAATTGCGTTGGAAATCTACTGCAGCTCAGTCAACACGACCATGTACTACGCCGACATGGTCGGGTCAACGTCTTGGAACATAGTTTCTTCTCTAGATCGACATGGTCGCATCAATAAGATGCAGTTGTTTAGTTACAGTGCTCCATCTTCTGAGTTGTGAGTGTTACACTCCACACGACCGTGTGGAGTGTAACACACGATCATGTAGCGACATAATTTTTGCTCTCAACTCTTCAATGCTTTCTTCCAGAAATTGCAGAGGGTGTTTCCAAAGTCCTAAAAATCTGCAAAAATATGCCTTGAAATCATGAGAACATCATCTACATATGAAAAATATAAGAAAGCACAAGATAGTATAAAAATAGCATTTTGCACATAAACATAGATTAAGCTCCAAATCTTAATGATATTCACATTATGCACATAATAAAGCAACAATAAGCATAATTTATGGACCAAATGCAATTAGTTAGGGGTTATAATATGCAATATTCACTACTAATCACAACACTACTGGTCAACTAATATTATAGTTACTAGTCGACTAATACATCGACTAGTCAAGTTAAGAACCTATTAGTTAACTAATATAATGTAAGGACCATGGCTATGTGAAAAACACTAGGAGGGGGGTTGAATAGTGTTTATGCAATTTAAAAATATAGTTACACCAAATTAAATTCCTAACCAACAATTAACGCAGAATAAAAGTAAACCCCAAAAAGAAACAATGCAAACGCAAGGATGTTTCAAGGGTTCGTATTACCCAAGTCACTTCCCGACTTGTTCCCGGTATTCCTACGTCCCTTCCACCCAGTAACCACCGGATACTCAAGTTAGTACCCTAACTTGAGGTTTTCTTGAAAACCGACTTGTAACAACCCAACAAGTGAAATCAAAATACACTCGATGTCCTTGACTCCCACAACTTGGGATCAAGCAAAACACTCTCACAACCCGAGAGTAAATCAATAACGAAAGTTATGAAATATGAAATTAAGCAACACTTACAATCACCTATGCCTTGAAGTAGAACTTGAAAGAGAAGTGTGTTGTGTGTTGAAAGACTCTTTTGGAAGAGAGGAAAGCCCTTTCTATTGATTGTGCCAAATGCCTAGAATATCTCTCTTTGGTTCTAGGTTGGAGAGAGATGAAAGATAGGAATTCTAGGGCTTTTGGATTTTGCGAGCTTTGATCTTTAACAAATGAAAGCTTGAATGTTTGAGCAAAAGATAATCAAAATGAGTCAACCTCTCAATGGAACAGTAGAGGCTTCTTTTATAATTTTCTCAAACACTTCAAACAGAATTCCCAAAATCCCCTTTGAAATCCGTGAAGAAACAGTCGACTGTTGAACAACTCACAGTCGACTGCTGCACAGTGACAGAGGGTAGGTGAGAATTCATAACGGTAACTTACCATGTGGACAGTCGACTGGTAAGGAGTGGACAGTCGACTGTTAAACCAATAGGCGACTGCAAATCCTTATACAGGCGACTGGCCAAAATGAGGGTAAGTCAATAAGGTCTTAGAAAAGTCTGGAGATACAGGACAGGCGACTAATGAAGAGAAGACATTCGACTGAAAATCCAACAGGCGACTGTAATTCCTTCTACAGACGACTGTCACAAACCCTGACATTTTCCAAAGAGTTAAGACTTCAGAGAGGCTCAAAGACAGATGACTGTTGAAGCATTGTCAGTCGACTGCAAATACAACATTAGTAGACTGGCCAGATCAAAACTGAGAAATAGGTTTGCGCTAAAGATAGACAGGCGACTGAGTAACAAACCAAGTCGACTGTCACTAGGACAGGCGCCTGTGAAATGCACAACAATCGCCTGATAGAGTTAAAATCTAAGAAGCCCAAAACCTGACTGATTAAGTTTGTGCATAACAGGCGACTGTAAAACAAAACACAGTCGACTGTTTTGAGACAGGCGACTGTAAATCGTTCAGCAGTCGACTGTTGAAATCATGACATGCATAGTCTAGATAGAAATGAATTGGAGTTTAAGAAAAGTTGATCTAATGATTTCTTAAGACTGAAATGAAGATGTGTGTGTGCTGCAACTTAGTTCTACTTCTAAGCTACATACTAGAAGAGAAAAGAAGATTACACTTATAGAACTCTCTCTTCTTTTTAACGTATAAGCTTGAAGTCTTCTTGGAGCTTCAATCACCATATTTGATCATCCAATCCACTTTCTTTGCTTTCAATGTCCTTTGAGTGTCATCCATTGCTAATTGATCTTCATGATATGTTTAGGCAATAGATTAACTGCAAATAGAAGATTAGTCACAAGTATTTATGTTTGCTCATCATTAACACCAAGTAGGGAGAATCCAATACTCAACATTCTCCCCCTTTTTGATGATGACAAATATACATAAACAAAAAGATAAATAATTGTGCTTAAAGAAAACTTACACCCCTACATAGATGCCAATCAAGTTAGTCAATAAATATTAGGGCATCTATAGATCAAATGAAGCAAATGAGTACGATAGGATTTATATATCAAATGAAGTCCAAAATCAAATGAAGCAAAATGGAATGATATGCTTGAATTCATGAAATCTAGGATTTTATAGTCCATATTCATTGTATCTTACATCTTACTCCCCCTGAATCTAAGGCAACATCAATCTTAGATTCAAGCTAGTTTTGAATTAGAATTTACTTAGCACATAATTATGATATGTTTATTTCTCTCCCCTTATGGCATTATCCAAAAGGTGGGAGTGGAATAACAACAATGGTAGTGCTAAATAAGTACTAAAACAATCACAAGAGTCGAAAGATATATATAAACCAAAAAATCATAAATCACATTAAAACTTAGTTGACTAAAGGAATGAGAGTCCAATATCAACATTAAGAGCAACAAGAAAGGAAAATCGTCTCAAATCACATCAAGATGATATCGCATACTAGAATACAATTTCACAAAATTCACACATATAAGATAAACAATGATATAAGGTGTGAAACAGAATGAAGAAACTGCATTTTCATGTGTGTGTGCGTGTGTGTGTGAATGTTACAAAGGGCATAAAATACATCCAAAATACCCATGTACATCACACACAAAATGATCAAAATACATATACCATCCATATCAACATACATAGCTACATCAGCATACATAATAACATCATCCAAACAAAAGCACTCAAACACTCAACCTTAACAAAAAGTCTAAGTCTTAGGGTGAGTGTCCCTAGCAGCAGCAGAGGAGGAGACCAAAAAAATATGGAACTCCTGAGATTTTAGATCAACAGCGACATCCTCGGGAGGAGGAACAGCATCAGCAGGGACATCCTGAGGGGCAGCAACATCAGGGACATCCTCAACGACCTCAGTGAAGGTAGGAGGAGGAGGATAAGAATGATGAGGTGGAACAAATCGTCTGAGATGATCAGGGAATGGAATTCCCTGATGCTGGAATGGCAGAAAGAGCAATTCATAGATACCAGAAATCCTCTCATCCATTAAGACATGAAAGGGAGCGACTGAGGTAGATGGCTGATCAGCTGGAGGAATGGAGGATGACGAAGGAGCAGAAGTAGATTACCTCTTCTTAGATATCGAATGCAGAACCGAAGAAGACTTCGACTTTGCAGAAGCATCTAGGAGAGGACCAAGAGGCAAAGGCTCAAAGGGTGACAAATCAATGCCAACGTGACGAAAAACAAGAGTAAGGAGACCAACATATGGAATGTGGAAAGAGGCAGTAGTAAACTCAACCTTGTCCATCCTATCAAGGAGGACGCTGGACCAATTTACTGACATGCCAGAAAAGATAGCATACATGCACTGAAGGATCTCCCGGGAGGGCTGGTTGGAAGATCCATACTTCGGCAGGATGTTGGCCTTCACCACAAGATGAACAGCCCAACCCCTAGCCCAGAACATAGAGGCCCTGACACCAGATGAGAGAACAGAGGGGATCACACGAAACATGTCCTGAAGGACAGTCTGACAAGATCACTAACATCTGAAATAGAGATGTCAGCAGGAAGGGAGCCATATGAGGGGATCCTAAGAATGGTCCCTAAGAGAGTAGGGTCAAGACAGATGCGGGTCCCCTAAACGACAGTGTCAATCACACTTGTGTCAGTATATTCACCGTGAATGCGGTTTGCATAGAATAATTTGACCAGAAAGGGATAGGCACGAGGAGAATCGATGTGGGAGAAACGAAAAAGATCACCCAAGCGAGGAGAAAAAAGAATCTCTAAGAGACTCTCAGCGGTGAAAGCCTGATAAATAATGAATCACTCATGAAGGAGCTTGATCCCTAGCAAGGAATGGAACTTTGCCAGACAAGTGTCGTCATGGCAAATAGGGATAATAGGATCAGAAGGAGGCACATGAGGTGTTTGGTCTTCGGAACTAGACTCAGGAGCATATTCAACCTCAGCAATAGGCTCGTTAACGTGAACACCAATGTGCTTACACGAACGCTTCACAAGAGGCTCAGTATTGAAGGAAGAGGGAGAATAGCCTCTCGACGAATCGGATGGAGGGTCAGCTTTCTTGATGCGGGCTTTGTGGGGTTGCTTGGTTTTGATAATGGTTGACTTAGATATCCTATGACATCTAGAAGCAATAGTCTTCCCTTTGGTTTGGGTGCCATTGTGCAATCAAACGATGGAACCGAAATAACAGAAGCTTACGATAGAATCGACAGTAGAAATGAAACGTAATCAGTGAAGAACAACAGAAAGGAAAACAAACCGGATCGATGTCGACGGAGGGGTGATGCTACGAATTGGATCAAAATCGACGGAGGAGAGATCGACAATGGATTTTGAAAGGGGGAAAGATGAGGGAGTTTTCAATCGGAAGAGAGAGAAAACGAGGGATCGAATCAATGGTTTTCGTAGATATAACAAGGGGTCAAGAGAATCTGGGCCGTTGGATCAAAAAATCGACGGCTCAGATCAAATTAACGAACCGCCACAACAGTTGACAGTCGACTGATGAACTATCTTCAGTCGACTGGTACAAATGATAAAAAATTGGCTTAGGTTGACAGACAGTCGACTGTAGGGTAAATCACAGTCGCATGTCCAAGAGACAGTTGATTGTATATTACTCATAAGTCGATTGACTGAGAATCAAAGATTTGATGACATAGAAACAGAGACCAATGAAGATATTTACAGGCACCCGTTGACCAAACTGCAGTCGCCTGTTGATCAGACAGTCGATTGTAAAGTCTTCATCAGTCGCATGTGCGAAAGATATATTCTGCAGTATGAGAAACATAGAGTAGGGCAGTTGACTGTCGAAGGAAAGACAGTCGTCTGTCCTGGTCCAAAAATGCACAGTGAGGTTAAAAATCCAGAGAATAGATACAACTCACCCTAGGACCTATACTCTAACATAACTCTCAACTAGAAATCGATATCAAGATAAAATTGTTTAACACACAAATCTCTTAACTCAATCCAAAAACTCACAAAATCAAACAAAATCTCAATAACCTCTCTAAAACATATATAAGAGAAACATATAATCTATCAAAAGAAAGGAAGTACCATGATGATATGAGTCCAAATATGATATTACATGAAGGTTGAACTCCTAAATTTCATATTCACCCATAATCCCTAATTCTCCACGCAGCCTCACAAAAGAATCTTCTTTAAGAGATTTAATGAAGATGTCGGCGATTTGTTTTTGGGTATCATTGTACTCTAAGATGATGTTTTTCTTAGCTACATGATCATTGATAAAATGGTGTCTCGCATCTATGTGTTTGGTACAGGAATGATGTACCGGATTCTTGGAAAAACATATAGCAATTTAGTTATCAATCATGATAGGACAAGTATCACAATTGACACCATAGTCCGTAAGAGTGTGTTTCATCTAAAGAACTTGTGCACATGCAAGACCCGTGGCAATATTGTCCGCTTCAGTCGTGGACAATGATACCAAGTTCTGTTTCTTGGAGAACCAAGAAACTAGGGAATTTCCTAGAAAATGAAAGTACCACTAGTACTCATCCTATCGGATTTGCATCCGACAAAGTCGGCATCACTATATGAGATTAACTCATAAGTGCTAGACTTAAGGTAAAGTAACCCATAATCTAGTGAATGATTATCGTTTGACTGTAATCAAGTGTGATTCCTTAGGTCTAGCTTGATATCTAGCACAAAGGCATACGGAAAACATAATATCAGGCCTACTAGCAGTTAAATAGAGTAAGCTACTGATCATACCTCGATATAGACGAACATCTACATCTTTTCTGTTCTCATCCTTGTCTAGATGGGTCATCGTACTCATGGGAGTTCGTTTGCTTTAAGACGATTCCATCCCGAATCGCTTGATAAGCTCACTTGTGTACTTGGTTTGATGTATGAACGTCACATCCTTCATTTGCCGAATTTGGAGTCCAAGGAAATAGTTGAGCTCACCCATATGGCTCATCTCGAATTCATCCTTCATGGACTTAGAAAATTCTTCTTCTTGCAGGTAGCCTTGAGCTACTAACCTTGCTTTGTTCCTTGTAATGACCTCGTTCTTATCGGTCTTGTTCTTGAAGATCCACTTGGTCCCAATCACTTGGTGACCACTTGGAAGAGGAACGAGCTCCTAAACTTCATTTCTCTCGAATTGTATAAGTTCTTCTTCCATTGCCACTATCCAAGAGTTATACTCACATGCTTCTTGGATGTTCTTTGGCTCAATGATAGAGATGAATGCGCAATGAGAGAATTCTTCAATTCTAGACCTTGTTCGAACACCCACACCAATATCTCCAATAATTTGGTCATGAGGGTGGTTGTGAACGGATGGGTAAGCTTTGGGAATCCCTGCATCACTTGAAACATTTTCAACAATCTCATTAGTAGTGTTAGTCTCAAGAATAGAATCATTAATCTTGACATTACTAAGAGAATCACATATAGCATCTACACTATCATCAATAACATGAGGAAAATCAAAATCTTCATAAAATGATACGTGTAGAGATTCCTCGATCGTTAAAATAGTTTTGTTGTATATCCGATAGGCTTTGCTACATATGGAATAACCAACAAAAATTCATTCATCGAATTTTGGCTCAAATTTATCTAAGTTACTAAAGGTGTTCTTGATAAAGCATTTTGAACCAAAAACTCGAAAATATTTAACTTGTGGCTTTTTGTCATAAAATAATTCAAAACACGTTTTGTTCGTTTGGGGTCTCACTAGGATCCTATTGAGCACATAACATGCCGTGTGCACTGCTTCTGTCCATAATTGTTGTCCAAGATGACTATCATGGAGCATGGTACGAGCACACTCAATAAGAGTCATATTCTTTCTTTCTACAACACCATTTTATGGTGGTGCACGAGAAAAAGAAAAATTGTGAGTTATCACAGTGTCATCACAAAACTTTGTAAAATATTCATTCTCAAATTCTCCTCCATGATAACTACGAATAGTGATAATGGTGGATCCTAAGAAGTTTTGAATCTTCTTTGCAAATATGGTAAACTCTTCAAAGGCTTCATTCTTATTAGTTAAAAATGAAACCCAAGTAAATCTAGAGAAGTCGTCAACGACAACTAATCCATAATGAGCATTTCCTAAAGAAGCGGTTCTAGTTGGCCCAAACAAATCTATATGAAGTAACTCTAGGGGCCTATTAGAAGTTATGCCTTCTTTAAGTTTGAAAGATGATTTACTATGTTTCCCTCTCTGACATGAATCACAAAAGTTTTTCTTATTAAAAGAAATTTTTGGAAAACCTTTGACAAGATCATGCTTAGCTAACTCATATAAGTGCTTGAAATGAACATGACCAAAACGGCGATGCCATAATAGTTGTTCATTTGTATTAGCAACTAAGTAATGTTCTACGGTTTTAGGCACGCTCAAATAATAAATATTTTTACGCCTAATACCGGTAAATAAAACATGTGAATCAAAATCAATAATTTCACGCATACCCTCTCCAAAGTTAACCTTGTAACCTTTGTCACAAAGTTGATTAATGGAAATAAGGTTATGACATAAACCACTAACTAAATATACATTAGTAATGAGTGGTTTGGAAGGATTACCGACTTTACCTACTCCAATGATGGTTCCCTTTTGATTACCTCCAAAAGTAACAGTTGCACCATCCTTGATGCTAATCACTTTGTTAGACCCACGGGGCACCCGACGCACGCAAGGGGGGAGGGGACGCTCACATGGGCAAGGGGAGTCGACCTAAATAAGGGCATTTTGGTCTTTTTCTTATTTTCTATTGATTAGAAGGAGGGTTTTCCTATTTAAATTAGGGCTAGCCATCATTGGTAGGCATGTTTGATTATTGATATTTTGAGAGATTCTTCGAGAGTTCTTAGGTAGATCTAGGAGAGTGCGGACGTCCTCGCTTACCGGCGTCTTGGGAGGGTGGTTGCCCCTTTATTGTAACCATTTATCTTTATTATTCGCTGTTTTTATTGGATTTAATTTCAGATTTGGAAAAATCCTATCAATTTGGTATCAGAGCACATGACGATCCATGGCGGCTTTGACAAGATCGCAAAACAAAATTGAGGCCTTGGAGGCGAAATTTACAAGCGAGATCGACGGGATCAAGAAATCGTTGGCGGTAAACGATGAATCCATGGCAAAGTTGACTGCTTTCATCAACCAATTGGCGGCGAATCAAGCAAAGCACGACGAACAATTCGTGCAATTGATGGGAACCCTAAATCAATTGGCGAAGAACAACAAAGGGGATGAGAACCCTAAATCAGCAGGAAAGGCGCCACCTTTAGGCAAGGGGAAGGAGAAAGTTGAGAACTTTGACCCGGAAAACGACTTTTTGGTGGAGGATTTGGCCGAAGATGAGGAAGAGGAGCCGTGGAAGGTCGACTATCGAGAAGAAGTGAGGTGAAAGGCGGCGGAAGCCCAAGGATGGGCCGGTGGCTACATCCAACCTCATCGACAGGTGCGCGAAACAGATGGGGGCCGCGGCAGCCTCGCAGGGCCCTGTCGCCCCCTAGGAGGGCCGCCAGGGAGGCGGCGGCCTCCCTTGGCTTTGCCCAGGGGCGGCGAAGCCCCCAGGGGGGTCGGCGAACCCCCCGAGCCCCGAGGGGGCCACTGGGGCCCCCAGGCCCAGGGACGGCGAAGCCCCCAGGGGGGCCGGTGATCCCCCGACCCTGGGGGGCCGCTGGGGCCCCCAGGACTACCGGGCAGGGCCGGCGGCCTCGCCCCAGGTAGGCCACGGCCCCGCGAACATGCGCAGACCCCCGCGTGGGGTTTTCGAGGCTACGAGCGGTGATTTTCAGCCTTTTTACGACGGACAGCTGCCTCGAGAGGTGATGTCACGCGACTTTGAGGAGGAGATGGGGCCCGGGGGACTTAAGGGGCACATGGACTACGACGAAGGTTATCGGGACCCTCCCGACCCTCGATTTGACGATGGAAGGTGGCAGCCACTGCCCCACTGCCCGAAGGGACGCACAATAGGAGCTGGAGGGGGAGATAGAGACTACCAGGAGTGGCCAGAGGGCAGGTTTGGAGGTGACAAGGGTCACAGGGACCGAGGAGGAGGGCCCCATGGGGGCTACGAGCGGCGCCAGGAGAGGTATCAGCATTACCACCAGCCTAGACAGGGAGGAGGCCGCAGGGACCAGGGGGATTCAATATGGACCGACTGAGGAAGCTGAAGATGCCTATATTCGATGGAGCGGACCTGGTCTCGTGGGTCTACATGGCGGAGAGATTTTTTAGAGTCTCCCAGATGACTGAGGAGCAGAAGATGGAGGCTGCTGGCATATGCCTGGATGGGAAGGCTCTAGCGTGGTTTCAGTGGAAAGACGTAAGGCGCCCCTTTCGCTTATGGGAGGATATCAGGGACCAGATGGTAGAGAGGTTCAGAGACCCCACGTGGGGAACATGCGGGAGAAGCTGCTATCTCTCCGACAGGATGGTACAGTGAGAGACTACTTAGAGAGGTTCGAGGCTCTTTCAGGACAGGTGCACGGGGTGACCGACGAGACGATGGAGAGCACCTTCATGAAGGGGCTGAAGACCACTATACGCACAGTGGTATGCATGCATAAGCCTCAGAGTCTGATGGAGGCCTTAGAGTACGCTCAGATGGAGGAGGACTGGCAGATGGAGGAGAGAAAGGCAAGAGGTGGTTGGAGTGGACCATTTCACGGAATGCCCCGACCGTGACAGGGGAACAGAAGGCAGCTACGGGGCAGATCAAGCAAGTATTAAGAAGACTGGAGAGCAGAACAGCGCACCGCCAGCGGGGGGTAAGTTTAGGAGGATGACTGACGCCAAGATGAAGGAAAAGAGGCAGAAGGGACTCTGTTTCAGATGCGATGAGATGTTCACTCCAGAACACCACCGTGGGGGTTGTAAGCTGTAAGTGTTGATCGCAGAGGCAGACGATGATGATGTGGAGGACGAGGGGGTCGGAGATGAAGACGACCCCCCTCAGAGTAGCACCGCCAGTGATGTTAAGGACCACCTTGAGGACAAGGTGGATTTTCAGGGGCAGAGTAGTGTTAGACCCACAGGACACCTGACGCACACAAGGGGGACGTGCACATGGGCAAGGGGAGCTGACCCAAATAAGGGCATTTTGGTCTTTTTCTTATTTTCTATTGATTAGGAGGAGGGTTTTCCTATTTAAATTAGGGCTAGCTATCATTGGTAGGCACGTTTGATTATTGATATTTTGAGAGAATTCTTCGAGAGTTCTTAGGTAGATCTAGGAGAGTGCGGACGTCCTCGCTTACCGACGTCTTAGAAGGGTGGTTGCCCCTTTATTGTAACCATTTTTCTTCATTATTCGCTGTTTTTGTTGGATTTAATTTCAGATTTGGGAAAATCCTATCACACTTCTGATGTCATGTGTTTGGAGCAACCACTGTCGAGTATCCATCCTTTCCTTTTAGAGCCAATATGACGTTTAATGCTCTCTTTCTTCTTCTTGGGTACCTACATGATATACCATAAGCTTATGGTACCGAATTTTTGTTGGGTCCAAGGGGATTAGCTCTTTGGGAGCCAAGTCCAAGTGGACTTTCGCTTCCTAACATAATTACCACTATTAATAATATCTTGAAAATAGGAAGCAATATAGGCATTCCTATCTTTTAAGCTAGTGTTCTTGGGACCCCAAATTGTGTATGTTTTGGGAGTCCTTTTTCTAGTAGCATGCACAATAGATTGATTTCTATGAGGTGTGTGCACCTTAGGAACATGAGTTCTAGCATAAAAATGAGGAGGAGGATATGCATTAGACATATGTGGGTTGTATGCATGCTTAGGAACATACAAGTTGTATGAGCCATATGGAGCATGCATGACGTATGGAGGGTGAGCATACATGCAGGAATGATGCGCATGAGCATATGAGTGTGTAGGAGCACGTACATGAGTATTTCTCATGTGTGGATTTGCATGTGTCCGTGGGTTTGGAGCATAGAAAGTGTCTGGAATATTCACTTGTGAAGTAGGAGATTTCCTACGTGGATGAAGGTTGGTGTACATGTAAGCATGGCGTCTCTTTTGGTTTCCACCCGTAATGGGTTTCTTACCAAAAGGAAGAGATTGTGAAGTGGTGACTTTCTTGGTAGGTTTGCTACCTATAGTGTCTTTGACACCACTTGTGGATGCACCGGAGGATAGCCTCACAAAGTCTATGGTGATACCACTATAGGAGGTGCGAGCATGGGATGCCTTTGCTTTCACAAAACCAAGACCAACACGATGTGTGGCCGGATATTGGTTTGCTAGCAAATCATCCAATTTTCCTTTCCCCTTATTAAATCTCATAATACGGGAGGACATGAGCTCATAATTCTCCTTAAGAGAAGAAATGTTGGTATCCAAGGTGGACACCCGTGCTTTGAGCTCGTGCACTTGGGTTTTAAGAGAATCATTCTCTAAACCCAATTGTGTGTTTTGTGAAGCTAGATCACTATTATCCTTAGGATATGTTTGATCTAGTTGAGATTTGAGGGTATTCACCTCATTTCTCAAAGTGACATTTTGAGAAGCCAAGTTTGCTTTCTCAAGAGTTAGTGTATCAACAATAGTATCATTGTTGATAATGCATGGAATGGATGGCTTGCTAACATTCACTTTCTTTAAACTGGTATATCTAAGCATTAAAGATTGATACTTAGCAAATAGTTCTTCATTAGCAATATGCAATTCATCCATAGTTACCTCGGGTTCATCGTTGTCGGAATCACTTTCCTCAGAGAGTGAATCTTCCCGGGCCATGAAGCACATGTGGGCACTTTCACCCTTCTCATCATCGGAATCGCTTGATGAGTCTCCACTTGAGTCATCGAATGTACTGACTAGTCCTTTCTTCTTATCTTTCTTATTCTTGTCGGACTTGTGGTACTTCGGAGCCTTCCACTTCTCTTTGTTTCGGAGCATTGGGCAATCCTTCTTGATGTGCCCTGGCTTATTACACTTAAAGCAAAGAGATGAAGTGTTATTAGTAGACTCAAATCTACTCTTAGAGGAAAATTTTCCTTTGTGAAAGAAGCATTGGAACTTCTTCGCCATTTGAGCCATCTCCTCCAAGTCCATCTCATTTTCTGATTCTTCAATATTTGAGGATGAAGAATTAACCTTGAATGCTAAAGCATTCTTCTTGTCCTCCGAAGGGTTCATCATAGCTCGAATCTTCAATCGGTTCTCCCGGCTTACTTCGTAAGACATGAGATTGCCGATGAGATTCATGACAGTGTAATTCTTCAACTCATTGACCTCCTCAATAGCGATAGCTCTTCATTCCCATTTGGAGGTCATCCTCATTATGATCTTTCTCACCTTCTCTGGTTGGGTGTAGGTTTGCCCAAACGCTTCCAGTTCATTGGTGATGTCGATAAAACGTCCGTACATCGTTGCTATGCTTTCATTTTCCTGCATGTGAAACATGTCGAAATTTTGCACGGTAACATATAGTTTAGAGAGTTTTACCTTGTTTGTTCCCTCATGGGTAACGACGAGATGATTGCAAATTTGATATGCACTCTTACATGTGCATATCTTATTGAACTCATCCGGGTCCAACGCACAATGAAGAGCGTTCATTGCCTTTGCGTTGTTGACTTCGGCGGACTTCTCAGAGGGCGTCCATTTGTCGAAATCCTCTTCGGTGGGCTCGACATATTCCGTGTGGAGGGTTCTCCAAAGGGAAGCACTCTTTCGGAACGTCTCCATCTGGCATTTCCAATAACCGAAGTTTGTGCCATTGAAACACGGAGGACGCACCGTTGATTGACCTTCGAATACTGTGGACGCTCCATCACGATCGTGATTGTTGTACGAAGTCGGTGGAGGAACGTTGTTATTGGTAGATGCCATAGCTTTAAACCAGCACTCTGATACCAATTGTAAGGACCCTGGCTATGGGGAAAACACTAGAAGGGGGTTGAATAGTGTTTATGCTTTTTAAAAAGATTGTTACACCAAATTAAATTCCTAACCAACAATTAATGCGGAATAAAAGTAAACCCCTAAAGGAAACAATGCAAACGCATGGATGTTTCAAGGGTTCGGATTACCCAAGTCACTTCCCGACTTGTTCCCGGTATCCTACGTCCATTCCACCCGGTAACCACCGGATACTCAAGTTAGTATCCTAGCTTGAGGTTTCTTTGAAACCCCACTTGTAGCAACCCTACAAGTGAAATCGAAATACACTTGATGTCCATGACTCCCACAACTTGGGATCAAGCAAAACACTCTCACAACCCGAGAGTAAATCAAATAACAAAAGTTTTGAAATATGAAATTAAGCAACACTTACAATCACATATGCCTTGAAGTAGAACTTGAAGGAGAAGTGTGTTGTGTGTTGAAAGACTCTCTTGGAAGAGAGGAAAGCCCTTTCTCTTGACTGTATCAAATGTCTAGAAGATTTCTCTTTGGTTCTAGGTTGGAGAGCAAGAGATGAAAGATAGGAATTCTAGGGCTTTTGGATTTTGAGTGCGTTGATCTTTAACAAATGAAAGCTTGAATGTTTGAGCAAAAGATAATCAAAATGACTCAATGGAACAGTAGAGGCTTCTTTTATAGTTTTCTCAAACCCTTCAAACAGAATTCCCAAAAACCTTTTTGAAATTCGTGAAGAAAAACTCAACGGATAGAATCTGCGCCAGCGACAGTCGACTGTTGAACAACTCATTGTCGACTGCTGCATAGTGACAGATGGTAGGTGAGAATTCATAACAATAACCTACCACGTAGACAGTCGACTGTTAAACCAACAGGCGACTGTAAATCCTTATACAGGCGACTGGCCGAAATAAGGGTAAGTCAATAAGGTCCTAGAAAAGTCTGGGGATACAGGACAGGCGACTGATGAAGAGAAGACAGTCGACTGAAAATCCAACAGACGACTGTAATTCCTTCTACAGACGACTGTCACAAACCCTGACATTTTCCAGAGAGTTGAGACTTCAGAGAGGCTCAAAGACAGACGACTGTTGAAGCATTGTCAGTCGACTGTGCCATTTGAACAGTCGACTGTAAATACAACATTAGTCGACTGGCCAGGTCAAAACTGAGAAATAGGTTTGGGCTGAAGATAGACAGGCGACTGAGTAACAAACCACAGTCAACTGTCACTAGGACATGCGCATGTGAAATACACAGCAGTCGCCTGATAGAGTTAAAAGCTAAGAAGCCCAAAACTTGACTGATTAAGTTTGTGCATAACAGGCGACTGTAGAACAAAACAGAGTCGACTGTTTTGAGACAGGCGACTGTAAATCGTTCAGCAGTCGACTGTTGAAATCATGACATGCACAATCTAGATAGAAATGAATTGGAGTCCAAGGAAAGTTGATATAAGGATTTCCTAAGACTGAAATGAAGATGCGTATGTGCTCCAACTTAGTTCTACTTCTAAGCTACATACTAGAAGAGAAAATTAAGATTACACTTGTAGAACTCTCTCTTCTTTTCGTATGAGCTTGAAGTCTTCTTGGAGCTTCAATCACCATCTTTGATCATCTAATCCACTTTCTTTACTTTCAATGATCTTTGAGTGTCATCCATTGCTAATTGATCTTCATGATATGTTTAGGCAATGGATTAACTGCGTATAGGGGATTAGTCACAAGTATTTCTGTTTGCTCATCATTAACACCAAGTATGGAGAAGTCCAATAATCAACATATAACACTACATTTCTTTTATCCATTGAACCATTAGTTAACTAATAGTTCTTCAGTCGACTAACAATAGAGTCAATGGCCGTGTTGACTTTCTGTATATGACTAATGTATATCCATTGTAGATGATTTTTTAATAATATTTTTAGATGATTTACCCCTCTATAAATAGAGATTAAACTCTCTGATGTCATAATAAGATAGGACCGATACAAATGATTTGATTTCCTATCTTTCTTTGAGCCAAAAGAAAAATTCATCCAAATTTCTATTCTTCAACATTCTTATCCTATAGAATAGAAAACCACCCCTAGCCACATTTATCTACATACATGTGAATTCAAGGTTAAATGAGAAATTGTACCCATTCTACCAAAGGTTTTTCACACAGGCATTAAGTTACGTTTGCTCTTTGGTCTAAGAGTGTTTCTAATCTCAGATTGTTGAGAATGGGTGTACAATTAGCAAGGGTGTTTATCAAGTTGCATGGGTTTCTCTTACAGGTTCGTAAAAGGGTGATAATGGAAAATCTCAAGCGAGGAGTTTGGGGAAGAGTAGGTCGGGGAGACTAAACCAGGATAAAATCTGCATTGCCCGTGATTGATCATTTTCTAGTTTGCTTGTCTCTTTTCTACTTCCATATTGCAGTTATTTAATTTATATTTTGTTACTATATATGTTGTAATTTGAGTGTTATTATCCTGTTACTAATCGTAATTGTTTAGTGCTTAAGAATTACATTTGCGATCGTGGACCCAACATTTGGTATCTGAGCAAAGTATTATACCCATCGAGTCTCAACAATTGGTATCAGAGCCATGGTAGATCAAGTTTTCATATCCAGTAAAAAGGCTCATTAAAGGATGGTATCAACAACCTATGGATCATCACAACTCCCTGAAGGCAACTCCACAACACAACCATCTTTGTTCAACGGTTCCAACTACAGCTACTGGAAGTGAAGAACAATGATCTACATGCAGTCTATCAATTATGAACTATGGAACATCATGGAGACACCTTACAACAAACCAGCCACTATGTACTCACGATGGACAAATGAAGAGAAAGCATTAATAACTGTTAGGTTGTTTTTCTGTTGATATAAGTTGGCATTAGTGGCACTAAATCTGGAGAGCTCAGTTGTGGAATCAGAATTGTTTTTGAGCAATTTGAGCAGAAATGTTATACATAATGTTGCAACATTATGTACAACATCCGGGATCTGGAGTATGGTTCGTATGAAGACATGCTGTTTTGGTTTGCAGATCTGTCTTGCTGATTCAGATCTGATTTATAGCCTAAGAATCTCGGGGGTTCCTGTATTGATTGATGAAATATCTTGGTGAGATTTTTATCTCCCTTCTTACCTGAATTAGTACCTTAATTGATGGGAGGATTGCTGAGAATATTTGGGAATCTGGTTAGTTCCTTAATTGATGGGAGGAAATATTTGCTGAGGTTTATTGGTTCTATTTACCAGAAATAGATCCTTATTCTATGGCAAAATATCCGCATGAGATTTGTTTAAATCAGTTTACCCGAATTGGTTAAATGATTTCTTGATCTATGTGATTTCTTACCTGAAGTGATCCTAGAAATATTGGTGGAATATCTGCATTAAAGAGGAGGTTATCTACGCGAAAATAGTGGTTACAAAATTTAAATGGTTTCATATCTAAATGGTATGTGCGGTTGAAGATATGTGCGGTTGAAGATTTTATTTCTGAATGGTTTCAGATCTTGCATTATAGTTTAGATCTTCTCCAGATATTTGGTTGTATACTGGTATTCACAGGATTTGCTAACGATGTGATTAAGGTATCAATCCGCAAATATGGTATGAAAGATCTTATTTATTGGCCATGTTGTATGTTATGTTGAACATTATGATATAACATGAGGTCCAACATGTTGTGTCAGAAGGCAGGAATCGAATGACGGACTTCAGCGATTATCAAAGGTGGATTACTTTAGATCTTTCTATAATCTCTTTTAGGCATTCTGGTATATTCTGTTGAAGATACATTTGAAAGTTGCAATCTCTCGGTTTTATTGTTGAATTGGTTAGAGAGATTTTTGCCTGCAATATTTTATTCATCAGATCCTTGTAGATACGCAGAACTACTTGCCCGAAGTAGTTTCGAAAATTATGGGCTATCGATCCGCATCTGATATGGTTGAATGGCCTTCCCCATTAGCCCGTGGATTGAGGGGGAGCGGGGTTTATTAGGGTTGTGGCTTTGACGGCTATGGCGACAACTTTCGGTGAAAAGTTTGTGAAAACTCCAGGAGGGAGGCCGATGGCTACGCACATAGGATCAAGGGAGTTGATCTAGTCGGTTGTGCAAGAGGAGCTTGCGTGCAAGGGGAGCTTGCCTAGAATACTCCATGGGTTGGTAGAGACCACCCATCATGGTTTGTATTGAGGGGGAGGTTGTTCCTCCTAATAGAATTGTGATATTAGTGATTGTACTCATTGATTATTTTAGTGGAGTATTCTGATTTTTTGGCCGTGGCCTCGCAGATGTAGGTGTGCACACCGAACTGCGTTACCAAGTCTTGTGTATCTTTGATTGGTTTGTGTTTATCCTTTGGCTTTATTATTATTACTGCATACTGAATTTCAATTGGTATCAAAGCAGGTCACCCGTGTTACTTTTTTATCAAAGAGGGTGTGATCTTGGATTTCAATACTTGAATCATGACTACACGAGAAGGTGCATCCGTTGTTCGTCCTCCATTGCTCATTGGTACAAACTACACTTATTGGAAGTCTCGGATGCGTGCATTCATTAAGTCCCTTAATGAGAAGGCATGGATCGCTGTCATTAAAGGATGGACACCGCCGATCGAAATTGACAAAGATGGCAAAGAACGCCTTAAGCCGGCAAGAGACTGGAGTCGGATTGAAGAACATGCGGCACTGTGCAATTCTAAAGAAATTAATGATATTTTTCTGCTGTAGATGAAGAACAGTTCAAGATGATCTCCACATGTGAGTATGCCAAAGAAGCGTTGGATATTCTCCAGAATGTTCATGAAGGAACAAGTACGATAAAAGCTTCCAAACTCCAGATGCTAGCCTCTCAGTTTGAAAATCTAAGGATGAATGACGAAGAGACTGTTGCCGAATTCAATGGGAGGCTAAGAGATATAGCCAATCAGGCCTTCCAGCTTGGGAATAAATATTCTCAAATGAAGTTAGTTGAGAAAACCTTAAGATCTCTTCCAGACAAATTCTCAGCCAAAGTTGCAGCCATTGAGGAGGCCAGAAATACGTCCACCATGAGACTGGATGAACTCATAGGATCTCTTCAGACCTATGAAATGAATTTGAAGCAGAATCAGAGGGACAAAGGGGTTTCCCTAAAAGCAGAAGTTCGTGAAGTCTCTAAGACAGATAATGAGTCTGAGTTAGATAATGAGATTGCCTTGCTGACCAAGAATTTCAGCAGTATGATGAAAGAGATAAGCAACAATGGTCAAAACTTTAGATCTGGTAACAATTCGGCGCAGGCAAATCGTCCCTCTGCAGGCAAGAACACTGGTCGTCTGACTCAGAGGCATGATCAGAAGAACAAAGGCAAATGGATACAGTGCAGAGAATATGAGGGTTTTGGCCACATACAAGCAGAATGTGCCAATACCCTCAAGAAGCAGAAAGGGAAATCTTTAGCAAGCACCTGGAATGATGATGAATCGGAAGGTAGTGCTGGAGATGAGGAAATAACCGGAAACAATGTTGCATTTACAACCATCCTGGAAGGACAATTAGATAGTGACACTCATAGTAATGTTGGATTAGATGTTGCAACATCAGGAACAACATCTGGCAACAAACTAGCCAATGTCAGACAGAATGTTGCAACATTAAGTACAATATCCTGCACTGAATCTGAGTCTGAAGTTGATAGCGATGAGGAAGTTAGTGATGATGATATCCGAAAAGCATACCAGATGATGTTTGAGAAGTGGATGCAAATCTGCAATATTGTAACGCCCCGCTTCCCAAAAGACACTGGAAGCGAGAACGTTACACGGCCCGCTTGAACTAGAGCGGTGAAGCTCGAGTCCAATAAGCGTCTGTGATAAAAGCACAGAAATAGGGTCCTTGCATTTGCATATCAGAACAATCAGAAAACATTTCATTAAGTTAAAAAGGAGACTTCCAGAATTGTTCATACAAGAAAGTAAGATAACAGGGCCTCAGCATGGCCAAAAAGAAACTACAGCAAACTCTAATCCTACTACAAGTGCTAAAACTAAAACTCAAGTAGCACCGGAAAAGGGACCCTAGTTTTCCGCAGAAAGCGGCTCGGCGTCTACGGTGAACTCTGGCTCTCTAAGTCAGGCGTCTCGTACTGGTCCTCCTGGTACTCAAGCTCTGAACCTGACATACATCCACAAACATGAATGTATGTCAGCTAGGGGTCTGCAAGAAGAGTTAGCATCCCAAGGCGAAGTATATAACAAGTATATGAAATTTAGAAGCACTAAATGAAAGAAACGACTGCAGCAATTAACATTTAATATTTCGGAGCAGAAAGAAACAATCCTAGCATGCAGTTCTAGTCGATGGCAAGTTTAAAGTTAGATTCTCTGAGTTTGTTAGCATTTCAATATTCACGATGACCAAGTTAGCGTTACAATGACCATGTCAAGAATTCACATCTAATCTAGGGTTCTCGTCTTTAGGTCGTGATGAGAAGGTCGTTCCTCTCACGGGGGCTTACCGTCATTGACACTAACACACCGCGTCAGGTGGTGTTCTTGAGGAGAGTACCTTTCATACGCCCAGTGGCCGCTCAACCCTAACCCCACCCAAAAGTTTTGCCGGAACACGAGCCGGCCTAGTCGACTCACACGACATCACAATATCACGATACCGCCTTCGAGGCGCACGATTTCACGATGTCCATACTGTTAAACATGTCAGGACTCACTGAATTTCACTGTTATCAATTTTAAAGTTTTATGGTGACAGTTCTGCAAAGCGAAAGCGGGTCGAACGACCGGTTCCGTAATTTCAACTAATGACGATTTTGTCCTTTTTGTACAACTTGCTACAGAAACGATTTCTTTCTCTAGTTGTTTAAATTGGGGATATATCGTATGATATACCGTTGGATCCCAATTTTCATCCTAGTCATTATGGTGTCAGTTTTGCACGTCATTTCACGTCTACTTTTGAGTTACACATCAAAACATGAAGGCGGCGTAAACGTGCCGAAACTTCTAAAAATCATAACAAATTATATACTTGCCTGTTTTTGACGTTCTTGGTGTCGTTGGAATCGTCTCGACGAGTACTACGCCGTGGAGGGTTCGGTTCGCTGTTTTGGCAGAGCACAAAATCAGAACTCACGTTTTTCAGTTCAGGTCAGATTTCAAAAAGTCCCTACGACGTCTAATCAACGTGTTTTATTAGGTTTCTCTACTTTACGGTGTGGGTTGAGAGTTATAGGGGTAGATCTACCAACCTGAAGTGAAGCGAGGGATCGGTTGACGTCAACGAGCAGTGGCGACGCGTGAAACTCCGAAACAGCGAGCGTTGAGCATCGGGTGGAGCGTTCTCGTCAGATCCGGGGCTATCAACGCGCACACGGCCTGTGCGCAAGTGCTATGTGGCTGCGGGGACTCGCTGCGGCCACGAGAGGGCTGTTGCGGATCTACGAGGGAGAGGAGCAGGCGCAGGGGATTTGTTGGCGTTGGCGTGGACTGTTTTCGAGGAGTAGCAGCGGCCTGGAGTTGTGTGGTCGTGGGGATGGAGGTGAAGGCCGGCTGTGGGTGGTGCTCTCGGAGAAGGAGGGGGAGCTACGGCCTGGGCGTTTGTTGTAGGTTGCGTGGAGAAGAAGCCGCGACGGGGGACTTTGGGCGGAGGTCGGAAGAAGCCTGACGTGCACGAGGGAGGATGGCGCGGGTGAGGTCAAACGGAGTGCTGCTAGGGTTTGTGCAAGCTGGGAGGGATCTGTCAAAAGATGGCTTGGGGATGGGAGGGCTTGGCACGCGGGGAGACGAAGGGATCGACGGCGTGCGCGTGTTGCCTGGGCGTAGGGAAGAGAGACGCGAGGGTTGCTCTCGGCGTGGCGGGAGAAGGAATATGGGCGGCTGAGTTGTGGTTTTAGGCCTCTAGGGTTAGAGGAAATAGGATAGGGTTATGAATTTATAGAGATAGTGAGCACGTGAGTGCTTTTAGGGTTCTCCAGGTTATATGTTTTTTTGTATAAGGAACAAAAATAGAGTAGGCTGCTTGTAGATGGTCTAGGGTTTATTATAGGTTAGCTGTAGTTGTTCTAGTTTCCTATTGTTGATGGGTTGTGCTTGGTGCAGCACGTGAAGGCCTCTAGCCTTAAGATTTATATATTCTCTTTTTTTTAAGGTTGCTGTTGGGCCAATAGCCTAGGGTTTATTATAAAAATGTGTTGTGTGTGAGGGTTGCACAGAGCTGCACGTGAACTAGCTTATAGGGTTTAGGTTACTCTTCTTTTTGTGTGTGTGTTAATATTGGTGTGTGTGTGTGTGTGAGTGCTATGAGTAGGATTCGGCTATGTGAATTAAAAGATGGGCTAGGGTTTAAATAGAAAGTGATTTGAAATTATCAATAGGACTTTAATAGGTTTTAATAGCAAGTATTACTAGGTTAAACAAGGGAATATCGGCTAATCAATTGGCTTAATGGGTTTACAATAGGAAGGTTTCATTTGAGGAATCAAAGTTTTGAAATTTGAATTCTAAGTTTCAAAACTGAAATCGACTAATAAGAGATACTTAGCAAATAATAATAATAATAATAATAAAATGAAAATTAACCTAGTGCCATGAAATAATGATAGTGATAATTAACATGGAATAGTTGGCACGTGCACGGGGACGGAAACGTCTATCTATGAATACGGAGAAAAATATACGATAGGGAAACAGATAGTATCATCGATAAAAACTGGTCGTTACAAATATCAACAAAGTCTTGAAGGAGGAGAATGAAAGACTGAAGAAAGAGAAGGTGGAGGTCAAAATCAAATGTCTGAAAGTTGAGGAAAACTGTAGAGAATTGAAAAGCAACTTCAGAAATGTTCTTCTCAGGGCAGAGAAAGCTGAATGCCCTTTGGAGAAGTGGAATTCTGGAAAAGCAAAGCTGGATGATATCTTGAACATGGGTAAGATTTCAGGAGATCGCACCGAAGTGGGATACAATAGAGGAGCTTTCTATAATGTGTCTGTTGAAAGAAGAAGTCAAGTTACCAAAGAACTTGAAAGAATGGGTCAGTACATGGGGCGTGATCAGAAGAAGAAGCATATTAGAGGCATAAAAGGTGGTCATTCTGTGTGCAGTTACTGCAAGTTCATAGGCCATACTGAGAGAAACTGCTTCAGTCGCATGCGACATTGGTCAGAATGAAGAAATGTTAGACACCCTGATATGAAGATACAGAAGCAATGGGTCAGGAAGTCTTAATTATACAGCAAAAACACTACAGCTTCAGAGAAAACACTTCATGTTTGTGACCAATGTTGCAATATTAGATACAATACAGAACGATGTTGCTACAGATGTTATGACATCAGACTCGACATTTCTCGACAATCAATGTGAGATATCTGTGCCAAATTCTTATGAATCTTCCTCCAGAATTATCAGAGAATTATCTCGCCGCTCTTCTCACCGCTCATCCTCCACCAATGCCATCGGATTTTCGCATGTACCCTCTCCAGCACAAAAATATGCCGCCGATCCATCTATCACAACTTATTCACCCATTTGGGATGATGTTCCCAATTTTTGTTCACCTCTTCACGGGTTCCACCGCATCCACATCTCCAAATTTTGACATGCATATCACCAAAGCTTCTCTGTCAACACCGCCAATGTTTCCAACTCTCCAGCTACTTTTCGGCCTCTCAGAGCTTGACTACTACTCTGGATTTTGTTCCATCCTTCTTGCAGCCTATTATCAGATGCGAGGTATATTTTTCTTCCTCTATTTCCATTGTGCCTGAGGATTCTTTTTGCTACTGAGAGAGACAGGGGAGCCTTTTGAAGTGTCTCAGTTGTTGTTGTCTTTGGATTAACTATTGGAGATATGGACGTGTATTATTGGAGGCTAGCTGAAAAGTATTAAAGTCATCGATGAAGTCACACTTTTTTTGTCGACCATTGAAAAGTATTGGGAATGTTCGTCTGGTGTTGCTCCCAAGTTGCAACAGATGCTCATGTTGCATCTGATGTTGCACACGATGTTGCAACATTGGCACATGTTGAACCTGATGTCATGGATCATACTATGACACTGAACATAACACGCTCATCGTCTGCACCTGGTGACTATTCAGCTTCACATGCTCCTGATTTTACCATGCCAGATCTGTAAGTTCCTCATTCTTGTCGACATCATCATAGTTCTGCCAAGCGATATGGTGCTTCGTCTAGTTTTCCAATTCCCTCCATTTCAACGTCGACTTCTAAGAAGATCAGTTGGAGACCTGCAATCCAGGTGTGCATTCCAGCCCTTCCCATCCATGTTTTATCTCTTAGCAACTATTATCTCAGAAACTGTATGAAGTGGATGTCTCGTCTGAGGTGATGCCTGCTCGGATTTTTACTAGTAAGGGGGAGAGTGTGCTTTGCTTATTGTGGCTCAAAGGGGGAGAAATGTGCTTGGTTGGTGCCCGTGCTTTAGTGCCAGTGCTTTGGGTTGTGCCACATAATGCCAAAGGGGGAGATTGTTAGGTTGTTTTTCTGTTGATATAAGTTGACATTAGTGGCACTAAATCTGGAGAGCTCAGTTGTGGAATCAGAATTGTTTTTGAGCAGTTTAAGCAGAAATAGAATACATAATGATGCAACATTATGTACAACATCCGGGATCTGGAGTATGGTTCGTATGAAGATATGCTGTTTTGGTTTGCAGATCTGTCTTGCTGATTCATATCTGATTTGTAGTCTAGAATCTCTGGGGTTCCTGTATTGATTGATAAAATATCTTCGTGAGATTTTTATATCCCTTCTTACCTGAATTAGTTCCTTAATTGATGGGAGGATTGCTGAGAATATTTGGGAATCTGGTTAGTTCCTTAATTGATGGGAGGAAATATTTGCTGAGGTTTATCGGTTCTATTTACCAAAATAGGTCCTTATTCTATGGCAAAATATCCGCATGAGATTTGTTTAAATCAGTTTACCCGAATTGGTTAAATGATTTCTTGATCTATGGGATTTCTTACCTGAAGTGGTCCTAGAAATATTGGCAGAATATCTGCATTAAAGAGGAATTTATCTACCCGGAAATAGTGGTTACAAAATCTGAATGGTTTCATATCTGAATGGTATATGCGGTTGAAGATATGTGCGGTTGAAGATTTTATATATATGAATGGTTTCAGATCTTGCATTATTGTTTAGATCTTCTCCAGATATTTGGTTGTATGCTGGTATGCACAAGATTTGCTGACGATGTGATTGAAGGTATCAATCTGCAAATATGGTATGAAAGATATTACTTATTGGCCATGTTGTATGTTATGTTGAACGTTATGATACAACATGAGGTCCAACATGCTGTGTCAGAAGGCAGGGATCGAATGATGGACTTCGGAGATTATCAAAGGTGGATTACTCCAGATCTTTCTATAATCTCTTTCAGGCATTCTGGTATATTCTGTTGAAGATAGATTTGGAAGTTGCAATCTCTCGGTTTTATTGTTGAATCGGTTAGAGAGATTTTTGCCCGCAATATTTTATTCATCGGATCCTTGGAGATACGCGGAACCACTTGCCCGAAGTAGTTCTGAAAATTATGGGCTGCCGATCCGCATCTGATATGATTGAATGACCTTTCCTATTGGCCCGTGGATTGAGGGGGAGCGGGGTTTATTAGGGTTCGGCTTTGACGGCTAGGGCGACAACTTTCGGTGAAAAGTTTGTGAGAACTCCGGGAGGGAGGCCGACGGCTTCACACGTAGGATCAAGAGAGTTGATCTAGTCGGTTGTGCAAGAGGAGCTTGCGTGCAAGGGGAGCTTGCCTAGAATACTCCATGGGTTGGTAGAGACCACCCATCACGGTTTGTATTGAGGGGGAGGTTGTTTCTCCTAATAGAATCGCGATATTAGTGATTGTACTCATTGATTATTTTAGTGGAGTGTTCTGATTTTCTGGGCGTGGCCCCGCAGATGTAGGTGTGCACACCGAAATGCATTACCAAGTCTTATGTGTCTTTGATTGGTTTGTGTTTATCCTTTGGCTTTATTGATTATTACTACGTGCTGAATTTCAATAACTTTCGACTCCAAGGCCATGGATGCCTTATTCTTACCATGGACAACAACGAGTTCAACCATGTGTCAACTGCTACATCAGCTCATCAAATTTGACATATCCTTCATTTAACTCACGAAGTAACACGTAAGATTAAAGAATCTATAATTTCTTTACTTATTCACAGGTTTGAATTGTTCAAGATGAAAGAAAATGAGACAATCTTTAAAATTTACACACGCTTAACGGGCATCACAAATCCTCTCATAGCGCTGGGAAGGGCTTACTCTAATGATCCAACAAATTCTTCGAGCCCTCACCCTAGAATGAGAGAAGAAAACGATGGCTATTGAAGAAGCAACCGATCTCTTAAACTTGACCTTGGAAGACTTGATTGGGAACGTTATGGCATATGAAGTACAATTAAAGTACGATTAAAGAAGAGAAGACAAGAAGACGCCCCAAAGAAAAAAATCACTTGCATTTCATGCTTCTTCTAACATCAAATACTAAGATAACGAAGAATAAGAAATCGATGCACTTGCAAGGAAATTTAGAAAAAAATTTAAAGGCATGTATGAGTCTAACTTTAAATTAACTAATGCCTTGCATTCGTGCTTTCATTGCAATAAATCAGGGCACTTCAAGAAAGACTGTCTGAAATTGATATCTAAGGGTGCATACAACAAGACTCAAAGATGGAAGAAGGTGTTGGCTTCCACATGGGATGATTCGGACTCATCATTCCATGCAAAAGAAGACCAATAAGAGATGGTACACATGTGCCTTATGGCACATGAAGATGATGTATTATCCAACCTTGATATGGATGAACTCTTAGTCGTTTTTAATGATTTATATGGTATGCATAAGAAACTTGACATTGCATATACGTCATTAAAAATTGAATATGACTCATTAAAAATAAACTGTTATAAACTTAGTGGCTATGGAATCCATAGCCCTGTATTTATAGCAGTAGGGTTACATAATGGGTGGATACCCACTAACGGGTTGGGCCACCCAAAGCCCGTTTATAACACTTCCCCTTATCCATCCATTGTTGTAAGCCATGATGAACACTTCAGGGTTCACAGAGCTTATCTGATCATGGGTCTATGGATACTTCTGGATCCCAAGTTTAAGAGTACTTGCCTCGTTAAAACCTTTGCAAAGGAAAACCCAGTGGGAAAAACCAGTGGCTAAGGGAAAAGAGTACAAGTCTCTGTAACTTCCCCTGATCGATGGATAATCATCAGGGGTGGATACTCCTGGATCCAGAGTTGATGTGGCTGCCTCGTTAAAACCTTTGGCTATGGAAAACCCAGTGGGAAAAACCAATAACCAAGGAAAAAGAGTACAACCTGAAAAGTACAAGCTTCAGGCTTGTAAATATCTCAACTGTCTCATCCCAATCCCTAGTACAAGTTTTCTAAAGGTACTGCGAGGTAAAGCTTTAGTGAATAGATCTGCCAGGTTGTTGCAAGACTGGATCTGCTGGATGTCGATCTGGTTGTCAACTTGCTGTTCATGCGTCCAGAAGAGCTTGGGGGAAATGTGCTTCGTCCTGTCACCTTTGATGTAGCCACCTCGTAGTTGAGCGATGCAGGTAGCATTGTCTTCATACATGGTGGTAGGTCCAAGATCTCCCGTCTTCAGGCCGGTGGTCTTGAGGATATGGTGGATGACAGATCGAAGCCAAAAGCATTCTCTGCTAGCTTCATGGATCGCAATGAGCTCGGGGTGGTTAGATGAGGTCGTTGTCGTTGTCTGCTTCACGGATCTCTATGAGATGGCCGTCCCACCGTACGTGAACACGAAACCGGTCTGGGACTTGGCGGTGTGTGGGTCGGACCTGTATCTTGCATCTGCATAACCGACTAAGTCGGAGGATACACCTTTCTTGAAGTATAGTCCCATGTCCACAAACCCTTGGAGGTAGCGCAGAAGTTGCTTCACTCCGTTCCAGTGGCGCTTTGAGGGCGCAGAACTGTATCTGGCTAGTAGTTTAACTGCGAACGCTGTATTGGGACGCGTGCAGTTTGCCAGGTATATGAGTGCTCCAATTGCACTTAGGTAGGGTACTTCAGGACCCAGTGTTTCCTCCCCCTCTTCCAGCGGTCGGAAAGGGTCTGTATCTGTTGGATCTGGATCCTAGCCTAGAGGAGGGGTGAATAGGCTTATAAAAATAATTCGTGCAACCCACGAATAAGCACACGCAGTTATAGCAGCAACAGGGTAAATAAAAAGCAGACACAGAGTACACTACAGATTTACCCTGGTTCGGTCGACCCTTCGACCTACTCCAGCCCCCAAAGCAGATACTAGTATTGAATAGTGCAATAGGTACAAAACCACAAGTTAGAGCACGCTCAGAGCACCCTCTACGTCTCTACACTCGCCAGTCTCTCAGTACCCCACTCACTGTGTTTTCTCTCACTATCAATGCTAGTAATGCTTTCTACCATCTAGTCCCAAACTAGCTGGGTCCCACTTGTCTAGCCCCAACCAGACAAGTCCCAAAATAGTTTTCCAAAGATGGTAACAGTTTCCCCTACAGAGAACGTTACACTAAGAAAACGAATATAAAAAGTAAATGGTTTAGAAATGCTCAGTTCGTGTCTGTGTAGGCGTCTCTGTCAATCAGCATGTCGTCAGCTCCAATCTGACGCAAACGGTGTCTCGATCTGACTCCTGGATGACAAATAGCACACTGGTCTGTGTGTACAGCAATTTTAGTGCAGCTTGGATTTGAAGTGGGATGTGCGCAAAGTAGCATTGGTATCATGGGAGCAAATCAAACCAGGGGAAACCCCAAACCCCACGGCAGCACTATGCACTGCAACAACTTAGCATCCTTGGCTGCGATAGGTCTTTGTATTCACATCAATACAAAGGAAGACGACAATAAACTTGATCCTCACGGCAATGCAAAAGAGGGTGGATGCAGATAAATTCTTCAAAGGCAGCCAAGGGACTTCAACTTCAGAGCTTCACGGAGGCAAGTATCTTACGGCAGTTTTGGTTGACTGTAACGGCAGCAAATGAGGGCAGCAAGACGTTCACGACAGCACATCGTCGACGACAACAAAAAGGATCACTTCAGTGAGCAACCACGACAACGAGAAGATCATGAAAGCATGGGGTTCTCCGACAACGAAGAGGGAGTGTCACGGCTACAAGTAGATGATCTTGGGTTTTCTTATTGCAGCAGCAAGGAAGTCAGCAACCAAGGGCTTTGCAGGTGGCTGGCTGACGTAGAGGATTCACCGGCAGGATGAAGGTCACGGCAGCTAGCTTCTCACGACAAGCAGAAGAAGTTCTGATTGAAGCAACTCACCACAGGATGTACCTCAAGATGGTAGCAAGAGTACTTCTTCACAATGGTAGCTTGGGTGAGTTCTTAGACCGGCAGCAGATGCTTGTCGTCGGCACCAACAGATACTCTCGGCAGCAAGTTAATGATCCTTCCCACTGCAAGAGGATGAAGGTGATGCTGGATTGATGGAGTCACAGCAGTAAATTGTCACGGCAGCAAGCAAGGTCTTCGCTTGGAGTTGATCACGACAGCGGCAAGGTTCTCAGCACCAACATGAAGATCACAAGCAGGGTTGAGGTAATGGAGAGGAGTTTTCCCTTTTGGAGATGTGTTCGGCAGTTTGGTGTGCTTGTTGGCTTGGAAATTTATTTTGCTTTGAGGATGAAGGCTGCAGCAAGATGGAGTTGTTTTCTTTGGAGATGAACCTCTGTGCCATTGAGAGTTTTTGCCTGCGGCTTTGTTTCTTGAGGCTGCGGCAAATGCAAGCTAGGTTTTTTTGTTGTTATGGCCGCATACCTTATTTTTATGCCGCACCTTAACCCTAGGAGGTGACATTGGTATTTATAGGATAGGCTAGGCTTTGAAACAAGTAGTTGGGATTTTGGGAGGATTTGATTAGAAGTTTGAATAGTAATTTTGTTGCAAGTCTAGCTAAATGATTGGATCAAATCCATTTGTAATTCAAATTGGGCTCCATCCCTTTTCCTCTTTGGACCAAGTCCACTTGCTTTGAGCACATCAATCTCTCTCTCTCTCTCCCAAATGCTTTGTACTTAGTAATTCCTCCATATGAAGAGAGAAATATTGATTCGCCAATCCTGAAACACACTAGCACACACAGTAGATATCACGACACGTTTGTCATCATCAAATCAAGAGATCCTAGATCGTTGCATCCAACAGTATCAACATCCAATGATCTGACGACCATTGGTGTGCTAAGCGGATGACATTTGTCCGTAAGAAAGTTTTTCAGCACTTTCTTTGGGTATGTCGATTGGTGTAACAGGATTCCTCCGCTTAAGTGTTCAATTTGTAAGCCTAGGCAGAACTTAGTTTTGCCAAGGTCTTTCATCTCAAAAGTCTGTGTGAGACTTTTGGATATCTCACCTATCTCTTCAGTAGATCCGATGATGTTCAGGTCGTCTACGTAGACGGCAATAATTACGAATCTTGTTCCATTTGCTCTTATGAAGATGCAAGGGCAGACTTCATTTGTTGTGAATCTTGGGCAGACTTCATTTGTTGTGAATCTTGTGAATCCTTGTTGCACTAGGAATTCACTGAGTCTGTTATACCACATTCTACCTGACTGTTTTAGACCATACTGTGATCTCTGGAGTTTGACAGAATAGACATCCCGAGGTCTTTCTGTCATTTTTGTCGGTAGTTTATATCCGTCTGGGATTTTCATATAGATGTCCTTATCTATATTTCCATATAGGTATGCAGTCACAACGTCCATGAGCTGCATATCCAGGCCTTCCTTTGTAGATATGCCAATGATGAAACGAAAGGTGATCGCATCCATAACCGGGGAATAGGTATCGTCATAGTCTATTACTGGCCGTTGGGAGAAGCCTTGTGCAACAAGGCGCGCTTTGTAGCGCACGATCTCATTATTCTCGTTTCTTTTTCTCACGAATACCCATTTATATCCCACAGGTTTAACACCCTTTGGTGTGAGGACTACAGGTCCAAAAACTTTGCGCTTCGAGAGTGAGTCCAGCACTACTCCTATTGCCTCGTTCCACTTTGGCCAATCCTCTCTGTGTTTACATTCTGCTAGAGAGCGTGGATCGGTCTCATCGTCGTATTCAGTGATGTGAGTGACAATAATGAGCGCGAAGTTATCATCGATGATTGTGTTTTTTCTATCAATACATCCCCAGTACGTACGTAATTTAATGATATTTCTCCTACATTTTCCTCTTTAGGGGTTGGTAGGAGGGGAGAGGTAGCTGGGCTGAGCTCAGCATCCTGTGGTGGTATCGTTATTATTGCTCCAGTATTTTTCCTCTTTCGAGGGTTCTTATCTTTGGAGCCTGGAGGTCATCCTCTCTTTTGTTGAGGTGCGACCGATTCTGCTGCAGGTGGATTGCATCCATCTTTGGGTATGTCAATCCTAGCTGGCGTATTTGCAGCAGGGACGTGTGATCTGACAATCTTCTGGTTGTCAGTGAATTTGTCCGGTAAAATGTGAACTGTGTTTTGAATTTGAAGGATCTTCAGGATCTCATCTTCACATTGGTTTGTTCGCGGATCAAAATGGGATAAAGTTTGTGTCCCATGAAATGGTCTTTGAAGCTTCTGGCTTCTGTGTATTAATGCCTAGTTTGGGAAAAGTGCTTTCATCAAACTCACAATCTACTAGACGTGCCTTGAAGGCGTCCCCCGTAAGGGGTTCTGGTATCTAATGATCGATGGTGAGTCGAAACCAATGTAGATACCTAGACGACGTTGAGGACCCATCTTGGTCCTCTGCGGTGGTGCTATGGGGACATAGGCAGCACATCCGAATATCCTTAGGTGAGAGATATCCGGCGGGTTCCCATATGCAAGTTGCATCGGAGAATAAGATTGACTCCTTGACAGTCGTAATCTTATTAGCGATGCAGCGTGCAGGATGGCATGTCCCCATGCATTTACCGGCAACTGGCATTGCATCAACAATGGACGCGCAATCCATTGTAGTCTCTTTATAAGAGATTCGGCTAACCGATTCTGGGTGTGAACATGAGCTACACGATGTTCAACTTCTATGCCGGTTGCTTGGCAGTAGTCTAGGAAGACTTGTGATGTGAATTCCCCAGCGTTGTCCAGACGAAATTTCTTGATCTGGTTCTCTGGGAAATATGCCCGCAACTTTATGATTTGTGCCAGTAGCTTTACGAAGGCTACGTTGCGGGTGGACAGGAGGCACACATACGACCATTTGGAAGATGCTTCAATCAGTACCATGTAGTACCGAAATGGTCCACTTGCGGGGTGAATAGGCCCACAAATGTCACCAGGTATTCTCTCTAGGAAGCTCGGAGACTCAGAGTCCACGTTCAGGGCGGATGGTCTCGTAATCAATTTCCCTTTGTGACAAGGGGGACAACGAGATGTACCCTTTCGAAGTAGCTTCAGGCTTTTCGAGTTAATTCCACGGGATTGGGATATGATGCGACGCATCATATTCCTTCCAGGGTGTCCTAGTCTACTGTGCCAGAGTTGGAATTCTGGTTGATTATTGCACTTCTGGTGCTCGAGTGTGTTTGCTTACATTGCTCTTATTTTTGTATGGTATAGACCCGACGAGAGTCCCTCAAAACGCTCGACGGTGGTTTTAGCACCGTCTTTATAAGATGTTACATACAGGAATTCTCTATTTTGTTTACTCATCGTCTCAAGGTGGTATCCGTTTAAACAGATATCTTTAACGCTTAACAGATTTCTATGTGAGCTAGGAGAGAAAAGCGCATCTTTTATTAGTAGTAGTGTTTTGTTAGGGAGCATAAAATGTGCTTCCCCTGATCCTTCAATAATTCCTGATGGACCGGATATTGTATTCACGGTTCCATCGTATTTATCAATGCTTTGGAAAAAGCAACTGTCTTGGAGGATCGTGTGCGTAGAGGCACTGTCCACTAGGCATTTATAATCTATCTAGTTATAAGAGAAAAATTTCGCAGTATAAGGCACAAGAGAATATATACTACGAATAATTATTCAATGTCTGAAAAGTTCATGCAACATGCTAGAAATTAAAACAAGCAGATAGTAAATTGTTTTTCAAACAAAAATTACAATGCATGGAAAAAGTAGATAATGCCTCAGAGGAGCAGGTCATCGTTTGAGAAGTCCTCAGCGATGAACCTGATTGATGCCAGGTCTTCTTGTTCCACCAGGTTTGTCTCAGCTTACTTCTGGCTCGCTTTGTACAAGTCCTATAGGTGGCGTGGAGTCCGACAATTCCTGGACCAGTGTCCAGTCATGCCACACCTGTGGCACTTATCTTCCCAGTCCTTTCTGGGGGCAGAAGTCTGGCCGTCGTCCTTTCTCTTCCACACATTTTTCTTCTTTCCCTCATGGTTGGTTCTTGGAGGGGGTCCTCTAGCCTGCTTCTTCATTGCCTTACCCTTCTGGGGTTTGCCTTTGAAGTTGCTCCTCTTCTTCTGGGAGGAGCTGTGATGCGCTTCAGGCGCAGGAGCAGTGCCGGTAGGGCGTGAGTTATGGGTGGCCAGAAGGAGGTCTCTATTCTGCTCTGCCATCAGAAGGCATGAGAGAAACTCTGAGTATTTCGTGAACTTTCATTCACGATACTGTTGCATTAGTATAACATCCTTCTCGTGGAAGGATGTATACGTCTTCTCTAACATGCGCTCCTCCGTCACCTTTTCACCACACAACTTCAGGCGTGAGGTGATGCTAAAGAGTGCCGAGTTGTACTCTGTAATAGACTTAAAGTCTTGGAGACGGAGGTTCTCCCATTCATATCGCGCTCGGGGAAGTATAACATCTCTTTGATGTTTATACTTGTCCTCGAGGGCGGTCCATAACTCATAAGAGTCTTCCACCGTGAGGTACTCGGCCTTCAGGGTCCGATCGATATGGCGTCTGATATAGATAATTGCTTTCGCTTTATCTATATCAGAAACCTTATCGCCTACAGCGATGGCATGGCTCAGTCCATGTGCTCGCAGATGGAATTTTATGTCCAACTGCCAGCTTAAGTAGTTCTTGCATGTAGCATCCAATACGTCGAAATCGACGCTCGCAATTTTGGCCATTTATCTCTCTGGCATGTTTAAAAATAGGCAATAATTCGATATTTCGCAGAAAAATAAATAATTAAGCATTTCAGACACAGATAGTTGCTGCGTGGATCGGCTAATCACCATATTAATTACAGTCCATACAGTCCAAAAAAGAAATGAAAGTACAACTCGGGAACCCCCGTGGGGCCCCTATTCTTCTGGAATAGTCCCTCATCTTCTTGAGGCGTCCGAGACGTTCAGAGACGTGGGAAAACGACTCGAGGAACGTCATTCCAAGTTAGTGCCACAATTTACTACCCTCAGAGACGTTCACAACGGAATATCGCATCAAAGTGTTCACAAACAAACAAAGTCTAAAACAAACACGTGCACGTCCAAAAGCACGTGCACGAACAACGTACAACGAAAAGTGGTCGTTACATCCTCCCCACCTTAGAATAAAGTCCGTCCTCGGACTTTCTAATATATCTAGTCGCTCTAGTAACTACCCCGATCGAGTCATTATAATTCAAACCAGGTATAGTCATTACAAGTGCTTATATATGCACTAGGTAGTCAAACATTAACACTACCAACACGTGTATATATATATATATATATATATATATATATATATATATATATATTCACGTACGTCATACACTTATACCTATTATAGTCAGTCAATTTCATACATGTATTTCAATCATATATATATAAGCATTCATCCTTTATATAACTACTACTTGCCTAAACACAAAACAATATTTCAGATACTCATATAAGGATAGTCTCACACTTAGCAAATACAATCATTGCTCTACATATAGGTAGCTACCTATGCACAAAACCAACATGGGTATACGACTCCCTAATACTTCTAGTATACATTCAATACTAAACACATCAACATAGGTAGTCACACCATACCATAATTAAATCCAGTTTCACTGTATCTAATATATATATTCACCACCACTATAGTTTCACAACATATAGTCATTCAAATGCATGCAAATAGTTCACCATATATTCACATCACATACGGTCCTATAACTGTATTTACGACACGCCACATATACTATAGTCACCAATAACTATAACTAAGCACATACTTACCCGTGCATGGTGCACACCCATACACGCTAACATTTCATTCATACCAATCACACCACTATATACTTAGCACGACTACTCATCTAGTCTAGCTAGTACACATATGTTCACACGGGCAAGTCCTTAGTAAATAGCTATACCTCAAGACCAACCCCTATAACTATTTACTGGTATAGCGACCCACAATCATGTGCGTAACACAACCAGGCACAAACACTTCTATCACTATACATACATCAAACATCGCTATATTCAAACATTCAGACATACATATCAATATACTTAGAGTATACCCACTCAAGCTTGAGTGAGACTCAATACACATATCAGAATATTCTATATACGTAACACGGCATTCATTCCTATACCAATACCACTCCAAAATTTATACGTCTACCAATACTACCATATACATACCATAAGTCAATCACACTTAATATTTAGTCAGATAACACCCACATAGTTAAATCATTTTATATACCATAATAACATTACAGACATCAGCACCCACATATTTATAATACCCTCCCTAGTACAAACATTCACCGTATAGTCACACATAAGTAATGTATATATTCACACCATAGCCTACTACCTATAATTAGTATACTAACACATCCACACATACATAATTAAGATGTGCAATAGTCGTGTATACCTCACGGTATGCACGCATGCAACATCCCGTAAAAGTAAGCAATACCAATCAAAATTATAATCCTACTACCATATGTATATCACCTATATACTCATGCAACGAAACATAACTACTTACATATAAGCACATTTCATATCCACGTACGAGCACATACTCACACGTACTAACATACAGGTCATATAGTAGGCCTACTCCCTTAACCATACATACACTTATTATTATCACACCTAACATACACATAGCTTTACCAATCATTTTATTTCAACCATTACAAGTATCTCTAACTATGTACACTCCATTAGATATTCCAACACTAACTCTTATATACACAGGCATCCCTAGTATGGTATAGCTAACCACTCACAAATCTATAAATTCTAACACACAAACAACTTCATAATATCACGAGTAACTCCGCGTATATATATCACACCATAGGCAAGCATCAATATACTATGGGGTTATACTTAATTAAGCTCACGTACGTAACTTAGGTACATGCACAACGACTACCTCACAAGGTCCAAGGGCCTACTAACAACTTAGAGTTGACACAGACATTGGCGGGCACTAAAGCCTAAGCAATGTAGAGAGGGGTCGAGGTCGAAAGCGTGACGAGGGAAGGATCGATAAGCACGAGTTCGGATAGAATGATTACAAGGAGACAGCTTGGTTAGACGAAACATAGACTTAATGGTGATGTTTAGGTAGAGGAAGGGAGATGTAGTGGTACTTTTATAGGATTGAGAAATGAAGTAACATAAGCTAAAACACGCGAAATTTGAAAACTGTTGTACTTCAAAAGTTGGAATCCTTGTCGGTATAAAATATTTGGAGGTCGATAAAACGAGTTGTTCAAAATAAGTTTGAGTCGAATAAGAGAAAATGGTCTATTGGTAAAATTTAAAAAGGAAGTAAGATCATTTACACGAATATTAAGGACATGATTTTATACGTCAGTAATTTAATATAATGTTGTCAAAAGTTTTGAAAGTCAAAGAATGAAATCAAGTAACGGAAGAATTTAAACTCATGTTAAATGCTTTCAAAACTTTAGGCTATGGAAAATTTAAAATGATCAATTTGAAACTACTTTTAGAGAACCAGGGTTTGCCAAAAAATGAGAAACTGATTTACACAAGGTTCTTAATATACGAGCACAACAAGTCTGGTACAGATATAAAAATATTTGAAAGTATGTATGGTGCACGGAAAAAATAATAATAATGACTTAGTATAAGAATTATCAAGATCGAATAGAAAGTCTTTAAAATCAAATCATGGAGGGTCTAAATCAGGAAGTGGTTATGAAAATAATAATTTTGCAAAAATCTGAAGTAGCGAAAACGACGGGCAAAAACCAACCTGCTGAAAGCTGAAATTCCATGTGTCTTGAAAGTATATTAAAGTAAACACGACGTATCATTCGTATAACACAAATAAGAAGGAAAATTATAAATCGAATTGGGCAAGGCAAAAGTATGGTTCAGAATGAAATTAATATATGAAGGGACAACGCATTTACATAAGTACGAACAATATAGGCTGGAAAAATATTATAAGCTAGTGTTCAAAAATTCCGACAGAAGTTTTAAAATTTTAAATCAACGAAGGAGGATGAAGTATAAGTATATTAAAATTTGGAACAAGGTTAAGCTTCGGAAAGGAGGAAGTCAAAAAATACTTTCAGGAGATTTAAGATTTGTAATGGAGAGGTTCGAAGATTGACAACGATTGTCATGAGGCGATCTCGTGAATCGAGGCAAGGAAAATGGTCGGGTGATCAAAGCATACGTACGCCTAGGATATGAATCAGGAAAGTCTGCGGGGAGACTCCTACGGTCGACCAACTAAGTATTAAGAAGCTAAGCGCTAGGACTCTTTAAGGGCTAGACGGTAATGAAATGCGTTCAGCTTGGTCCGAAATCGATGAACCCAAACGAACGACTGAAGGAAATTCTAGAAGTCTAATATGGTCAGAGGTAGACAAAGACCACTAAGGTAACTCCTACGACGATTAAATCAATTGCTGACAGGGAGTCTAACTAACAATCAGAGGCATCTAACTAGCAAGCACAGACGACTAACTAAGTCTCTTACCACCTAGTGACATAGGAAAATGACTAGACTCAGGGCTTATGACTCGGATGTTGCAATTTATTTAATGGACATTCCGTTATTATCGGTGTTTCGTTAATTCGCAATTGCAAGACGAGACTTGCATGGGCCACCAACAAAATCTGTCACGCCCCGCTTCCCAAAAATATGGAGGCGAAGCGTGAGAAGGTCCGCTCAGACTTGAAGCTACAAAGCTGCAAGTCCGATAAGCGTCAATCAAATTTAAAACTGCAGGTCCTTGCAACGCGAACGAAACAAAGATAATAATAATGAAATAAGACAAAAGAGATATCTCAGAATATCCATAAAATAAGTTTCAACATCACAGAAAAAGCCACCAGGCTAAAAGAAAAGAGTCTAAAGGCCCAAACATGGCCAACAAAAGTACAACGTACAAAACAAAGGTGCAACGCACCGACAACTAACAACAAAACCTAAAACAAAAGAAAGCTCAGCAAAGTCACCAAGAAAGGTCACCGGTGTCCACAAAACTCCTCATGGGCAGACATGGACTCAGGCTCAGCGTCAGCAAAACACCACGTACTCAGCAACGCTCTCCGGCTCAGGGTCTAACATGTGACACCCAAAAGAGCAAGGGGCACATGTCAGCAAGTCTACAAGAGACTTGTGCAAGGAAACTGAAAGTAGGCACAAGTAAAGTAACCTAGCAGTTCTAGCATGAATGCAATGACATGGCAGTTAAAGTATGAGTGCAACAAGTAAAGTAAAGTAAAGTAAGGTACGAGCATGGCATTTAAACATGGCATGGATGACAAGTTTTACAAGTAACACTCACTAGTACAAGACAAGTAAAGTAAACACCTCGTGCACAGAGATTCCGCCTTCTGGCTAGAGGGCTGATCGGGCCACTCCTAAGCTCAGGTGACCGTTTATCCCTACCCCTCCACGTGTATCGAGCCAGGGCCTTACCCCCGAACATGGAATGCTCGCTTCTGGATCACGAGCCAGGAAGTGTTTTTAACAAGTATGGCATAGGGGTTCACCTAGCCGGAAACACGGAAACACGGATTGTACAAGTATTTTGTAGCGTGTGCTACGATGCAACAATCAATTTGGATGACATGTAAGATGCAATGCATGGCAGTTAAAAGTGCGTACAGATAAGGAAAGTAAACGTGACAGTTTAGTATGCATGATTAACAAGTTTAAAGAGTTGGATCTAGCTTCGTTGTCAAGCTAGATCAATTTAGGTGACGGATCTAGTTTCGTTGTCAAACTAGATCAAGTAGGCGTCTAGCCAGCTATCATTTCACTGACTAGTCTCTTTTACGCTAGAAGCAAGGAAGTGGCCTAAAAACATGGCCCTACACAAGAGTTGGCAAGTTTCACTTGCCTGCAAGTACAACGTCTGAGCACACCGTCCAACGAGTCCAAAATCACAATTAACCTACGTGCACAAGTCCACCGGCCTAAAGTCCATACTATTAATCTTGATTAGTGAATTTAAAACATTTAAAATACTTTAAAAATACTGATTTTAGTCTTGATTAACAGGCAATGGGTTGGGGGTCCTAGGGGTGCAAAGCGTTACCTCAACACGACGCGAAAGCTACACCGGCGTCGGGTAGCGACGCCAGGGGTTGGAATAAGAGAACGCGCTCTAAGTCCTGATTCCAATATAGATTCCTCGCTGGAAAGTTCAGAGCATCAACCGGGCAACGGTTCCATATTCCAGAGCTAGCACGTGCGGCGACGGGCTACGACGTGTCGCAACGTCGTACACGGCGAATCGTCGAAGAGGAAGCATCTAGGTGGGTCCCACAGTAGTCCTAGGGACCTATGGGGGACCCACAATACCTCTGGAGAACTTGGGGGGCCCACGGTGGCAAGTGGTGCGACGGGTGCGGGGTTGCGACGAGTGGCTCTCGGTCGTACAGCCTCGGTGCATGGGATTCTCTCGGTCGGACTCGCTTGGTGCGGGGCTTGCAGCGCAGCGGGCTGCAGCGGTGCGGGCGGGGGCTTGGTGCGGAGAGATCTGTCGGTCGGTGCAGGGGACAGTACCGGTCGGGCGCCTTGGATGCGGGGTTGCAACGTTGCAACGTTGCAACGCGCGGTGATGCGGGCGTGAGCGGGCGGGGGCTTCGTCAGGCATGGAGGAAGGCGGGGTGCGGAGCGGGCTTGGTGCGGACGGCTGTGCGGAGCGGGGTGCAGGCTTGAGCTCTCGGTCTGACCGAGAGCTCCTCTCGGTCGGTGCGGAAGAACGGAGCGGAGCGGTGCGGGCCAAGCTGGGTGCGGGGGCGGCCAGCGGTCGGAGCGGGGATTTTGGCCTCGTTTCTTCGGTCGGTGCGGGGAAAGCTCGTCGCAACGTTGCGACGATTCGTCGCAACGTCAAATTTGAGTTTTGGAAGCGGCTAGGGTTATTTTCTTGCGAAAATAGGTCTTCCTAAAGGTTGTTTATATAGTGTAGATGGGTTGACTAGGTCTAGGGCTAATCCTAAGGGGGATTAGGAGTTTAAAATAATTTAATAGTCAAATCTCACCAACTCCAACTCACCCAAGGCTTAGGTGGGGCCCAAATGAGCTGGAAATTGGGTTAAAATTATTTAAAACGTTTTAAACTCAAATAAATTTTCTTTGGCCGAAATTAATATAATAATTAATTATTAAAAATATTTTAAACCTTGTTAAAAATATATAAGTGGTCAAATAAACTCCAAAAATTATAAAATAAATATCGGGGTGATCGTGATGACGAAAGTGAGCTAACTAAGAAGACGGATCTCAATTTTGACATCGAACGACGAAACTAAAAATAGAAACGTCTCCCGTCAAAAGTGAGAATCGCAACGTCTCATCGAATAAGATTAAATCGTGGGAAAACGACTCGAGGAATGTCGTTTCAAGTTAGTGCCACAATTTACTACCCTCGGAGACGTTCACAACGGAATATCGCATCAAAGTGTTCACAAACAAACAAAGTCTAAAACAAACACGTGCACGGCCAAAAGCACGTGCACGAACAACGTACAACGAAAAGTGGTCGTTACACCGCCGCTGCGAGTGGCGGGAAGCGGCGAGGGAACGGCCCGCCGCTGCGAGCGACGGGGGCGGCCCTCCGCTGCGGGCGGCGGGGGCGGCCCTCTGCTGCGGGCGGCAGGGGTCGCCGCCGCTTCCCGCGGCGGCGATATCCGCACGCCGCTTCGAGCGGCGGCGGGATTTGCCCGGGTTTTTCGTTCGACGGGGAAAAGATCCCCTAGGGTTTAATGATTTTGGGGAAGAAGACGATAAAAACCCAATTTTTGTTTGAAAAAATTCAGTTTTGATCTCCAAAATAGCGTTTTTATTGTAAAAAGTTGATTTTTAACAATAAAAACGATGATATTTCATTAAACAGTCGATCCGAATAATTGGATCTAAACATATGCGCACATGAATTTAGATCTAGTGGAAAGAATTACCTCTAGATCCTACCCGCCGGATCTAGCGACGTTCGGTGAAGGAAGCACGTGCGCGTCACGTTCGTCCGTCGGCAGGGGTTCGGCTCAGCCTCGAGCGTGCTGATAACGTGTTATAAACTTAGTGGCTATGGAATCCATAGCCCTGTATTTATATCAGTAGGGTTACATAATGGGTGGATACCCACTAACGGGTTGGGCCACCCAAAGCCCGTTTATAACATAAACAAAATATTTCTTTATCTAAATGTTCATAATTAGAGGATGCTTGTTTAATTTATAAGAAATTAATTGAAGAAAACATTAACTTAAAGATTGAGAATGTTATTCTTTAAATAGAATGTGATTGATTAAATAAAAGAATAACAGACTTCATACAAATATTTATTATGTTAAACTTAAATATGAAAGTATTGCTAGAAATGTAAATAAGTTTAATAAGGGCAAATAGAATTTGAATAAGTTATTGTCTAACCACCATGTTTATAATTCCAAACTTGGACTAGGTTATAATAGTCAAATGAAACATGTTCATAACAGTTTGCATGTCAAACAAGCTAAAAAATCATGCTTACATATATAATAGACATGCAAGTCATTCATGATAAAAATCCTTTGATTTCTATATGGATATCAAAGGACGCATGTAAATATGATAAGAATGCATATATAATTTTTTTATGAAAATTGTGTATAATTCAAAGTATGTTATGAATCAACTGCTGAGGGGAGAGCCCTCAGGTCTATATTTATAGCCAAAGGGGAGAATACAAGTGGGCTTATACAGATATGGGCCCAAACACTTAGGTTGGCCCAATAACTCATCCAACCCAGTAAATACCCATTCACAACACTCCCCCTTATCCAGCCATAGTTGTGGACCCTGCTCATGAATACTTCAGGATTCTGAGCCTGTATGGGTCTCACATGGGGTGGATACTTCAGGATCCTGAGTTGGTGAGATTTGCCTCGTTAAAACCTTTGGCTATGGAAAACCCAGTGGGAAAAACCATAGTTAAGGGAAAAGAGTACAAACTCTGCCGAACTCCCCCTGATCTGTACAAGCTCTCAAGCTTTCAGATCTCTTAGGCGTCTCATTCCAATCCTATGTACAAGTTTTCTAAAGGTAGCAGTAGGAAGGGCTTTAGTGAACAAATCTGCCAAATTGTCACATGACTGCACTTGTCTGATGTCGATCTTGCCATCTCTCTGTAGCTCGTGCGTCCAGAAGAACTTTGGTGAAATGTGTTTCGTTCTGTCGCCTTTGATGAAGCCACCTCGTAGCTGAGCTATGCAAGCAGCATTGTCCTCGAACATGGTAGTGGGCTCGAGGTCGCCAGTCTTCAGTCCGGTCGTAGACAAGATGTGGTAGATGACTGAGCGTAGCCATATGCATTCTCTGCTTGCTTCATGGATGGCAATGATCTCCGAGTGATTGGATGAGGTCGCCGTCAAGGTTTGCTTGATGGATCTCCAGGAAATGGCTGTCCCTCCGTAGGTAAACACGTACCCAGTCTGTGATTTTGCTTTATGGGGATCAGACAAGTACCCTGCATCAGCATAACCTGCAAGTGTAGAGGATGTTCCATTTTTGTAGAAGAGTCCCAAATCTGTAGACCCTTGGAGGTAGCGCAGAAGGTGCTTTACCCCGGTCCAGTGGCGCTGTGTAGGCGCTGCACTGTATCTGGCAAGCAAATTTACTGCGAACGCTATATCGGGACGCGTGCAGTTTGCCAGATATAGTAGTGCTCCGATGGCACTCAGATAGGGAACTTCCGGACCAAGTATATCCTCCCCCTCTTCCAGCGGCCGGAAGGGGTCTTTATGTGCATCCAGGGATCGTACCACCATAGGTGTACTCAATGGATGGCAATGGTCCATATGGAATCTTTGCAACATTTTCTTCGTATATGTGGTTTGGTGTAATAGGATTCCGTCTTTTTGATGTTCAATCTGTAAGCCAAGGCAGAATTTGGTTTTGCCTAGGTCTTTCATTTCGAATTCTTTTGTTAGGCTTACAGATATCTCAGTGATCTCTTCGGGAGATCCTATGAGATTCAGATCGTCTACGTAGACAGCTATTATCACGAATCCTTTTCCCTTTGTTCTTATGAAGATACAAGGGCAGACTTCATTGTTCGTGAATCCTTGTTGAACAAGGAACTCGCTGAGTCTGTTATACCACATTCTTCCTGATTGTTTGAGACCATACAATGATCTTTGTAGCTTAACAGAATAGACGTCCCGAGGTATCTTTCAGTTCAGCAGGCATTGAAAAGCCATCAGGAAGTTTCATGTAGATCTCCTTGTCGAGATTGCTGTATAGATACGCAGTCACAACATCCATTAGCTGCATATCTAGGCCTTCCTTTGCTGTTAAGCTTATCAGGAATCTGAACGTTATCGCATCCATGACCGGGGAGTATGTTTCGTCATAGTCTATACCCGGTCTTTGGGAAAATCCCTGTGCTACAAGTCTAGCTTTGTAGCGTGCGATCTCATTATTTTCGTTTCTTTTTCTAACGAATACCCATTTGTATCCCACAGGTTTGACACCGGTAGGTGTCTGGACTATTTGCCCAAAGACTTTTCGTTTCTGAAGCGAGTCCAGCTCGGCTTCTATTGCCTGATTCCACTTTGGCCAATCATCTCTACGTTTGCATTCAGCAACGGAGTGTGGTTCATAATCATCATCGCTTCCGGCGACGTGAATGGCAATGTGAAACGCGAAGTCATCGTCGACGACTGTACTCTTTCTGTCCAATACCTCCCCTGTACGTACATAATTTAGTGATATTTCTGTTTCTCCCGGCAGTTCCTCTGCAGTGGATTTCGGGAGGGGAGAGGGTATGGACACGAGCTCGTTTCTCTGTGGGGGTATCGTCCCAAGGTCTCCGGATATTTTTCTTTTTCTTAGATTTTTATCCTTGGAGCCTGGTGGTCTGCCTCTTTTCTGTTGAGGTGCAGCCACTTCTGCTGTATGTGGATTGCATCCATCCTTCGGGATGTCAATCCTAGCTGGAGTATTCGCAGCAGGGATGTGTAATCTGACAATCTTCTGGTTGTCAGTGAACGAGTCCGGTAATCTATGGACTGTGTCATGAATGTGTAAGATCTTCCGGATCTAATCATCACATTGTTTTGTTACCAGATCATAGTGGGTCAAGCTTTTTGTATCCCACGTTAACATTTGCTTTGCACTAGACTTTTCGATGTCTAGGCCCATTTTGGGGAAATACGTCTCATCAAAATTGCAGTCTTCAAGGCATGCCTTGAAAGCGTCCCCCGTTTGGGGTTCTAGGTATCTTATAATGGAGGGTGAGTCAAACCCTACGTAGATACCTAGGCGACGTTGAGGACCCATCTTGGTCCTCTGTGGTGGTGCAATGGGGATATAAACTGCGCAGCCGAAGATTCTCAAGTGAGAGATGTTCGGCGGCGTTCCATATGCGAGTTGCATTGGAGATAGACTCTGACCTCCTGATGGTCTAATTTTTATTAGTGATGCAGCATGCAAAATTGCATGTCCCCATGCATCCACCGGCAACTGGGATTTCATCAGCAATGGTCGTACGATCCATTGGAGTCTTTTAATTAGCGACTCAACTAACCCATTCTGGGTGTGAACATGCGGCACCGGATGTTCAATTTCTATTCCCGTTGCCTGGCAATATTCTTGGAATGACTGAGAGGTAAATTCCCCCGCATTATCCAGACGTATTTTCTTTATTTGGTTGTCTGGGAAATGCGCCCGCAACTTTATTATTTGTGCCAAAAGCTTTGGAAAAGCTAAGTTGCGGGTTGAAAGTAGACACACATACGAGTATTTCGAAGATGTATCAATCAGTACCATAAAGTACCGAAAAGGCCCGCTAGGGGGGTGGATAGGTCCACATATGTCTCCGTGTATTCTTTCAAGGAAGCTAGGGGACTCAATATCCACTTTAAGTGGTGATAGCCTTGTTATTAATTTACCCTTAAAGCAGGGTACACAAGGGAATTCTCCCTTCTGAAGAATCTTCTGGTTCTTCAGGTTATGCCCATGGGATTGTGCTAGGATGCTGTGCATCATCACAGATCCGGGGTGGCCAAGTTTATCGTGCCAAAGTAAGAATTTGGCCGATGTCGGGCACTTCAGGTGCTCCATCAGGTTTGCTTCCTCTCTCCGAATTTTTGTATGGTATAGGCCTGATGAGAGGCTCTCAAAACGTTCAAGAATGGTTTTAACTCCATTTTCTTGAGACGTTACATACAATAATTCATTTTCTTTGACATTTGCTGTTTCCAAGTGGAATCCGTTAAGACGGATATCTTTGAAACTTAGTAAGTTTCTCTTAGAATTCGGAGAGTAAAGTGCATCTTTTATTTTTATTTCTGTTCCATTGGGGAGCAACAAGGTTGCATTCCCAGAACCTTCAATTATGTCCGATGGCCCTGAAATTGTGTTTACAGGGCTCTTATACGGGATAATGTTATGAAAATAGCATTTGTGTTGAAGGATCGTATATGTTGACGCGATGTCTACTAAGCAGTCATGAGAGCATTCCATCTAAAAAAAGATGAGTAAACATTTGCATTCAGAAAGGCTAAATTTTATTCAACAGAATTGAAGATACATAAAAGCTCTCATAACATAGAATGTTCATACAATGAAATGCTAAGATAAGTGATAACAGGCTAATCAAGCAGATTATCTGACTCGAAGTCTTTTGCTATGAATTTGACTGCATTATTCGCAGCCACCAGGTTTGATTCAGCATTCTTTTTCTTGCTTTGTTTATAAAGCTCCTGGAGATGCACTGGGGTCCTGCACACTCTAGACCAGTGGCATGTCATGCCACAGCTGTGGCACTGGTCTTCCCAGTCCCTCTTGGGTGGGGGTGCATTGTTTTTCTTGTTATCATTCATGCGCCAGGTGAACTTGCGCTTCCCTTCATTCTTGCGCTACTGTGGTGGGCCCTTGGCTCTTTTCTGTTGTCCCCCTTTCTGTGGTCTTTCTTTTCTTTTATTGTCCCTCTTCTTTTTGAAGGAAGAGGTATGGTGAGCTTCTGGTAGGGGGGCAATGCCGGGAGGGCGCATATTGTGAGTGGCGAGAAGAAGCTCTCTGTTTTACTCGGCCATGAGAAGACATGACAGCAGCTCTAAATACTTGGTGAACTTATGTTCACGGTATTACTGCATAAGTATCGCATCCTTTTCATGGAAAGACGTATACGTCTTTTCCAGCATGCGATCTTCTGAGACTTTTTCACCACACAACTTCAGGCGTGAGGTGATGCTAAAAAGTGCTGAGTTGTACTCAGCAATGGACTTAAAGTCCTGCAGTCTCATGTTCTCCCACTCATATCTCGCCCTTGGGAGTATAACATCTCTCTGATGTTTATACATGTCCTCAAGGGCGGTCCATAGCTCAAGTGGATCTTCGACCGTAAGGTACTCAGCCTTTAAGGTCTTATCCACATGGCGGCGAATATAGATGATGGCTTGCGCCTTCTCTATATCGCTAACATTTTCTTTTTCAGTCACAGCAGTGATGAGGGACTTGGCCCACAGGTGAAACTTAACATCTAGCTGCCAGCTTAGATAGTTTCTGCCTGATGCATCCAGCACTTCAAAGTCAACGCTTGTAATTTTAGCCATTTATCTAGCAGAGTACAAACATGCATGAATTAATAATCAATCAGAAAGAACATTTTCATGCGGAAGCAATATTTAATGAAAAGCTAAACGTGTGGATCGGCCAGTCCCACAAGAAAGAGTCCAAGAGTCCACAGTCCAAATTATACAAATTTGCAGCTTGAATAAAATGAAAATACAACTTTGGAAACCCCGTGGGTCCCATTTAATATCTTCGTCTTCAAGCGTAGCTTCCGACTCCATGGAAGTTGGTCTTCTTTCTTTGACATTTACATAAATTCTTCACTACAATTTCTCTCAAAAATAAAAGAAAAGTGCGGGAAATAAACTGTAGGACTAAACGGCCGATCCAAAAACCACATTTAGCAATTCATGCAAGAATATTGTGCTCATCAACATTTTCATCCACAGACATCACAGGCAGTTTATTCATATGAGGATAAAGCGATATTTAATCACTTAATAATTATTAGACCACTGGGCAACGTCATACACCGTTAGGTTAGGTAACTAACGGCAGAGCGGTCGCAGTATCTTCCTAATTATTAAGTTTTTAAATAAAATGTACAACCACGCAAATAATATCCACATAATTTTGCCAGAGATGTAAAGCATGTAAAATAAATTACGATGCATAGGTTGTAAATTAAATGGGTTTAATCAATTTAAATTGATTAAGAGCCCAAAATTAACATTTTCTTTTGTATGAGGAAAAAGGTTCCCTCATCATCCCAAAAGCCCCCCAAAAAATCCCCAAAATGCCCTTGTCTGCCCGATATTCGTCCCGTAATTTACCGTGATTTTTCACGAATATTTTGCCTTTGAATCCCCATTTTAAATTAATTTTTAGGTTAATAAGTTGCCTTTTGAGTCGAGTTTATAGCCCTTTGCCTCCCCCAATTTTTTTTTCAGATAAACCAGTCTGCGGGCCTGAAGCCCGCAGTCGACCTATGGGCTTCAGGCCCATATGCCTTTTTTTTTGAAAATCTGTGGGCCTGAAGCCCACAGATCTGCTGTGGGCTTCAGGCCCACAGATCTGTTTTTTTTTGTCTGTTCGGTTAGGGTTTTGCAGGGGGCCGCCGCCGCCGCCGCCCCCCTGCAGGGGGGCGCGGCGGCGGGGCCGTTGCCCCCTGCAGGGGGGGCGCGGCCTCGGGGTCCGCCGCCCCCCTGCAGGGGGGACGGCGCCGTGCCCCCCTGCAGGGGGCGCGGCCTCGCGGGGGCCGCCGCCCCCCTGCAGGGGGGCGCGGCGCGGGGGCCGTCGCCCCCCCTGCAGGGGGGCGCGGCAGGGGCCGCCGCCCCCCCCCCCCCCCCCCCCTGCAGGGAGGCGCGGCGGCTGCCGCCCCCCTGTGGGGGAAACGGCGTGGCAGCGGGCGGGGCGGCGGCGAGGCCGCCGGCGGGGTTGATTTGGGGTTTTGGCAGAGGGAATCCAAAAACCCTAAAAAAATTTGATTTTTGGGATGAAAAATCCGTCGTTTTCAAGGCGACGATGAATCCCCATGACGATCTTGCGAGATCTAGGGGAGGGACAATCATACGTATGATTAAAAGTATCGTTTTTAGTATTTTTACATCTATATCCGTCCTCTGGATATAGCGACGGTTGCTCGAAGCCCTACGCGGATGACGACCCTTGATGGAGGAAGCCTTGCACCGCGCTCGTGGATCTCCCGTCTCGCCTTCGCCTTCGCCTTCGCAACGAACGGAAAAAAAATTTGTGGAAAGTGAAAATTTAGAGGCTCGTGCTGATAACGTGTTATGAATCAACTGCTGAGGGGAGAGCCCTCAGGTCTATATGTATAGCCAAAGGGGAGAATACAAGTGGGCTTATACAGATATGGGCCCAAACACTTAGGTTGGCCCAATAACTCATCCAACCCAGTAAATACTCATTCACAACAAAGTATTATTAATATATGCATTCTAGGAAGACAAATCCTTTATGGATTTTCCTAATGATTAACCTCAAGGACCCAATATAAAAAGGGTATCAAAACTTAATGGTTATCATTACATGTATCTAATGAAAAGGAAAAGCATACTTTATGTAGAAAATTTCAAATAATTGATGTGACTCCCTTTTTTGATGATGTCAAGTGGAGAGAAATGCTAAGAAAACATTAAAATGCCCAGGGAAGCATCAATTCAGGATGGAGTATGCTAAAATTTTAAATTTTTGTAATTTTTTGATTTTGATGTATGTGTGCGCGCATCGTTGTTGTTGTCGTCGTCAAAAGGGGAAAAAATGTTGGTTATTGGTTTATCCCAATATTTGTTTTGATGATGATCAAACATTATACTTGCACTAATTGATTTGTGCGGCTATTAGGAAGCAATGGACAGTTGTCAAGGTTCAAGAACGAATAGCAACACGTATGATAAAGACTTAAATAAATCAACATCAATCAAGCTTAACATAATTGTAATTTTGTTTATCGATGTACTTTTAATTACTTATCATAATAGTGAAGATACACGCACGCACACATCAAACAATATGTTTAAGACTTGAATTTTTTTTTTGAACTCAACCCATATCAAACCCCCTTGATTCTAAATTAAATTAATGTTTTCATATGATTATTAGTCGACTAACTAACGCATCCAGATATTAGAGCCAAATATGACTTTCATTAGTGGAACGTGACAGTTAGTCTACTAACATAGAATAAAATCATTTCATTTCAACATTGCTAGTCAACTAATATAATTTACCAATCGACTAATTCATCTATTAGCCAACTAATAGACCTATTAGTCCACTAATACATAACAACATTTCTTCTATCCATTGAACCATTAATCGACTGATAGTTCTTCTAGTTGACTAACAATAACGCTGTTGGTTGTGTTGACTTTCTGAATATGACCGTTTTATATCCGTTGGAAATGGTTTTTTAATAATCATTTAGATGAATTTTTTCCTCTATAAATCTGGATTAAACCCTCAGATGTCATAACAAGATTGGGCCAATACAAATGCTTTGATTTCTCATCTTTTTTATTTAAAAAAGCTAATTTCTGTTCAAATTTCTGTTCGTCAAAATTCTTATCCTATTGAATAGAAAACCACTCCTAGCCACATTTATCCACTTGTACGTAAATTCAAGACTATAGCAAAAATTGTACTCATTCTGCCGAAAGGTATTTCCCTCGGGTATTGAGGGGGATTTATTCTCTGTTGGTGAGTGTTTCTAGTCTCAAGCTGTTGAAAGGGTGATGTTCAATTGACGATGGTGTTTACCAAGTTTCACTGTTTTCTCTTATGGGTTTGCAAAAGTGTCATAGTAACTTGGATATTGGAGTATGTCAAGGAGACTGGACCATGATAAAATCCTCAGAGTTTGTAATTGACGGGTTTGATTGTCTTGTATCCATTTTCATATTGCAGTCATCATTTAATGTATTCCGCTGTCATTTATACTGTAAATTAGTTGTTATTATCATATCACTGATCGTAATTATTTAATGCTTATGCATTCCATCTGCGCACTTGATAAACCATTCAATAATAAGCGGATGCCTGACTTATAATGTTCTACTTTATAGGTGTAATATCTAAATCAAATACATGTCATTGGTGTCATAGCTAACGTCAAAATGCTCATTTATAAGTGATCAGAAAATAACATTGCAAACATACTGCACTAGTCATCTCATTGACAGACCAAATTGATGTTCCCCCTCACCAACGGATGCAATAGCTTTCCCAGTATGATACCAATACAAGAATTCGTCCACACTTGAGACTGCAATCGAAGGAAAACAATGATCATGGTTGAATTAAACTCGATATCAAATATCCATCGTACTAGAAGATTACATATGCAAGTTGGAGTATGGGCCATATAAATGTCTTTAATTATTATTTTGCAACCAGATATCACCTGCATTTTTTTTGCATGTCTCAATGGAACACTAAGACATATATTCAGTAGTTCACTTGCAGGTACATAATGCCATATTATGTGCCTGTTGGCAGGTAATTTGCTGATACAAAGCATATTTAGCACAAACAACCGGTCATCACACACAATTTATGAATTAGCACAAAGACATAAAATTAAAGAAAAAACTCGTGTCAAAAGGGCATGCAACAGAATCGTACAGGAGCATGGGGCATAAATCTAAGAAATGAAAACCATGAACGAATTAATGCTTACGATGACCAAATCAAAGACTGCATCGTTAAAACTCTGAGAAAAGAATGTATAATTACACACCGAGTAAGCCAACATCTTAAACGGTTAAAGAATCTCCAAATTATTGGCCAAAAGGAAAACTCGAAAGTGGGCTCAAAATGTTTATTTCCGGATGCCATGGGCATGACCAAGGAGCTCCAACTCGCACCTTCAAAATTGCACAAAATATTACAAATAACCAGCGCTCTACAGATTGCTCACTTTGCACGAAACTTGCTGCTAACAGAGTCGTAGCTTGGGACATGAATAACTGCAACAGTAACCCAGAATACAGTGTAAGAAAACTACTAGATAATGGTACGGTATTATGAACGATTAATTTGCAATGCCTCGGAAACATACCATCTCCCCAGGATGCCATGGTAAGTGGTGACGAAATGATCTTTGCAGAAAGTGACGTAATATCCTTCAATGTGACTGCATCAACTGCTTCTAAGAAATGCTTGACTGGTTTCCTGTAGCATCAGTTTTAACAAGGGGAAAGTTAAATTGTCAGATACCCAAAAAGCAGATGCCAACATATGAGCGCTAGTATCTGTTTGGCTCAGAAGAACAGGAATATATATAAATAATTGGCAAACTACAAGGGGAACTTCGGAATGGGTATAATCGTATGGAAACTACAAATTGCATCTACATCAATTGGACAAACTGAGAACGTATACGTGCAACAGTACATCTTTAAACATGTATAGTTATATGCATGCTCCATGGCAAACTGCAAGGGAAATTTTAAGCGACTTAGTAATTCACATATATGGGAGGACATTAAAACCCCAATTTATGCAAGCATGTTCATTGGACACTAACAATCGGAATAAGCTTTGGGTTAAAATTCTAAGTTTATTCCTTAAAGCAGTATTACTCCAAGAGGGAATTTACAAACATATAATACGAGAGACAGCTGTAATTACAGATATCTATCCAATTGTGTTTGTGTCCATACAGTAAAAAGATTTAACATGGCTGATCAGCTCGTAGTTTGTTAAAATAAAATATGCACAGACTTGACATTATGGACAATTGGCATAATTTATATGGTGAACATTTTTCTTGACATGATCCACATGTATCCAACCCATCTGGAAAGAAATCCAGCTACAAGTGTGACATCTAAACTTGGTTACCGAATATTTACATGTGTCTGGTATGCCTTCAAGGCAGATTACAACAAACAATTTCGTTTGAGATTCATTACAATATATCCTCTAAAATATAATTTGGGAATTTTTAAAACAAATGGACATCTTTCTCTTTTTCTAGTAGGTGCTCATAAACGTATCCAAGACAATATGCAAATGTATAGAATCACCAGGCTTTATTCAAGCTCAAATTTTCTAGAGTAATACCGATAATACATTTCTTGAAGAAGTTGGAGAAATGAGACTCGGGTTGGGTATAGATCAAAGTGTTAAAGATTAAGGTAATTATAAGCTAGTACAAGTTTCACTAGGCAAAGCAAAAAAATGTACCGTTCCATGAATCGTGCTTCAAACTTGAAGGATTTACCTTAAGTCTGAAAGCCACTGGCTATAGAAGACTAGTGATACCTGAACTAGAGCTCATTGACCAAGAATGGAACCCCAGCCCTCTTTTCTTTCTCCCAAAGCAAGGGGGGAGGGGGAGAGAGATGGCATGCATGAGCCATGAGGTAGAAAGATCAGCTCCTCCCCACCCCCACCCCAAAAAAGCCACCACACCCACCCACCCAAAATCTAATGTAAAAAACAAAGTTAAAGCCAGGCTAATGAATTTTTCCAGCCTTTCTATATGCCTCACTGATGCCCATTAAGTAATGCCAAGAATGAAATGTTATCATGCTTCATTCAAACCTTGCCTATAAGCAGTGCTATGTTTCCTCGGCTATATACAGAGGCTTGCACACACTTAATACCAATTAACTTTGATTAGGTGGTTCCAACCACCCGCCTACGTAGATTTTTCATACCCGCATGATCCATAAGAGTATAGTATATATTGATAACCCACAGGTAGAGAATATGTTGCCATAAATTAGATATGGACAGTCTAAACAATTTACTAAAATCGTAAGCATTTTCAAAGAAAAATAAAACAGAGCAAACCTCTCTCCATATGTTAGTATCTGCCGGCCAATATCTTCAGACGCAACCATCTGCAATATGTAGAATGATATGTCAAAAACATCATCTGCTGAAAGATGCAAAATGTTCACGACTTTGGGTTGGGGGAGGGACGCATACTCTTGATTCGAGGTTCATCAATATAGCAGACTTTGTTGATGCTTTGGCACGATCCAGTTGTGCTTGGTCAACTGCGTGATATAAGAATGTTACAAACAGCAAAGTCACTAAAAGGTACCACAAATCAAATGAAAAAACAAACCTTCTCCTGTTGTTGCAACCGCAATGAGTTCTCTTGATGCTAGATCCACAGCTTTAGAAACAAAACCCGGACTCTGCATAAGAGCATGAACAACGTTTCAGGTCTTTCAGATATATGAAAAGTATTATTGGTCAAAAAGGTCCAGGCACATACATCAACATGAACAATTAGACATGAAAAACAAAAAAACAATGAGTGTAGTGTGCAGTTAAGAGATATGGTCGGCAATGAAAACAGATTGAATATCAGCAAGGTTTCATCAAGGGACTAATAAAACTGCTGAAGTTGAGACCCTCTATAAATTTTATGAACACAGACACGATACTCACATAAACCATGTGTACGCCCTAGGCAAGCATGATTGAGGTCATGATCATCATCTAGGTTGCATGGCCATGGTTGCCCCAATATGGACACATCACACTCACACGCCTTAGATACTAAGATAATACACAGAAAACTTACATCACACTCACACACATTAGATACTAAGATAATACATAGAAAATTTGTGTCCAACACATCTTCAACATGACACGGTTTCATGACAGAAGTGTCCGTGCTACATAGATCATCATCAACAATCTAACCCATTATACATGAGAATTCAATCACTATGAACACAGGTCAGAACATGCACGCGTGTGTGCCCCGTGCGCGTGCATACACACTCACACTCACACACATAGAGAGAGAGAGGGGTGGAACCACATTATTATAACAAGTATGATACAATAATATAGAAAAGTACATTAATATGCATGTGTTTGGTGTAGATTCTTACAAAAACTTCTACGTCACTTAAAGCAAAAAAAAACCTTTTTGGTAGAATAAAAATTTAGATGCTTGCTGATCATTTTGTGAAGTAGAATTCTAGAAAGGCTGCAGGAAGAAAAAGAACAGTTAGAGTAACCAGATTTGTCAGCTTCCCTCGACCGAAACAACTAAAAGAGCGTCTGATCACGACTCCACTATGCCGCATGACGCAAGTTTTTCTCTCTTCTCTTTTCATCCCCAGTTCTATGAATTCGTCCTCTATCATGTTACTGAAAAAAGGGTCAAAACAAAAGGAAAGACAGGGAGAAAAACTTCTTTTTGAAATTTAAGCTCACGCATCAAAATTCCAGAAAACTGGTAACACAGATGTTTCATATCTTTCTCCACTAACGTGACTGTCTCGCTTTCTCAACAAACCTTTCTATTTTGAAATAGTCGAATCAAACATAAACACCGCCTCCAGATCTCTCGTGCTACATCGCCCTCCCATCTTCAAACACAACTTGTCATCGTCAAACTAAAATATCCATCATTCCAACCCACCTCACTATATTCTCTATCAGAATTCAGTATATATAATGCCCATCTCTTTGTTCACTAGAACATTGTAAACCATCTTCCGAATCAATCATGAAGCCTACTCGGGTTTGACTCTACAAGAAGTGTTCATTGCTCCAACTTCTCACAAATAAAGAGCAAACCAATACTATTAGGAATATTACCTGATCTCCTAGTTAAAATTGGTCCAACAACTCTCTGCGGTGGGTTGTACATGTACATATGTGCACTCTTGTTTGTGTTTCGTGTCTGACTTGATAACTAATACAAGTATTGCACCATAAAATAGAAAGCAAATGATACAGTTTGGACAGACAATCCACTTGGTGCTCACATGCATTGAAGTAATCAGTTAATCCAAGAACTTGGCAGCCAGAAACAGCAATGCTTCTTTCTTGAAATCTATTATTTCTTAACCCATGAATGTAGTGTAAACATAATATGATATATGCAACCAATAGCATCACAAATAGTCAGGAAACACCATATGGTGAATCCATTAAAACAAACAAACAAAACAAATGGAGTCTGAAAATAAAGGACGATGAAGCATATATATGGCTACATAGGACGTTCAAATATACTTTTAAAAAGCCCACTAATATTACAATAGATCATAAATTTTCATTAAAAATCGAGTATAAGATAATGGATTTGGTGTTTTACCATTTCAATCAAATGAAGTTCTGGCAGTAGGTAGCTAGATAGCCATCTATGTGTTCACCATAGAAAGTGCACTGCTGATCTTATTAGTTTACATGTCATACTGACATTTTTCATGTTCGAGTATATGCAAAATGCCCGTAAAGCAGAAGTGAAAATTTGCACAAAATTACAGTTCTTGTTGCATTTTGACTTATGGAATGATGCCATAAAGTAAAAACAGTTAATGATATTGATTATTTATTAATTATTTAATGAAGCCATGTTATTGGCAAGTTGGGATTTAAACAGAATAAACTAACTTATGGATCCAACTATTTCATTCTTTTGTTAAAAATAGAAGCCTTACATTACTGCATTGCATTCAAATTGGAACTCCAATTTCAATCGAGTACTGTGTGGGAGCATTATCATTATAGTGGTAAAGATATCATGTTGCTGACCATACTAAAATCCCAGTCCCTTGTTACATGAAGAGTGCTCCAAATATTAAATGACAAAAGGTACAAGAAATAAATTAAAAAAACTTTTGATTCCGGAAAAGGATTCTAATAATGAAAAGCATCCAAAAAGGCACAAGGTGCGTTCATTGAAGGCTTGCAGATGCACCCCAGTAACATAAATAGAAAAAATGGGAGAAAACATGTGCAAACCAAGTAATGACCACACCATCATAGAAATACATACAAAAAGCAGTGCTTTCATAAAAGCATGAACACAATTAATACGCAGAAACAAAATAAGCGATGTTCATACCCAGATAGAAATAAACACAGGGATAGTGCTTATTATGATATGATATGATGTAGACATCAAAAGGAAATAAAAAGAATAGTGAATTATAACCACGTATACATGGCGTGATATGAGAGACTTACAGTTGCTGCATGAATTCCAAATATGCCAGTGTTATTGTAGATACTGTTGAAAGCAGAGAATGATTGAATCTGTGGATGCTCATTCAGGATACGTAGATCTATACAAAACATGAGTTTAACCGTTACAGGGACATCATTGATGAGAGTATATGGGAAGTGGAACAGTTCCACTTAGTAGAGACCGCATCTGTCACATTTTTATACTTCCCAGGAAAATAGCAAAGTAAGTAGACCATAACTTACATAATCGAGAGTACATCCCTTTTCCAGGGCCACCAGCAGAAAAGGAGCCTCCCCCACCCATAAGCATCTGGAACATCAACAAATAAACTTGCAAATATAAACAGGCATCCTAATCCTAGAGCTACTGAATTGTTTGATAAAAGAAGTATGGTTTGATTACCTGAAGTACCGTAAGAGTCATAGCATCCTTCTCTTGATGCCATCCACCAGGAATTTCAAAAGCAAGAGCAACATGTGTTTTCTGTTTCCAAGAAGAGCATAAGCAAAAGAAAGTTTACAGTAAATTATCCACAAAATCTAAGAGATTGAGATGATAATGAAATAGGTCTTCATACATCGGAATCTGCTTGGCAGCGATAGTCACCTCCAACGTATATAGATTTTGGCTCCAAAGGACATGGCCCCTTGGGAAGGTCAGATAGAAGTGGCTCAGCAATTGATACCAACTCCTCATGATCTACACCAGATGCTGCAAGTACCATTCTAGGAGCAGTATAGTTTTCCTGAAATCCCGAGACAAAGAAATTACAATATGGATATTGAGGTAGAAATAGGATTTAACCCACAAGTGGGTTAACTAAATGAAAAATACGCAATAGGTAAGACTTACAGCAACAAACTCCTCCAAAATTCTGGTGTCCAATCTGTTAATAGCAGATTCTGGTGCCATCAGAGGATTTGCCAAGGCACCAGAGTAACCAGCAGAATGAAGTGCCTCCAACAGCAAACCTTGTGGATTGTCAGAAATTTCTTTGATCTCGGCCTTCACCTTTTCCAGCTGTGTTAACACATCCAATAAACATTACATTCTTGAGAAACTAAATTAAAAAGCAGAGATGACAAATAGGATACCTGCTCACTGACTTCCCAGTCAAGAAAAATAGGATTTCTGACACAATCAATTAGCACCTCAACCATTTCTGGCATGTATGTTTTAAGAGCGTCATAAGTGTATCCCATTTGTTCGCGAGATGCAGATGCTGTAACATTGCCTCCAATTGCTTCCACTTCACGGACAATGCGTAAATGGCTCCTGTTTGTTGTACTTTTGAAGGCCATCCGCTCCAACAAATGTGTAACTCCAGATGAAGCATGTGTTTCATATACAGAACCACAATCTACATAAAGCCCGATGGATGCAGCAGGGTTCTGACAACATGCCATACAGATATTATTACGACCCTAATATATATCAACCTAGAGTACAACAAAGAAAAAATATATTAATGAAGCACATACTGCTGATGTTTCAGAGGCAATTTTTACGCCATTTGGAAGAGTTGTGATCTTTGTCTTGCCAGCTTCAACATAATCGGTCAATGGAGGGGGTAGAGTAACGCCCTCGAGTGGGAAATCTAGAGGGGGCAGTTTTCGAGAACGCTCGCCAGTCAGCCAGTTAAAAAAGCTGAATCCTCCAGAAGGTTGCTTTGCAACTTCTGTACTAGCTAGTCTCACAGCAGTATGATAAATGCCTGTCTCACCCGCATTGCGCTGAAAAAGCACATATAAATTACTATGATGTTAAAATGCCACTTGAGATTTTCTTGAAATCAGACATTGAAGTGGGTACAATGTTACAATTAAAAATTCCGGTGATAAAAGTGCTCAATAAAATAGCTCTAGTTCATTGTAATGTTCAAATGGATGACAGCAGACAACCAAAAACTAACACTTGTTGGAGAAGTTGGCCTACTAGACCCAAAAACACTCACTTAACTAGAAATCATCAAAAGTCTTGTGCAGAATAACGTAGTTGGGTCCAAACAATGTTCGTGTTTATGTAAATTTTTCTTACGCAACTCAAAAATTTAAATTTTAGAACAAAAGAACTCATTATTAGATAGAAGCAAGAGAGCAAACAATGAAACATTCTATGTATCTTTACAAAAATGGGTCCTTCCTCCTTCCCTAATTTAGGGTTTAGTGTCGACTCTTAAGTCTCTTTTTGCTAACAAAGGTATTAGCCGAGGCAAGGAGCTTTGTCGTAGAGTAGTAGGAATTGTGAGGTGTTGATGAGGCATTTCACGTGTAACGAGTCTAATTGGTCTCTCCCCAAGGTGTATTCTAACCCTAAAATTTCCTCTACCAAATTACCTCTTTTCAAACCCCAAGCCTTCTATTAGGAACGGCTAGGGTTTGGAGGGATAAAAAGATGATTTTTATAGATTTGAAATGAAATTCAAGATAAATGGCCTCAATTAGAGAGGATGACCACTCTCCTACCCCTGATTTAAGACAAGAGGCTAACTCTCCCAAAATCTAAATCTAATTCCTATCCCTAAACTTCTACTCTCTACTTTCTATTCTTCTTCATCAATTTTTTTCTTTCCTAACTCTAACCCCTTCACTCATATATATAGGTCAGATTTTTCATATTAACACGAATGCCCCTAGGGCACAAAATTATAAAATTGCCTCTTGGGCTCTAAAATTACAAAATCGCCACCGTGTGACCGCAACCCCCATTCCCAACACTACTCCACTCCCGAAAAACCATCTTGTCCTCAAGGTGGTGCATGAAGTCCGTGGGTGCACTCTGAGTGCTGGTGCTTGTTTCATCGCCTCCTTCTGGATCAAAAGGCCATTCAAGAGCTTCTTCATCATTGAAACGTCGCCGCATAAGTGGTAGTGCGTACGTGGCTGAGTCATCTAGGCATTGGTGCTTTTCATTTTTGAATTTAGACTCCAAACAGGCCCGGAATCGTCAAAATACAATAGCTATGCAGAAATTCCTCTGAAAATAGCCAAGAAAATGGCAGAAAATGGCATGACGCACTGTGCAGCTGTTGACCGGTCAACGACTCGGCTTGAGCCGACTCGGGTCAGCGTGTTGGCGGCTCCAGCTCGGTTCCTCCACGGAAACGACTGGATCGAGCCGCTAATGTAGCTGTGGTTTGCCGTGAAATTGTGTCCAGTGTGTTCGTCCTTAAAGGGAGGAGTTGGTGGGGTCGATGGTCCCGAATGTCGCTGAAGGCAGCGTCAACGAGCTAAAACATCTCTTTCGTCAAAAATGGGTGGCCCGCGAGGGGACTGGCGGCTCGTTCGGAGTTTGCCAGCCCTCTTGCGAGCTATCGGAGGTTCATCGGCCCCAGTCAGGGTCGCTTGGGTGCCATGAGGCCCCAGGGAGCCCTGTCAAGGCTCGCCAACACCCGGCTGGCCCTAGCGAGGTTCGTCAGACCCTGATGGGGCACATGAAAGCTATGACCCCCATGACGGCTCTGTCAAAGGTTGTCGGCCTCCGATGGGGGCTTCCTCGCTTCCACCGGGCTTAGATCCCTCGCTTCCACCGGGCTTAGATCTAGGGCATGGGCGTTGTTCGGCTTCAGATCTGTGCCGCGGTCCGTCTTCTTCTCCAAATCTGATAGATCTAAGCTTGAGATCTTCATATCTGTCTTCCAAAGCTTCGCAGCAGAGAGGTAGCAGTGATCGATATCTGCAAAATCCTCCACCATCAGACGTAGTGTCTCCGCACGAAGCTGCTATATCACGTCTCTGATCTCCTCCACATCAAACATGTTTCGTGTTGTCGTCATGGATCGTAGAGCTCTGATACCAAGTTGTTAGGAACGGCTAAGGTTTGTAGGGATAAAAAGATGGTTTTTATATATTTTAAGTGAAATACAAGATAAATGGCCTCAACTAGAGAGGATGACCACTCTCATACCCCTTGATTCGAGATAAGGGGCTAACTCTCGCAAGATCAAAATCTTATCTCTACTCCTAAATTTCTACTCTCTACTCTCTATTCTTCTTCATCAATTTTCTTCTTTTCTAACCCTAACCCCTTCACTCCTATATATAGAATTGATGTGCCCATATTACAAGAATGCCCCTAGGACACAATTACAAAATTGCTCCTTGGGCTCAAAAATCACAAAATCGCTACCGCGTGGTAGCCATCACCCCCCTCCCCAAAAAAAATTCCCAACACATTCTCATCCAATAGAAGATCATATGTGTTAATGCAATAAATTATCAGAGAAAAAGCTACATGCTTTCTCTATGGAAGGAAAGGGCACATGGCAAGTTCTAGCCAGGAACCCTATAGGTGCATTCACTATGATTTCTCTGTGGAAGAAAAGGACACATGGCAAGTTCTGGCCAGGAGCCATGTAGGTGCATTCACTACCACGGACTTAGTCATTTAACAAAAACTAGCCCAACTCCTCTCCAGATGACCAAAATCGTGATGATCACAATGACGATGGTGAATGAAGACAGAGATCAAGATCGCTTTGATCTTGACGATGTCATGATCAGTAGCACTCTATTCCTCGTGGGTCTGTGGTTTGGTCTCAAGATTCTCCAATGGGTAGAGGCTTTATTGTTGCTCAGGTCCGTGGTCCTGAATAAATGGGTTTGGTTGCGGACAATAAGATCCTGAGAAATTCATTGCGATCTAGGGTTTCTTATCATGGGAATCACAGGATTTATCAGTCATCCTTATGAGATACAGAAACAACAGTGTCATCCAAAAGGAAACAACCTTCTGATATTGGACCATGGGCTTATGGTTCTTTGCATGTAGATCTTCAAATTCCCGATTATAAACCTCCCTTCTCTATTGTTAAGTCTTGGTTTCACAAATACTATATTACCTTCTGTTAGGAATTTTGTGAATTTTCTATTCTGTTAGTAGTTGATGGCTCAGTAGTGTCAAGTGAAATGTTTCAGTTACATCTTAAAGGGGTTTTGGCCATGATACCCTTTATGGGAGGTGATTCCTTTTACTAATGGTGAATATTTAGTAAAAATCTCATCTTTGCATAAGATAAAGAAGCTTATTCCTAGTGGTGTAGTTAACATTGGGTGTTGTAATATTCATCTTTGCCAATGGTCAGATGTTGAACACTTTGTTTTTGTTGTTTGAAATTGCAACGTGAGAATAAACTTTAGATATTTGCCACCTTTCTTTGATATTCTGTGATGCAATCATCACGTATAGGAGGAGGCACGCCGGAGCAATTTCGGCAACTTCGGGGGAAGATTTGAAAATAAAACTTTGGGGGGCTTTTGTGTAAAAAGACCAAAATCTATAATTTGGTCTTTATTAGGCTAGTGCCGGCCCTAATAGAGATTATGCTTGATTCTATTTGTGAAAATCCTAGTCCAAGGTGTCCACGGACATCACCCCGAAGTACTTAGGCTTTCTTCTCGAATTGAAAGCCAGTAGAGTGCCTCTTCTCGATTTGGGGCAAGTATATAGTTATTTTCATATTCTCCATTAATAAAAATCCTTTCTTTTCCCTATTTCTCAATAAAAATCACACCTTTATTCCACAAAAAGCCCTAGTTCGTATCAATTTGGTATCAGAGCACGTCGATCCATGACGACTGAGACCTAAGGATAGAATCAACGCGTTGGAAGAGAAGATGGAGAAGTTTGAAGGCGAGATCCACGACTTGATTAAGAAGATCGCGGATGAACAAAAGAACGATTTGGATCGAAGATTTACGCAACTCATGGAAGCCATCAATCAAATGAATCTCTACATTGGACAAACGAACCAAAGGGTGACGACGCTTACCAAGAAAATAGATGATGCCCTAGATCCGGAGCAAAAGTCGAGAACTTTGGCGAGTGGGAAGGGAAAGGAGAAAATTGAAATTTTGAAACATAGCCCCTTGGCACGCTTCTCTCTTATCTCGACTTCAGTCATGCGCTTGAACTATCCTCCTGGCCGACCCTCACTACCTCTCTCTGTTGTCTGTGGTGACTCCTGTAGGGGCCATCTGTCCCACTGTCTGTATCGGACCCCGAAAGGAGGATCCACTCTGCCCGCTCCAAGCCCCCTGGCACATCGCTCCTCAGCAAGCCTATCCTTTATCCTCCTAGCCAGGTGCATCCAATCGAGCAGCCCTTGGGACTCTGGATGCGTAACTCGGTCCGGATGCTGGGCTTCAACCCCTTCATGAAACAACCTTCGAGAGACTCGTCAGACACCCCCTAGGCTCAGCCCACCAGCGTTTCAAACTTCTTGATATAGTCTCGCATCATGCCCTCATACCTCAAAGCATATAGTTGGTCAAATAAACCTCCCCCATGTGTCCTGAAAACGGTCTAGCAGGCACTCCCTGAATTCCTCACATGTGTGAACGGGTCGTTGCTATTGTCGCCACCGGTTCTACCCCAGAGCATCCCCATCCAAACAAACTCTCACCGCCTTCAACCTCTCCTCCGTCAAGCAGGACACCTCGAAATATCGCTCCGTCCGATAAATCCAACCATCAGGATCCTCCGGTCAAACACCAGCATTCTCAGCTTCCTGATCCGAGAGTCTAGTGAAAGTCCCATGGGTTTCCCCTTCCTCATACTCGGTCGTACTAGCACGGCTGATATGGTCCCCTGGGACCCCAATAGCCTCCGAACTAGGCCCCTTCCTCTCCTTCATCCTCATCTCTACCTTCATCTCCACATGCCATCTCCCCCGTACCCCCTTCCTGATATCTGTAGTAATCTTCGAACTCCATCTCGTTCATGTGGGGCCTCTCCCTGCCAAAACCTTCTCTCCCATCTTCCCGAGTGTCTCGCCAATCTCCGACGTACTCTTGACGAGGATGTACATGTTCGTTGGTCCCTCAGAGAGCCGTTCAGGGATCAGGACACCCCGACAGTAGTGTCGTTGAAATTCTAGCCCCGGGGGGCGCCAGAAGACCGTGGGGGCCTTGGCACTCCCACCAGTGGTCGGTAATGGCCGAAGGAGCCGCCTCAGGTCAACGAACCCCCTGGCGGGGTCGCCCGGGCTCGGTGAAGTCATGGCGGCCTGCCAAGGGCCCGGCGAGGCCCTGGCGGTTTGCCAGGGGCTCGCCGAAGCCCTAGGGCCCGCCAGAGGCTCGACGGGTGTCCGACAAACTGTCAAGGAGCCGCGATGCTACTGGCGACTTCACCGACCTCCGCTGCCCCCTCCCAGTACTTACGGGGACGTGGATCTACCAACAAGTTGTCGTCGTCCTCCGAGACCATATCTGCATCGGAGAGAAGCCCATCACGCAGATCCGCGAGCTTCTCATTCCCTTTGGCCGCGATCTTCCTCATTTGCTCCAAATCTTGATTTCCACCAGATCCGCTTTATCCGCATTTGAAGCCGCTGATTTTTGTTGGGCTAACTGTTGGTGATATGGGCGAGGGCGTCGAGAACTTGATGTTGTTAATTAAATTGTTGTGTAGTTCGCTCGTTCATCATCTTCAGATCTGATTTGAGTTTCTCAATCGCCTTCCTCCACGCCATCCCTTCGCTTTTGACTTTCTCCTCCAACACCTCATGCTTCTCTTTGGATCGGGTGTTTGCCATGGGATCATAGTGCTCTGATACAACATTGCTACGATCTTAGTGGATTTCAAAGAAAAGATAGGATTTTGTGGTGGAAAATAGAAAGGGTGGAATTTTTTATAAAGTAGATTGCAAGAGAAAGATACAATGGTTGGCCTCTTAATGAGAGGAGGCCGCTCTCCTAGCTTTCCCTTCGAGACGAAAGCCTAAGTCTCCAATAGATTGCCTAGGAAATTCTTTCCCTTAACAATCGATGTCTCTCCTCCTAGCCTCGCCTTCTCTTAAATAAGAAAAACTACAAAGAATAGAAAATGACGAAAATATCCCTAGGACAAAACATAATAGAAAATGACTCAAATGCCCATCCACGTCAATTTGTACGCATCCCCCTCCGCTGATACGTTATGACCGCATCAGAGACCAAGCTTACTAAATGTTGATAATGCAGTTATAAAAGCTTTGCAGAATACTTGGATCATGCCTCAGCATACAACTTGCTATTGGTCTGTTGGGGGTTGGGGGTCAGCTTATAAGATGGAACTCAGCTAAGTGGGAAAAATTGATAACAGATAGGGTGATTTTAGTTACAATAGTTTTGAAGGATGTGAAAGATATGTCAGTTTGGGCATATCTATGGTCCACAGTCATAATGATAGACAGGTTTTAGACAAAATTAATGATTTGAACATTCATTTTACTGGTTGATGGGTAATTACCTGTGAGGTTATCTGCAGAAGAAATACTGGGTTACTACATAAATATTGATGAATTCAACTCTATTATCAGAGATCTGAAAATGAAAATGATAGATCTCGATGGAAATTCACAGACCAATAAAAGATATGTTCCTTCTTTTCATGGATTTGACGGGTTCAATTTTATTTTCAATATGCAATATGCAAATGATATATTACTTTTTCACGACAGGTAATGATGGTTTGGTCACTTTGAAGCTCTTACTCTATTGGTTTGAGATGCTGTCCGGTTTAAAGACTAGTTTTTTTATAACATGTATGTTTATCTTCTTGAGAACGATGAAATTAAACAGACAAATATAGAGACAATTATAGTTGCTAGATTGCATTGCAAAGCTGGGTCTTCTCCACTTATCTACTTAGGGATAACCCAAAGACCTAACAAGTAGACTATGGAAGATTGCAACCTATCAAAAAAAGATTGATATTAGGCTTGCTGGTGAGAGATTGTTCCTTGTTAATGCAGTTTTATCAGTTGTCACACTATGATGTCTTTTCCACATCCACAAATAGGTTATCAATAACACTGATAAGATTACGAAGGATTTTTTGTCAAAAGGATCTGGTGCGGGAAGTCCTGTTAAAAATTTAATGGCTTGGGGGGCAGTCTTTGAACACAAAAGCCCATTGGGGATGGAAGTTTTATTCTTGCATGACTCGAATGGGGGCTGCTTGGTAAATGGCTCTGAATTTATTTTAATACTTTGAAGACAATTAATATCTCATTTGTATTATGATTTTCTTCATATTTGGCAGTTATCTTCATCATCTTCTAGAAAGGGATTTGCACGTGTAAACGCTTCTGTAGTTGGGACTTCAGTTAGGTGTAGTAATGGATTTGATTGCCCCTTTTAGAATGATACATTGCATGCAGAATTTAAACTTGCATATATGTTCCCTAGCTTATGAGTTGTCTATGAGTAAAAGCATTTGTTTATGAGGCAGGTTACTGGAATAATGGCATATGGATTTGGCATATTAATTTTAGGCAGAATCTTACATGTGACCATGGTGAGTAGATAGAATAATATGTTGGGTGTTGTTAACAATACCAGTCTGCATCCTGCAAATGATTTTTAAACCTTGGAGAAGGGAAAGGAATGGCAAGTTCTCCATTAAATCTTTCTACTACTTTTTTTAAAATTTTGGAGGTAGTTCTGCTTTTCTTTGGAAATTCCCAGCTCCAATAAGGTCGTATGTACCCCTTGGCTAGTAAGCAAGGTTCAATATTGTTGATAATTTACAGAGGATTCCAAATTGCAAATCAATTTGTAGTTTATGAAGTGAAATCTGAGACAATGAACCATATATTTTGCAATGCAGGTTTGTTTAGCCTATATGACTATCTATTCAACATAATATGAGAATCTCCAATGCTGCTAAAATGCGCCCAATTCATATAGTCCATATGAAGAAAAAGCATGTGCCTATTGATAGCCAAGTTAAATGGGATCTTTATATTTTGGCAGTGATTTGGGTTGTGTGGGAAAAGGATTAATCAATTTTTTTGTAGACGAAAACATACAGGTGCCTTGTGTGTCCTCGAAGGGTGTGTGACCTCCCAAGATGAACCCGACCAGACCCCGACAGTGGTCGGCACGTTCCATCAAAACACGGCTCTACATGGACGACCCCACATGGCCACCTATTCAACTCCACAACCCGAGCACTTGCCCACCTATCAAGATCAGCCCCTGCAATCATGGCAGCGCAATCTTAGGCTAACGGACAACATCTTTTCTCTTCAAGCCGTTTCTACTGAGTCCCACGTTCGTAACGGTCAGCTTTATTAGTGAAACAGCGTGGCATGCCTCGTCAAATGACGCGCGGTCAGCTTTATCAGGGACGACGTGCACCCGCTTTGTCAAGCGACACGCAGTCGTTTTTTGTCGGAGGGTAGTTGTGGTGGCCACTCCACGTCCTGATGGGACCTCTGACTGTTTTGTTACGAATGGACATGGGGGGATCCGCTGACGTGGCCAAGTCATCACCGATCCTATATATAGCGCAGAAGCCCTCTCTGCCTAGTATGCTCAATTTCAAACCTTAACTCTTTATCTCAAAACCTTGGTCTTCAACATCTCCAAATTTCGAGCGACAGCTATCTTTAGCCATGCTCCCTCCTTCCTCTACTTGACGCTAACGTAAGCATCAGAGGCGAATCGGAGGACCACCCCCTCCAATTCCTCTGACGCGTGTTCTATCTATTTTAGGTGACATCAAAGAATCTCTCCCTTTTTAGCCTGGTGAAACTAGCCTGATCGGGCTCAACAGTTGCATGAATACTCTTTGCCGAGACTCGATCCGAACCCCGCGAGATTCTTGACATCAACAGTTTGGCGCTAGAAGAAAGACCTTGTGACAATGTTTGTTACATATGCTCTTATCACCAGCAACCTCCATAAAGTCTTTATCATCGTCCTCTTCGATGCCGCCCAAAACAAAGAAGACTACCGAGGTAGGGCCAGCAGAACACTTGAAATATGCACGACGGAGGAAGGCCGCATCATTGGTAACCCATCTCCAGAGACTCATGTGGCACCTGATCTCCAAGCTCTCGCTCTTGTAGCAGAGCTCGAGAGGACGCAGGAAGCTTACTCACGAGACCCATAGGAATAATGCACTACAAGATATATGCATGGGCCTGATGCAGACGAGAGCCAACGTCCCCCTAATTATTTTCAACCACACCGCGCTGCCGGCTAACAAGAAGCACGTGGAGAAGGAAGACGACATGGAGACCCATGTCCCCAATAACTCCAAAGGATCAAGGAGCGTGGGCCGAGCACACAACGCAGACGGATCGGGTGCCATCGTCGACCTGCACGCCAAAAGTCATTCACCCAGGTGAGGGGACCACCACTCACGCTCTCAGGGGAGGAGGGGTCACACGACTGACCCAACTGCAGACGATTTCGGGCAAATGCCCGAGACAGGCGAGTAGCACGAGCGGCCTCCGTGGTCGACCAGATTACCAAACTACAACAGCTGAATGACAGCCTTAAGAAAGCGAAAATCAACTCCCTAGAAGGCACAAGCCTCCACTCCATTTCTCCTTTCACCTCCGTCATCTTGAGAACTCCCTACCTGCGAAAGTTCTCGATACCTTTCGCGGACGACGTTCCAAGATACACCGGGATCGAAGACCCCGCCAAACAAACGACAACCTACATCGAGTGTATGGAGTAAAAAGGATATTCCCTGGACATCATATGACGGGCCTTTCCGTGCTACCTCGCTGGGGTGGCTCGACAGTGGTTTAGGAGCCTTCCCGAGGAGTCGATCGGCTCCTTCGCCAACCTCCGAAAGAAGTTTCTTTTCCACTTTACCGCATAGAAAACGACAAAGAAGCGCCTTGTGTGACTGGCTTCTCTGAAGCATGGGCCCGAGGAGTCTCACCTAGCCTTTCTCACGTGTTTCACAAGGCCCACATGGCAATCACTGCCTGCCCCCATGCCCTCGCCAAGATGACCCTTTCCAACCTTAGACACGGGACCGATCTCAAGTTTGAGATCTACAAACGTCAATCAACAAGCTACTATCATCTGGTGAGCCGGATCAACAAGTATATAGCTACAAAAGAGGAATCAGGTTTATCGACCGCCCGCTATGGATCCTCTCGTAAGTCCAGGCCCGAGAGCAAACCCGAGAGACGCTTCAACCGACCTGAGAGTCCCCGTGTGACAGAAAAAAGACCCAGGTCTCCTGAGACACGGATTTATACTATCTTGTTAACCATCCCTTCTGAGATACTGGCCAGAACGCCCAAGGCGTTCGAGGCACACGACCCCTGCAGGAGACCTCCAAGACAGACAGATCCAAATACTGTCTTTTTACAAAGGGTACGTCCACGTCACTGATGAATGCATGATGCTCCAAGAGCATATCGAGCGCCATATACAGAAGGGGTGACTCCAAGAATTGCCGCCATATACAGAAGGGTTCACGGGAGCCTATACTGTCACGGAGGGGATGGTCTCCCTTCAAGTGGAGTTCGGCAAAAAGCCTTGCCGCCAGATACGAAACGTCAAGTTCCTGGTAGACAACTGCTGGGAGCTTTCAATGAGATTATTGGCTGGCTAACCCTCAATGCCATGCGAGCGGTCACTTCTATCTACCATCTCATGGAGAAGTTCTACACCACTTGCAAAGTCGGCATCCTCGAAGGGAAACAATCTGAGGACAGAGGACATGTTGTGGAAGGTCACGACCAGCATAGTAACGACTTCTCACCTGGTGTAGATGGCTGGCGGCACAGGTGTCCAACCACCATTCGCTCTCCCTGCTCAGTCTCATGACCTAGTTTTGGCTCCTCCCTCGTTGGACGAACTTAACTCCCGAGTCGAGTCAGAAAAGGAAGCCAAGCCCAGACGACACTGAACTTCAGCCTCTTTTTTCAAGTCACAGGGTAAAACTCCGAACCCGTTATCAATTGACAAGCTAGACCCTTTGGGCGAGTCGGAGCACAAGAGGACCACCCCAGTCGAAGACATGGAGGCTATTCCTGTTTCAAACTCCAACCCCTCACACAATCCAGGTCAGAACTGCCTTACGACCTGACCTTCGAGAGCTGCTCATTGACTTCTTACAAAAAACAAGGATGTCTTCGCCTGCACGAGAACATACCAGTCATAGATCCAGAGGTTATAGTCCACCTGTTGAACATCAATCCAACCGCACTTCATGGTTCATCACCAGGGAATCGAGGCCAATCCAGAGAAAATCAATGACTTGATTGATATGCAATCTCTTATGACAGTAAGGGAGGTCCAGCCTAACCGGACAGCTGTTTGTGCTCAACCGGTTCATCTCCAGCCACTGACAAGTACCAACCCTTCTTCAAGGCGTTGAATAATGGGAAAGACTTCCTAATAGGGATACGATCACGAATTTTATCTATATTTTTATTTTATTTTTGAGTTTAGGTATTTTGGAGTCTTTTTATAGTGTTTGTCTTTTAGAAGTTTAGTCCCACGTCGGATGGGTAAGGAGAGTGTATTGAGTTGTAAGGATATATAAAGGCCTTAGGTTTGTATGTTTGATATCAATCAATCAATGAATGAATCAATGAGAAATTTTCTCCACAAACCTTGAAAGGTTCCACCTTCTTGGAACCCTAGTTTATCTATAGCTTTCCCAAATTCCCTATCAACCCCCTAAATCCTACCATGTCCTGCATCAATTTGGTATCAAAGCCGAAGATCACATCTTCGCTCTTGCCGAATCCCAAAAGCCACAAAAAAGAAAAAAAAGTCCAAAACCCTACCCTAAATTTCAGTTTCCGCCACAACCGCCTCCGCCCTCTTCTAGCAAACCGTAACCCAAAAGACCCACGTCGCCGCCTAAAACAACTCCTGCAGCCATATTGTCGCTCCCATCGTTCAGAAGGTACAACACCGCCTTCACCCAGCTCATCGGAGCTCGCCGACACCACCGCCAGCACCGACGATAGTCATCGAGCCCACCAACGGATGCGAAACATCCAGGCGTTCTTCCATGCACATAGCAACACCTCCTTCGTCGAAGAAATCCCGAGTCATCGCAGCACTAACCCTTTCGAAGCACAGCGGTGCTGCCTCTGGCAACGACCTGCGCCGTCGGACCCCAAAAGAGCTCCCCACCTTAAGGCAAATCTACATGAACAGGTGATGCTGTAAACAACCGCCAGAATCACCGAAAAAAGACGTCGACACCGACCGAGCCGACTGTGCTACAGTGCCAGCTCGGTCAAGCCGAACTGGTGCCCAAGTCAAGCCGGTATTGTTCATCGGGTCGGGCAAGTCGACTCCAAGTAAACAGGTAGCCAGCTCGAGCCACCTGAGCCACGAGTCGCCTCCGAGCGAGCTCAGCCGATCCAGTTGACCAGTCAACGGCTCAACAGTGAGCCGTCTCATTTTTTTCAGATTTTCTGAGCTATTTTGGAGGAATTTCTGCGCAGCTTTCGTATTTTGATGATTTCGGGCACATTTGGATTCCAAATTTAGAACGATTCATGCTAGTAGATAGCTAACTCAGTTGACTACGGATAGATATCATCCACACAAGTAAATCTTTTCTAAATTATGGGATACACCAATAATTATTATGATGATTATTACAATGACTATACTCCCCGTACAAATTTTGAGCTTGAGAAGTGGAAATGATTACCAATCTTTTATGGCTTCAATGATAAATTCAGATATGATGCTTGGCAGTACTATCTTGAAAAGTTCTTCCGTTTTGATAAAACGAAGCAAAGTATAAGTATGCATGGCTCAAGCTAGGAGGAGAAGCACTATCTTAGTGCTTGAATCTTCGAGCTCCTTATCATCGATGGTTAACATTCAGATCCGCTCTTCGATATCAATATTCTTCCAAGCATCGATACATTCCCCAAGCACCACAACAATCTTCAAGCCCGAAAGAAAAGGAGGAACATATAGAACTAATACGTGGGATGCGCAACATTCTTCTTCAAACATACAAACTTAAGCCAGAGCCCACGAAAGATGTTGATCCAAATACTGAGGGCAAAGTGTGTGCTTGAATCTAAGCTGAAGCCAGATCCTGACCACGAAACTGAGACACAGTTTGAACATGAACCCGGGTTGGAGCCTGAGCCTAAGCTTGAATTAAAGTCTGAGCCCAATTTAGAGCATGAGCCAGTATTGGAGCCCCAACAAGAGCCCGAGCCAGTTTGATCCAGGACTGCATCCCGAGCCAGAGCCAGAGTCTGATTCAACATTGCAACCTGAGCCCAAGCCTTCTCTAGATCCATTGGTTGAGCCTGCACCAAAACTGCCAAAAGAAGCGCACCTAGATCCGATTGAGCACATCTAGTTTATTATCCCAAATCCTCCTCCCCCAGAAAACAAACAGGTGTTGAATGCTTTTTGTCTCCTGAAAATTGGGAGAAATTATAAGAGGATATTCGCCTGTCCATCTCATCTTATTACACTTCAGTGTTTGTGGACACATCTTCTCCAACAGCAGAGAACTCTGCCCAGCTATGCTACTTTTGCCGCTTTTCAACAGGAGGTGAAGTTCTCAAGCCGGAAAGAATGATATGGATATAATCACGAATTTTATTTATATTTTTATTTTATTGTTGAGTTTAAGTTTTTAAGTATTTTAGAGTCTTTTGAGTGTTCTGGTCTATTAGAAGGTTAGTCCCACATGGATGGGTAAGAGTGTGTTAACGTGTACAGCTATATAAAAGCCTTAGATTTGTATCTTTGAAAACAATCAATGAATGAATGAGAAATTTTCTCCCCGAACCTATGAAAGGTTCCCATCTTCCTTGGTGAAAAGCCTTGGAAATTCTTAGTGAGAAGTCAAGAACCCTAGTTATCTCATTTCTTCCCCAAATCCTCCACAGAAATCCCTAAAATCCCACCACATCCTACATCACTTTCAATGGACGGAAGAGTGCAAGCGGGCTTTCGCCCAGCTCAAGGAATACCTCAGCTGGCCTCCACCATGTCCAACCCCAAGGAGGGTGAGACACTATTCATGTCCTTGCAGGCTCTACTAGCGTGGTCAGCTCAATCATGATTCGAGAATAGGACGGCGTGCAATGGCCGACCTATTACGTCAACCGCTCCCTCAATACATTGAAACCAGATATCTAGAGATCGAGAAGTTAGCCCTCTCTCTAATCGTGGCAGCTCAGAAACTTCGACCTTATTTTCAAGTGCATTAGATCACGATCATTACGACTTACCCGCTGCGCCAGGTGCTTCAAAAACCAGATGCGTCAGGACGAAGCGCCAAGTAGGCAGTCGAGCTTGGGGAATTCGACATCTACTACAAGCACTAGACTGCCATCAAGGGCCAGGCCCTAGCCGACTTTGTCGCAGAGTTCACTTACGATCATGTGTTCTTACATCAGTGCCTGCTGAAGGATCATAGGACATGGATCACTTATGTGGATAGCTCATCCACCGAGCAGGCTTCAGGAGCCGGAGTACTTTTGGTCAGCCTTAAGGGCACTCAGCTCCCTTATGCCCTCAGATTCAATTTTAAAGCCTCCAACAACAAAGCTGTATATGAAGCCCTCATCACAAGCCTCAAGTTAGCCAAAGAAGTCGCTGCCAACGATATCGTCATCCGCTGCAACTTCCAGCTCGTTGTTAACCATGTCAATACGACTATCAGACGTAAAAGGAAGAGCTCCAAGCGTACGTCAAGATCGTTTGGGCCCTACTAGCCGGTTTCCAATGCTACCAGCTAGAGCACATTCCTTGGGCCCAGAACATCGCTGCTGACAGCTATCCAAGCTAACCACATGATTAAAGGCTGACCTCAAGACCATTCCAATAGAAACTTTGCAGCACCTGACGTGGTTTGGGGAAGAGCTCGTCCACACCATAAGTTCGACCTCGTCCTGGATGGACCCTATCATCCAATATCTGCGCCACCAGATCCTCCCAGCGAACAAAGTTGAGGCCAAGAAGATGAGGCTTAGGTTGGCCAAGTTCACTATCGTAGACGATGTCATCTACAAGAGAGTATACTCTCCCCCCTCTTGAGGTGCATCCGCAAGCACGAAATCCATCCAATAATAGAGGAGGTACATGAAGGGGTCTGCAGCAACCACTATGGGAGCAGGTCTCTCGCATGCAAAATCTTACGGGCTGTGTACTACTAGCCCATGCTTCAGCAGACATCAAATCATATGTCCAGCAATGTGACACCTGCCAGCACTTCTCCAACATCCCAAGGCTGCACCCGAAAGAACTGACCCCGCTCACCCACGTCTGGCTTTTCGCGAAGTGGGGATAGATCTTATCGAGCATCTCCCCCAGGGAAAGGAGGAGCCACACATGCAATCGTGGTCATCGACTACTACACTAAGTGTGTAAAAGCGTCTTCTCTCCTCCCTGAGAGAGTCCAAGACCACCTCCTTCACCTAGAAGGAGGTTTTGTCGGTTCGAAGTCCCACTCTATAGTCATTGACAATGGCAAACAGTTCGACAACATCAACTTTAAAGCAATATGGCATCCAGCATCACTTCTCCACACCCACTCATCCCCAAGCTAATAGCCAAGTCGAATCTATCAATAAGGACATTAAGAAGAGGCTTAATGACAAGAAGGGAGCATGGGTTGAGCACCTTCCATATGTGCTCTGGGCATGCTACTCCACCAAGCAAACTAGTACAGGTGATACTCCTTTCTCCTTAGCCTTCGAGCTCGATGACATGGCTCAGGTATAGGTGGCCCTCCCGACCTTTCGGGTGAGGCACTTCAACAAAGCCGCCTATAACCGTGCCCTTGCCTTGGAACAAGACCTCGCAGGGACGCAGCACAGATCTGAGCAACTCCTGCAAGCGAGTTTTCGCTCGGTATTACAATAAGAAGGTTAAGGTCAGACACTTTCAAAAGAAGAACCTTGTCCTCAGACACATCCTTTAGGCAAGAGATGTGACTGATAAAAGCAAGCAACTACTGGGGCCGAACTGAGAAGGCCCACATTGCATTCAGGAGGTCCTCAGCTAAGTGGCCGACCAACTGAAGACTCTGGATGGCATTCTAATCAAGCACCCTTAGGAGAGTACTATCCTTGACGGATGCCAACAAGGTACTCCCTAAATGTATTCAATTTCTAATCCAATAGACAACATCGTTTTCATGTTCCAAACACTTGTGCAAATTCTCAACCAAGCTCACAGCTCATGCTGGGGCCAAAACGATGTCGAGATCCAAGGTCCCAATGTAGACCTCTAGCATTCGACCCAAGGTCATGACACGTCCAAACCAAGCTCCCAGCTCACGCTGGGATCGAGGCATTGTCGAGACCTAAGGTCGCAGTGCAGACCTCTAGTATTCGACCCAAGTTCATGCCACGTCCAAACCAAGCTCCCAGCTCATTTTGGGGCCGAAGCGCTGTCGAGACCCAAGGTCCCAGCACCGACATCTGGCACTCGACCCAGGTCGTGACACGTCCTAATCAAACGCCTTCCAGACTGGGGGTAACTTGTTGTCGAGACCACAGGGTCCCAGCGCTGACCTCTAACACTTGACTCAGGTCATGCCACGTCCAAATCAGACGTATAGCCTAAGCCAGGGCTCTGTCAGTTGCAACTCTAAGATCCATCTTTGACTCACCCTAGCAGACGCGCCAATGGGCTTAGCTTCCCCATCGCTCAAAAGACTAAGGGAGCAGCACATACCCAGCAGCGCACGTTTGACAAATACGATGTGACTCCAATATTAGTATTTTAAGCTCGAGTTCGACGTCGACAAGGGCAGTAGATACAATGGCTGGATGTAGAAGTGAATGATGAGTTGATTAAGAGGTGTGTAAATGAGCAATTTTTTCAAAAACTACTACCATTTTTCATTACGACAAAAAGTTCTTCATGCAAAGTTAGCCTACAAGTGCGGCATACAAAGGCAACAAAAAGGAAAGACTAGTTACACGTTACACATTGTGCTCGGGCTGCTCTTCGACCGCAGGCGCCTCGTCTTGCAAGACAGAGTCAACAAGCACTTCAGCGGCTACAATGGAAGGCTCAGCAAGTGTGATATAAGACCCAGCAAAGGTTGGAGTCCCAGTGGTTGGCGGAATAATAGTAGACGAGATGTCCAGGAATGATAAAAGGTCAATGTATTCAGGGTACACTTCCTCGAGAACACCCTCACAAATCAGATCCTTTCAACATTGGAACGGCTTGCCCAAAGTTTGGCATCTGCCAGCTTAGCTTGAAACTCCTTAAGTATCTTCATTTCCACCTGGAGAAGTTGGGTCGTTTTCACTTTCTGCTCTTGAAGAGTTCGCTGAGACCTCTCCAACTCCTTCCGGAGGGCGACGACCTACTTGCCATGCTCATGCTCAAGGCGTGCAAATGCCTCGACAGACTCATTATTCTTCTTCTGAATCTCGGCCTCCACTTGACGCAACCGCTGGAGAAACTCTTGCATCTCCAGATCCTTCCACAGGGCAGCAACTTGGTCGTCTTGCTCTTGCCGAAGTTTGGCGATGGCCGTTGACTCATCGCACCTCTTCTGGAGCTTGACTTCCTTCTTTTTAGCCTGCTGAAACTGAGCCTCTATCTCTCGGAGTTTGCAATCCAAGGAGTGGGTCAGCTCAGTCTGTCTTATCACCTCAATATTAATCGACTGTAGCCTTTTGAGCTCCACTCCTTACTTTTCGAACTCCTCCCCGGTGGAGTGAGTTTGCATGTGGAGCGTTTCGATCTCCATCCTCTGCCTTTCAAGCTCGTCCTCTGTGGACCAGACCTGGACGCGGAGCATCTTGGCCTTCGATTTCTGTCTCTCTAGTTCCTCGACAGAGCAGACTTGTGCACAAAGAACGTGCACCTCCGCTCCCGTTGTAGCTCGTGGCCGCAACGGCTGGATTTCTTACTCAAGGACATGGGGCTGCCTTCTTCACTTGTAATAACTGTGATAATTGTGGCACATCTCCTCTTGAACCTACAAGATAAGCGAAACAAGGTCAAAACACAAACTCGACCCTCTGCTACATCCCACAATACTTACCTGGCCTGCATGAGACAGAATCCTTAGAAACTCCTCCTTGGGAAGGTCTACGACGCCCTCTCCGCTCCCGGTCTCCTCGACTGTAAGATAGAGCAACTTCTTTCGAAGGGGACGCCTTTCCTCCGAATCCTCGCCACACCCGAAGCCAGCCGCCAATTCTGACTCAAGTGAAGCCGAACTCGGTGCAGGGCCAGTCCCCTGCGTAATAAGAACTTCCTCGTCCCTTTCCTTGATGGCTCAGTAACCCCAAAGAGAGCAGACCCCTCGTGATATTTGATGTCCCTCGAGATACCCTATCGTCATGCGACAGCTGAGTAGCCAACCGCTCATTTGCCTTCCTCTTTCCCCTCCTCAGAAGGAGGGAAGAACTGTCACCGCCACCCTCGCTCTGTTTCGATGAAGCTCAACAAGGTATACCTTATGATATTGCTCGCGCCTTCCAGAGCCGAAATGAAGTCCTTGTGAAGGGCAAATGCAAGGCTGACAGAAATTCTACTCGCTAGAGGCACCGAGCTCCTTACCCAGTCACTCGCTTTGGAGCCTGGGCACTGCAATTTTTGTCTTAGAAGAAGATGCAGCATTGGTCTTCTTTCTTTCACCCGCAAGACCAGCGGCCAGGATTTTCCTCCTTCTGGCCGGATTGCAGACTGAAACCACCCGCTTCTGCAAAAGGAACAAAAGAAGAATGTAATGGCCGAGCAAAGTTGACAAACTATTGACCCCTAAGTTGGTACTTACCGACGACTAGGGGAGCCTGTCGAGCTCTACATCTCGCTCCAGGTCATGATCGACAACCCACGGATACCTTCTCAAACAGTAGCGCCTAGTGCAACATGGAGGCAGAAGGCCGGGTCGTCAACCAAAACCAACAATTCATCTCATACATCCTACCCATACCCTGGATGGCATGGGCTCCCACTTGCACGGCCAACCAAACCAACACAGGATCCGTTCATCGGGGACAAGGCGCCCCTCGGAACTCTCCCAATCCCCGATGACCCAAAATCATCTCTCCTTCTAGTGCTTATGAGATGAGGGCGCATCGCCAAAAATCTTAAGAATCCAGGGCCGACAGCTGATATAGTATTGGGTGGTTGTGCTCCTCGTTATCTCAAAAATCACATGCGGGAGCTTAGCAGTCAGCCAACCCATTGCAGTAATGGCAAACGTAACAGCCAAAGCAATCAGAAGCATAAAGCTATTCGGCGCCAGCTAGCATGGTGCCAAGTTAGAAAGATACATGAACCTCTGCACCAGGCGATTGAAGGCAAGAAGAACCCCCGTTTCCAGATGCACGATGCTCAGTGAGACAACCCCCATAGAGGGCAGTTGGGGGTTCTGTTCAAATCGCTAGGAAGCTTCAGGCCCACCAAAGAAGGAACCACATACTTTTTCCGAACATGCTACAAAATCCATCGCACCCTCCTGAGGCGGGAACCCTTCCTCTCCTAGCCATGGTGTGGCTTTCTCATCTATTTTTCCTCCCCACTGACGGAGATCAGACATCCTGATGACATCGGCAAGTATCCAGATCCGGGTAGTTAGCACTCGCCATTACTTCAACCGAGAAGCTAAAGCAATAAGAGGAGAAAGGGGATTGAAAAAAGGTGACCTTGTTTTCCGACAAAAATGGCGAATGCAGCAGAAATCCGAAGGTTCAAGAGCCCAGCTGTGAAGAAAAGGCAAGGCTTTTCTGAATAAAGTGCTGTGACTGACAACCTCCTTTCCCCTTTTCTATCTGCCCTGGATGAGAAAAGGCAATATACAAGCACAGTTGTCAGATCCCTTCATTATAGAATCAATCTCAGCCGTTCAAGACCGCAATTGAACAAGTGCATGCGCGTCATAAATACTCAAAAGTCAAGTCTCGACGCGTGACAAAGGCGTGTTCTCGAAGAAGCAACTTCGCCTCTTCGAGTTCTGAGAGTGGAAATGGTCATTTCAGACTAATACGATCGTTGCCAAGAAATACAAGAAAAGAAGGATTTTTATAATGGAAATATGAGAAAGATGGTATTTTTATTTATTGAAAGGGGATACAAGGGATAGGTGACCTATTTAAGAGAGGAGTCTGATCTCCTAGCTTTAACTTCTAGACTAAAGCCTAAATCTCCAAGAACTAGGGTTCGCTCTTAGAAAGAATCTTCATCTTCATATTCAACATACCCTCCCCACTCTACTCTGCTCGGTTATTTATAATAATACTCCCACTAATTAGGTAATTAATCAAAAGGATTAATCACCCTCACTATTTAAAATATCACCAAATAAAGTCCTAATATTTTTCTCCCATTAAATGACACGATTCTCGTATTAAATCATTTCCAAATGAGATCACGTCCATGTTCGTCGCATCGTCTGCATTTGACGCACCGTCCACATTCGTTGAACCCCCATCCGTATCATTACACCGCCACCGAAAAATCAACCTTATCCTCAAGGTGGTGCATCTAGTCCATCAGCCGTGCCACTCCGATCTCTTCATACCCAGCAAAGGCATAACACATCAGCACGAAATGATTTGGGCAACATCCCAAGGTGTCACATCCTCAACCTAGGTGCAACATTAGTTTGATCAAGCAAGGTTAACTAAAGTAATGTCCTTTTTCAGTCTCCTCTTCGGATTCATCTCCTTGCCTCCCCACAACCGGCCTCGGGAAACAGCTCGGGCCGGTCCTGTCAAGAGAAAAGACAATGGATCATTGTAGATGATACTCCAACAGGGACCCACCAGCAGGGAGGCCCGGCTATGCTGGATGAACGGGTCCCGTCAGGTTCACCATGTGTCCTCGAAGGACGTGTGACCTCCCCAGATGAACCCGACCAGACACCGACAATGGTTGGCGTGCTCCCTCAACAGCACAGCTCTGTCAAGACGACCCCACAGGGTCGGCCTGTTCAACTCCACAACTTGAGCACTCGCATGTCTGTGAAGATCAGCCCCTACAATCATGGCAGCACGATCTCAGGCAGACGGGCCGCCTCTTCTCTCTAAGCCGTTACTAGTTGGCCCCACATGTTCGTAACGGTCAGCTTTATTAGGGAAACCACTCGGCATGTCTTGTCAAACGACACGGAGTCAGTTTTATTAGGGACGACATGCACCTGCTTTGTCAGGCGATGCGCAGTCATTTTTGTCCAGGGACACTTGCAGTGGCCATTCCACGTCCTGATGGGACCCCTAACAGTTTTGTTACGAAGGGACGTGGGGGAGTTCACTGACATGGCCAAGCCACCCACGATCCTATGTAGAGCACAGAAGCCCTATCTACCAAGTACGCTCAATGTCAGATCATAACTCTCTATCTCAAAATCCTAGTCCTTGACATCTCCCAATTCCGAGCGGCGGCTACCTTTAGCCATGATCCACCCTTCCTCCGCTTGACACTAGCTTAAGCATCAGAGACGAATCAGAGGGACATTCCCTTCGGTTCCGTGTGTTCTATCTATTACATGTGGTAGCAAAGAATCCCCCCAAGCCCGACGAAACCAGCCTGACCGGGGCTCAATTGCTGTGTGAATACTCGCCACCGAGGCTCGATCCGGGCCCCGCGAGATTCTTGACATCAACAATGACCAATATTTTCACATTAGTCGTCATAGCAACAAACTATCCCTTAAAAGAAAAATGGTATATAAAGAAAATCGGGTTATACTGAGCTCAAACCTCACAGACCAGCTTTCAATATATCTGAATTATTTAAACAAAACACCCAGACAACAATCATTCTCAAAATGATCAAACAATTAGAGGTATCTAATTCTAAAGATCTTGGATTGAAATATTTGTCAGAAATAAGATCAAACATCTCAAATATCGAAACAATCTGAAAAAAATAAATAAATAAATAAAGATCAAATCTGGTATTTCTAGGGCTAGGGTTTTGTGAGGATTGACCTTGAGATGGCAGAAGGTTCGAAATGGCCCGAGGTTGGAGGAAGCTCTCCGCCACATCGTCGCTGTCGCTGTCGCCGCCGCCGAGATAAAATTCTCAGGTCGCCGCCGCCGGCCGCTCGCTTTCTGTCCCTTGGGATTTGTTTTTCACAATGTAGAGATTCCTGATCGGGAAAAAAAATAATGGAAGCTCGCGGATTCGACTCAGGGCGGAAACGGCGACCAAAGGAGAGGTATTTATATCAGCACGCGCCTCCCCTCGCCTAGCCAGGCTTTGCGTTAAGATTCGTGCTCATGGGATTGATGGAGCTCGAGTATGTAGGCCATGTTTCTCATAGGCCAGAGCACGGCCAATAGAGGGCTCACTCGGGCTGAATTGTGGGCTTAATCTTAGGTGGAGGTGGTGTCTGCAACAAAAAAAAAAAAGGAGAAATAGAGGGCTGAACGGTTGCTTAAATTTTTAAGCCCTTAAGCCCCGCTTTAAGCCGCTAACTAAGTAGGTGGTTTATTTTTTTCAAAAAGTCTAGAATTAGACGTCTGGTGGTATCCATCAGCCGCTTGATTCTGGCGAGAGTTAATTTTTTTTAAAACCCTTCCAGGACCAGACGTCTGGTTACTAGTCACCGGACGCCTGATCATGGCAGTGTTTTTTAGTGATCATGAACCAAACGTCTGATGTTCAAATGCCAGACATCTGATACAAGATCAAACGTCTGGTTGGTAGCGGCTAGGAATCTGATTTACTTCAGATTTGAAAAGAAATTAGGCGTCTGGATTACCAGACGTCTGGTATTTCACAGCTGGCAGCTAGCGGCTGGCGAGACAGCCATTCAGCCCCTAATTAAACCCTCCATTTGGGAGGGTGCAGGGGCAGAATCTGACGTGGCTCAGATTCAGCCCTTGCGGGGCTGAACGTTTCAGCCCTCCATTGGAAGTGCTCTTAGCTATTAGGGCGGGCCTGATTTGAGCATCTGCGTATGAGAGATGATATATATATTTTCATATAATAAAAAAATAAAATGATGTGTACTTCTTTTCTCACATGACCTTTGTCATTTGCATATGAAAAACTAATCACGGAACGGTTCATTTAAGATATTCATGTTGAGTATTGGACTTCTCCCTAATTGGTGTTAATGATGAGCAAACATAAATACTTGTGACTAATCCCCCATTTTGCAGTTAATCCATTGTCTAAGCTTACTATGAAGATCAACTAGCAATGGATGACTCACAAACGTGATTGAAGACAAATGATATGAATTGGATGATCGTAGATTGATGATTGAAGCTCCGTAAAGACTTCAAGCTCATACGATGGAAAGAAGAGATTATTCGTCAATGTAATTTTTCTTTTATCTCTTCTAGTATGTAGCTTAGAAGTAGAACTATGATGGAGCACTCACACACATCTACTTTCGGTCATAGAACATCTCTAGACCTTCGTCCTTTGATCGCAATCCATTTCTCTTTTGTTTGTGCTAGGATTGTTTATAACAGCCGACTGCTTAACAGTTTGCAGTCGCCTGTCTCAAAAACAGTCGACTGTGTATTGTTCTACAGTCGCCTGTTATGCACAGACTATTACAATGCAGTTTTTGGGTCCTCTCTGATTATCTCGCACAGGCCACTGTTGAACGTTTATCAGGTGTCTGTCTTAGCGACAGTCGACTGTGAGTGGTTCATCAGTCGCATGTCTCTCCTTGACCAAACTCTGTTTGATCCGATTTCTACGGCCAGTCGACTTATGATGTATATACAGTCGACTGTATATTAGATCAGTCGACTGTCTATGCTGCAACAGTCGCCTGTCTGTAAGTCTAATCTTTGACTTAGCTCTCTGGAAATTTCTCCTGTCTATGACAGTCGTCTGTTTAAGGTTATACAGTCGCCTGTTCTGATTAACAGTCGACTGTGTTCCTTGCATCAGTCGTCTATCCTGTATCTTGTGAGATTTCTAGTACTTCTTCTAACTTACTCTTCTCTCGGCCAGTCGCCTGTCGAAGAATGTACAGTCGCCTGTTGGTTTTACAGACGACTGTCTTGGCTTCATCAGTCGACTGTCTACGTGGTAAGTTACCGTTATGAATTCTCACCTACCCTTGCTGACTGTGCAGCAGTCGACTGTGTTTTGTTCATCAGTCGACTGTTGCGAGTTCAGATTATATCCGTTGAGATTTTTCTCACGGATTTCGATTGGGTTTTTGCCTAAACTATTTTGTGGATTTGAGAAAGCTATAAATAGTGCTTCTACTGTTTCATTGGAAGGTTACACACTCATTCATTGCAAAATCCTTCAAGCTTTCTTTTCCAAAGATCAAAGCTTTCAAATCCAAAGCCCTTAGCATTTCTAAATCTGATTCTCTTTCTCTCCAACCTAGAACCAAAGATTGATCCTCTAGGCATTTGGTGCAGTCAAGAGAAAGGGCTTTCCTCCTCTCTTCCAAGAGAGTTCTTCAACACACATCACACTTCTCCTTCAAGTTCTACTTCAAGGCATAGGTGATTGTAAGTGTTACTTTCAGATTTCATAACTCCGTTATTTGAATTGTGCTCTCGGTTATGAGAGTGGTTTTTGCTTGCTCCCTGGTTGTGGGAGTCAAGGACATCGATTGTCTTCGATTGCACTTGTAGGGTTGCTACAAGTGGGTTTTAAGGAAACCTCAAGTTAGGGTTCTAACTTGAGTATCCGGTGGTATCCGGGTGATAGGGACGTAGGATTACCGGGAACAAGTCGGGAGTTGACTTGGGTAATCCGATCCCTTGAAACATAACTGCGTTTGCGTGTGTTTCTCTTTGAGTTGTTTTCTATTCCGCACTATTTGTTGGATTGCATTTTATTTGGCGTAAATTCCTATTAAATTTGCATAAACACTATTCAACCCCCCCCCCCCCTTTTAGTGTTTTTCCCATAGACAGGATCCTTACAATTGGTATCAGAGCGCAAGGTTTTATCTATGGCATCCAACAACAACAACGTTCCTCCTCCGCCTACGTACAACAATCACGATCGTGATGGAGCGTCCACACTTTTTGAAGGTCAATCTACGGTACGTCCTCCACGTTTCAATGGTACTAACTTTGGTTATTGGAAGTGTAGGATGGAGACATTCCTTAGGAGTGCTTCTCTTTGGAGAACTCTCCACAAGGAGAGTATGTCGAGCCCTCCGAAGATGATTTCGAGAAATGGACGACTTCCGAAAAGTCCGCCGAAGTCAACAACGCTAAAGCAATGAACGCTCTTCATTGTGCGTTGGACCCGAATGAGTTCAACAAGATATGCACATGTAAGAGTGCATATCAAATTTGGAACCATCTCATCGTTACCCACGAGGGAACGAATAAGGTAAAGCTTTCACAGTTATATGTTGTCGTGCAAAACTTCGACTTGTTCCACATGCAGGAAAATGAGAGCATTGCGTCGATGTACGGACACTTTACCGACATCACAAACGAATTGGAAGCCCTTGGCCAAATCTACACCGAACCTGAAAAGGTAAGGAAGATTATCATGGGGATGACCTCCAAATGGGAAAGACGAGCAATCGCCATTGAAGAGGTCAATGATTTGAAGAACTACACCGTGGTGAATCTCATCGGGACTCTTATGTCTTACGAAGTAAGACGGGATAACCGATTGAAGATTCGAGCCATGATGAATCCCTTGGAGGCCAAGAAGAAAGCTTTGACGTTCAACGCCAATTTGTCATCCTCCGAAAGTGATGAATCCGAGAACGAGATGGATTTGGGTGAAATGGCCCAAATGGCGAAGAAGTTCCAACGCTTCTTCCGCAAAGGTAAATTTCCCTCCAACAAACGTTTTGAATCTACTAATGCTACTTCCTCTCTTTGTTATAAGTGTAATAAACCAGGGCACATCAAGAGGGATTGCCCAATGCTAAACAACAAAGAAAAGTGGAAGGCACCAAAGTACCACAAGTCCAACAAGAACAAGAAAGACAAGAAGAAAGGACTCGTCGGTACCTTTGATGACTCAAGTGATGACTCATCAATCGATTTCGATGATGAGAAGGGTGAGAGTGCCCACATGTGCTCCATGGCACTTGAAGACCCACTCTCGGATGAGAGTGATTCCGATACGGATAACACCGAGGTAACAATGGATGAACTTCGCATAGCTAATGAAGAACTATTTGCTAAATACCAATCTTTAATGCTTAGATATTCTAGCTTGAAGAAATCAAAAGTTAGCAAGTCATCCATTCCATGCATTATCAACAATGACACCATTGTTGATACTTTAACCCTTGAGAAAGCAAACTTAGCTTCTCAAAATGTCACATTGAGAAATGAGGTGAATTCCCTCAAATCTCAACTAGATCAAACACATCCCATGGATAATAGTGATCTAGTTACACGCCATACACAATTGGGATTAGAGAATGATTCTCTTAAAACCCAAGTGCACGAGCTCAAAGCACGGGTGTCCACATTGGATACCAACATTTCTTCTTTAAAGGAGAAATATGAGCTCATGTCCTCACGTATTGTGAGATTCAATAAGGGACAAGGACAATTGGATGATTTGCTTGCAAATCAATTTCCGGCCACACATCGTGTTGGCCTTGGATTTGTTAAAGCAAATGCATCTAATGATCGCACCTCCTATAGTGGTGTCACTATAGATTTTGTGAGGCCTTCCTCCGGTGCATCCACAAGTGGTGTCAAAGACACTATAGGTAGCAATCCTACCAAGAATGTCACCACATCACTTTCTCTTCCTTTTGGCAAGAAACCCACTAAGGGTGGAAACCAAAAGCAAGGCCATGCTTATATGTACACTAATACTCATCCACGTAAGAAACATCCTACTTCACAAGTGGATAATCATGACACATTTTATGCTCCGCACCCACGGACACATACACAACCACACATGAGAAATACTCATGTACGTGCTCCCACACACCCATATGTTCATACGCATCATTCTTTCATATATGATAATTCTCCACATGTCATGCATGATCAATATCCTTCATATAATATGCATGCTCCCAAGAATTCATATCATTCAAGAATGTACCATGCATATCCTCCACCTCATATATATGCTAGAAATCATGTTCCTAAGAAGCATGCACCACATAGAAATCCAACTCATATGCATGCAACTAGGAATAGGACTCCCAAGATGTACACTATTTGGGGTCCTAAGAACACTAGTCTAAATGTTAGGAATGCTTATGTTGATTCCTACTTTCATAATGTAATTAGAAATAGTAACAATGTTGGGAAGCGGAAGTCCACTTGGACTTGGCTTCCAAATGGCTAATCCCCTTGGACCCAACAAACATTGGGTACCTGGTTGACTCGGAAAACGCGCAAGTGCACGCCTTCCGCTCCCAAGCGTAGGAGCGTCAATGCAATAAAAATAACCGGTGAGTACCGGGTCGGATCACAGGGACAAGTCGTTCTACGTTCACAAAATTGATCGATAACGAAAAATAAAGTGTTTTACAACTAACTCAATTACAGTGGAAATGTCGGAAAAGTGCGGTGAAAACAAAAATTAACCTAAATTGGTAGGGTTAGAGAGCCAAATGTGGAGTTTAGGATAGCTAGGAGAGAGAGCATGAGTTGTGTGATCATTAAAATTGGCGTTAATCAAGTCCAAATTACCGCATATAACACAATCGGTCATCCGGCTAAGGAAACCCAATCGGAATATTTAGCTTTAAAAACACAATAATTTTGCAATAGGATGGAAATATTACCAAGGCACTAATCAAATTAAGAACATGGATTTTCTCAAATTGCCCTCTCGGGACTTAGCCAATTAAATTTGTGCCCTAATTACACATCCAACATCAACATTCAAAATTAGGGCAAGAGTGAAATTGAACAAATATTAACAACCAACTCAATTAATCACACATCCCATACAATTCAAAACTACTCTATCATCATGAAACACAAGATGAAATCTTTATACAAAATATCACCCAAAGTTCACTACAAAAGAGAGATTTCAAATTACAAAAGGGGAAAGAGTGATATCACCAAAAGTCTCTCTAAGATGAAGCCATCTTCCACCTTGAGCACCTTCTCCAAGCTTCTAACCTCCTCCCATGGCCTCCTCCCCTTCCCTAGCCCTAGAAAAGCTCCATGGACTGAAAAACAGCCCAAAACGCCAGAAAAAACACTCAAAACCGAGAGTTTCCTCAATTTTCGCAACCCAGGCTCCTTTAACAGCATTGCGGGTCGGATCGGGTCGTATCCGACCCGCACGCGCGCCCGCAACCAACGCCCGCTCAAAATTGAGCGGGCGCTGGGCCCGCTCAATTTTGAGCGGGCGCTGGGCCCGCTCAGAATCTGAGCGGGCGCTGGGCCCGCTCAATTTTGAGCGGGCTCAGCCCGCCAATACGACCGCGGGCCGGCCAGATGGGCCGGCCCGCAAAGTTTAAAAAAACATTTTTTTTTAAAATAAGCGCGCGCCAGCTGCGTACGGGAGCGGCCGATGGCGCCACGTGGCGCCATCTGATTGGCCCACGTGGCGCCCCCAATAATTTCCTTTTTCTGGCTTTTTAAAGCCCATTTCTCCTCCAAATAATTCCAAAAAAATACCTAGAAATCTCAGAAAAATCCCAGAAAATTCTGGAAAATCCCCAAGACTCCCAGGAGTACCTGAAAAATATAAGATGAAGAAATTAGTCCATTTGATGTGAAAATTAATTTAACGACTATTAAAAACACAATATTGACCTCCAATAAGCTATATAAAATATTCCAACGCTCAAATAAATCCCAAAAAATGGCGATATGATCGAAATAATGGCAGGAGCATAGGAAAAATAATAGGAAGCCAATAACGACGATAAAAACCGTATTTTGTACCAAGAATGAGAATAAGCCCTAAAATTGATATGAAATGAAAATATACCCAAAAAGAGCACAATTAAGCCTAATCTTTGGCACAAAATGGGGATAGTTAGGGGGGAAAATATGCAATTTATATCCCGAATCAGTACCATAAGCTTATGGTATATTATATAGGTACCCAAGAGAAAGAAGAAGAGCAATAAATGCCTTATTAGCTCTAAAGGGAAAGGATGGATTCTTGATAGTGGTTGCTCTAAACACATGACGTGAGATCCCTCATTGCTCTCCGAAGTGATTAGCATCAAAGATGGTGCAACGGTCACTTTTGGAGGTAATCAAAAGGGAACCATCATTGGAGTAGGTATCGTTGGTAATCCTTCCAAACCCCTAATTACTAATGTTTATCTTGTTAGTGGTTTATGTCACAACCTCATTTCCATAAGTCAACTTTGTGACAAAGGTTATAAGGTTAACTTCGGAGAAGGATTGTGTACTATTGTTGATTGTGATTCAAATGTTTTATTTTCCGGTATTAGGCGTAAAAATATTTATTATTTAAGCTTGCCTAAAACCGTAGAACATTGCTTAGTTGCTAACACAAGTTAACAACTATTATGGCATCGCCGTTTTGGTCATGTTCACTTCAAGCACTTATATAAGTTAGCTAAGCATGATCCAGTCAAAGGTTTTCCTAAGATTGCTTTTAATAAGAAAAACTTTTGTGATTCATGTCAAAGAGGTAAACTAAGTAAATCTTCATTTAAGCTTAAAGAAGGGATTACTTCTAAGAGGCCCCTAGAACTTCTACATTTAGATTTGTTTGGGCCAACTAGAACCGCTTCTTTAGGTAATGCTCATTATGGACTAGTTGTCGTTGACGACTTTTCTAGATTTACTTGGGTTTCATTCTTAACTAATACGAATGAAGCTTATGAAGAGTTTACCAAATTTGCAAAGAAGATTCAGAATCTTTTAGGATCCACCATTATCACTATTCGTAGTGATCATGGAGGAGAATTTGAGAATGAATCTTTTACTAAGTTTTGTGATGACTCCGGGATAACTCATAACTTTTCCTTTCCTCGTGCACCACCACAGAATGATGTTGTAGAAAGAAAGAATAGGACTCTTATTGAGTGTGCTCGCACTATGCTCCATGATAGTCATTTAGGACTACAATTTTGGGCAGAAGCGGTGCACACGGCATGTTATGTGCTCAATAGAATCCTAGTGAGACCCCAAACAAACAAAACTTGTTTTGAGTTGTTTTACGATAAAAAGCCTCAAGTGAAATATTTTCGTGTCTTTGGTTCAAAATGTTTTATAAAGAACACCTTTGGTAATTTAGACAAATTTGAGCCAAGATCCGATGAAGGAATCTTTGTTGGATATTCCACACGTAGCAAAGCCTACCGGATATACAACAAAACTTCTTCAACGATTGAGGAATCACTTCACGTATCGTTTTATGAAGATTTTGATTTTCCTCATGTTGATGATGATAATGTAGACATTCTTTGTGATTCTCTTAATAATGTCAAGATTAATGATAATATTGTTGAGACTAACACTTCTAACGAAGTTGTTGAAGTTGTTCCTAGTGATCCAGGTTTACCCAAAGCTTATCCAACCGTTCGCAACCATCATCATAACCAAATCATTGGAGATATTGGTGTGGGTGTTCGAACGAGATCAAGAATTGAAGAATTCTCCCATTGCGCATTCGTCTCTACCATTGAGCCAAAGAACATTCAAGAAGCTTGTGAGGATAGTTCTTGGATAATGTCTATGGAAGAAGAACTAGTGCAATTCGAGAGAAATGAAGTTTGGGAACTTGTACCTCTTCCAAGTGGTCACCAAGCTATTGGGACCAAATGGATCTTCAAGAACAAGACGGATGAAAACGAGGTAATCACACGGAACAAAGCAAGGTTAGTAGCTCAAGGCTATCGACAAGAGGAAGGTATTGATTTCGAAGAATCCTTTGCCCCCGTAGCTAGATTAGAAGCTATTAGGTTGCTTTTATCTTTTGCATCCCATAAGAATTTTAAATTATTCTAAATGGATGTTAAAAGTGCATTTTTAAATGGATTTGTAAATGAAGAAGTCTATGCTTCTCAACCTCCCGGTTTTATTCATGAGAAATTTCCAAACCATGTTTTCAAACTTAAGAAAGCGTTGTATGGATTGAGACAAGCTCCTAGAGCTTGGTATGATCGCCTTAAGACCTTTCTTTTGAATTTAGGTTTTAAAATGGGAGAAGTTGATTCTACACTTTTCATTAAAGATTATGAAAATGACATTCTTTTGATTCAAGTTTATGTAGATGACATTATTTTCGGTTCTACTAACTTTCATCTTTGTCAAGAATTTTTCAAATCTATGAAGGATGAGTTTGAGATGAGCCACATGGGAGAGCTCACCTACTTCCTTGGATTGCAAATTCGACAAATGGAGAATGGCACTTTCATACATCAGACAAAGTACACAGGGGAGCTTATTAAGCGATTCGGGATGGAATTGTCTTCAAGCAAACGGACTCCCATGAGTACTACTACACATCTACACAAGGATGAAAGCGGAAAAGATGTAGACGTTCATCTATATCGAGGTATGATCGGTAGCTTACTTTACTTAACCGCTAGTAGGCCCGATATCATGTTTTCCGTATGTATTTGTGCTAGATATCAAGCAAGACCTAAGGAGTCACACTTGATTGCGGTTAAACGAATATTTCGTTATCTCAATCAATCCCTAGATTATGGGTTACTTTACCCTAAGTCTAGCACATATGAGTTAATCTCATATAGTGATGCCGACTTTGCCGGATGCAAGTCCGACAGGAAAAGTACTAGTGGCACATGCCATTTCTTAGGAAATTCCTTAGTTTCTTGGTTCTCTAAGAAACAGAATTCGGTGTCATTGTCCATGACTGAAGCGGAATATATTGTCGCGTGTCTTGCATGTGCACAAGTTCTTTGGATGAGACACACTCTTAGTGACTATGGTGTCAATTGTGATACTTGCCCTATCATGGTTGATAATCAAAGTGCTATTTGTCTTTCCAAGAATCTGGTACACCACTCCCGTACCAAACACATAGACGTGAGACACCATTTTATAAATGATCATGTAGCTAAGAAGGACATCATCCTAGAGTACATTGAAACCCAAAAACAAATTGCCGATATCTTCACTAAACCTCTTAAAGAAGATTCATTTGTGAGGTTGCGTGGAGAATTGGGAATTATGGGTGAATCTGAAATCTAGAAGCTCAATTTTCATGCTATAACTCCTTATTGAGCTCATATATATTTGATTGTCTTTCTTCATGTGCTTTATTGTTTTATGAGATTAAGAAAGGCAATTGTGACTTATTTGATTTCATGAGTTTGCAAAGTTGATTGGAATAATTTGTGTTTCAATAGATTTACTGTTTTCATAATGACTGTAAGATGTATTTGTGATTAGAGTATAGGTCCTTGGGTGAGTGTTCTTATTCTTTGGAATTCTATCTCACTGTGCATTTTTGGACCAGGACAGACGACTGTGTTTATTTTGACAGTCGACTGCCCTACTCTATATCCTTCATATGAAATTTGATATCTTTCGCTCAGCCGACTGTTGACTATTTTACAGTCGACTGTTAATGTAACAGGCGACTGCAATTTAGTCATCAGGCGACTATACTCTCTGTCGAACTTTTTACATTATTCTCTGTTTTTCTTGTGATCTGTATTAATTCTCGGCCAGCCGACTGTTGAGTATATGTCAGTCGACTGTCCAGCGGACAGGCGACTGCATTTTACTTGCCAGTCGACTGCCCATTTTTCTGAGAATTAATTTTATCACTTCTTACAGTCGACTGACTTTTGTTCTCCAGTCGACTGTCTCATGCTGTGTCGGTTCATTTGATTTGATCCGAGCCGTCGATTTTTTTGATCCAACGGCTCAGATTGATTTTCCCTAATTTATATTCGATCGACGCGATCATTTCACCTCGACGATTCTCTCTCCTCCGCATCGACCGTTCAACTTCCCGCTCGATTCTCTCTACAAAATCAGTCGATTGCGTGTCCTCAACCGTCGATCTCCTCCCAATCGTCGCTGTCAGTCGTGCTCTTCCGTCGTATTTGATCTTCATCTTCACAATCGTCTGACTTCACTCGGTTGATGTGCTTTCTCTCTCTTGACCTCCGTTGTTTCCGTTTGTTGCGATTGTTTTTCCTCTCTTGTTCCCATGGCTCCTAAACCTAAAGGAAAAGAGAAGATCTTTGCTTCTAAACAACCTTGGGCACCTAAGAAACTCATAGCCAAGAGAAAGAAACCCTACAAAGCTCGAACCAAGCATGCCCGGTCACCCTTACGTTCTTCGTCGCCGGGTTATTCTCCTTCTTCTTCGTCAAGCGATGCTCAGCCTTTGATTCGTCATCAGCGCAAGCCTACTGGTGTTCACATCAGTGAGCCTGCTGTTGAGATTCCTCATGTGTCTCCTTCTGCATCCAGTTCGTCTGAAGAAACTCCTGATGTACCCCCTCTGATCCACTGGTTCCCGTTTGCAGAGACGACCTTTGTCTGGCAAAGTTCCATTCTCTTCTTGGGATCAATCTGCTTAGGGAGCGGTACATTGCTTTCCCCGCATTCACTGCTGAGAGACTGTCTGACATTCTGTCCGCTACTCATCTGGCCGATCTTTTTCGCTTCTCTCAGAGCGAGTCCCCCAGAGCCTTCCCATTTCTGGTGAAGCTCTTCTATGCGAACCGCGTTCGCGGTGAGTATTCGACTACTGGCATCCTTGATACTGTCGTCCAGGGCACCCACATTCAGCTCACTCCCTCTCTTTTAGGGACTATCCTTAGGATTCCTTCTGTCGGTTCCCTCCCCACTGATATCAGCTTCTCTGAGATTGACGATCTTGATCAGTCTGTTCTCCGGGATATGTTTCGAGAGGTTCCTTTAGCTCTTGATTCGGGTGTCAGATCATCCATGTTTTCTGCACGGGGTTGGGCTGTTCACCTAGTGGTGAAGTCCAACATTCTGCCGAGATATAGATCGTCCGATCAGCCGTCTCAGGATATACTAAAGTGTATGTATGCTATTCTCTCTGGCATGCCCGTGAACTGGGCCGGTGTCCTCCTTGACAGGATGGACAAAGTTGAGTTCACGTCCTCCTCGTCTCACATTCCCTTTGGTGGTCATTTGACTCGTGTCTTCCGTCACTTTGGTATTGACCTGACCCATTACGAGCCCATGCCCTTTGGCCCTCTCCTCGATGCTTCTGCGAAGTCGAAGTCCTCTTCGGCTCTGCAGACTGCCTCGAAGAAGAGGAAGACTATTTCTGCTCCATCCTCATCCACTGTGCCTCCAGCCGATTTGCCTTCGTCATCATCTGCTCCACCGCCTCAGGATATTATTTTGTCGATGATCTCTGGTATTTACCGGCTGCTGTCTCTCTCTCTCCTCCACCAGGGAATTCCCTTCCCTGAGGATTTGAGACAGTATTTTCCTCAGACCCTTGTGCCCTCTCAGCCTCCTGGTGTTGCCTTTACACAGGATGCTGCTGCTGCTGCTGTTGCTTCATCTGTTCCTTCTCCAGAGGACACTCCTGCTGAGTCAGAGCCTGCCCCCTCGTCCGCAGACCCTGGAGACACTCACCCTTAGATCGATATTTATGAGTGATGATATATGTTTTGTCGTTGTATGATGGATGATGATGTATGTGATACTTTTATATATGTGTATTGATACAGTCTTTGATGTTGTCATGATGTAGCTATTTTTTTGTTGCTCATGATGTATCTTTTTGGGATGGCCATGTTGATGACCATCCGTTGATGTACTCAGCTGTTTTATATTATATATGTTGTTGCATCTCTCTTTTATGTCACACTATGCTATATTGATTAACGTCTGTGTGATATATGATATTTTTGTCTCTATGAATGTTTCACTCTTCTTGCTATGTTTTTGAGACAATACAAGAATTTGATATTGGATAATTCATGATATTTCCTTGATGTGATGAATATGTGAAAATTATTTTCATTTCGAATATCTAAAATGTTGATATTGGATTTCAATTCCTTTACTCACACATGTATATGATGAGACTTTATGAGTTTTTGATTCGATATATCTTTATACTCCTTGATTGTTGTTGGTTCGTATTTTTAGCACTATTATTGTTGTTGTTATTTGCTCCCACCTTTTTGGATAATGCCATAAGGGGAGAGAAATAAACATACAAGATTCATAATGGATGTGCTAAGTATGTTCTAAGCTTGAATCTAAGATTTTCGATACCTTAGATTCAGGGGGAGTAAGATTACAATGAATAGGGATTTTACTTCCTAGATTCCTTGAATTAAATTCATTTCTTATCTCACTCATTTGCTTCAATTACTATATATATGCTCTAATATTTGTTGACTAACTTGATTGGCATCTATGTAGGGGGAGTAAGTTTTCATTACGCACAACTATTTATCTTTTTGTTTATGTTTGTTTGTCATCATCAAAAAGGGGGAGAATGTTGAGTATTGGACTTCTCCCTACTTGGTGTTAATGATGAGCAAACATAAATACTTGTGACTAATCCCCCATTTTGCAGTTAATCCATTGTCTAAGCTTACTATGAAGATCAACTAGCAATGGATGACTCACAAACGTGATTGAAGGCAAATGATATGAATTGGATGATCGTAGATTGATGATTGAAGCTCCGTAAAGACTTCAAGCTCATACGATGGAAAGAAGAGATTATTCGTCAATGTAATTTTTCTTTTATCTCTTCTAGTATGTAGCTTAGAAGTAGAACTATGATGGAGCACTCACACACATCTACTTTCGGTCATAGGACATCTCTAGACCTTCGTCCTTTGATCGCAATCCATTTCTCTTCTGTTTGTGCTAGGATTGTTTATAACAGCCGACTGCTTAACAGTTTGCAGTCGCCTGTCTCAAAAACAGTCGCATGTGTATTGTTCTACAGTCGCCTGTTATGCACAGACTATTACAATGCAGTTTTTGGGTCCTCTCTGATTATCTCGCACAGGCCACTGTTGAACGTTTATCAGGTGCCTGTCTTAGCGACAGTCGACTGTGAGTGGTTCATCAGTCGCCTGTCTCTCCTTGACCAAACTCTGTTTGATCCGATTTCTACGGCCAGTCGACTTATGCTGTATATACAGTCGACTATATATTAGATCAGTCGACTGTCTATGCTGCAACAGTCGCCTGTCTGTAAGTCTAATCTTTGACTTAGCTCTCTGGAAATTTCTCCTGTCTGTGACAGTCGTCTGTTTAAGGTTATACAGTCGCCTGTTCTGATTAACAGTCGACTGTGTTCATTGCATCAGTCGTCTGTCCTGTATCTTGTGAGATTTCCAGTACTTCTTCTAACTTACTCTTCTCTCGGCCAGTCGCCTGTCGAAGAATGTACAGTCGCCTGTTGGTTTTACAGACGACTGTCTTGGCTTCATCAGTCGACTGTCCACATGGTAAGTTACCGTTATGAATTCTCACCTACCCTTACTGACTGTGCAGCAGTCGACTGTGTTTTGTTCATCAGTCGACTGTTGCGAGTTCAGATTATATCCGTTGAGATTTTTCTCACGGATTTCGATTGGGTTTTTGCCTAAACTGTTTTGTGGATTTGAGAAAGCTATAAATAGTGCTTCTACTGTTTCATTGGAAGGTTACACACTCATTCATTGCAAAATCCTTCAAGCTTTCTTTTCCAAAGATCAAAGCTTTCAAATCCAAAGCCCTTAGCATTTCTATATCTGATTCTCTTGCTCTCCAACCTAGAACCAAAGATTGATCCTCTAGGCATTTGGTGCAGTCAAGAGAAAGGGCTTTCCTCCTCTCTTCCAAGATAGTTCTTCAACACACATCACACTTCTCCTTCAAGTTCTACTTCAAGGCATAGGTGATTGTAAGTGTTGTTTTCAGATTTCATAACTTCATTATTTGAATTGTGCTCTCGGTTGTGAGAGTGGTTTTTGCTTGCTCCCTGGTTGTGGGAGTCAAGGACATCGATTGTCTTCGATTGCACTTGTAGGGTTGCTACAAGTGGGTTTTAAGGAAACCTTAAGTTAGGGTTCTAACTTGAGTATCCGGTGGTATCCGGGTGGTAGGGACGTAGGATTACCGGGAACAAGTCGGGAGTTGACTTGGGTAATCCGAACCCTTGAAACATAACTGTGTTTGCGTGTGTTTCTCTTTGGGTTGTTTTCTATTCCGCACTATTTGTTGGATTGCATTTTATTTGGCGTAAATTCCTATTAAATTTGCATAAACACTATTCAACCCCCCCTTTTAGTGTTTTCCCCATAGACAGGATCCTTACAATTCCCATGTCAAAACTTAGTTCCTCGAAAATGTAGCTCATCCAAAGGAATTTAGTTACTTGCAAAAATCTTTGTTCCTCAACAAATTTAGTACATCTCCAAAATTTTATGGTTCTCCCTGCAAAATTTTCAATTTCCAAAAATTTTAGTTTAAGAGCAAAATTTTGTTTATAAGTTTCGATATTGTAATTAGGTCTCTAGATCCTTAAAATCATGTTTAAGATCTAGAAAAACAATATCATGATGATGAATAAAAAATATTATTTTTGCACAAATTAGAAATACATCTAGATTCGTCGTCCTACGAAGCCTTTTCCGTGCATCGATTCCTCTCTCGAATGGTCGCGAAAAAATTCATCAAAGCATCGCCGATCTTTTCCCTCTCTATGAGCGTAATCGTGCTGAAAACATGTTGAGAATCAATCTCTATGGTGGAAACCATATGTCGTATATATATTAAAATTAGCCGTTACAAGGGGATGAATAATAAGGGTCTCCACAATGATGGTGGATACCGAGGGTCTTTAGTGCCCATTCATAACAATTGTGAACTTTTGGAAGAAATTTTAACAAGAAAGACGCATCTTTTAGATACGAACAAGCAAAATGACACACCCATGTTCTTGTGTTCCAACTACTGTTTGAAAAGCCAGCGTAGCAATCAAACAGCTCAGCTGTCCGTCGCCCCCACCCTAAAACTATGGGCCTCTCGCAAGCGATGGGGCTGGCCCCATCCCCATCTAGCTGTCCATTATTAGGTACTTGTCCCCCATCTAAAACAATTCATCACTATCCAAAGTCCAGCGGCCTAAATCTCAGATTCTCGACCATGTGGGGTGCAAAAGCGGCTGAGCATAGAAAACTCGGCCTCATACTCGTCAACAGTCCTATCTCCTTGGACCAGATTAGCGAAGCGATGCTGAAGTTATCTTCTGGCTGTCTTGGAAAAATACTTGGCGTTGAACCGTTCCCGAAACATGCCCCAAGCGATAGGCTTGACCAAACTCCTTTATTCCAGTTGCCACCAGCTCCTAGCATTATCAGTCAGTTGGAGCTTCGTGACATCGACACATGTAACGGCCGGTACTCACTATTCGTTATATGGCTGTGCGTATAGCAATTTCAGGTACCTGATTGGTTTTGTTGCTTTGTATGTGAGTCGTGTCGTTGATGACGATAGGGCCGTAGCACCTTGGTTACATCCTTAGCAAGCCAACCCCCCGACGTGTGCCCAACTTGAGATTACTACCGCCTTTGGACCACGTATCCTTTGTACGCGTATCTTCCTTGAAGTTCGTGTATTTTTCTTAGCCTTATCTTTCATCCGGACCCTATGGTGTGATATGCCGTTGTGACCCTCTCGAAGAGTATTAAATTGTGGAATTAGTTTGGAACGTCATTTCACGGGTCGTTCTCCCATGATTTGACTTTGTTTGATGAGACGTCGCGACTTTCACTTTCGTCGTGAGACCTTTCTATTTTTAATTTCGTTTCTCGTCATCAAACTTGTGATCCGTCTTCTTAGTTTTGTTTCTCTCGTCGACACGGTCGTCCCGATATTTTTATTATATTTTTCGGACAACGTTTGGTTGGCCTTTCACCCTAATCTCCTTCATTTTGTATTTAGCATTATTAATCCCTGATTTAAATCTTGGTTAAATCTGATTAATCTAGGCCTTAGGATCAATGTATCATGTTGAATTGCTCCTAGCTAATCACCACCATATATCACCCTAAGTGCACTCCCTCCCTCTCACATTCTCTCTCCCACTTTCCCTTATTTATACCCTTCTCAATTTCATTTAGCAAACTCTTCCAATTCCCCAAACATTTCGCTGCCAGCCCTAGGGCTACCTTATGAGCAGCCGCCACAACTCCAGCACGCGGCCTCATCTTCCCCCTCCGGCCTCCACCACCGGAAACCGCCCTAGACCGCCGGCAGTCCCACATCTCCGATCACCACTCCCACATATCCGACCATCTTCTCAGGCCCCCTCTAAAACCTGATCTTCTCCTCCAAACGCAGTAGCCCACCTTGCGGCTCCGGCGACTCACTACTCCGGCGATCACCCCTACCTCCTCCACGAACCAAGGCCGCACAATCTCCATGGCCGTCACCCCAACCTCCAGATCTGCCATTCTCCCTAAATCCGTCCCCCTTCACCCCATATACTCCGGCCACCCTCCACCATTGCCGCCGGCTTCTAGCAACGCCGATCTCCCCTTCAAATTGACAGCGTCTCCGGCCATCCCCTCTTCGAGCAACCAGCTAGGCCGTGCGGCAGCTTTGAGAACTCCAGTCCCCTCAATTTCTGCGGCGCCTCCCATCTTCCCTCAGCCAGCCTCTTGCAACGCCCATGCCGCTACTCACCCTCCGGCCTGTCGTGTTGCCGCCTGTCCCCTCTCAACCGTAACTAGCCCGACCATCAACCTAGGCAGCGCCACCTGGCGCCGTAACTCGCTGAAACGGTGTCCCCGGGCTGTTGTCGACTTATCTCGGTGCACAGCATGTCCCCTTTGGCCACAGCGAAGCACGGCGTTCCCCTCGCGCCGTTCGTCCTCCCCTGCCGCTGTCCGTCACGCGACAACGCCGGTAGCGTGGATTTTCTCTTCATATAGGTCAGTGAACATTCGTTGTTATACCCTAGGTTCAGTTGCAAATAGATTTTTGGGATTGCTATATTTTGAACAACTAATGGACCTAAAAATCTGATGTTAGCATGCTAATCTGTATGGTGGATAACTTGTATGTGATACCCCTAACAATTGTTAATCTAGGTTGCTCTGATAGCATGTTTTAAACTTATAAGCTACTCTAGTTTAACTTGACTATTATTTTTGCAGACTATTAAATTGATTTAGACCCATTAGTAATCTTGTTATCTCGTTGTTAATAATGATTATAGGTTTAATAACTCGTTTGAATGACTTATAGTTAACTTTTAGCCTAGGTTATTTATTTAATTGTTATTTAATTGCTGTACTAGCAACGTGTCGTATTATCGTGTTAAAAATATTTTACGTTCATTAATATTGATGTGTAACTCATCTTAGGATAGAGAACTTAATTAAAATCGGATCATTAGACGTTTTAGAGTAGACTAATAATTCTAGTCCGTAGTTACGAACTTAATTGTGCACGTGTTTTATCACAGAGAACCGGTCGTTCCGTACCGTTCGCGAAGCCGGAATCCAACCCCTGACGTCGCTACCCGACGTCAGAGTAGCTCTCGCGTCGTGTTGAGGTAAGATCTGCCCCGTAGGAACCCCCACCAATTTTGCATGCTAATCAAGATTAAAAATGATTACTTTTACGGCTTTGTAACTCACTAATCCAACTTAATAATACGGGACTGTAGGCTGATTGTTGGACCGAGCGTGGGAGCTCTGGACTTTGTGAATTTGTGATTGGACTTTGAGTTGGTGTTTCCAGCACGTATTTCAGGCAAGTGAAACTTGCACAGTACAGGTTTTAGGCCACATTTTTAGGCCAATCTGTTTATTAGCGTAAAAGAGAAAAGACAGTGAAATGATAGCTGTCTAGACGCCTTTTGATCTAGTTTGACAACGAAACTAGATCCGACACCCTTCTTGATCTAGCTTGACAACGAAGCTAGATCCGACACTTTTACTTGCTTTCATTCATGCTACCATGTCATGTTTAATTTTCATTTAACGGTACGCACTTTAACTGCTCATGTCATGTCATGTCATGCATCATGTGTCCTTCGTGATTGAGTAGCACACGCTACAAATGTTATTGCTATTGAGGCTAGGCACCTGCTTGTCCGGGCACAACCCTATGCCATATTGAAAAACACTTCCTGGCTCGTGATCCAGAAGCGAGCTCATGTATTGGGGAAACCCTGGCTCGATACACGTGGAGGGGTAGGGTTAAGCGACCACTCAGCGTAGAAGTGTGCCCGTACAGCCACTAAACTGTAAGGCGTAAACTCTGGGATTGGGGTAGGGTTAAGCGACCACTCAGTGTAGAAGTATGCCAGATCAGCAACTTCAGCTGTAAGGCGTAAACCCTGTGCACATCGAGAATGCAAGTTAATCGTGAAAATCGTGAATATTGTTTAGTAGCTTTTGCTACAACGTGTCGTGACAATGTTACTTTTCATGTTCATCTTTAAATTGTTAAATTCATGCTCATGTTTAAACTGCTGCACTCATGTCATGTCATCTTCTTTACTTTAGGACTGCTAGTTGTACATTTTTACACTTATGTTTCTTTGCACAAAAGTTTCCCGTTTTCCTTTTTGGGAGACTTTTGCTGACATGTGCCCTTTTCTCTTTGGGTGTCACATGTCAGGTTTGAGCCTGAGTAGGTTGCAGCGGTCGACAGGTTACTGATGTCCAGTTCGAGGATACCGGCTCTACTCTTAGTCTCAGCTGGTGACTCTCTTTTAGTTGTTGTTTACCTTCTTAGTAGCTGTTGTTAGGTTGTTCGGTGCGTTGCACCACTTCTTGTTGTAGTTTCGGCCATGCTTAGGCCTTCTTTTTGGACCTTGTACTTCATTTTATGACTACCTCTGTAATGTTGGAATAATATATGTGGATGTTGATTGTTGGATAATTCTTTTGTCTATCCCTCATCATTATTACTGTTGTTTCGTCGCAATGCAAATGACCTGCTATCATTTGAATTTTTTTACAGACGCTTATCAGATTGTAGCTTCACAGCTCCAAGTCTGAGCGGACCTCCTCACGTCTCGCCTTCCATTTTAGGGAAGCGGGGCGTGACAACCCATCTTGCCCGAGGGATACATGCAGCACTCAGCTTGTCCTCAGTCCCTTTGGCCTATTCTTTAGCATCTAGAGGCACTTCCTTTTAGAGAAGCTCTTAGGTTGCAGCTCGTGGAATTTCTTAACTCCAGGTTTAGCTCTAGGGGTGGTGGTGCAATCTGAGCAGGCTGCTGACACTACTGAATCAGCTATTGTTAGATCTCCAACATCCCCCTCATGACTCCAAGGAGTTCATTGATATCGGAAGTACCACTTCCGCTAACTCCATTCTCGTTCCGGGTGGTGTGTCCCCCTGCTATGTTGAAACAAGAAACTCGAGTAAATTTTGTGTGTACGAGATAAATCTGGATGTTTTGGCTAATGATAGTATTTCTATTGTTCTGAAATTTGTATAATGCATGACCTACATGGACCACCATAAAAACCTGTCACGCTCCACTTCCAATAATACTTGGGAGCAAGGACGCGAGCGGGTCTGCATGAGTTGAAGCAGTAAAGCTCAATCCAGTAAGTGTATGTGAATAACAACCATACGCAGGAACTTGCATGCATTTCATAAACAACAGAAATGACTATAGAATCAAAGCCAACATCCAGACATGAGTACACAAAAGTAATAAGACCCAAATCATGCCCAACAACAGAGTTCTACAAGAGGGTACACACCTTACAAAAGTGCAATAAATGAAATCCTACGCAACAGCAGATAGTGTCCAGCAACTAGTCCTCAGTAGGGAGATCTCCTGGATCAGTATACTCCTTGTCCGAGTGTCAGTCTCCTTAAGCAGCTCGTTCTCGATGTAACCTGTCTCATGACCTGACATACATTTCAAACAATATGGAAATGTATGTCAGCAATGGTCCTTGGCAAGCTAAAGCGAGAGCATGACCCTTGGCAAGATTTTCAAAACATTTACATGGCAGTTTAAACATTATGAATAATGAAACAATGCAATTTCAAAGAAGTTTGAATGGAAATAACTTTAGCATGGCAGTTCTAGTATAAAAGAAAGCAGTAACGGTTTTACATGTCACATATGTTAATATGGTAGTTTTCAAGCTATTCTTGAGTGTATCTACCTAGTGACTAAGGTCTACATCGTTAGGCAGATAGCAAGTGAATCTACCTTCTCGTGCCATCGAGGGTGATCCTTTTACTTCCGACTAGTGCCCGCGAAGCCAACCCCATCTACGTGTACTTTCTGGACTACGGGCCAGAATCAGCCAAACCGGCCTACAAGGTGTATTATTAGCCAAACCGGCCTGCAAGATAGCCAAACCGGTCCGCAAGATAGTCATGATGTTTCAAGTGAATCAAATCTATATATGTCCAGAGATGTTCGCAATTTACAAGACATCATTAGTTAACTTATCAAAATGTCCACATGCACACACACGAGTTTTTATCTGGCAATTCACAAAAAGTACACATATGGAGTTTTGGTGTCATTGTGTCACATGGCATTTTTCGTGTACAACCGTTCACGACTAAATTGTCCAGAAACTAACTAGGTGTGAAAGCGTCTAAATGCACAATCGTTAAGCATGCGTATAAAAATGCGCACTTGCCTGGTTTTGGTGATTTTGATGCCGTTGAGATTGTATGCCAGGCGCTGATATTTCTGCGCCATTAGATTTTCAATATCAGACTAAACAAACTTAACTTATTAAAATATTATAACTCCATACATATATAATAATATACTGTTAAGTTATTAACACTAACATTTAAACTTAACTATCATTTTTACTAACATTATTATATACTAACATATGTATTACTAACTTTCTGATAATAGTATATATGTTACTAACTTACTATTATGTATATATTACTAACTTACTGTTTATAGTACATATATATACTAGCATCTTAACCTTTTTATATTCTTATTAATATTAATAAACTACATTTAATATACTGTTTGCATCTTAGCATATTTAGCATCTTAAAATCATAAACTCATAAATTGGGTTACATATAGTATGTTAACGGTTACATATATTACATATATAAAATAACATGCATATTAATTATTATATACAATGTATTAAAGCTAACGTCTATAAACTTGCGTGTTTTGGTGTCCACACGTGAGTGCATATGGCGTCGACGGCTTGGGCAGCGACTGCGGGGACGGGTGCTGACGGAGGTCTGTGCGACAGCGACGGCAGGGCACCTGCAAACAATGGCGCGGGTCGGAGGCTGCAGCGGAAGGTGGCTGTGACTAGGGGTGTCGGGCACTGGCGGAGCTGTCGGCGGCGAGGCTTGGGCTGGAGCGGTTGCCGGAGTTGTGGCTTGGGTTGCAGAGGAAGGCACGATGTCGAGGCTGGAGAGAGGAGTCGGGGGTTGTCGGGGGGTGGCGCTGGGTGGTGCGTTGAGGGCTGAGATGGAGGAGGAGGAGCTGGCAGATGCTTGTGGTGGTCGGAGTTCGTGAAGGAGGGGAAGCGGTGGTTGTGAAGGAGGGGGAGCAGTGTTGCAGGTCCAGAGTGGGGATTAGGGTGGAGGCGGAGCATGCTGTTGGCACGGCGGTGGAGGAGGGGAGTTGATGTAGGGGGAGATGGGTCGGGGTTTGTGGGGGCTGCCAAGGGCGACGGTGACAGAGGTTGGAGAGAGGCTGGTGACGATGAGGATTGAAGGTCGGTGGGGTTGTCGCCATGGCGAGTGGGGGGGGGGGGGTTGTCGGGGGTGAAGTCAGAGAAGAGGTGATGGAGCGCAGCTTGTTTCAGGGTGGAGGAAGGAGGAGAACGGGGTGCCAGGGTTATGTGGTTATCGGAGGGGAAGTCAAAGGGAGGAAGTATATGTGGATGCTTCATCGACAGTTGCAGGTGGCGGATGCGCAGGTGGAAGGGGTTGCTGCATTTTTGTTTTGGGTTGGGGTCCTTGCATGCGAGAGGGAGAGAGATATAGGGAAGGGGACGTGGGTAGTTGCATGCGACGTGATAGGAGGAGAGGGGGATAATGTGCACGTGGGGGTGATTGGGGTGTCGGGTAGTTAGGATATCAAGGGATTTAGTTTAGATATGATAAGTTTTAAAAAAATCAAATTAGTTAAAAACATTTAGATTTAAAATTTAAATTTGAAAGTATTAATATAGTAAAATATATATATTAGATTTTGCAATTTTGCCCCTCGACTCGGTGACATCCAAAAATTATAAGGAAAATATCAGAGCGATCATGGCATCGTGCGGATCATAAATACGGGGTCTGATCGCTAGTCCGAGCTAATGAAATAATAAGAAAAAAAATCAAAATGCAAATATACACATAATACGATGCATTAAGAAAGTACGTACATAATACGAACGACAAAAAGCGGTCGTTACACGACAGAAGCCCTCCCAACCTTGACCGAGTTCATTGGGGCGGCGACGGCTAAACCTAGCCGCCACCCCTTCATTTTCTAAGTTGGGCCTTTGGGCCCAACTGATTAAAAACGAGAAAAAAATAGAAGCCACGGCCTGAAGCCCGTAGCTTCATTGCGGGCCTCAGGCTCGCAACCTGTCTTTACAAAAAAAAATTAATGCTACGGGCCTGAAGCCCACAGCCACACTGCGGACTTCAGGCCTGCAGGCCACATTTAATTGAAAAAAGGAAAGAAGAAAATGATAAATGAGAGGGGATATTAATATAAATAAATTGGTTTTTTGTGGGCCAAAAATTCAAGAAAATTTGATAACAATAGGGGACGAAAATGGGATTTTATGGTGATATTTGGGGCCTTGTGGGGATTATTTGGAGGTATATATAAAAAGGAAACCTATTTCCTTTTTCATGAAGAACAAGTAATTTGGGCATCATTCACATTTATTTGAACTAGCCCATATAGCACAACATATTGCATAACATGATACCATTTTAGGATCATACTTATATGCATTGCATCACTTTTTAAGGCTCATTCTCTGGATAAACTAATGCTTAGTTGTGCGGCATTAACTTAATAATTAAGAAGATCTTGCGACCGCTCTATCGTTAGTCACCTAACCTAACGGTGCATGCCGTTGCCTAGTGGTCCAATAATTATTAAGTATTTAAATTGTTATGTTTATCCTTCTGTGAATCTGTGATGCATGTGATGCCTTTGATATCTGTGATGCCTGTGATGAAAATGTTTGATGAGCACAAATTTTTACATGGATGGCTAATTGTGGGTTTGGATCAGCTGTTTAAGTCCCATGTTTTACTTTTCCTGCATTTTTTCTTTTCTTTTTGAGAGAAAATGTAATGAGGAAATTATGTAATTTTCAAGACTGATGACTACTTTCCACGGAGGCAGATGCCACTCTTGAAGCTGAAGAATTTAAAAAATGTGACTCATGAGGTTTTCAAAATTGTAATTTTTTGCTTTCATTTGTGTAATATGGACTTTGGACATTTTTATTTTATGTGGGACTGGTCGATCCATGCAATTAACTTATTCATTTAAAAACTGCCTCCAGATGAAATTTTTTATGCATTATTAATTCATGCAAATTTGTGCTCTGCTAGATAAAATGGCAAAAATTGCAAGCGTTGATTTCAAAGTGTTGGATGCATCAGGGAGAAATTACTTGAGCTGGCAGCTCGATGTTAAATTTCACCTGCGGGCTAAGTCCCTTATTTCTGCTGTGACAAAAGATGGAAAGGCGACTGACATTGAAAAGGTGCAAGCCATTATTTATATTTGTCGCCATGTGGATAAGACCCTAAAGGCTGAATACCTTACGGTCGAAGATCCACTTGAGCTGTGGACTGCCCTTGAGGAAAGATATAAACATCAGAAAGATGTTATACTTTCAAGGGCATGATATGAGTGGGAGAACCTAAGACTGCAGGACTTTAAGTCCATAGCTGAGTACTCGGCTCTTTTTAGTATCACCTCACGCCTGAAGTTGTGTGGTGAAAAAGTCTTAGAAGATCGCATGCTGGAAAAAAAGGAGGTGATACTAATGCAACAATGCCGTGAATGAAATTTCACCAAGTATTCTGAGCTACTGTCATGTTTACTCATGACTGAACAAAACAGAGAGCTTCTCCTCACCACTCATAATATGCGCCCCTGGCTTTGCCCCCCTCCTAGAAGCTCACAATGCATCTTCTTCTAAAAAGAAGAAAGATAATAAAAGGAAGGGAAAATCACAGAAAGGGGGGACCAAATAAAAAGGCTAGAGGACAAGTCCACCAGCATAGAAATAAAGTGAGGCGAAGTTCCCTTGGCACAGGAATGACAATAACAGAAATGATGCACCCCCATCTTAAAGAGAATGGGAAGACCAATGACATATCTGTGGCATGAAAGGACACTGGTCTAGAGTGTACAGAACTCTGTGACACCTACAAGATTTGTACAAAGAAAGCTTGAAGAAAAATTCTGGAACAAATCTGGTGACCACAAATGCTCCAGTTCAATTCACAGATAACGACTTTGAAAGAGACGACTTGCTTGATTAGCTGTTTTATCTTTGCTTTGAACAATAATATTATGCAAGCTGTTTGAATGATTGAATGAAGTATGAATAAATGAAAATGTTTTTTTGAAATAAAATGTGCTTATATGATTCATCTTTTAATAGATGAAATGCTCTCATGACTGATTAGTAGACAGTAACACATACGATCCTTCAATACAAATGCTATTTTTCATAGCATATGAAAGCATAATTGAAGGTTCTGGGGACGCAACACCGTTGCTCCCAAAATGACACATGAATTAAAAATAAAGGATGCATTATTCTCTCTCAATTTAAAAAGGATCTTACTAATTTTCAAGGACATCAGTCCGGTAAATGTAAATGAAAAAGTATATCTGTATGTAACGTCTCAAGAAAAAGGAGTAAAATCCATACTTGAACGTTTGAGAGCCTTCTATCAGGCCTCTATCATACAAAGATTCGGATATAGGAAGCTAATTTGACGGAGCACCTGAAGTGCCCGATATCAGCCAAGTTTTTACTTTGGCATGGGAGATTTGGCTACCCTGGGTCGGTTATAATGCACCACATCTTCTCCCAATCATATGGGCTTGACATGAAGAACGAGAAGATTCTTCATAAGGGAGAATTGCCTCGCATCCCTTACTATAAGGGAAAACTAATCACAAGGCCATCTCTACTAAAAGTTGACAAAGAATCTCCATGCTTCCTCAAATATAAGGAGATAGATGAGGACAAATCCACCCCCTAGTGGGCCATTTCTGTACTTTATGGTATCGATAAATGCATCCTAAAAATATTCGTATGTTTGTCTACTATCAACCCGCAACCAAGCTTTTCCAAAGCTATTGGCACAAATAATAATGTTGCGGGCGCATTTTCCAGACAATCAAATAAAGAAAATATGTCTAGTTAATGCTGGGGAATTTAACTTGCGGTCATTTCAAGAGTATTGCCTTGCAACTGGGATATAAATTGAACATCCAGTGCCATATGTTCTACCCACAACTAGTTGGCAAAGTCATTGATAAAGAGACTCCAATGGACTGCACATCTATTATTAATGAAATTCTAGTTACTGGTGAATGAATGGGGACATGCAATTTTGCATGCTGCATCGTTAATAAAAATAAGACCCTCTGGAGGTCAGAGTCTATCTCCAATGCAACTTGTATATAGAATACAAACGAACATCTCTCACTTGAGAATCTTCGGTTTCGCAGTTATATCCCGATAGCACCACCACAGAGGACAAAAATGGGTCCTCAACGTCGCCTAGGTATCTATGTAGGGTTTGACTCACCCTCAATTATACGATACCTAGAACCCCAAACGGGAGACACATTCAAGGCACTTCTCGAAGATTGTGAATTTGATGAGACAAATTTCCCCCAAAGTGGGCCTAGATACTGAAAAATCTGGAGCTACACGAATAATATCATGGGATACAGAATGATTGACCCACTATGATCCGGTAACAAGGAAATGTGAAAAGGAGATCCTGAAGATCATACATATACAGAACACTGTTTACCAGTTACCTGACTCATTTACTGACAACCAAAAGATTGTCAAATCACACATCGCTGCTGCAAATACTCCAGCTAGGATTGACATTCTCGAAAATAATTGCAATCCACCAGCAGTCGAAGTGGTTGTTCCTCAACAGAAAAGATGCAGACCACTAGGCTCCAAGGACAAAAATCCTAGTAAATAAAAAAGGAAAAAGAAAAACTCCTGGAGACCTTAAGATAATACTACCACCGGACAAAGAGCTCATGTCCATACCCTCACCCTTCCCGGAATCCACTGCAGAGGAAATGACGGGAAAAACTGAAATGAAAGTAAATATTGTACGTACTGGGGATGTGTTGGACAGAAAAACACAATTGTCGACAAGATAGTCACGTATCATATTGCCACATACATCGCAAAAGAGGTGATATTTATATAATATCGTTCCATACTCGTCGCTAAAATGCAAACATAGATATTGGCCAAATATGGAACGAGGCAATAAAAGATAAGCTGGACTCGTTTATGAAACATGAAGTGTTCGGACCTGAAGTCCAGATACCAAAAGGTGTCAAATCTGTGGGTAAAATAAGTATTGCAAATATGAAAAAATAAGTACAAAACTGTATGCTATTAGGTACAACCTATTCTCAATGATATTTCGCTGAAACTGGGGAATAAACAAAATAAGCATGCCTCATATATAAATGATGCATCAGATTCCTTAAGTTATCCATTGCAAATACCTTACGATTTGGCAAAGTAAATTTTTGATACTGCTAGTAGATGTTGTGACGGCTTACCTTTATGGATATCTTGGTAAAGATAAATTCCACACTTCCTTAAATGCCTGAATAGACTTCGAGATGTCTATTCTATTGAAGAAGAATAATAAGAATAATGAATAATGTACAACCAGGAGAATCACTTGACAAATCAATGTTCCTACTAAGAGTTATCTTTGCATCTGTGTAAAGAGCAAATGACATGATTTGAGATCACAGTTGTAAACAACTTAAATCTCATCGGATCTCCTGAAGAGAAAACCGAAATATCTGTTCAAGCTTGACTATCAAACATGAAATGAAAGACCTATGAAAAATAAATTAAGTCATTGCTCACAGATTCATTGACTTAAAGATAAAATCCTGTTACATTAAAATTCATACGCCCATAGTGAAATTACAAGGACCATTGTCATCCAATAAGTATACATATGGTAGTACGCTAAATGGATGTACAAAAAGACTGCTTCCGTTTGCTGGAAGAGGGGGAGGATATACTATGTCCTAAAGTCCATTATCTAAGTGAAACCAGTGCACTCATGGCTAACTGCACGCGTCCCGATATAGCAGTTGTAGTAAATTCACTAGCAAGTGACAGTTAGGCACCTAAAAAGTGCCATTAGACCGGAGTTAATCATCTTCTGTGCTTCCTGCAAGGGTTGATAAATTTGGGCTTACATTATAAAGGATTATCATCCATTCTTATGTAAATCCAGGTTATAGGTCCGACACCTATAATGAGAAATCACAGACTGGGTACCCACAGTGGGACAACCATCTACTGCAGATCTGCAAAGCAAACTATGAAGGCACATCATCCTATCATTCTGAGATCCTCACTATTTCAGAAACAAACCATGGTGTATTTGAGTGCCTTTGGTGGTACATCACATCCCAGTAACAACTGGGATAGAGGCTGGTCTTTTAGAGCTGACCACATAAGCTGAAGACCATGCCACTTGCTTGCCCCACTTTTAAGGAGACCACATCAGAGGCGACGAAACATAGCACACCTCTCTAGAGTCTTTGGTTTCAACATCTGCTTAATGATGGTGATATTTTGTAATCCGTGTATATTTTCGAAAAGTTGTAAATAGAAGTGATGAAAATGCCTAAAAGATCTGAAAGCCTAAGGGCTTGTACATATCACGGGGAGTTAGAGAGAGTTTGTACTCTTTTTCCTTATCTATGGGTTTTTCCACTGGGATTTTCATAGCCAAAGGTTTTAACGAGGCAAACCTCATCAACTCTGGATCCTGAAGTATCCACCCCATGTGAGACTCATAAAATACTCAGAATCCCGAAGTATTCATGAGCAGAGTCCACACCTATGGCTGAATAAGGAGGAGTGTTGTAAACGGATGTTGACAAGAGTTTGTATTGGGATTACATCTTATCCATATGATAAGATCATATCTATTGTAACCCTATCCATGTACGCTCTTCCCTTTACTATAAATAAAGGACTGGGGTCTCCCCCCCGATTTGATGCTTCACAACAATAATAGATATTTCACATATATAATATATTCTCAATACATTATTTCATATCTGTATTTATCTATCTATAATCTATATTACATTTGACAACTGTTTTTGAATCCTAGGAATGACTAGGACAAAAAGGTTGATAGAAAAACGTCTGAGAATTAATCTTGAGGAATGAATGGTTGAGATGAGATTTTGTGGAAAGTTTTAGAGGGAAAAACATTTCTGGGGAAATGAAACTTTCTGGGGAATGAAAGTTTCTGTGGAATAGCAAAGTGTACTCAATTAATGCATTTAGAAAAAAACATTAACTTACATTTAATTCTGCAGATTGAATACTGCTGCAGATCGAATGCTGCTGCAGGTCGAATGATCTCTACCTCAACGTAAGCCCACTATCTTTTCGATAAGATCAGAATAATTTCACGTGCCCTCGACGAGGCGTCTACTAAATTTTTTACGCTAATTTGTTTGTTGTTCCGTGTCGAAGGTGCCCGCACCAAATTTGTTGCTCCATGTTGAAGGCACATGTTGTTCTGTGTCGAATTTGTTGTTCCGCGTCGAATGCGCCCGTGCCGCTAAATATTTTACGCTAAGTTGTTGTTCCACGCAATTTTGGCTACGTAAATAATTTTTTTGGGGAACAAAGATTTTGCGAGGGAAAATCTTAAATGAACCGTGCCCATGGGCACATGTTATGACTAGTACTCTTAATAGCAAATAGTTTTGCATCAATTTTTTTCTTCCAACAAGGGCAATCAAGTAAATCCGACTCCACCCATTCTACAAATTTGGGGTGGAAAAAATTACATCTTCCTCCTTTACTTTCTTCTCAAGATCCTTTCTTTCGATTTTTTTTCATTTTAAAAAACTATAACCCTTTACAAAATCTCATATATCATTATGTTCTGTTGTCACCGATATCCAATACAAAGACTAATCCAATTAATGTACGAAAAAAAATTATTTGTCCCAAACTCAAATTAAATTCAAAAATTTGTTTATATACTTGTATATATATATAATTTCTTATGTTTCTGGTATCTATATTTCAAATATAAAATGCTTTCACAATATCAACTATATATATATATATATAAACTGTTAACTTGATTTGAGGAAGATGATCTTGAGTAGGAGATGCGTGGTTGGATTTAAATTAACCACGCTCGTCCCAACTCGAATATTGGGACTTAATCGGTGAAGAACAGTTTTATTTTCCACGGCAAAACCTAAATTGGAGACGTGAGAATGAGGTATTCTTAGACTTTGAGCAAGAGATTCATAAGTGAGGTGGATGTTAAAACCTTTGATGGTAGTATCAAAGCAGACATTGCCACCTTCTTGGATGATGGCCATGTTGGCATAAAATTCCTTTACTAAACTAGGGTGGTAAGCAACGGCATCGACAATACTCCAAAGGTGAAGAAGTAATACAGCTTCTAGAAGGGGAAGAGCTCAAAGTTGAGGATCATATTGTCACTAAAGTTGATGAACCTCTCGGGATAAATAATGGTGTTGGACATGACGTCAAACTTGGCGCGAGCTTCCAGCGTGTTGAACATGTTTGGTGGCGGTCTGCGGGATTATTGGCGACGTTGGTGGTTAGGATTGGAAGACGAAGCCATGATGTATCTGATTTTGAAGAGAGAAGATCGTTTACTATATTGTGATTTGGGTTTTCGCATGATAGAAGAAGAATAGAACCCATGGATTTAAATAGGGAATTTGGAAATGGAAATTCGAATTTTGAATCATCCAAAACAAAATTAAAACTAATTAAAAACTTCCCTTAACTTCCATAGGCCATTGGAAATCAAATTGGTGTAAAAATTTCGGAAGAAAAACGGTTAACATCTGCAGTTTTTCTGAAAACTACAACGTCTGGTCGACCAGTCAAATCTGATGATCGGATAGTCGGGGTGCAGAAATTTTCACGTTGGGAAGACGCATGAACAGTGATCTTATCACTTATTACGGGCAAAAGGCCTGACAGGGAGTAGTACGCTATGTGTACTTAGGATATGATAACGTAGATGTTGACTTGTCTATTCTTCTTACAATGTTCTTTGAACTTTGTACCTTTTGAGAAGGAAAATTTTAAAAATTGAATTTGGATGTTTGTGAGTTCGGGTGACCCATCGGTACTTGACAGTAAACAAAAATAAAAATATTTTATAAACAAAATAACATTTTTGTTTAAATATATATATAATTTTAACTATCGGATTGGCCGACCAAAACACATTGTTAATCGACTAATAAAAATATAAAATAATTCAGAAAAATCCAGAAAAATTATAAAATTATAATAATATAATTTTAGATTGTTTGCTAACATTAAAACTCCGATTCACTAATTATACCTAATTCTCTTCTAAGTCCAAGAAATGTTTCTTCTTTTAAAGGCTTAGTTAATATATCTGCGACTTGATTTTTAGTTGCTATATATTTTAAAATAATATCATCTTTTTGGACATGATCATCTAAAAACTGATGATGTATATATATGTGTTTAGTTTGTGCACGATGAACTAGATTTTTGGATAAATTAATACACTAGTGTCATCACACATAATAGAACATGTGTTACACATAATGCCATAATCTAATGAGAATAATGACTATCATATGCCATATGAGGTAGGCTCCATACGTCCTCTCACATAAAACAACCAAATACAAGCCCACATGGGCTTGTACTTGGTTGTATTTGGTTGCTTTATGTGAGAGGGCGCATAAGAGCCAACCTCATACGGCGTATGATAGCCATTATTCTCTAATCTAATATTGTTTGTTTCATCCGTAGTATCTGTACACGTGCTAATTCTGCAGCAATATATTCTACTTCTGTGGTTGATAAAGAAACAGAATTTTGTTTCTTACTAAACCAAGAAACTAATGCTTGTCCTAAAAGTGACAAGTTCAAGTTGTACTTTTACGATTAGATTTGCACCAGCGTCACTATATGATATTAAATCAAATGTGTTTGATTTGGGATAGTATAGACCAAAATCAGAATTATGTTTTATATACCTAATTATTCTTTTTACTGCAATTAGATGTGATGCATTAGGGTCTAATTGATACCTAGCACATAAACATACTAAAAACATAATATCATGTCTATTTGCTGTATGATAAAGCAATGACCCGATCATACCTCGATATAAGCGTTGATCATTACTTTTACCATTTATATCTCAAGAGATGATGTACCCATCGGAGTACGTTTCTCTGTAGAATTGTATAATTATAACATCAGCTTCTATGTGCTTAGTGAATAAGGTGGAGTCTATTTTACTAATAGAATAACATGGTGCTTGTTTTAAACCATATAATACTTTCTTGAACTTGAAAACATGATCGTCAAAAGTTTCATGTTGAAATCCAGGTGGTTGTTCTACGTATACTTCTTCCTTAATAATACCATTTAAAAAGGCACTTTTAACATCTATTTGATATAATTTAAAATCTTTATACCAAGCATAAGCTAATACATTCTAATAGATTCTAGACGTGCAACAGGTGCATAAGTCTCATCATAATGTATTCTTTCTTCTTGATTATATCCTTGTGCAACTGATCTAGCCGTATTCATAACAACATGTCCAGATTCATCTAATTTATTCTTAAATACTCATTTTGTTCCTATAACAGGATGACCTGAAGGTCTTGAAACTAATTCCCATACATCATTCCTCTTGAATTAATTTAAATCTTCTTACATTCCTATTATCCATGAACTATCATTACATGCTTCATTAACATTTTTAGGTTCAATGCATGATATAAAGGCAACAATGTGTCACTTGGTCTATTTGAGACCATGTTCTCACATCGTCTGAAATATCTCCAATAACTAATTCATGTGGATGGTTAGGAACTTCTATAAATGTCTTAGGACGACTTGTATCTTCTGGAATTGTTTCAATAGCGGGGTTAGTAGATTCGTTATTCTTATCATTGTCATCTAATTTAATATTTTCTAGTGGATTTGTTGAAGGAATTAATTCATCTTCTTCTATAGATGTGTTAGTTGAGTAATTTTCATCAATAAAGTTCTTTTATTATATACTCTATATGCTTTACTACGTGTAGAATATCCTATAAATATACCTTCATCTGATTTAGAATCAAATTTATCTAGTGCATCCCTAGTGTTGAGTATACAGCATTTACATCCAAAAACTCGAAATATGATACATATGGAATGCAATAATAGAATAATTCAAAACAAGTTTTATTTAATATTGGCTTTATTAATACTCTATTTAAGATATAACATGCTATAGCAGCTACTTCTGACTAAAAATATTTTGGTAGATTGCTATCACATAACATGATTCAGCACATTCTTGTAAAGTTCTATTTTTTAATTTCAACTACACCATTTTGTGGTACGGCTCTAGGAAAAGAAAATTTATGTATTATGCCATGTTTATTACAAAATTTTGTAAATAATTCATTTTCAAATTTCCCTCCATGATCACTACAAATAGTGATAATTGTTGAAGATTTTAATTTTTGAATTCTTCTACAAAATATTGTAAAATTTTCAAATGCATCATTTTTATGTTTAAAGAATAAAACCCATGTATATTTTGAATAATCATCTATAATTACAAATGCATATCTACTTCCATTTAAAGAAGCTATTCTAGATGGACCAAACAAATCCAAGTGTAGGAGTTCAAGTGGTCATTTTGTTGAAATAGCATCTTTTAATTTAAATGAAGATTTGTGCATTTTATCTTGTCGACATGCATCACAAAAATCGTATATGATTAAATAACGTATTTGGCATTCCTAAAACTAGTCTGTGTTTTGAAATACGTGCCAAATGGTTGAAATTAGTGTGTCCAAAACATTTGTCATAATAGTGTATTATAAGTGGATGCTAATAAAAAATGATGATATGAATTAATTTTCACGCATAATACACACACACCACCCATATATATACGAATATATATACATATATGTATACATGTGTACATATATACATATATGTATACAAGTGTATATATACATATATATATTTATACACACACATACATATATACATATATAATTTTTACGACTACCTTGAAATAATATATTCATCATATTAAAATCATATATAATGCATGCATTCTTTTCAAGAACTATTTTAAAATTTTTATAGCATAATTAAGAAATGGATAAAAGATTATGTTTCAAACCGTCGACGAGTAGCACATGTTCGATGATTGGCTTATCTGGATTACCAACGGTTCTAATGCCAATAACCTTGCCATTGATGTTATCCCAAAGGTAACCGTGCCACCATCTTTGAATTGAATGGTTGATAGAAGTTTGATATTTTCAGTCATGTGTTTGGAACATCCACTATCTAGGATCTATCTTTCTTTTATAGATACTAGAAAAATAAATAATGAATATTGGTACCCTTTTATTTTGGGTTCTTGGAAATAGTCTTTAGGAAGACAAACCCAAGTAGAAGTTGGTGTTGGATCTGGATCTAAACCTGTGGGGGGGGGGGTGAATATGCTAATAACAATTCTCGTGCAATCTTCGAGCAATCACAGGCAGTTATAGCAGATGCAGAGTAAATACGAGCAATCACAGAGTGCACAACAGAATTACTCTGGTTCGGTTGCCCCAACGTGTAATGGCCCAGGGTGCCATATACGTTACGGCCTATATTTTGTGGAATATATACTGTATGTATGTTGGATACGTGTGTAGTGAGCATAATAGTGGATTGTAGTACGTGTTATTGTGAAGTGATGGGTTGGTCTATTTTATTGGTGTATTAATAGTTATTGTTGGATTAATAATATTAGCTGTAGAGTGATGGCTTCTTAGTAATTAGAAGAGGGTTAGTATGAGGAAGTGGGTTAGTGTAAGGAACCTAGTGTGAAGAGGGTCAAGGGAAGTGGCAACCCTTGTAATTAATAAGCCAAGTTAGAGGGCATTTATGTAGAAGCATTAGGATATGGCACATTTGTAATTAAGTGTAGGCATGTGCATAAAGGAATGGCAAACTTGTGGATAAAGGGGCTTCTAGAAGATGTGATATTTATTTACCCATTTATTTCACCTTTCTACATCCTTCTTCTCATTTTCTTCTTCATTTCTTTTCATTTTTTTCTTTTTCCTTGGCCTTCCCAACATGGCCGAATCCTGCCATGCCAAAACAAAAAAAAGGGAGAAAGAAAAAGAAAGAAACAAACAAAGAAAGAAAAACAAAAAAAAGAGAGAAAGAAATGTCTCTCATTCTTTCCACAGTCTTCCTTCACTTTCCTTTCTTTTTATTTTTCATTTGTCATTTCTCTCCTCTCTCTTTTTTTCTCCCAGGTCATGGCCGAACGGCCTCTTGCCAAAAAAACAAGAAAAAAGGGAAGGGGAGAAGAAAGAAGGGAAAAATCAAGGGAAAGGAGGAAAAGAAAGAGAAAGAGAAGAGGATCAAGGAGGAGGAGCTCACCCACAATTTCAAATTAGATAGGAAGCCCTACTTGTGCTCTAATATTAATTTGATTTTTGTTGTAGGTGTTGTTACGCCTATTTGGCCGAAGCCCGATAGACACGAGCCCAGAAACCCGACTACCGATCAGAAGCCCATCTGCGAGATCGGGCACGCCCGACAAAGCCCCCTAGAGGGCCCCCGAACGTCGATCCGACTCGACCCCGAAAATGCGCGAGTCACTCGCCCACTCCAGCGATAACCGTTCCCCCAGTCCCCACTGCCACTTAATAGCCGTTATGGGGAGGTGTTGGCATGGCGCGGGGAGCGGCGATGGGGAGGCGGATTGAGGGGGCACAATTGGGGGCGGACGAGGGGCGTGGGTCATGGGTGATCGCGACGAGAGTCCTATAAAGGGGCTAGAAGGACGACTGGACAAAGGACCGCATCTCAGGTAACAAAACCTAAGGTACTCCGTCAACGACCTAGTTCCCCCACTTCATCTCCTTCCCCCAGCTCGCGTCGGAGGACGTCGTTCCGATCTCTTCTCGAGTCGAACCGTCCCCACCGAGCCTCCTCTTTCAGATCATCATCTGACTTAGGCATCGGAGGGGATTTGGCCGGAAACAAGGTCCGGCCCCCCCTGACGAGTGTTCTCGTCTGTTCAGGAAGACGTTAGATCCAAGTGCCGAGGCTTCCCCTCGGCTCCGCGCCGGCCGCACATCAAGCGAGGCGTCTGAGGCTACCCCTCATCGTCCGACCGACCGAGGCCGAGCGCGCCCATCCGAGCCGAGGCTTCCCCTCAGCTCCGGTCGGTCGCACGCCAAGCCAAGGCGCCGAGGCTTCCCCTCGTCGCCCGACCGTCCGAGGCCGAGCACCTCACACCGGGCCGAGGCTTCCCCTCTGTCCCCCACAGGCCGAGGATCCAGACCCGGCCCAGATGACGTGCTCTGCGTCGACTGCATCTCCGATTCGCACCGCGTCTACACGTGCTCGACGCAACCAAGGGACCCAAATCGGCCCCTTGACCACGTTGACCGGGTAGTCCACGGTCAACGATTTTGTAGTGAGAAAACACTCTGAAACATCTGGCGCCATCTGTGGGAACGAACTATCCCACGAAAAACAAACCACACCTGCAATGACACGGCTTCACCCATCATGGCGAAGGGAGGGCAAGGCTCATGCACGAGGCGACAGGGCCCGCCATGGTTGGTAAGAGAGGGCCCGGGCCCGGCGTGAGGAGGACCATGAGGAAAAGACCAAGAAACCCTTGCCGGCCCTACCGGTCGGGAGGACGGGCACGACAGTAGCAGCGCGCAGGTCGGACGCAGCTTTGGTGGTGTCGGTGATCATCGACACGACAATGGTACGACGGCTACTCGTTGACACCGGCAGCTCCTGCGACGTCCTCTTCATGTCAACCCTAGAGAAGATGGGCTGCAGAAGGAAGACTTGGAACCTCACTCGGGTCCCGTGGTAGGGTTCACGGGTCATTCCACCCCCATCGTCGGCACGATCCGCCTCCCCGTAACACTCGGAGGCCCACCAGACTCGGTGACCATGGCGGTAGAATTCGTCGTATTGGGGATCGGGTCGAAATACAACTGAATCATCGACCGACCCCTTCTCAACGCCATCGGCGCGGTAGTCTCGACCCTTCACCAGACTATCAAGTTCCGAACGCCAAGGGGGATGGGGCAGATAGAAGGCGACGCGGGGAGACCGAATACTTGCTACCAACTGGAGGAGGAAGGGCCCGAGGATTGTCTAGTCGACCAGATGGCCGCGCTCGACTTAAGGAGTGGGCCGAGACCCGCCCCTGCGGAGGAACAAGAGCAGATCCCGGTCACAGACATCGAGGGCAGGTTCGTCTCAATTGGGAGAGGACTAAGCCACGACTTAAGGAGCCAACTGGTCGAGTGCCTGGAGGCGAACCTTGACATCTTTGCTTGGTCACTGGAGGACATGCCCGGTGTAGATCCCCAGGTGATCGTCCACCAGATCAACGCCGACCCCAACTTCAAGCCGGTCAGGCAGAAGAAGCGAAACTTGGGTGACGAAAAGATGAAGGCGGCCTCCGAGGAGGTAGAGCGCCTTCTCGGCGCAGGCTTCATACGAGAGGTCTGGTACCCGGAGTGGCTATCGAACGTGGTGATGGTCAAAAAACCCAACGGAAAGTGGCGAATGTGCGTGGACTTCAGTGACCTCAACAAAGCCTGTCCCAAAGACAGCTACCCCTTGCCGCGCATAGACCACCTTGTGGACAATGCCTCGGGGTACGAGATGCTTAGCTTCATGGATGCCTACTCCGGGTACAATCAGGTCCAGATGGATCCTCGGGACGAAGAGATGACAGCCTTCACGACGGACCGGTGAACCTACTGCTACAAGAAGATGCCCTTCGGCTTGAAAAACCCAGGGGCCACCTACCAGAGAATGGTCAACAATGTTTTTTACTCCCAGATCGGGAGGAACCTGGAGGTCTACGTCGACGATATGCTTGTCAAGTCGAGGAAGCCGGAGGACCACGTTGCCGACTTCTGTGAAACTTTCGAGCGGTTGCGGCGACACAACATCCGACTCAACCCCACGAAGTGCACGTTTGGGGTAAGATCTGGCAAATTCTTGGGATTAATGATAACTAACCATGGCATTGAAGCTAACCCTGACAAGATCGAGGCATTGGTCAATATGCGGGAGCCAACGACGATCAAAGAACTGCAAAGGCTGAATGGGTGCATCGCGGCCCTGGGGCGATTCCTATCCAAATCGGTAGAGAGATCGCTCCCCTTCTTCAAAGTTCTGAGGAAGGCGATCGCGGAACCGTCAGACAACAGGAAGGCAATACCGTGGGACGAAGACTGCTCCAGGGCGTTCGCGGATCTCAAGGAGTACCTTCGCAGCCCACCTCTCCTGTCCAAGCCACGAGAAGGGGAATCGCTAAGCCTCTACCTGGTACGCACGGAGGAAGCGGTGATCTCGGTACTAATCAGGGAAGACGGTGGGGTGCAATGGCCGGTGTACTACATGAGCCGGATCTTAAAGGGAGCGGAGGTGCGATACTCGCCCATGGAGAAACTGGCGTATGCCCTCGTTCTCTCAGCGCGAAGGCTCAGGCCCTACTTCCAAGCCCACACCATATTGGTCTTGGCCGACTCGCAATTGGAGCAGAACCTCAAGAGATTCGATCGAATGGGAAGGATGCTGAACTGGGGGGTGGAATTGAGCGAGTTCGACCTCCGATTCAAGCCACGCACGGCCATCAAAGGGCAGGCCTTGGCCGACTCCATCGCTGAATGCACTACGGAAGAAGGGCATCCCCCGGGGGAAGAAGGCCCAGCAACGGTAATCACCCAGCCCTTATCTTTTCTTTCGGCTGACCACCTCCACCCTGTCCAGTCAGGAGTCCCAGGAGCATGGATAGTCCATGTGGACGGATCGGCAACACATTCAGGAGGCGGGGCTGGGATCGCGATCTGATCTCCGGAAGGGAACATCATGGAATACGCATTGCGGTTCGAGTTCCCAGCCACCAACAATGTGGCGGAGTACGAAGCGGTAATCAACGGCCTGAGGCTGGCCCAGGAGCTCGGGGCCGAGTCCGTGCGCCTCCTCAGCGACTCGAAGCTCATTGTCAACCAGCTTCTGGGAAGTTACGAGGCGCGGGAGGAAGCAATGCAGAGGTATCTCGCCGTCGCCAAAGCGGCGCTGTCCAAGTTCAAGAGCGTGGAAGTCTTACATCTCCCACGGTCGGAGAACGCACGGGCACGCACTGTCGAAGCTATCCTCGTCCTCGACCAAGGAGCTAGGCCGCACCATTTACGTGGAGAACCTGCAGTCCCCCAGCATGGAAGAGCGGGAGGTGATGGCGATCGACCAAGCTCCCACCTGGATGGACCCGATCATACGGTACCTCACTCATGGGGAGGTGCCGATGGATTGGGACGAGCGTCGGACCCTGGAAAGGAAAGCGCTCCGATACGTGATCCATGAGGGGACGCTCTACCGAAGACGTTGGACGAAGGCGGATGTCCTCCCATACCTGAAATGCATCGGACCGCAGGAAGCTGACTACGTCCTACGGGAGGTTCACGAAGGGATCTACGGAAATCACCACGGGGGCAAGATGGTCGCACAGAAGATCTTGAGGCAGGGATATTACTAGCCGACCCTAGTCCAAGACGCAACGAACTACGTCCAAAAGTGCCAAGAATGTCAGAGGTTTGCCAACCACACCTCAACTCCCCCGTCGGAGCTCATCCATATCGTGAGCCCCATCCCCTTTGCGAAATGGGGGCTCGACATCCTCGGGCCATTTAAGCCGGGTCGGGGGCAGCGGAAGTATCTAATTGTGGCGGTGGACTACTTTACCAAGTGGATCGAGGCCGAACCATTGGCCACCATCACGTGGAAGAAAGCGAAAAGCTTCGTATGGAACTCCATCATCTCCAGATTCGGAGTCCCACGGGCCATCGTCACAGACAACGGGAAACAGTTCGACTCTGCGGGATTCAAAGACTTTTGCGCGGAATGGGGGATCAAGCTCCTCTTCGCCTCGGTGGTGCACCCCCAGACCAACGGGATGGCGGAAGCAGCCAACAAGTGCATCATAGAGCCCCTCCGAAAGAAAGTGAAGGACTCCGAAGGAAACTGGCCGGAAGAGCTCCCCGGGATACTCTGGTCATACCGGACGACCCACAAGGAGGCCACTGGTGAAACCCCGTTCATGCTCGCCTACGGAACCGAGGCAGTGGTACCGGTCGAACTGGGTGAAGAGTCTCTCCGCCTCAAGTGCTTCGACGAAGACAGGAATTCGCAAGGTCTGGAGCTTGGTCTGGAGCTCCTCGACGAGCGGCGGGAGTAAGCCCTAGCCACCATCATCCGCCAGAAACAGAAGGTGGCCCGATACTACAATTCTCGGGTCAAGGGAAGGAGTTTCCACCTGGGGGACCTGGTCCTCAGGAAAGCAAGCTTCAACCCGGATATTGCTCGCAAAGGGAAGCTCACGACTAAATGGGAGGGACCTTACAAAGTCATCGAGGTCCTCGGACCCGCAACCTACCGTCTAGCCAATATGGAGGGGAGGATTCTCACTCACGCTTGGAACACGGAACACTTACACAAGTACTTTCAATAAATGTATTGTTTTCTACGAAATAAATTTACTTAAGCTTGTTCCTTTCCAGATAAATGTGTTCACAAGAATCCCCCTCGGGACAAGGGAAGCCTCGCCTGATGGGACACCTGCTAAGCGCGCGCCTAACAAAAGGATATATAAAAAGACGTACGAAGAGGCCGAGGGGCATTCCCCTCCCTCAAACATCTCCAGCGGCACCCGTGGAGCCACAGGCTGGCTGTTCATTTGGGTTGCCCCCACGCTCCGTTTCGCCGTCAGAATGCACCCAGAGATCCTTGAAATTGACTCCTGAGAGCGGGAACCTCTTCTGGATCTCGGATTGGCAACGGGCGAAACCCTTCTCGAACGCCTCAGCCAAGGCTGACTCAACAAAGGAGGTGGCATACTCCTCCACAGCGTCTTGGGCGATCTGGGACAGATCCACCTCCTCGAGCTCACGCACCCGAGCCTTCAAGGTCTCGATCTGGCGTTGGAGCTCCGCCCTCTCCACCTCAATCTCCCGGGTTCTCTCGCCGAGTTGAGCTAGGAGAGCCCTCTCCCGTTCCTCTGTCGCCTCCAGACGATCGGAGAGCTCCAGGGCCTCGGGGGCAGCGACGGAGACGAGGATCTTGTCAGCTCCCCCAGGTGTGTCGGCGTCTCCCAAGAGCTCGGTGACCCGTGCCTCGGCCTTTGACTTTGCAACCAAAGCCAAGGCTCTCTCACGATCCGCCTCTTCGAGGGCGGAGGACAGCTCAGTTACGCAGGACTCCAAGGACTTGACCCGCGCCTCATCTAACTGACCTACCTCCCCCTCATCACCGAGGACATCCGGATCTCGCTCGGCATCGGACTTGGCCTGAGGGAGCTGATCACTCCTTTTTTACACCTTTTTCCCGCATTTTTACATGCCATTTAGATCACCCAAAGCATGTTTTTCACGATATATCGACGATATTGCGATGCTTTTCACGATTTGTTGTTTTTGTCGCATTTCAGGTGATTTGGCACGATTGGGAGTGATCTCGAGATGCGCTTACTCCAGAGGGTCACCGCCGACCTCCCCGAGGGGTATTTTGCCGTTGGAGAGGAGCGGAAGAAGAACGGACGTCGCAGGAGCGATGAGGAGGCCAAAATAAGCAGATTGGGCATGTTTAGTGTCCCACTCAGCCGAGTGGAGGAGCCACTCGGTCGACCAGCGAGACACCGCTCGGCCGACCAGATCAGACACGATTCCTATGTGCACTCGGCCGAGCGACGGAGACCACATCGGCCGAGTGAAGAGACCACGTCCGCCCGAGTGGCGCCCAGACGAAGCCCTTCAAAAATCTCCAAGTTTCTTTTTTTTGGCTGCCTGAGCTTCAGAAGACCCACTCGGCCGAGTGGAGAATCCCGTCCGCCCGAGTACAATGAAGCCATCGGCCGAGTGATGACAACTCACTCGGCCGAGCCGCCCCCGAAGTAGAGACCCCTGAAGGCCCCGACTTACTGGAAAATTACAGGGTTTCTCACTCGGCCGAGCGACTTTTGTCACTCGGCCGAGTGCGACGCGCTGCCTGTAGCAAAAATTGCGGAAAACAGGCTGCGCAGGGGTATTTTGGTCACAGTTTTTGGACGATTTTGGGGGCTATTTAACCCCTGTTTTTACCCTAGTTTTGGAGAGCCTCTCCTTAGATTTTTTGCAGCTTTTTAGATTAGCCTTTTAGTTTTATTCTTGAGATTGGAGAGGATAAAAAGTTTGATTTTTGTTGGATTAATTGAAGAACTCCATTGGTTTGTCTTTCTCTTCCCCAAAAATTCTATTTTTATTGCATATCTCAATATTGTGATGAATTCTATTGCTTATTTCATTGATTATTTTTGTGATCTTGCTATGAATTGTGAGTAGTCGCCACGTCTTGGGGCGTGGGGATGAACCCTACAAGCCCAACTTCATATTTGTGATGAATTAGTAGAAATTTTGCTAGAATCGATATCTAGGGATTAGATTGGGATCAATTTACTACGGTTAGCTAGGAGTTCATACCGATCGGGATTTGCAAGAGATTGGATCCCGATTCGATAGGAAACCCTAGAAATCCGAATTGGGTTGGAATCGAATTTCCGTAGTATCGGTTTGCAAGAGATTGGACCGATACTATGGTTTCCGGTTGCAATTCCGTGCCAATACCCGTTTGCAAGAGATTGGACGGGTAGGAACTATCCCAATCTAGATCGCGAGCCGAGTTTGCAAGAGATTGGGCTCGGTGCGCGATTGGACGATGATGTTGATCCTAATGCTAGCTTTCCTAGGCTAGGGTTTGCAAGAGATTGGACCCAAACCTAGGATAGCTATAGACCGGCAACAGCGCGAGAGCGTGAGCTTGGTTCTACATTCAGTTGCAACTAGTTCATCCAAAATCTCAATCTAGCGATTTTGAAACTGACGAACTACATTTATGAGATACGGTGAGTAGCGGGGATTCCCCATTCCCTAGACGTTCTTTATTTGATTCGATATTTCCGCACTTTGTCTGACGATTGTGACAGGATCGCCAAAGGAAAATCTTTCTTCTTGAATAGCCAGGGTGATTGGAACAAGCACGGTCATTCGTCCTCCCTGTGTTCGATATCCCGCTCGCTGCTACACCGTGCACTTGCGGTAAAACTACAACCGTTCTTTAGGGTTACGTCCCGGAGCGATCAAGTTTTTGGCGCCGTTACCGGAGAGGCGATTGCGTTTGATCTTACCACCCCTAGCTACTTCTTTTTTTTTATTTTTCACTATTATCATTATTATTTCCATTTTTTTATTTTTACCTAACCCTTCCACGGTACTAATCATCTCTTTGAAACTCTGTTTTCCCTGTGCATGTACACGAGATCTACGGCGGACCCTGAAGCTATATTGTTTGATCCAGAGATCGAACGTACCGCGCGGAGACTTAGAGCGGAAAGGAGACAAAATCCGGAAGGGCGGTTTATGACCAACCCGGAAACTCCTGAACAATTGGCGGCAAGGATGGCGAGGCTAATTTCTATTCGCGATAGGCTTCGGCCTAAGACCTCTTCTACTACCTCATCCATTGCCATGCCGGGGTTGGCGGCTGACAAGAGCTTCGAGCTAAAGACTGGACTAGTGGTTCTGATGCAGCAGGATCCATTTCATGGGAATGCCCATGAAAATCCCCACTACCACATCCAATTGTTCTTGTCAAAGTGCGCCACATTCCAGATGCCGGGGGTCTCCATCGATGCCATCAGACTGCGTCTCTTCCCTTTCACGCTAAAGGACAAGGCACTATACTGGTTGAGGACGCAAGCTGAGGGTGTCTTCACCACTTGGGACGAGTTGGCGAGTGCATTCATTGACAAGTTCTATCCGCCATCCAAGACGGTGAAGATCCGGAGCGCTCTCATGTCCTTCAAGCAAGGACCACAGGAGACGCTCTATGAGGCTTGGGAGCGTTTTAAGGATCTGCAGCATCAATGCCCGCACCATAGTATAGAAGATTGGGAGCTAGTGCATAGCTTCTACAATGGTCTCCAACCGGGGACCAAACAAATTATTGATGCCGCGGCGAATGGTGCTATCTTGTCAAAGACTCCCGAGGAAGCTACGGCCCTAATTGAGGAGATGGCCTCAAATAATCAACAATGGGGCGATGAGCGAGGACACTCTACGTCCTCCTTAAAGCCAACTAGCATCTACGAGGCGAAGGCCGTAGCGGAGCTTACGAGCAAGTTTGATTCTCTCCACAAGGTAGTGGAGAGATTGGAGAAGTTTATCACGGAGCCCCAAGGAGCCCCTTCTACCTCCGCTCCAACGAACCAAATGTGTGATTGGCAAGACCAATCTCAAGCCATGTACTCGGGAGGAGAGCAAGGAGAAGGATCCTTGGAGCAAGTACAATATGTTGCGGGGAACCAAGGATATTGGGCCAATCCGGCCACAAGAAATCATCCCGGATTCTCTTACGCCAACAATGAAGGAGCTTTGAACCCGCCACAACAACCACCTCAACAAGCTCGACCACCACCACCCCAACAACAAAACTATCCGCCGAGGGGGCCTCCACAACAAAATTTCCAACCGAAGCAACAAGTTCCACCATATAGGCCGCCCGGATACAATCAAGGGTGGAGGAATCAAAATCAAAACCCTCCGCAAGCTCAACAACGATCCGACTTCGAAGCTAGAGTGGAGGCGTTTATGGTCGAGCAAAATAAGGTCAATGCTAGCTTGAAGGCGGGGCAAGACTCTCTTAATACCGTTGTGGCTCAAATATCGGAGCAATTGGCGTTGCTCAATCGGAACACTCAACGATTGCCGGCGCAACCCGAGCAAAACCCACGGGGCAACACCGGCCACATCAATGCCGTAGTTGCCTTTACCACTAGAGGCGGAAAGGATACCACCCCCACCATGATTCCTACCGAGGAGCCCGTGGAGGAAAGCTTGGATCCAATTGAGCCGGTAGTTGAAGATGATAAGGAGAAAGAGCCACAAGAAAAGGAGAAATCTAGAGCGGAACAATTGATCGAGGAGAGGCGCTTCATGCCACCGGTCCCTTTCCCCCAAGAGGAGTTAGCCTCAATATTCCCTTCCTCGACGCCATCGTGGAGATCCCCACATATGCTAAATTCTTAAAGGACTTGATTTCGGGGAGAAAGAGGAAGGAGAAGATCATGCTAGCTGAGGAGGGCTCTTGGTTCACCAAGAGAGAGAAGGAGCCGGCAAAATTTAAAGATCCGGGAAGTTTTCGGATTCCTTGCACCTTGGGCGGCGTTCCTCTTCAAAAGGCGTTGGTTGATCTAGGGGCTAGTGTGAACCTCATGCCTCTCTCCATGTTCTTAAGGCTAAACACCGGGACAAAGTTGAAACCCACCGACATGCGCATTCAATTAGCCGATGGACGGATAACAAGGCCGGTGGGGATCACCGAAGACATCCCGCTACAAGTCCCGGGGGGAATATGCTTGCCATGTGACTTCGTGATAATGGACGTTAAGGAGGAGGGAGATACTTCGTTGATACTTGGACGCCCATTCCTCGCCACTGCCGGAGTCATCGTCGACGTGCGCGAAGGTACACTAACTTTAAACGTCGGCAACATCGAGGTGGAGCTTCACATTCCTAAGGCTATGAAGCACATGCCTTACCACGAGGAGCTTGACTACATGGACCTCCTTGATGAGGTGATTGAGGAGGCGATCCCCCACTCTATTGGCGCTCTGTTCGATGAAGATTTCGAGGAAGGCCCGGATTTAGGCCAAAATGAGAAGAAAGATGATTCCCCCGACCTCTCCGCTGAAGATGATGAAGGCGACGCTGATGTCGCAAGGATTCGAGAGCTCTGTAAGCTCTCGAAATTAAAGTCTCCAAAGAAAGCTCCTCCGGTACGGAAATCGGCATCACCGGTGAAGCCGTTGACCGGAGCAAATGCTAGCTTGGGGGAGCCTCCCCCCAACACTATTCGAGATGGGAGACCACCGAGGGAGAACACGCCGCCACGTCCAAATCCAAGCGCGCTCCCCGGAAAGTTTGATGGGTGCATCTCATATGCACCAAACATCCCACATTGATTGAAAATTATAGGGGGTCAAGCTCACGACCTTAAACGAGTGCTTGTCGGGAGGCAACCCGACGGGTTTTTTTGCTTTATTTTTACTTTTTCTTTATTTTCGTTTTAGAAATTTTTAGTGTTTTGAGTCGTTCGCCCAAAAATTTTGTGATAACGGGTCCTATTTTTCTTGACAGGAGAGGAGATAGGTAGATCCATCATGAGGAGGATGAACGCGACGCCGAGGAGCGCCCCAAGAAGGCGCTCGATGCTTAGGAGGAAGATGGAATCGACTGGAGGAAGAAAGACGGAGTTTAGAGCCCAAACGAAGACAAACAGCAGAACACAAGGCTCACTCGGCCGAGTATACTAGTCACTCGGCCGAGTACACAAGTTCGTCCGGCCGAGTACACAAGTTCGTCCGGCCGAGCCGCTCACGAACGAGGGAAGTCTGCTGTACCCAACTCTCTGTTTATTTTCCTGATTTCAATATAACTGCTACTCGGCCGAGTATATATTTCCACTCGACCGAGTAAAATGGATACCCTCCTAGGGCGAGTCATGCCGAGTAGCTTGAGCCACTCGGCCGAATGGACTTACTCCACTCGGCCGAGGCTGGCAAAGCCACTCGGCCGAAGCGTAAGCGAGGAGAAATTTTCATTGATCTCGCTCGGCCGAGTCGCTTAGTCACTCGGCCGAGTCGTAACTTTTATTATATAAGGGGCGAGGGGGGGGCACATTTTTCGAAACGCGAAAACCCCCAAATAGCCCGACCCTTCAGCTCCCCTCGCCCGATACCCCTCGCTCGCGCCCCCACTCGACCGACCAGCCCGCTCGCGCCGCCGCTCGGCCCGCCACCGCCGGCCGAGCACCTCCGGCGCCTCGCCCGAGTCGCCGCCGGCGGCCGCCGCCCCTACCACCTCCGGTATCGCCTTTATTGCCTTTTCCGCCTCTTTTTGTGTATTTTTCGAGGATCCATGTGCTTAACGAACCCCTAACCCAAATCAATTCCTATATTTATCTGTTATACCCATAATGCTCCATACGTTTTGAATATTACCCGCTGATATCTCCATTTCACGCGCAGGTTGTTTTTGGGAGCTTAGGGGAGCACAGGGGAGCTTCTCGGGACTGATTTGAGCTTCGTGGAGGCGCTGACTTCGCACGCTTCCATTGCTGAGCACTCGCGGCGTGTCTGGGTATACTCCTTCCACTCTTTTACACACACCGCACTTTTTACACTTTTCGGAGCGCGCTCGGGGCCGATATGCCGCCCCGGACACGGCCGCGGTCGAAGAGAGCTTCCGCCAAGCGAAAGCGGTCGGATGATGCCGGCCCCTCCCACGAGTTGGAGGACTCTCCTCCACCATCTCCCACACACCCCGCATACCCAGCACAGCCTACAGGCCCCGCACACCCCGCACAGCCTGCAGTGCACCCACAGCTCGCACAGCCTCTCCCTGCCACTGCACAGCCACCACCTCCGGCTCCACTGGTCGGGCCGCTTGAGATTACGTTCCGAGACGACGCACACCGCTCCGTCTTCGACCGTATCTCCCAGCGCTCGATTGTACCCTCCAGGTTTGCACACCTCGCTGACCTAGGACGCCTGGGGGGTACTAGAGGGGATGCTCACGTTGTACGACAACGTGGGCTGGCGAGATTTCTTCCAGGTGTCGGCGGACACGTTCACCCGCCCGACACTTGAGGTTCTGAGTTCGATCGCTCGGACCGACGAGGGATGCTCGTTTCGGTTCATGGATCGAGAGTGCCAGGTCACTCTCGATATGATGAGAGCGTTTTTCTCGTGGACCGCTGTCCCCGGAGCCGATCGCGGTTACGGCCCCACCCATATCCCCCCACCTTCCTTCGACGCCGGTGCCTTCTGGGCCCGGATTATGGGTCTTCACGCTGCCTTTGACCCTAGTAGGGCCAAGGCCTCAGCCATTGTCCATCCCTGCCTCCGCATTGCTCAGCGCCTTATGGCGACGACCTTTTTGGCCAGATATGAGCCGGGCACGATGTCTACGCCAGAGCTCTACATGCTCTACGCGATGACACGTCCCAGAGCTCTATCTAGGGATGGCGATGAGCTGGTCCCCGCCGTCGTGATTGATGTCGCGGCTTGGTTTTTGGACCGCATCATCGTATCGGTGGGCGCTCGCTCACCGATATGCTGCGGCGGCCTGATCACCTTGCTTGCCCTTATGACCGGCGAGGACTTCCCTGACGACTTGCGACGCGTCCCGGGCCCTACTTCTCTGTCGATAGATGTTATGGCCTGGATGAAGATGCTTCGTCCGCACGGTGAGCGTCACTGGGTCTGGTTGCACGGCCCTTACGGGGCCGATTACATGATTCTTCCGAGCCCAGCTCGGACTCAGATTGCACCAGCCCAGGCAGACTGGCTCCCTGCGATGGATGTTCTCATCCCCGCTGCTTACGTGCTCGAGGCCAAGGAGGCTGAGCAGGCCCACGCTGCCCCTGTAGACCCTGTTGCCCCTGCCGAGCCTGCTGCCCCTGTTGACCCTGTGGCCCCTCAGCCCATACCTGATGTTTCCGCTGCTCCTGACACCTCTGTCGGTGTCGAGAGTACCCCAGCTGAGCCCACTTCCACCACCTCCACCACTTCCGAGGCTGTCACCACCACTCCCACCACCACCACTGGCCCTCTGTCCGTCGAGCCTCTTTGCTCCGCACTCCCCGAGCGCCCACCGACCTTTGTTGAGAGTGGCGAGCCCTCGTTTGCCGCGTTCGTGGAGACCATGGCTAGCATGATCTCCACCGGGGTTGCGCCTTTCGGTCCACACACTTCCACCCCAGCGGTAGTCACCTCTGTCTCCACCCCTGCTGTATTTTCCGAGAGCGTCGTGGCGTCTGTCCACACTTTTGTGCCACTGACCTCTCTGGCCGCCTCGCTGCCACTTTTGCACTCTTCTTTCGCTGCTGCTGCCTCCACTTCTCACCAGCCGGTGCCCCGGCCTCACACTGAGGCCAGGCCCACATTTGCGAGTGCAGCACCTTTCGTACCCTTCCCCGCTGAGCCCGTCACATACGCGACCCGAGTACGCCAGCCACGCCCTGCACAGCCCCGCCCGGTGCGTCCCTCTGCACCACCTCCCCCTGACACTGTACTTCAGAGCATTCGTGCTCTAGAGGGGGCGGTGAGTGGCCTCAGAGGCGACCTTAGGACCCTGTCCTCCACCGTCTCTGCGATGGCTGGCCGCTTCGAGCTGCTACCGCAGATTCACTACTGTCTCACCCAGGTTCTGGAGCGTCTCCCGCGCGTACCCCCACCCACCCAGCAGGTTCCCGCCCACACTTCCACACACACTCGACCTGCTACCACTTCCACACCCGCTCAGCAGCCTGTCCAGCCACCACCACCACTTCCACCTCAGGACGGAGACGGTGCAGCACCACCTTCCTAGGCACCCTTGATGCCATCGATTTCTTTTTTGCCGTTGTGCTGCCCGTTTCTGCTGGGTCCTGATGCACTATTTGTCCACCCCCCCTCCCCTCACTTATTTTGGGATTCTCATGTCGACCATATATTTATATATCTTTTTGGGAGAGAGGGAGAGTTTTGGTGACACTCTTATATACCTATATCACTCCTATCTGTGCATGCATCATGTCCGCATCATATTTTCATGTCTTTATCTTTCTTTTCATTTTTCTTTTCATCATGCATGCATCCTCACCTTCCCCTCACACTTCTTGTCTCTCGGTGTGCCACACTTTGCACATTGAGGACACTGTGCCATTTAGCTTGGGGGAGTGAGTTCTCACGTTCTTTTTCGATTTGCCACCTTTATTTTTAGTTTTTCACACCATTCTTCGCTTTTGCACTTATTTTTCATCATTTTTCTTTTATTTTGCCATGCATCACGTTTTTCTTATTTTTTCTGTGTGCCGCATTATAAATAGTTCTTTTTTTCCCTCTATCTTTATTTCTTTTTCATCTCATGCTAGAGATGACTTTTCTGTGATGATGATGACGTTGGATTTAGCTTACTCTATGATGCTATATTTGTCATGTCTTAGACTTTATTTCTGATATCATATGCTATGACTTGCCTTGCATCTAGAGATAGTAACCCACACTTTTGCCACATGAAAATGGATGAAGTTCTATTATTAGCTGAGTCTGAATATTCATATGTATGCTATCACAGAAAACACACCAAGATTCACGCATTGAATGCTTATATCTGGAGTACTGATTTCTTTTTCCTATATCACTTCTATATGCATGAATTGTACACTTCACTTCAGGATGATTGAATGATGTTAGCTATGATAAATCCGGATTAGTTAGCTTTTTTTTTGTGATCGAAACTGAGTAGATTAGATTACCCTGCTGAAGTTGTCGTGCATGTCTTATAGAGTGAACCGAGAGTTATATCTATTTCTTTCTCCACAAATCTTGAACATCATTTCTCTACTTTTACAATCATTGGTGAATCTCCCCTTAGCGATTCTATTTTATGGCATTTCCCCCACTACTAATTCCTAGCTCCAAATCTCTTATTCTCTAAGAAAAAAAAATATTAAAAGAGAGAAGAACATTCTTGTATATCATTATCTCTCTTTGAGTTGGGATCGTTGTGTATATATTGCTTAAAAAAGAGAGAGAGAGAAAAAAAAGAGAAAAGAGGAAAAATCCTCAATAAAAGATCCCATCTCACTTTCTTTCTTTCCTCTTTCTTCTTACTACCTTTGGAGCTATACAAAAATGGGGATGTGAATATTTTTTATGTCACCATGCTTATAGATAAGCTTGGGGGAGGGGATCCATTGATGTGTGAGAGAGTGACTACTTGACGTTGCACGACAACCTAGGCTAAGTAATATTCTATACTCGGTGAGATTATTTCTAGCTTTACGAAATCCAGAAATCTAAGCCTAGCGTTCATTTAATGAAATCCATGCTTTTCTATTCTCTCTATTCTATTGTGTGATACTCTTATACTCCTGATAGAAAGCATTCAATTGAAAAGTGTGTGATCTGTGATTTGTATACCGCTTTAAATGATTCAGACGATGTTAATTTTAGAATTATTCCGTTTTTCATGATTATATCGTTGTTCGTGGGTTTTCCATTTCTATTTGCACTATTATACAATGATATCAAAATAAAATTCTTTGACATGTATTTTTCATTCGGTGCATGCTATATGAGTAAGTGGAACCCATGTCCTGAGAAAATAATCTAGCAACCTACCTCTTCGCTTCTTTCTTTCTACTTTATTTTCATTTCGTTTTCCACTCTTCTCCGTTTTTCATTTTTCATTTTTTTCGCCATTTTCGTTTTCCAAATTCCACCGGGTTCGCCATTTACTTATCTTCCTCGAGGACGAGTAAGAGGCAAGCTTGGGGGATTTTGATCACTCCTTATTTTACACCTTTTTCCCGCATTTTTGCATGCCATTTAGATCGCCCAAATCATGTTTTTCACGATATATCGACGATATTGCGATGCTTTTCACGATTTGTTGTTTTTGTCGCATTTCAGGTGATTTGGCGTGATTGGGAGTGATCTCGAGATGCGCTTACTCCAGAGGGTCACCGACGACCTCCCTGAGGGGTATTTTGCCGTTGGAGAGGAGCGGAAGAAGAACGGACGTCGCAGGAGCGACGAGGAGGCCAAAATAAGCAGATTGGGCATGTTTAGTGTCCCACTCGGCCGAGTGGAGGAGCCACTCGGCCGACCAGCGAGACACTGCTCGGCCGACCAGATCAGACACGATTCCTATGTGCACTCGGCCGAGCGACGGAGACCACATCGGACGAGTGAAGAGACCACGTCCGCCCGAGTGGCGCCCAGACGAAGCCCTTCAAAAATCTCCAAGTTTCTGTTTTTTGGCTGCCTGAGCTTCAGAAGACCCACTCGGCCGAGTGGAGAATCCCGTCCGCCCGAGTACAATGAAGCCATCGGCCGAGTGACGACAACTCACTCGGCCGAGCTGCCCCCGAAGTAGAGACCACTGAAGGCCCCGACTTACTGGAAAATTACAGGGTTTCTCACTCGGCCGAGCGACTTTTGTCACTCGACCGAGTGCGACGCGCTGCCTGTAGCGAAAATTGCGGAAAACAGGCTGCGCAGGGGTATTTTGGTCACAGTTTTTGGACGATTTTGGGGGCTATTTAACCCCTGTTTTTACCCTAGTTTTGGAGAGCCTCTCCTTAGATTTTTTGCAGCTTTTTAGATTAGCTTTTTAGTTTTATTCTTGAGATTGGAGAGGAGAAAAAGTTTGATTTTTGTTGGATTAATTGAAGAACTCCATTGGTTTGTCTTTCTCTTCCCCAAAAATTCTATTTTTATTGCATATCTCAATATTGTGATGAATTCTATTGCTTATTTCATTGATTATTTTTATGATCTTGCTATGAATTGTGAGTAGTCGCCACGTCTTGGGGCGTGGGGATGAACCCTACAAGCCCAACTTCATATTTGTGATGAATTAGTAGAAATTTTGCTAGAATCGATATCTAGGGATTAGATTGGGATCAATTTACTACGGTTAGCTAGGAGTTCATACCGATCGGGATTTGCAAGAGATTGGATCCCGATTCGATAGGAAACCCTAGAAATCCGAATTGGGTTGGAATCGAATTTCCGTAGTATCGGTTTGCAAGAGATTGGACCGATACTAGGGTTTCCGGTTGCAATTCCGTGCCAATACCCGTTTGCAAGAGATTGGATGGGTAGGAACTATCCCAATCTAGATCGCGAGCCGAGTTTGCAAGAGATTGGGCTTGGTGCGCGATTGGACGATGATGTTGATCCTAATGCTAGCTTTCCTAGGCTAGGGTTTGCAAGAGATTGGACCCAAACCTAGGATAGCTATAGACCGGCAACAGCGCGAGAGCGTGAGCTTGGTTCTACATTCAGTTGCAACTAGTTCATCCAAAATCTCAATCTAGCGATTTTGAAACTGACAAACTACATTTATGAGATACGGTGAGTAGCGGGGATTCCCCATTCCCTAGACGTTCTTTATTTGATTCGATATTTCCGCACTTTGTTTGACGATTGTGACAGGATCGCCAAAGGCAAATCTTTCTTCTTGAATAGCCAGGGTGATTGGAACAAGCACGGTCATTCGTCCTCCCTGTGTTCGATATCCCGCTCGCTGCTACACCGTGCACTTGCGGTAAAACTACAACCGTTCTTTAAGGTTACGTCCCGGAGCGATCAGGAGCGCCGCAAACTGGCGCCTCATCGAAAGTCCCACCGAGGACAACTGCACCAAGGCGACAAAGGTAAGACGGCGAAAGCAGCTAGAGGGAGAGCGAGCAGAGACACTATACCTGTTGGCCAGCCTGAATCACGAAGGTGGCCAAACAGTCGCCTCTGACTCCATCCATCGCGGCCTGATCAGGAGGGAGGCAACTATTCTCGGCCGCTCGTGCGGCAGCTCCGCGGCTGAGAAACACCGACTCCTTCTCCCCCACTGGGAAGCGTGGATGAAGAAGGCCTTCCCCTGACGAAGGAAACTCGCCCGGGTCGGAGCGGAACGCGCCTAGATACCGATCGTAGGCATCAGGGAGAGAACCGCTCGGGAGAGGCGAGGGGCCAACCCACGGCCAGGCAATCTCAGCGGGGGCAGGTCGGTGCTGATCAGCGGACGGCGGGACGTCAACTTCCTCGACCCCCTCGCGGACCCTCTTGGAAGACTCCAACAAGGGGATGGAGGGAGATGGCCCCTTCTTCCTTTTGGAGCCAACAGCCGAGGTCACGACCCGCTGCTTCTTCCGGACCTCCAACACATGATCCCTCTTATGCGGGCCCGGATCTGGGGCCAGCACGTGAGGGCGGGCGGGAGAAGAGCCGAGAGGGAATCCACCTGCACCCAAAGAAGAAGTAAGGGGCCGAGAAGAGCCCGAGCAACCCTGAATGGCGAATGTTCGGAGAACTTACCCAAGGGCCACACCGTCTTGCGCAAGTTATGGTTGCTGAAGAGGACGTCGAACATCCGCTCCCTCGAAGGAATCGCCAGCAGAGCCTTCGCCGTCTGCAGCTCAGCGGCAGTTGGGTCACCCAGATCAAGGATGACCGCGCCGGCCGCTCCCCAACGAATCGGGAAAGGTACACTCGACGGGAACACGACAAATACGTACTCCCCCTTCCAACGCTTCAGGGAACTCGGCAGCCCCAACACAAGGATCATCTTCGGGCGGGCGCTGATGTAAATCCACGCCCCCGACTGGTGATGACTCATGCGGTAGAACTGGGCGAAGAGACGGAGGGAGGGCACCACTCCCCTCAGCATGCAGACGACGACGAACCCGACGAGGAGCCCGATGGCGTTGGGGCAGAATTGGCACAAGCCCACGTTGTGGGCTTGAAGGAACTCAATGATAAAGGGGTGGAGCCGGAAACGGAGCCCGTAGCGGAAGCACTTCTCGTACACTCCAACCTCGTTGGGACCGGGAAGGCAGATCTGCTCGTCGGACCCAGGAGCACGAGCCGAGTAAGGCGGAAGAAGGTAGGCGGAGCGCATACTCCCGATGGTGGTGGCACAGACCGACGAAGGCCACGCTAAGACATCTGGAGGCACCCCTGAAAGTTCGCCCCGGTGCCGACGAATCACCGAAGGAGGACTACCCGTCAGGTTAGGAGTGGCGTCACGCTCCGGTCGACCTGAACCAGTGGCAGAGGAAGACGACATGGGGCAGAGCTCGGGCAGGATCAAGATCAACACAAAGAAGAGGATGACGGGATGGCGGCTCACAACCCACCCAGCTTCTCTACCAAAGACGACCCCGTGAACGGTGGGGATAAACCCGCAGTTACACATGGCAACATCAGGGGACCGACGGCGCTTTGGAACCCGCGTCTTAAAATTATCGAACAGACCGACTCATGATGACGCCCAATTAATGAATCAGCTTCGACTGACGAGCCTGTCGAAATCGGCGGAAGTCACATCGGCCGAGCCGAACCGGCCGAGGCCGATCGACCCGACCAATGGGGGAAATTGTTACGCCTATTTGGCCGAAGCCTGATAGACACGAGCCCAGAAACCCGACTACCGATCAGAAGTCCATCTACGAGATCGGGCCCGCCCGACAAAGCCCCCTAGAGGGCCCCCGAACGTCGATCCGACCCGACCCCGAAAATGCGCGAGTCACTCACCCACTCCAGCGATAACCGTTCCCCCAGGCCCGCTGCCACTTAATAGCCGTTATAGGGAGGTGCTGGCATGGCGCGGGGAGCGGCGATGGGGAGGCGGATTGAGGGGGCACGATTGGGGGCGGACGAGGGGCGTGGGTCATGGGTGATCGCGACGAGAGGCCTATAAAGGGGCTAGAAGGACGACTGGACAAAGGACCGCATCTCAGGTAACAAAACCTAAGGTACTCCGTCAACGACCTAGTTCCCCCACTTCATCTCCTTCCCCCCGCTCGCGTCGGAGGACGTCGTTCCGATCTCTTCTCGAGTCGAACCGTCCCCGCCGAGCCTCCTCTTTCAGATCATCATCTGACTTAGGCATCAGAGGGGATTTGGCCGGAACCAAGGTCCGGCCCCCCTGACGAGTGTTCTCATCTGTTCAGGAAGACGTTAGATCCAAGTGCCGAGGCTTCCCCTCGGCTCCGCGCTGGCCGCGCATCAAGCGAGGCGTCCGAGGCTACCCCTCGTCGTCCGACCGACCGAGGCCGAGTGCACCCATCCGAGCCGAGGCTTCCCCTCAGCTCCGCGTCGGTCGCACGCCAAGCCAAGACGCCGAGGCTTCCCCTCGTCGCCTGACCGTCCGAGGCCGAGCACCTCACACCGGGCCGAGGCTTCCCCTAAGGCCCCCAGAGGCCGAGGATCCAGACCCGGCCCAGCTGACGTGCTCTGCGTCGACTGCATCTCCGATTCGCACCGCGTCTACATGTGCTCGACGCTACCATGGGACCCAAATCGGCCCCTTGACCACGTTGACCAGGTAGTCCACGGTCAACGATTTTGTAGTGAGAAAACACTCTGAAACAGGTGTTAAAACTAGCTTCTTTCCTCATTAACATGTCTTATTATGCAAAAATGTGTAGTTTTTCAGTAGCCTTGCCAAATAAAGTTAGCATGTTTATTCAAGTTCACATGATACATAAGTGGGAGAGCTAGCAAGCATGCTTAATTTACCTTGTCATGGTTTAAGTTGCATGTTCCTTGTTAAAATTGTTGTGGTTTGAGCTAACTTGCGGTTTTAGTTGTATGTCCATCATTCAATTGTTAGTAGCTCGAATTAACTTGTTCGCATGTTCATGGTTTTGTGGCAAGGTTGTACAAGGGATCCCTAACTAATCTCCCCTTTAAAGTTGCATTTTGGTGGAAAATGGATTGTTAAAGTCATATGTCTCAATTCATAGTTCTCTTAACTAAAGGTAGCCTCTTTAATAGCATCTTGATATGTTTCCATGCATCTTAGGTTAAATTTAGTAGCCTTTTTACGTAAACATGAGATTGTGTCAATGTTGCATTCTTCAAGTAGGTTTTAAAGTTGGTAGCCTAATTTTAAGCTTGTACCTAAATGTTGCATGTGGAATGATTAATGATGTTTCATGGGAGATGGCTTATGTTGCAAAAGATTCCTAATGAAGTTATGTTTGTGTTTTGGAGAATTCTTGATGTAAATGGAAAATGGTGTAGGTTGCATGGAGTTGGAGTATGTTGTGTATCATGCAAGAAGAATGGTGTATGGTGCACAAGGAAGGATTATGAAAAAGGGTCCATGTTGCTAGCGCGGTACACTTACACTCCTGACGGGCTAGCTCGACGGGGAGTGTAGAGTTGTACTCGAGACTCCTGACGGGCTAGCGTGACGGGGAGTCCTCTTTTGCTCTCCCACAGTTGGGAGAGGTACAGTCCCATATGTCATATTCGATATTAGGATTCCAGGACGCTAACCAAGGAACTAACCGTTAACCATTATTACTTTTGTAGCATTGGTAAGTGTTGTTTACTCGTGTTTGCTTTACTTGTAGTTCTTTTATGGCGTATACTATTACTATACACCTTGCCTATTGCATGTGCACCTCTTACTCACACTTGTGTACTTTTAGCTGCCCGTCTCTTTACTTTAATGATATAGTATCATTACTAGTAGTTGTACATATACTTAAATGTTTTAAATTTGCAATGTGTATGTCTTATTTCCTTTGCCTGCTGAATTCGTGTTTTTCCTTCATGCCTTGCATTATATTATGATTAAAACAACACCCCCAAAATTAATATTTACCTGCGCAAGTTGGGATTCCTACTTGGACATGCTTTGACATGCTCCAATTTGTGGTTTCAGGTTTATGGAGCTGGAGGCAGGGAGATGAAATTAGAGTTATGATTGAGGAGCTTGGGTTGTGAGTTGAGTGTATGATTGGGTGGTGAGGAGAAAGGAGAGATAGAGAGACTTGTACTCTTGGGGTTTTGCTTTGTGTAGAGTGAGATTTGTATAAATATGGATGTACAATGGTTATTGGATATATAAAAGTTTGTCCCTTGGTTGTCTCTGAGTTTGTGTTCTCTGGATATCATAATGTTGTTCATATTTGTGTTTATTTGTGGAACGTTACATGTAATACCCCAGCAGTGCGCAGTGGACCTGCTTTGAATTTTCTTTCTTTTGTAATTCCCTATGTAACGCTCGCTACTCTGGGAAAACCTAGGACGGATCCTGGGGAGCGGGGCGTTATACATTGCCCTATGTCCACCCCGAAAGCAAATACTAGATTAATATGTTACCAGGTACAACTACAATGAGCTAGATTCCCAACTCAACTCTCACCTAGTTCGTACGCGCTCTCCAAAGTGCTCAACACTATCAACCTAGTAAATGCTCTCTCTCTCTCTACGAGCCCCAACTCGTCAAGACCCTCTTGTCTAGCCCCACTAGACAAGACCCAAGAAACTCACATGGTAAAGTTTTCCCCACAGAGATCGCTACACTACTACACAAATATGATAATAAAGTGTTCAAAAAATCTCAGTTCGTGTCCGTGTAGTTGTCTCTGTCAATCAGTACAGGTCAGATACAATCTGACGTGATGTAGTCGTCGCAGTCTCGATCTGCAACTCAAGTTGCAGCTTTAGCACCCGCAATGTGTGGACTCCCCTTCAAGCTTGCTCTCGGCCTTGGCACTCCCTCTTGGATGCTTGTTGATCTCGGCAATGGTGCTTGGGCACTTCTTTATATGTCGGCAATATTGTAGCTTGGATGTTTGGCCCGGTCTGCACTCAAGATGGCATGGTCAAGGAAGGGTCTGCAGATTGGTCGACAACACAATGGGATTTGCGTGTGCAGCTTGTGTCTGTGCTTCTACACTTTTTGTTTCATGTTGCATACAAAAAAAACAAAGTGCAGGTTTTTTAATAACTTGAATCAAACAAAAACCACTAACCTCATGCAACCTGATTGGTATCTCTTCCTTCAAAATTCTCCACTCAATTCATTTTAATCTGGCTTGCAACTGTGAGTCCCTGCAAACAAACAAAAAGCAAATTAGTGGAGAATCAATTCTAAAAATAAATGAACAAAAAAAGCTCATGAATTTGTTTTGGCCTTGTGTTCATTGGTTGTGTGCGGCCTTTCTCCTTTTTTCACTTGATGATGGCTTTGTTGCTCCTTCTCTTGACCTGCTATCTCTTTGTAGCCACACACATGATTTTTTGGAGAGTTGAAAAAATTAGGCCGGCCCTTTCTTGGTGCCTTGTGGCTTGGAGCTTAATTGAGGGTCAAAGTTTGCGGCTTGGACCATGTGAACTTGTGGCTAGGATGCTTGAGGCTAGATGATTATCAACTAGGTGGTTGGCCTTCAAGCTTACGACAAAGGAGATGATAATGCTTGCTAATTGCGGCAATAGGATTCAAAGCTTGGGAATTATTTCGGCATTAGAGGGGGTGCTTTGAAGCTTGGAGATTTTTTGTATTGGCCGCATGATTCTCTTGGTATTTTGGAGAGGGTTTATATAGATGTTGGGATGAGAGGTCATAGGATCAAATAGAATCCCCTAATAGAAGGAATATGAAGTTTGAATTGTATTCTATTTGGATTTGATTTGATCTCATTGTAATTCATTTGGATTGGAATCAAATAAGATATGAATTTTGAATAGGATTTGAATTAATCTCCAATTGATTTAGAGTGAGATCTCTCCTAATCTTTGACTCATTGCAATTGCACATAAAATCACTTTGACCAAGTCTTCTTTGGAGAATTTACGAGCTTGCCACTCCTGAAAACACTTAGCACACACCTTAGAATATTCACACACGTTTGTTATCATCAAATAAGAAGTCCTAGATCGTTGCATTCAACAGTTGGCTTTCTCAAATAATTTATTAAATGAATAACATTTTTTATATAATTGTAAATATACAAAGCTTTATCATATAAGCATAAATCCTTAGGAATCCATATAGAATGTGTAGTGGATTTCCTAGAAGATGTTACAAAGCTTGTCTTATTTGTAGAAATATTATTCAAAGAATTAGAAGAATTTATTTTCTTTGAATCCATAAATATATGCATCTTCTTTTTAGGATCATCAACATTTACAAATACATCAAATGTGGGTGAATTTTTATAACCCAAACCTTGTCGATGATTTATTGGATGTTGTACCTTAGTAATTCATCAAGATTATCCTTTCCTTTATTAAATTTATTTACATTAATAGTCATTTCATCATATTTCAATTTTAAAGAAGAAATACTATTATCTAAGTCAGAAATGTGGGAAAGCATTTCATGATTATTAGATTTGAGACTCTCATTTTATTGTATTAAATTAGTATTATGAGAAGACCAGGGTTCCTTCTCATTTCTAATTACATCTAATGATACCGATGAAGAGATTAATTCTTGATTAGTAATAATTAATGCCTTTTGTTGTGCATTAATCTTTTTAAATCTTATAAATAACTCAGTAAAGGCATCTAATAATTCATCATTATCTAATTGACTTACCTCATTATCATTTTTAGCCAAAAAGCAGATGTGGGCATTTTCTTCATTTATTTGTTCATTATTATCTTCTTCTTCAGAGGATGAAGAATCCCAAGTGGCTTCTAGTGCTTTCTTTTTCTTTTTGAACTTCCTTTCCCACTTGGAATTGTTGAAAGTTATCTCTTTTGGTTTTAGGAGTGGACAATCCTTTTTCATATGTCCAGGCCTGTTACAATTAAAACATAACGTGGCATCAGTAGTTTTAGATTTCAAATTCTAATACTTACCTCGGCATAGGAACTTTTTGAAGTTTCTGGTAAGTAGTGCCACATCGTCGTCATCTATGTCTGAATCATCGGTGTCGGATGATGCATTGAATGCAAGAACTTTCTTCTTTGAATATGATTGTTATTTGTGATTTGAAGTTGTACTTCATATGCCATTAAGTTACCAATGAGACTCTCAACAATGAGAGTTGACAAGTCATTGGCTTCTTCTATGGCTGTTGTCTTCTTATTTCATTTTAGTGTTAAGGCATGAAGGATCTTCCTAATTTGTTCAGTTTGAGTATAAACTTTACCAATAGCAATTAAAGAGTTGGTTAGGTCGGTGAATCTAGATATAATCTCTCAAATTGTCTCATTCTCATTCATCTTAAATAACTCAAAATGTGAACAAGAACAGAAATTTTAGTTTCCTTAACTTTATTAGTTCCTTCATGTGTTACCTCGAGTGTATGCCAGATTTCATATGTTGATTTGGCCAGGGAAACTCGATTGAACTCATTCTTTCCATTGCGCAAAAAAGTGCATTCATGGCCTTAGAGTTGTGGGTTGCAGCAGCTTTGTCAACTGCGATCCATTGGGCGTAAGGAGTTGTAGGCTTCTCGTATTGGGTTTCCAACATGTTCCAAAGTTCATAGTTAATGCTTTGAAAATAGATCATCATCCTCTTATTCCAATAGGAGTAGTTGGAACCATTGAATTGTGGAGGCCTTGTAGTAGACTGCCCTTCTGGAAATTGTGATGAAGAAGTTGAATTGTTCGTCGGATAGGTGTAGGCCATCTTAACCATGCTCTGATACCAAATGTTAGATCTCCTGGCACACCAAATACACTAGGGGAATGAATAGTGTGTATCACGACGAAATTGAAAAATTAGAAGTTAATAAAAATTTGCAATAAAAGTACGGAAGTAAATTATCACAATCTAGAGAATAAGCAAATGCAAACACCAAGATTTATCATGGTTCAGATCCTTGTGATCCTACGTATAGTCCTCTACCCCCTAGAGATTTTTAATCCACTCTAACCACTTGCTCCCCGCAAGCAAACAACATACAAAGATACCAACACTCACCGTGTTGCAAACTTGTACAATCTCTTCAACAAGAGATTCACCAAATAAAGAGAAAAGGTAAAGAAACAATATCACATATAACCTTAATAATGTAGGAATGTAATTGCAAGGAAGGTGATGGTATCTCCAAGGTTTCTTGCTGAGAAAATGTAATAGAACACACTTGTAAATGGACTTTCTATTGAGGCAAAATTTCTACAGAGGTTCCCCAAAGAAAATCTGAAAATAACTCTTTTTTAGAGTGAGAAAGAGAACTTAAGAATGAGAGAGTGTGAATAATTTTGCGTAAAAATACCGAGGGTTTGGGGTCTATTTATAGGCCAAAGGAACCCCAAAGAATAGTTTAACACCTGCCCAAAACGGTTTTAAAAACTGAACCGTTTTTCTAAAAGTTGGTCGACTAATAAAAGTTGTTGGTCGACTAATTTTTGTTGCTAAACTGGGATATGACCGTTGTATTGAATTTTGACGAAAGGACAATGAAAACTGTCATAATTATATCTGTTGATGGTAGTTAAAACTGCCATTGGTTGACTACAAAGCTTAAAAGATAACCAACAAAAAAACTGTCAGAATAGCTGCTAGAATAACTATTTGGATAACTGCCTGGTCGACTAGAAAATGTTATTGGTCGACTATGATCAAAAACTTAAAAAAATTGTATAAACATGATTCTTATGACTACAAATGTGATTTGATCACAAATAATAATCTTGTGAAAATAAGTGAAAATCAATTAGTCGACCAGAATAATGTGTTAGTCGACTAAAAAAGGCTATGACTTAGTCGTTTGAGGAAGGACCCTAAAGGACTAAGATATATCATCATTAAGGCTTTTACATTCTAAGTATATGCACGAATAAAAGTAAAAATTACATCATTTTTTGCAAGATACAAACTATTCATTTGTTAAGCTTTGTTGTGATTTTGATGCTTCTTACAATATATGGTGACGTGATGATTGTCTTATCTGAAAAATGTTGAACTTTGAAGTCTGCATATATATAGTTACTATATACATGTATATAAATATTTGTATTATCAAAAACTTTATGAGAAGAAAACTTTACATTTCCAACGCCCGAGAGGGGAAATTTTTCATATCGCTATGAAATCCTTTGCGAATGATGATTAAAGGCATCGCCTTTGGTTGATTTGATTGTTCATTTCTGGCCAGATGAGTAGTCTAATTAACCTAGAGAATTTGAATCATGATTAATGCTTGTCCTAATGAAATCACAACTTCAACTTGTTCCCTCATTGCTTGCTTATTAAACCATCTTCTTGTGTTAATTGTAGGATAACTGCGTTAATTTTAAAGCCTTGCAATTAACATCTCACCTTTTAAAGGTGCTCAATTTCTCGTTCAATCATTCACGCCGTTGATTTCGAACTACGATAATATTCACAAGTTGTCCTTGATGTTTGACTCTGGACTTCCATGTTTTACAACTTGACAGCTCCTTTACTTGGGATTGAGCACTTTGTTTTGAGCTGCGTCAGGGGATTGAATAGTGTTAACAAAAATGATCGCTTAATTAAAAATTACTCCTTCTAGTATGCTTAAGTCTCATATGAAAATTTCTTTACCATGTACTTAGTCAACAACTCAAGATACTGGCAATATAAATGCACATCGAAAATTTAAACAACACTGCAAGTAAAAAGAGTAAATAAATAGAGGCAATGAATCAAACACAAATAAGCATGATATACACTGGTTCGGCCAACCCTAGGCATACTCCAGCAGCAATTACTAAACAAGCTCCCAGCCGAGCGCAACTTGCCTCAACAATTGTACAACCAACTCCTTCGCACCACTAGAGGGTTACAACAATTACATTACCTCTAGTAAGAGTTTCCAACAGCCAATACAATTACAACAATTACAACCAAGTAATTTACTCACCACCACACCCTTATGTGGATTTTACAAACATCTTTTGAAGATGAATACAATTTGTTACTATATCCAATTGATTGAAGCTCAAGTATATATAGTGTGGCTATAAGAATACTGTTAATCTCTAGAAAAATAAAGATTAAAACTTGAAGATCAAGAAGAAAGCTTGGTACAATCTCAAAGAAGTCAAAATTAAGCTTGAGAGAATGAAATCAAGGATGGCCAAAAGAACTTTACTTAAAAGCTTTTGTGAAGGAAGAAAACTTTGGCATAATTAAAACTCTTAGAAGGGCTTGGCGAAGGCTTAAAAATGCTTTTAAAACTCTTAAAAATTGCTCAATAGTTCTTATAAAATACCTCATCCAACTCCCCTTAAATAGGGATGAATTTTGTCTAAGAAAGATTCTCTAAAAAGCCCTTACAGTGTCTCTCTAACGGCTAAATAAAAAAAAATCAAACACAGCCGCTAGTAGTCGACTACAGTACTCCTAGTAGTCGACCCATGTCCCGAAGTCGACTCTCAAGAAAAACAAAAAGTGACCTAAGTCTTTGTTTGCCAGTAGTCGACTCCAACTGTCCTTGGAGTCAACTCCTTTGCTGATATGCATATTTCTATTAGAAAAGAGTATGATACTCACTCTAAATGATTTTAAAACATTTTCAAATTATTTTTGTGAGTTTAAAACATTATTCTAAGTATGCAGAGCTTTAATCTAAAGGTCTACAATGAATCTAAGACATGAATAAAAATTACATCATTAATACCATACTCTTGGGCTCATGATGTAGCTTTGGCTCATGATTCTTAAATTTGGATTGCCTCTGAGTAAGCTTTCTCCACACATTCTCGATGACCATATACTCCAAATTTGATTGTTTTCAATTCCTTGAGCAACCTTCATTGGTCAACATACTTCCATTGCTTTGAACTCATTCTTTGAAATAATCGTTATACCTACACATATTAATCTGATTAGTACCCATCATTTGTTTAATCATCATCAAAACTATATTAGGGGTGTCTCAATACCAAACACTCTTCTCCTTTTTGATGATGACAAACAAATGATATAAAATATAGAGCAATATGAAATTTAAAAACATTATACTTACCCACCCTACATTGATGCATGGTGTTAAAAATTTACTTTGAACTCCTCATATATCCTTGCATGTTAGAATAAGCACAAATCCATATTATACCATTATAAGCATGTATATGAGTTCAAGCATAACCAAGAGTATATGAATAAAATGTCTAACCAAGAGTAACTCAACATATTATGAAGTTCTCCCACTATATCATATTTTATATGCATACATTACTTTTCCCCCTTGGCATCATTAAAAAGGTAGGCGCCAAACAAAGTCATGCATATCATGATAAAAAGAAATAGTGAGAGATAATCAATAAGGGGGCATATCACAATATGTTGAATTTTATGAACAATGAAACTTAACTCAACAAGGGTGACTCAATATCTCCATAATTTTCTCAAGAGTCATGCAATAAAATCTCTTGTGAACCAAGCTTTCAAACTGAATAACCTTCAATAATACAAGTGTTATGACAATGTGTACATGCAAAAAAATATGTGATCTAATGATGAGACATAATATGTGGGTTACATTGAGGAAAAAGTGATAGAAACCAAAATGATGTCAAGTCCCATGAATTGAGATAAACATGAGATACCTAGAATATTAACTGTTGCATCTGGATCTAAGCATGGGGGAAAATAGGCTAATAAAAATATTCGTTCAACCCACACGAAATCACAGGCAGTTATAGCAGATGCAGAATAAATAAAAAGCAATCACAAAGTGCACAACAGATTTACCCTGGTTCGATCGTCCCCACGACCTACGTCCAGCCCCGAAAGCAAATACTAGATTAATATGTTATCTGGTACAACTACAATAAGCTAGAGCCCCAACTCATCTCTCACCTAGTTTGTACGCACTCCCTAAAGTGCTCAACACTATCAACCTAGTAAGACGCTCTCTCTCTTGACGAGTCCTAACTCGTCAAGACCCTCTTGTCTGTTAGGTATTGGTGTTTCATACCAATCTTATTTTGATGATGATCACAACATTATGTTGTTGCTAATGACTCTCATATTTTAGTCTCACAGTTTCATTCCTAGAATATCTTTCTTGGAGACTAATCACTTGGTGCAAGGGTGGACATCAAGTGGAAAAGAGCCAAAGCTTGGACTCAAGGAGTGCCAAAGCTTGGAGATGATGGAGAGCAATCAAGGCATCAAGATTGAAGACTTAGACTCTAAGGAAAGTAATGTAATCCATATAATATTTACTTTATTTCTTCTCTATCTTTTGAGTCTAGGTTAATGTAATGCCTTGTTAGATGGTTTACTCATTCATGCATATGCATTTAACCATCTTAGCGAGCCTTAGGATTATCATAGAATCCAACCCAATAGGTTCACTTTGTCCAAAGACTCATTTGGAGTCTCTGGCTTTCCATCAGTCGCCTCTTGAAGGAAACACAGTCGACTGGATGATTTCCAGTCGCCTGTAGATCATTCTACAGTCGCCTGATATGCACAGCTCAAGTCAACATTTCAATTGACTCAAACTTGAGCTTTACGCATAGTCGACTACTAGTCAGTTTACAGTCGACTGTATATTTACAGTCGCTTGTAGATTGGTCATCAGTCGCCTGAGTAGCATACGTACAATCTCTGCATCTGTCTGTCGTTTCTCCATCTTATACATCAGACGACTGATTAAGGTTTTACAGTCGCCTGACTAATAGACAGTCGACAGTATTATTAACATCAGTCGCCTGTGTGCTTATCTAGAGAAAGAGTGCATCGCTCTGTTTTATTCCATCCCCTGCAGCAGTTGCCTGCTGAAGGATTAACATGTGCCTGTCCTGTTTACAGTCGACTCTATCGACTTCATCAGTCGATTATCCTGGCTCAGATTATAGCCGTTGGATTTTTTCTAGTCGTTGATCAGTCGACTGTCTTTTGATCATCAGTCGACTGTTCCTGTCCTTTTCGCCCAGTTTCTAGCCATTGCAGAATTGATTCTTTGGCTGTTTTCTTAGGTTTTGGGGTTTGATATAGGGTTCCTATAAATATGAGTGTGCTTCCATCTCTTATACTTCTTGATGCTATTGAATATCTCAAGAGATCTATAAGCCACTCTCAAACTCCCTCAATTCCCTCTCAAGAGCTCTCATTCATCTTCATTAATTGAAGTCCAGCTCAAGGGAATTCATCCAAGTGCTCTCAAGCATATCTCAACACTTGGAGATCCTCTTCCATGCCTTGCATCCATTTATGAGTAAGCATCTCAAGGCATAGGTAAGAGTATTTATTATACTTGGTGAATTTGTAACACTAATTCTCTTTGTGGGAATTAGTCTTTCTCTCTTTGTGGGAGTTTATCTCTTTGTAGGATTATGATATTCTCTTAGTGGGAATAACTCTCTTTGTGGGAGTAACTCTCTTTGTGGGAGTTTAGTGTCCTAGTGTAGGGCTAACCCAAATTCTCTGAGTGGAAGTTAGTGATTCTCTGTGTGGGAGTCTTGATCCTCGTGTAGGATTAGTTGGGTCCTTGTGTAGGGCATAAATCCTCTTTGTGGGGTATCTCCTTGTGAGATTTGTATTCACTTCTCTGTGTGGAAATATAGTGAATATTGGTATGGCTGGATGTATCCAAGTTTGGGAAACCAGGGTAAAACTTTGTGTTTGCGTTTGGATTGATTGTTCCTTTTAATTCCTCTTGCATTTATAATTCCGCATTTGCAAGTTTAATTTTAATTTAAAAATTTTATTGCCATTACACTATTCACCCCCCTCTAGTGTGGGTTGTTAGTATTGCACGGGTAAGGCGATCCTTACAATTGGTATCAGAGCGAGGTTAAAGCTACTGCAACGATGGCATTCAACGCAACATCCGCGTCTCATGAAGAAGGTCATTCAACCGACCAACCGCCGCTCTTCAACGAAACCAACTATCCAAGTTGGAGATCAGGATGATGGTCTACATGAAGGGTCACGACCTTTGGGATATTACGGAGTCGCCTTTTAAGGAGCCGACTTCACCCGCGGCGTCAAGAACTAAAGAGGAAAATGACTTGATCAGAGTCAATGCTAGGGCTATGAGTGTACTCCATTGCGCCCTCACTCCAGATGAGTTCGATCGAATCTCCATGTGCAAATCGGCCAAGGAATTTGGCATACTTTGGAGATTTCTCATGAAGTGCTTCTTCAGCATAAGGAGGATGTTCAACCGACCAAGCCCGAGAAGGAAAAGGGGGTTGCACTCCATGTTGAGAAGGAGTCATTCAAGTGGAAAAAGAAGTTCCAACAAGAAGCTCCGAGTGAAGAAGAAGATGATATTAGCGATGATGATTACATCGAGCTTGCCAAGCAATTCAAGAATTTCACGGCATTCCTCAAGGACAAACAAGGTATATCTTCGTCAAAGCTTGCCTCCCAGTCTAACAAGATAATTTGTTTTAATTGTGGAGGAAAAGGTCATCCTGCTACTGTATGTCCTTCCAAACCCACCAAAGATACCTATAAGGGTAAAGGGAAGTAATTTTGGAAAGGCAAGTCCGAAATCAAGAACCAAAAGAAGGGACTTATCCGTACTTTTGATGATTCCGATGTGGACACATCAAATGATGAAGATGAGGATGACAAGGAGCACGATCACAGGTGTTTCGTTGCGTTTGATGATTCTTCATCAACTTCCTCTAACTCTAGCGATGAAGAGATAGAGGCGTGGCTCAACTCCAAAGAAGAATGTTGCTTCATGGCTAATGGGGAAGAGTCTTCGTCAAGCTCAAGTGAGGAGGAAAGCGACGAGGAAGTCAAGGAGGAAAGCAATGAGGAAGCTGAGGAGGAAAAGCCATCCTATGAGGAGCTCGAATACCGCCTAAATGTGGCCTCCAATTTGGCAAGTAAGTGCATCGACTCATATAATAAGATGAAATCTAAACTTTATAAGGCTATGAGTAGGCTGCATGATTTAGAATCGTCAAGTGTAAATATTCATGATGAAATGCATGTTTGCGACACTAGTGAGAGAGACACACTACTCTCTCAAGTTAAGGAATTGAGCCTTACAAATGAAAAACTTGTTGCTCAAAACCTTAGCATAGAATCTCACATTCAACAACTTACGTTGAAATGTGAAGAGGAATCCCGTAAGCTCATAAGCTTTGTGCATTCTAGGGATTCACTCCACGATTTGTTGGAAAAACAACATCCGACAAATCAAAGAGGAGGTTTTGGTTATATTTAAAATGCGGTACCCAAACCCACCTCTAATTTCTCGTATGGTGCAAATACAAGAAATATTGCTAAAGCACCTAAGAAGAATCACCATGCTTTCTTGTACAACAATAACATCAACAAGAAGCATGTAGATCACGAGGTAATGAGGAAGAATGAAAAATCTTCATTTTTTGCTGAAGCAAAATCCTCATTCTTTGCATGCCAAGAAATTCGTTTCTACACCTAAGCATGCCACATCCACCCCTCTTGCAAAGGCAAAACCCTTGCCTAGGAAATCCTTGAGATTATGGATTCCCACACAGGTTAGTGTGCAAGAGAGCAATAGCTACATCAACTCTCTAGTTAGGGATGTGATCACCTCATGTGATTACATTAGGAAATCAAACTCCTCTTGGGTTTGGTTGCCTAATGTTTAGGTTCCTCACACATATGCATATTGCATGGGTATTGTGCTTGAATGTTTATTTGTAGCATACCCATTATTTATGTGTGTTTCATGATTTTGAAAATATTTTCAAACTTATTATTCATGAAAATGGGGACCTTGGGGTTTATTGACATGCATGCATTCTTGATCCATGTGTATGTCAATGGGTAGTTAATATGTTATATGTTTAAAATATTTTAAGACATATTTTAACTCTCATTTCGGAGGTTATTTGAGATCATTATTTACATTTGGTTATTTTTGTTCTCAAACCAAACCTCTTATTTATTGCCAACTTGTTTCAAGTTATATTTGTTTTGGCTTATTCTTTGTGTATCTTTGAAGCTTGATTTTTCCATATCTATTGCTTTGATACACTTTTGGCCCATGGCTCCAATATTGGTATTAGATCCTAGAAGTCAAAAGTCGACCATTTCTATGATCAAGGGGGAGAATGGGATAGTGAATTGATACCCACTAAATTCTTCAGTTTGGTATCATACATCTCTTCTTTTCTTGCATATTGTCACATCTTGGTTAAGATGACAAAAGGGGGATATATTTGATGTCCACCTTTTTGACGATGTCAAGGGGGAGATATATGCATTATGTAAATATATATGGCGAGATATATTCATATGCATATGTGGAGAGATATATCTATGGGTAGAGATATATGGGATTAGATAAACCTTTCATGTTTGCATGATATTATCTATTTCATTTGGTTTATGTAATCCATGCATATTATATGTCACCATGATCTTATTTGGTAGAATGAGTATTTACTATTGTGTAGCTCATTGTATAATTGGTGCATATAAGTAGGGGGAGCTCATTAGCATTGTGCTTTAATACTTTGTATTTTACATAATGTGTGTCATCATCAATAAGGGGGAGATTGTTGAGTATTGGTGTTTCATACCAATCTTATTTTAATGATGATCACAGCATTATGTTGTTGCTAATGACTCTCATGTTTTAGTCTCACAGTTTCATTCCTAGAATATCTTTCTTGGAGACTAATCACTTGATGCAAGGGTGGACATCAAGTGGAGAAGAGCCAAAGCTTGGACTCAAAGAGTGCCAAAGCTTGGAGATGATGAAGAACAATCAAGGCATCAAGATTGATGACTTAGACTCTAAGGAAAGCAATGTAATCCATGTAATATTTACTTTATTGCTTTCTCTCTCTTTTGAGTCTAGGTTAATGTAATGCCGTGTTAGATGGTTTACTCATTCATGCATATGCATTTAACCATCTTAGTGAGCCTTAGGATAATCATAGAATCCAACCCAATAGGTTCACTTTGTCCAAATACTCATTTGGAGTCTCTGGCTTTCCATCAGTCGCCTGCTGAAGGAAACACAGTCGACTGGGTGATTTCCAGTCGCCTGTAGATCCTTCTATAGTCGCCTGATATGCACAGCTCAAGTCAACATTTCAATTGACTCAAACTTGAGCTTTACACACAGTCGACTACTGGTCAGTTTACATTCGCCTGCAGATTGGTCATCAGTCGCCTGAGTAGCGTAAGTGCAATCTCTGCATCTCTCTGTCGTTTCTCCATCTTATACAGCAAACGACTGATTAAAATTTTACAGTCGCCTGACTAATAAAAAGTCGACTGTATTATTGACATCAGTCGTCTGTGTTCTTATCTGGAGAAAGAGTGCAGCTCTCTGTTTTATTCCATCACCTGAAGCATTTGCCTGCTGAAGGATTAACAGGCGCATGTCCTGTTTACAGTCGACGGTATCGACTTCATCAGCCGAATGTCCTGGCACAGATTATAGCCGTTGGATTTTTTTAGCCGTTGATCAGTCGACTGTCTTTTGATCTTCAGTCGACTATTCCTGTCATTTTCGCCCAGTTTCTAGTCATTGCAGAATTGATTCTTTGGCTATTTTCTTGGGGTTTGGGATTTGATATAGGGTTCCTATATATATGAGTGTGCTGCCATCTCTTATACTTCTTGATGCTATTGAATATCTCAAGAGATCTATAAGCCACTCTCAAACTCCCTCAATTCTCTCTCAAGAGCTCTCATTCATCTTTATGCATTGAAGTCCAGCTTAAGGGAATTCATCCAAGTGCTCTCAAGCGTATCTCAACACTTGGAGATCCTCTTCCATGCCTTGCATCCATTTATGAGTAAGCATCTCAAGGCATAGGTAAGAGTATTTGTTTTACTTGGTGAATTTGTAACACTAATTCTCTTTGTGGGAATTAGTCTTTCTCTCTTTGTGGGAGTTTATCTCTTTGTGGGATTAGGATATTCTCTTAGTGGGAGTAACTCTCTTTATGGGAGTAACTCTCTTTGTGGGAGTTTAGTGTCCTAGTGTAGGGCTAACCCTAATTCTCTGAGTGGGAGTTAGTGATTCTCTGTGTAGGAGTCTTGATCCTCGTGTAGGATTGGTTGGGTCCTTGTGTAGGGCATAAATCCTTTTTGTGGGGTATCTCCTTGTGAGATTTGTATTCACTTCTCTGTGTGGGAATATAGTGAATATTGGTGTGACTGGATGTACCCAAGTTTGGGGAACCAGGGTAAAACTTTGTGTTTGCGTTTGGTTTGATTGTGCCTTTTAATTCCTCATGTATTTATAATTCCACATTTGCAAGTTTAAGTTTAATTGGACAATTTTATTGCCATTACACTATTCACCCCACTCTAGTGTGTGTTGTTAGTATTGCAAGGGTAAGGCGATCCTTACAATTGGTATCAGAGCGAGGTTAAAGCTACTGCAACGATGGCATTCAATGCAACATCCGCGTCTCATGAAGAATGTCATTCAACCGTCCGGCCCCCGCTCTTCTACGGAACCAACTATCCAAGTTGGAAGATCAAGATGATGGTCTACATGAAGGGTCACGACCTTTGGGATATTACGGAGTCGCCTTTTGAGGAGCCGACTTCACCCGCGGCGTCAAGAACTAAAGAGGAGAAGGACTTGATCAGAGTCAATGCTAGGGCTATGTGTGTACTCCATTGCACACTCACTCTGGATGAGTTCGACCGAATCTCCATGTGCAAATCGGCCAACGGAATTTGGCATACTTTGGAGATTTCTCAGGAAGTGCTTCTTCAGCATATGGAGGAGGTTCAACCAACCAAGCCCGAGAAGGAAAAGGGGGTTGCACTCCATGTTGAGAAGGAGTCATTCAAGTGGAAAAAGAAGTTCCAAAAAGAAGCTCTGAGTGAAGAAGAAGATGATATTAGCGATGATGATTACATCGAGCTTGCCAAGAAATTCAAGAATTTCAAGGCATTCCTCAAGGATGAACAAGGTATATCTTCGTCAAAGTTTGCCTCCCAGTCTAACAAGCTTATTTGTTTCAATTGTAGAGGAAAAGGTCATCCTGCTACTGTATGTCCTTCCAAACCCACCAAAGATACCTATAAGGGTAAAGGGAAGTAATTTTGGTAAGGCAAGTCCGAAATCAAGAACCAAAAGAAGGGACTTATCCGTACTTTTGATGATTCCGATGTGGACACATCAAATGATGAAGATGAGGATGACAAGGATCATGATCACAGGTGTTTCGTTGCGATTGATGATTCTTCATCAACTTCCTCTAACTCTAGCGATGAAGAGATAGAGGCGTGGCTCAACTCCAAAGAAGAATGTTGCTTCATGGCTTATGGAAAAGAGTCTTCGTCAAGCTCAAGTGAGGAGGAAAGCGATGAGGAAGTCAAGGAGGAAAGCGATGAGGAAGCTGAGGAGGAAAAGCCATCCTATGAGGAGCTCGAATACCGCCTAAATGTGGCCTCCAATTTGGCAAGTAAGTGCATCGACTCATATGATAGGATGAAAGCTAAACTTGATAAGGCTATGAGTAGGCTGCATGATTTAGAATCGTCTAGTGTAAATATTCATGATGAAATGCATGTTTGCGACATTAGTGAGAGAGACACACTACTCTCTCAAGTTAAGGAATTGAGCCTTACAAATGAAAAACTTGTTGCTCAAAACCTTAGCTTAGAATCTCACATTCAACAACTTACGTTGAAATGTGAAAAGGAATCCCGTAAGCTCATAAGATTTGTGCATTCTAGGGATTCACTCCATGATTTGTTGGAAAAACAACATCCGGCAAATCATAGAGGAGGTTTGGGTTATATTCAAAATGTGGTACCCAAACCCACCTCTAATTTCTCTTTTGATGCAAATACAAGAAATATTGCTAAAGCACCTAAGAAGAATCACAATGATTTCTTGTACAACAATAACATCAACAAGAAGCATGTAGATCACGAGGTAATGAGGAAGAATGAAAAATCTTCATTTTTTTTGCTAAGAAGCAAAATCCTCATTCTTTGCATGCCAAGAAATTCGTTTCTACACCTAAGCATGTCACATTCACCCCTCTTGCAAAGGCAAAACCCTTGCCTAGGAAATCCTTGAGATTATGGATTCCCACTAAGGTTAGTGTGCAAGAGAGGGATAGCTACATCAACTCTCTAGTTAGGGATGTGATCACCTCATGTGATTACATTAGGAAATCAAACTCCTCTTAGGTTTTGTTGCCTAATGTTTAGGTTCCTCACACATATGCATATTGCATGGTATTGTGCTTGAATGTTTATTTGTTGCATACCCATTGTTTGTGTGTGTTTCATGATTTAGAAAATATTTTCAAACTTATTTTTCTTGAAAATGGGGACCTTGGGGTTTATTGACATGCATGCATTCTTGATCCATGTGTATGTCAATGGGTAGTTAATATGTTATATGTTTAAAATATTTTAAGACATATTTTAACTCTCATTTCAGATGTTATTTGAGATCATTATTTACATTTGGTTATTTTTTATCTCAAACCAAACCTCTTGTTTATTGCCAACTTGTTTCATGTTATATTTGTTTTGGTAATATTCTTTGTGTATCTTTGAAGCTTGATTTTTCCATATCTATTGCTTTGATACACTTTTGGCCCATGGCTCCAATATTGGTATTAGATCCTAGAAGTCAAAAGGTGATGATTTCTATGATCAAGGGGGAGAATGGGATAGTGAATTGATACCCACTAAATTCTTCAATTTGGTATCATACATCTCTTCTTTTCTTGCATATTGTCACATCTTGGTTAAGATGACAAAGGGGGATATATTTGATGTCCACCTTTTTGACGATGTCAAGGGGGAGAGATATATGCATTATGTAAATATATATGTGGAGATATATTCATATGCATATAGGGAGAGATATATCTATGGGGAGAGATATATGGGATTAGATAAACCTTTTATGTTTGCATGATATTATCTATTTCATTTGGTTTATGTAATCCATGCCTATTATCTGTCACCATGATCTTATTTGGTATTGTGAGTATTTACTATTGTGTAGCTCATTGTATAATTGGTGCATATGAGTAGGGGGAACTCATTAGTATTGTGCTTTAATACTTTGTATTTTACATAATGTGTGTCATCATCAAAAAGAGGGAGATTGTTGAGTATTGGTGTTTCATACCAATCTTATTTTGATGATGATCACAACATTATGTTGTTGCTAATGACTCTCATGTTTTAGTCTCACAGTTTCATTCCGAGAATATCTTTCTTGGAGACTAATCACTTGGTGCAAGGGTGGACATCAAGTGGAGAAGAGCCAAAGCTTGGACTCAAGGAGTGCCAAAGCTTGGAGATGATGAAGAGCAATCAAGGCATCAAGATTGAAGACTTAGACTCTAAGGAAAGCAATGTAATCCATGTAATATTTACTTTATTGCTTTCGCTCTCTTTTGAGTCTAGGTTAATGTAATGCCTTGTTAGATGGTTTACTCATTCATGCATATGCATTTAACCATCTAAGTGAGCCTTAGGATTATCATAGAATCCAACCCAATAGGTTAACTTTGTCCATAGACTCATTTGGAGTCTCTGGCTTTCCATCAGTCGCCTGCTGAAGGAAACACAGTCGACTGGGTGATTTCCAGTCGCCTGTAGATCCTTCTACAGTCGCCTGATATGCACAGCTCAAGTCAACATTTCAATTGACTCAAACTTGAGCTTTACGCACAGTCGACTACTGGTCAGTTTACAGTCGCATGTATATTAACAGTCGCCTGTAGATTGGTCATCAGTCGCCTGAGTAGCGTAAGTGCAATCTCTGCATCTCTCTATCGTTTCTCCATCTTATATAGCAGACGACTGATTAAGGTTTTACAGTCGTCTGACTAATAGACAGTTGACTATATTATTGACATCAGTCGCATGTGTGCTTATCTGGAGAAAGAGTGCAGCTCTCTGTTTTATTCCATCACCTGCAGCAGTCGCCTGCTGAAGGATTAACAGGCGCCTGTCCTGTTTACAGTTGACTGTATCGACTTCATCAGTCGACTGTCCTGGCTCAGATTATAGCCGTTGGATTTTTTCTAGCCGTTGATCAGTCGACTGTCTTTTGATCATCAGTCGATTGTTCCTGTCGTTTTCGCCCAGTTTCTAGCCGTTGCAGAATTGATTCTTTGGCTGTTTTCTTTGGTTTTGGGGTTTGATATAGGGTTCCTATATTTATGAGTGTGCTGCCATCTCTTATACTTCTTGATGCTATTGAATATATCAAGAGATCTATAAGCCACTCTCAAACTCCCTCAATTCCCTCTCAAGAGCTCTCATTCAACTTCATGCATTGAAGTCCAGCTCAAGGGAATTCATCCAAGTGCTCTCAAGCATATCTCACCACTTGGAGATCCTCTTCCATGCATTGCATCCATTTATGAGTAAGCATCTCAAGGCATAGGTAAGAGTATTTATTTTACTTGGTGAATTTGTAACACTAATTCTCTTTGTGGGAATTAGTCTTTCTCTTTTTGTGGGAGTTTATCTCTTTGTGGGATTAGGATATTCTCTTAGTGGGAATAACTCTCTTTGTGGGAGTAACTCTCTTTGTTAGAGTTTAGTGGCCTAGAGTAGGGCTAACCCTAATTCTCTGAGTGGGAGTTAGTGATTCTCTGTGTGAGAGTCTTGATCCTCGTGTAGGACTGGGGTCCTTGTGTAGGGCAAAAATCCTATTTGTAGGGTATCTCCTTGTGAGATTTGTATTCACTTCTCTGTGTGGGAATATAGTGAATATTGGTGTGGCTGGATGTACCCAAGTTTGGGGAACCAGGGTAAAACTTTGTGTTTGCGTTTGGATTGATTGTGCCTTTTAATTCCTCTTGCATTTATAATTCCGCATTTGCAATTTTAATTTTAATTGGACAATTTTATAGCCATTACACTATTCACCCCCCTCTAGTGTGTATTGTTAGTATTGCAAGGGTAAGGTGATCCTTACAATTGGTATCAGAGCGAGGTTAAAGCTACTGCAATGATGGCATTCAACGCAACATCCGCGTCTCATGAAGAAGGTCATTCAACCGTCCGACCCCCGCTCTTCAACGGAACCAACTATCCAAGTTGGAAGATCAGGATGATGGTCTACATGAAGGGTCATGACCTTTGGGATATTATCGAGTCGCCTTTTGAGGAGCCGACTTCACCCGCAGCGTCAAGAACTAAAGAGGAGAAGGACTTGATCAGAGTCAATGCTAGGGCTATGTGTGTACTCCATTACGCCCTTACTCTGGATGAGTTCGACTGAATCTTCATGTGCAAACCGACCAACGGAATTTGGCATACTTTGGAGATTTCTCGTGAAGTGCTTCTTCAGCATAAGGAGGAGGTTCAACCAACCAAGCCAGAGAAGGAAAAGGGGGTTGCACTCCATGTTGAGAAGAAATCATTCAAGTGGAAAAAGAAGTTCCAACAAGAAGCTCCGAGTGAAGAAGAAGAAGATATTAGTGATGATGATTACATCGAGCTTGCGAAGCAATTCAAGAATTTCAAGGCATTCCTCAAGGACAAATAAGGTATATCTTCGTCAAAGTTTTCCTCCCAGTCTAACAAGCTTATTTGTTTTAATTGTGGAGGAAAAGGTCATCCTGCTACTGTATGTCCTTCCAAACCCACCAAAGATACCTATAAGGGTAAAGGGAAGAAATTTTGGAAAGGCAAGTCCGAAATCAAGAACCAAAAGAAGGGACTTATCTGTACTTTTGATGATTCCGATGTGGACACATCAAATGATGAAGATGAGGATGACAATGAGCACGATCGCAGGTGTTTCATTGCGTTTGATGATTCTTCATCAACTTCATCTAACTCTAGCGATGAAGAGATAGAGGCGTGGCTCAACTCCAAAGAAGAATGTTGCTTCATGGCTAATGGGAAAGAGTCTTCATCAAGCTCAAGTGAGGAGGAAAGCGATGAGGAAGTCAAGGAGGAAAGCGATGAGGAAGCTTGGAGATGATGGAGAGCAATCAAGGCATCAAGATTGAAGACTTAGACTCTAAGGAAAGCAATGTAATCCATGTAATATTTATTTTATTGCTTTCTCTCGCTTTTGAGTCTAGGTTAATGTAATGCCTTGTTAGATGGTTTACTCATTCATGCATATGCATTTAACCATCTTAGTGAGCCTTAGGATTATCATAGAATCTAACCCAATAGGTTCACTTTGTCCAAAGACTCATTTGGAGTCTCTGGCTTTCCATCAGTCGCCTGCTGAAGGAAACACAGTCGACTGGGTGATTTCCAGTCGCCTGTAGATTCTTCTACAGTCACCTGATATGCATAGCTCAAGTCAACATTTCAATTGACTCAAACTTGAGCTTTACGCACAGTAGACTACTGGTCAGTTTATATTCGCCTGTATATTTACAGTCGCCTGTAGATTGGTCATCAGTCGCCTGAGTAGCGTAAGTGCAATCTCTGCATCTCTCTGTTGTTTCTCCATCTTATACAGCAGACGACTGATTAAGGTTTAACAGTCGCCTGACTAATAGACAGTCGACTGTATTATTGACATCAGTCGCCTGTGTGCTTATCTGGAGAAAGAGTGCAGCTTTCTGTTTTATTCCATCACCTGCAGCAGTCGCCTGCTGAAGGATTAACAGGAGCCTGTCCTGTTTAAAGTCGACTGTATCGACTTCATCAATCGACTGTCCTGGCTCAGATTATAGCCGTTGGATTTTTTTAGCCGTTGATCAGTCGACTGTCTTTTAATCATCAGTCGACTGTTCCTGTCGTTTTCGCCCAATTTCTAGCCGTTGCAGAATTGATTCTTTGGCTATTTTCTTGGGTTTTGGGGTTTGATATAGGGTTCCTATATATATGAGTGTGCTGCCATCTCTTATACTTCTTGATGCTATTGAATATCTCAAGAGATTTATAAGCCACTCTCAAACTCCCTCAATTCCCTCTCAAGAGCTCTTATTCATCTTCATGCATTGAAGTCCAGCTCAAGGGAATTCATCCAAGTGCTTTCAAGCATATCTCAACACTGGGAGATCCTCTTCCATGCCTTGCATCCATTTATGAGTAAGCATCTCAAGGCATAGGTAAGAGTATTTATTTTATTTGGTGAATTTGTAACACTAATTCTCTTTGTGGGAATTAGTCTTTCTCTCTTTGTGGGAGTTTATCTCTTTGTAGGATTAAGATATTCTCTTAGTGGGAATAACTCTCTTTGTGGGAGTAACTCTCTTTGTGGGAGTTTAGTGTCCTAGTGTAGGGCTAACCCTAATTCTCTAAGTGGGAGTTAGTGATTCTCTGTGTGGGAGTCTTGATCCTCGTGTAGGATTGGTTGGGTCCTTGTGTAGGGCATTAATCCTCTTTGTGGGGTATCTCCTTGTGAGATTTGTATTCACTTCTCTGTGTGGGAATATAGTGAATATTGGTGTGGCTGGATGTACCCAAGTTTGGGGAACCATGGTAAAACTTTGTGTTTGCGTTTGGATTGATTGATTATGCCTTTTAATTCCTCTTGCATTTATAATTCTGCATTTGCAAGTTTAATTTTAATTGGACAATTTTATTGCCATTACACTATTCACCCCCCTCTAGTGTGTTTTGTTAGTATTGCAAGGGTAAGGTGATCCTTACATTGTCTAGCGCTAACTAGACAAGACCCCAAAACACAAGTATGGTAAAGTTTCCAATATAAAGATCGCTACACTACGACACAACTATAATAATGAAGAGTTTAGAAAATCTCAGTTTGTGTAGCCGTATCATCTTTGTCGATCAGCACGGTGTCAGCTTCCCGCTAGAGCAATCGGTGTCTCAATACGATGTCTGGATATCAAGATATAGCCCTCCGAAGTTCGATGCTCAAATCTGCCCGAATCTGGTCAGTGTATAAATCAATTCTCTGTTCTGCAGAATCGGCAACAGTTTATGCGTAAAGTATGTTTCTGCCCCGTCTTCCAAAAATTGTAGTTAATCGACCCAAGCTCAAAAAAATCCGAATAAATGCTCATTGGAATCCTGAGTTCGTCCTCTTCGACTGAAAATTAAAAAAGGGACGATTTGGATGCTCTTGTGGAGAGGAATTCTCAGATCATTGAAGTGCGTCCTAGGGCATGGAATTTGATCTCTTATACTTTGCTTCTTCAAAGATGGTGGTCTTGGTTGCTTGCTCCTCTAGATTGAAGATGGCTTATGCTTGGATATATAGCTTGATGATGGGTGGTTCCTTATGCGTGTGGTAAGGCTTGAAGATGATGAAGAACTTTGGCATATGAGATGATGAAATATATGAAGCTATTCAGAATACAACTCATGCTAAAATAAATACCACTGATTTTATACAGAGATTAAAATTAGAAAAATATCACCATGTTGTAAAGCACTGAGGTGTGGTCGTCCTGGCGTAAACGGTTTGTCGATCCGAGCTCTGTGGGGAAAGTTATGCACTTTTTAACGTCGTCCGTCGAGCTCCTTCTTCTTCCTGTGAATTTGATGATCTCTTTGAAGCTTGGAGGATAAATTCGGCCAAGATGAAGAGAAATGGGTCTAAGGCTAGGCTTGTTTTTTCTCTCTCCTTTGGATGTGGGTTTATATAGGAGGAGGTGGAAATCAATTAGAATCTAATAGAATCCCATAATTGATGGAGATTGGAAGGAATCCTAACTTGAATAGGATTTGAATGAATCACCATGGATATGGAGTTTGAATTTGTATGGCTATAGGATATGAATTTGAATAGCTATAGGATTTCAATTAAGATTTCATTTAATCTCTTATATTGATTTGCATGAGATTCTCCATATCTCTCCATCTTTGACCAAGTCTTCAGTTTGCAGTTATTATCTTCATCTTTGACTTAGTCTGCTTGGCTAATGTATGGAAAATTCTCCGTCACTTTGACTTAGTCCATCTTTGCGTATTTGTGAAATTGACATTCCTGAAAACACTTAGCACACACATTAAATCATTCACACACATTTGTTATCATCAAACAGAAAGTCATTGATCATTGTATCCAACAACACGTTTTATCCAACAATCTGCCCCTTTTGATGATGACAAACTAATATAAGATTTGCAATAACGATTCATATAATATCATCGTGACATGTGTGTCTGAAGTGTGGTGATGGAGGATGTATGTCATATGCAACAAAGTATGACAATGATGTTCAAACATACAAGCATGCCACAATGATGTTCAAGCATTCAAACATGTATGCATGCTCCCCCGTAATTCATGCTCCCCCTTGAACATATATTCACATATTCATTAAGCACATGCATTCATTCATTAATGCTCTCCCTTAAACCAATATTCAGATATTCAACATGTAAGTATTAATGCACACCAAATCTTCTCAATATTTCTCCCCCTTTTGTTATCATCAAAAGTGTTTATATGAAGTCAAATTTATACCACATGCAAAAAGTGAGCATCATAAATTACAACAAGCACTTGCATGTAGACATTCGTATAATAAGCACTTCAACTTCAATGAAAACTTATAACATAGACTTCAACACATTTGTGTAAGTGTGATGATTAAACATTGAAGCACATAAGGAGAACTTTTAAGAAATCCAACCAAAACCAATCCACATTTTCATGTAACATGATATCACCTATGATTGATTTTCCCCATTTAATTAAAAATAAGTTCAAGGTATCACACCCAAAAACATAGCCTATAAGGACTCTTAGATGTGGAGGTGGCATTGCTTGACGAGTATAACACCAATGCTAAAGTTTACCCATAAAGCTTATGTTGGATACTCGTGGGGAGTGTCGTTGCCAATAATTGTATCCAGTTTTCATATGGAGCCATTTTCATTCTTTTTCAATTATTTATTCAATTCTTTTGTGCTCAATTTTTATCCATGGCAAGACACATCATATCCCGTAGATTTTAAGTTATTTTTCATCCTACATTCACTTTCTAATATTTCATAAAAGATGTCTCCAAATGTACAACCATATTTAATACTCGTGGAAGTGAAAGTGTAGGTGTAGAAATCAAATTATTCTAATCATTGACCTTGTCATGCCTATTTAGAAAATCAAACATGAATATGTAGCCATACTAATAATACATCAATTTCTACATGGATATGATTATCATTCATTAATATCACTTAAATGATTCAAAAGAAAAGACATACATTAAGCTCCTTTTTTTGCTTTTTGTGTTTTCATTTTTTTCATTTTTCATTAGAAAGAACTAAAGCAAACAAACTAGCACACAAAATAAAAAAGTCAAGCACACAAGAAAAAATGCTATGAAGGTATGCATTAAGTTCAAAATAGAAATCATACCTTCGCGTCGTCGTTTGGCTAAGGAACTAAAAGATGCGACGTCCAATTCATAGTTCCTCACCACCTCCATCTTACCTACACGGAAGATGTTATGTGTGACCTTGGAATCCAACAAGGTCAACTCACGTTAGTCATCAAATTTTTAGGAACCCATATTTTCTTGAATTTAATGTTCTTGTTCCTATATTTGCAATGATAAAAGGTATGACCAACGCAACCACATGTAAAGCACTTTGCATGAATATTTCCAACTTTTGTTGATTCAATGTGAACTTTTCTATATTTTGACTTTTCAACATTTTTAAAATCTTATCCAAGTCCACGTCTATTATTGCCATAAAGTTGGTTTCTAAGAATAATATCCAACGATTGTTTTCCAATAGAGAATTTCTTTATGGAAAATTCTAGATTAGTGACGTTGGATTTCAATAAAACATTTTCATTCACAAGTAAAGTGCATTTATTAACGAAATTTTTCTTTTTTTCCTCATCTTTCTTTTAAAAATCAATCAATTTTCTTTTAAGCTCATTATTTAGCATGCCAACTTTTCAATAAGCATATTATTTTCAGTTTCAAGTTTAATCAATTCTTGTTTATACATGCTAATATCTTTTAATAAAGTCGGACAAGAAAGACAATCAATTTTTTCAAGCGAGCTAGCTTTCTCCTTTTTCAGCAAATTAATGGTAGAAGTACATGCAACAAGTTTATCTTTAAGACTATCAATTTCTTTAGGCATGTCATAATTATCTTGTTGCAATTCAAAGCTACCATCCCAATAGTCATCTACGGTAGATTCTAGCTCATCTTTTTTATCTTGCATTCCTTTACAAATATTCAAAAGCTCAGCTTTAGAGCAAGATTTTACCTCATCGTGCTTTTCCATCAAGTAGAGGGAGGAGTGGGCTTCATTTTCATCAATCTCATCTCCACTATCCATGTCCCTCGTTAACGCCATAGCTTTTTCTTTCTTCTCCGCGACATTATTCATTTCTTGTAGGTAATTCCTCATGAAGTGTCCATTCTTCCTGCATTTAAAACATTCATGTTTATTAGTAGTTTTTTGTTCAGAGAAATTTCTATCAGAATTAAAATTATTAGAACGATTAAACCTTTTTGCTATCTCAGCTCTTCCTTGGTCAGTCTTGATATATCTTGTAACGACCCGCTCTCGGGGGCCTATTACTTATTTGATATTTGCGCAGGTCCTGCAGGTTACCAGTGAAACCAAAATAGCCACGATGCAGAGATGTACAAAAATACTCAAATAGTGTCTAATTATTCAATCCATACTGTACAAAATGTCCCAATAAATATACATGAAAGAAGGAAAGTACACAACTGAAAATAACTCTGGAGCTGCGGTCTTATGGTTGAATTCTGGCGCTATTAGCTCCAGAGCATCTACCTCCATATGTACGTCGTCTGTGGTGCCACAGAGATGGAGCCGTAGGTAAGCCACAACAATTCTAAATATAGAAAAGAAGCAGTGCACAAGTATGACAAGAGTAACTACGTACGAGTAGACTAGAGTGAAAAGTAAAGTACTGAGCAACAACTGTACACAACCGAGTAGTAAAAGTAAACAAAACTGAAAGGAAAGAACAACTGTATTATGATGGTGCGAGTGTAAATCTGGCTAAGTAAGTGAAACATGCTACTGCTGTAGCTAAAAGTACGACAAGTAAAGTACTGGTGACTGTACAAGTGTAGTAAGTAACGTGCATGGAACGTGTAAAGTAAAGGTGACTGTAGTGTGTAAAGTAAAAGTGACTGTGCAAAAATAACTACACTACGTGACTCAAGTCAGAGAGTACAATATGTGACCATCGAGTCCATCTCTTGCCTAGGCGCGACCCAGACGAATGCCGAAACACAGGCAGCAGGACATGTATTTTGCCGAAACCCAGGCAGCAGGACGGGATGCCGAAACTCAGGCGATAGGACGGGAAGATCGAACTCCAGTCACTCCCGAACTCTCTCAAACTATGAGTTACCCCAAAACCCCAGTGAAGTGTCAAGTGTTCTATGTACATGTTTTATACGGGATGTTCCACAAGATGTTCCACAGATATTCCACAAGATGTTTCACAAGATATTCCATACGATGTTTCACACGATGCTAGCCAACCCAAGTCCAATGGTTGACTTTCTTATTAAAAACTAGAAAGTTGGAAATTCTTTTCAAAGCAGACTGTGCCAAAGCGAACTGAGGATAAAGAAAATCAAACAACAGTAATATCGATTCCATGCTTCGAGCATATAGAAGTATTGTTTAACACACAATGTACCCAAGTTGAGGGTTGTGTGCTACAACCACCAAAGTTGAAAGTTGGCAAAGTAATCTGTAGTTGATTACTTCCCTATTAGATTAGGTCTCTAGTTCGGTTCAAGTCAATAGCCATTCTGATGCTATATGTGATGTCCTAAGTTCATACAGGGACACTAACTAATTTTCTAATTTTAGAATTCGTCGTGACTTACTTTATCGAGCTCGTCGTAGTAAGATGATGTTGTAGCTAGAAGAGCTGGTGCACGAGGATCGGTACCTGCAAACACAAGAAATCATTAGTTAAAGGTTACACTATTGTTCTATCTATTTTTCTTAATAGTTTCCATTTTTCTAGTAGCTTAGAACTCGTCAAAATACATACTAAATATTTTTAGCTGGGCTACATGTGAGCAAAATAATTTTATATAGGAAGAAAATATTTTTCTAAGGCTTATAGGTATTTTTCATAATTTTATAAGCTTAAAATCAATTTAAAACTAATTAAAAACGAGAAAATGATTTTTCATTATATATTTCAAAGATTTCTCTAGGGCAAATCATACGTCGGAATGCTTTCAACAAATGGTCAAAATGACCGTATTAACTAGTATTATAACATATATTTTTCTCAAGTATCAGTTTACGTGAAAATAAGAAGTTTTGAATTTTAAATGAAAATGACGTATTTATGTTTTAGGCTTAAAAATTTATTCTGAAAAAAACTAAGCGTCTGATTGTAATGAAACTAGCACCATTGGGTCGAGAATATCATTTCTGATTTTCTGGAGCTGGTCTGGTATTTTTCTGACTCTTATATAATTTACTATTAATTTTTCTAAAAAAACTCATATTATTTAATTATTAAAATACGCAAATACGCGTATTTATACGAAACACATTTTAACTAAAACGTATTAAATTACGTTTTAACAATGTACCCTACGTCGTCCGTTGCATGGGAGTATCGGGGGGGTCCGCTTCAGCGTTGTCGTCGCCGGCGAGGGAAGACGGCGTCGGCGGCAGCGTACGGCGATGCTCGGACGGCGGGGGTGACGCTCTGGGGGGTTTTTGGAGCGGAGAGGCGGTATCGGGAGCGAGGGAGGCCGGTGATGCAGCGACGACGGAGGGAGGCGCTGACAGCGGTCGGCGATCGCTCGGAGGAGAGAGGGGGCCTCGTCGCGTTGGTGGCAGCACAGAGGGCGAGCGATGGCGGAGCAGCTGGAGTCAGGCGACGTTCGACGCGGCGAGGAGCATGGCGAAGCAGTGGCCATGAGGTGAGAGCGCTCGTTGGAGGGGACGTTGTGGATGGCTTCACTGGGCGGTGCATGGCAGGGCTCGGGTGCTCGGATGACGGCGGAGCGAGCTCGTCAGAGGGGTCGAGAGAAAAGGGGGTGAGCTCCGGTGGTTCGTCGACGTGTGGGAGTCGGAGGGTTGCCTTGCGAATGAGGCGGTGACGGGGAGGCTCCGACAGGTGGTGTCCGCGTTAGTCGGAGAAGGTGGCAAGGTGTCGGAAATCGGGGATGAGCGGCGAGGCGCTGGCGTTTCGAGGGAAGGTCACGATGGCAGAGACGTACCTCCGGTGGGGGTTGTGTGCACGGTTGAAGGGCGTCGGGGACAGTGGCGTGCGGGTGAAGCAAAGTCGGAGCTAGAGGGGGCCGCCTGGTGCTCGGGAGAGAGGAGAGAGAGCCCGAGGTTTAGAGAGGGAGAGAGACGATGGGTGAGGGCTTCGGGGAGTTTGTACGGGAGAGATGAGTTTGGTGCTGCATGCGTGGGCCTGGGACGAATACGAATGAGAGGGGAGGAGATGGGTGCGTGGTTTTGAGAGCCTGGGGGGTTTTTTATAAATAAACTTAATTAATATAAAATTAGGTAGTAGTTAAATACTTAGTCAAAAGTTAATGATGTTAGGTATTGATTAGGTATAGGGTATTGACTAATCGTAGAATGAGATGAGGCGTTGTAACGACCCGTTCTCGGGGCCCGTTACTTTTTTTGATATTTGCGCAGGTCCTGCAGTTAACCAGTGAAAACAAAATAGCCACGATGCAGAGATGTACAAAAATACCCAAATAGTGTCCAATTATTACATCCATAATGTACAAAAATGTTCCAACAAACGTACATGAAGGAAAGAAAATACAACTGAAAACAACTCTAAAAGCTGCAGACTTATGGTTGAACTCTGGCGCTATTAACTCAAGAGCATCTACCTCCATATGTACGTCGTCTGCGGTGCCACAGAGATGGAACCGTAGATAAGTCACAACAATTCTAGTAATAGAAATAAAAGAGTGAAAAAGTATGGAACAGACTATAGTAACGAAAGATGGCCAGGTAGGTGCAAAAAGTAAAGTAAGAACAGACATGATGAGTAAAGTACTGGTGGATGCTCAAGTGTGGTGAGTAAGGTGCATGTTTTACGTAAAGTAAATGTGACTGTACAAGTGCAAAAGTAACGTACAAGACGAACAACTGTGGCATGGCCAATGGCAGCAACAATATTTTAACCAACAGATAATGTGATGACGATAGTTAGACATCCAGGTAGTTGTGGCAACACTTAAGAAGGCGAGCATCGCTTGACTATCTAATAGTGTAGGCATGCCTAATAATAAGAAGTCTAGTTTAACTCCCAAATCAGCCAGGCAGTCAGGGCTTGAAGGCACAGGTCACTTCAAAGACTGCAGGAACAAGTCCCTTGGTTGACCAACCCCCTTCCCATTCCTTTCTAGACACTGATTTAGTAGTAATTTAAGACCGCTCATTATTATACCGTTCTATCACGTTCGAGTAGTCTCGGCTTAGTCAGTAGAACAATGGTATCAATCAACTTGTGTAACATCAATCAAACTAGTGCATTAGCCTTGGCTCAAGTGTACGATATGCAACCAGAAGTGCACCCATCCCACGGAGCAACTCGCGGAATATCTACCTACCATCCCCTGCAGGGTGATGGTACAGCTTAACTAATAAGGGTGGACCCGGTCACTCCCGCACACTTCGTAGCTCAAGACTACCCCATATCCCGTGTATTATCATAATCCAATGTTCATACTGGTATTTGTATCAATATGGCCTCAAGGGTCCTGGTATCAATCAAGCTAGTGCAACAGTCTTAGCTCGAGTGTACGATATAAAACCAGAAGTGCACCCATCCCACGAAACAACTCGCGGAATATCTACCTACCATCCCCTGCAGGGTGATGGTACAACTTAACTAATAAGGGTGGACCCGGTCACTCCCGTACACTTCGTAGCTGAAGACTACCCCGTAACCCGTATTGTATCAAATTTCACATTTATAACTGTATCCGTATCCGTATTTGTATCCATGTCTGTATCCGTATGGCCTCATAGGCCCATCATTTCGTACATCCAACAATGTGTACAACAATACATCCAACAATGAGTACAACAACTTGCTGAAAAATAAAGGCAGAAGCCTCAACAGAGAATATCAGTCCTGAGCAATGCTTTGAAGTCCAACAACTATGATATTTAATTTCATAAAAGTGCACTATCTCAATTTAGTCCTGAGCAATGCTTTGAAGTCCAACAACTATGATATTTAATTCCATAAAAGTGCACTATCTCAATTTAGTCCTTTGGCATTCCACTATTGATTAGTTCTCTAGTTAATTAGGTCTCTAATCATTGGTTCAAGTCAATAGCTGTTCTGAGAACATATATGAGGTCCTAAGTTCATACGAGTACACTATCTAAATTTCTAAAACTAGAATTAGAGTGACTTACTCTTTTTGAGATCGTCGTGGTAAGACGAGGTTGGAGCTAGAGCTTATAAAGATGCTGGTGCATGAAAATTGGTACCTGCAAACACAAGAAATCATTAGTTACAGGCTACCTATTTTTATCTATTTAATTTGATCGTTTCGATTTTCTAAACTGATTGAAACGATGTCAAAAAGTGTTCTAAATTTTTTCTATAGGCTAGATATGATAAAAATAATTTTATTGTAGGAGAAAATAATTTTCTAAAGCTTATAATAATTTTTATAATTTTAAAGGCTCAAAATGGATTTAAAAACTAATTTTTAATTAAGTAACGTATTTATTCAATAATTTCTTCTGGGTGCAATCTGCATCGGAAAGTTGCGAATGAGTTATCAAGAGTACTTTAACATATATTTTATCACATATTAGTTTACGTGAAAATAGCAAGTTACTGATTTTTGAATGAAAATAACTTATTTAACTTTTAGGCTTAAAAATTAATTTTGTAAAAACTAAGCATCAGATTGAAGTGAAACTAGCGCCATTGGGTCTGTTTCGATGTTTCTGATTTTCGGAGACTGGTTTCACATTTTTCTGAGGCTTGTACGAATTATTATCAATTTAAATCCAATTATAGCATTTAAAAATATTCGTAAATACGTAATTACGTATTCAAATACGTATTAAATACGTTTTAAATACGGTTTGTTTTCGTAACAGAGTTCGATCTCACCCCTTAAATACTCGACGAAGCAGCAAGGGTCTTCGTGCTCGCCGGTGGGGCTTGAGGGCGGCAGACGGCGGGATGGCGTCTGTGCGGCGGTTAGCGGCGGTAGTCGGCGTCCACGACGGCGGCGGACGGCGTCAAAAGTGAAGGAGGCGGCGTCATTTCGACGATAGTCGGAGCAGGGGAGGTGGGTTCTCGTGGGTGCGTGGGGCGAGCGGGCAGTGGAGCCACGACGTCGACGAGCGGTGGAGCGAGGCACCGCAGTAACGCCTTCAGTCGGAGGGCGATGGTCTTGGCGGCACCGGTGGTCGGAGTTGAAGAGGAGAGCAGGAGATAGAGCTTGGGGTCGACGCTCGACGGCGTGGGTTGCTCCGGAGCTCAGGCGGGGTGTTTCGGGGTTGCTGCGGTATCCAAGGCGGCGACACGACGATGAGCGGCGGCGGGCGTGAGCAGCAGCAAGTGCTGCTTCCGATGAGAGAGATAGATAGATAGAGTGTGTGTGAGTTTTGTGTGTGCATGGCTAAGAGAACGAGAGAATGAGAAAACGAGACCTGGGTTTAGTAACAAAGGGAGGGAGAGAGAGAGAGAGATATCTATGAGGGTGGGTTGCGTGATTTAAAGTGGGAAGAAGAGAGAGACTAACTGAGGTTTTGGGTTTCGCCTGGGTGCGTGAGTTGGTTTAGGGTTTAGTTGAGTGGGGAAGATAGGTTAGGGGTTTAAATAGATATTAGATTAGCAATTAGTCAAATGTAGTTGATGCTATTAGGTGGGTAATAAATGAGGTTAGGTTAATCTTTTGACTAAGCTAGGAAATGTCTAAACGTGTCCACTCCCACGTTTTAGACATGATTAGGGTAATTTACTAGTCAATTAGGTTAAGGTAATTAGTAATTAGGTAGTGTAATTAGTGACGGTAATTAGCAAAATTTGTAATGAAATTACGATTTTGCCCCTACTAGTAAACGTGTCCGAAAAATCACGAAAACATACCCACGGGATCGTATCGTCGTGAGGATCGTGAATACGAGATCCGTTTCAGGATTTGAGGTACGAAATACTGGTTTTAGGCCAAGATGTTTAGAAAGCGGGTTTGCGGGTTCTCTATTGATTTGACTTCAGAAAATTACGAAATTAATGTGGAGAACCCTAAATGATCATTGAATGTTACTGTAAAAGTTTGAAATCGTTTTGATGTTGTTTGTATAGAAAATAAAATCATTAAGCCAAAACGGTAATATCTGAAAATGAATTTTTATCACTATTGTTTAGAGGTAATATGATGAAATCCGAACTTACTAAAATACTCCATAGCTAGTCTGATATCTCAAAATATTTTTATAAGAAATTTTTGAAATCATAAAGCTCCTGACAAACCATTATAAAATAGTTTAAAAATTGAAAAATTGGTCAAATACGTAAATAGTTTGTCTTGATGAAAACAGGCTGTTACAGGCGTGAACCCCATGTTCGCTTACGGTGGGGGTTAAGTGAGGTAGGTAATTTAATTAATTAGGTTTGATTAATTAAGGTAATTAGTAAAAAAGTAAAACCTCATTAGTGAAAGTATTTAGTAAATTACAAAAAACAAAATTACGATTTTGCCTCTACTAGTAAACGTGTCCGAAAAATTACGAAAACATACCCACATGATTGTATCGTCACGAGGATCGCGAATACGAGATCCGTTTCAGGGTTTGAACTACAGAGGTACTAGTTTTAGACCAAAATATTTAGGAAGCAGGTTTGCGGGTTATCTATTGGTTTGACTTCAGAAAATTACGAAATTAATGTGGGAAGCCCTAATTGATCATAAAATGTTATTGTGAAAGTTTGAAATCGTTTTGATGATGTTTGTATAGAAAATAAATTTATTAAGCAAAAATGGTAATAACTGAAAACGAATTTTTATCAGATTATTTAAAGGTATTTGATGGAACCCGATCTTACTAAAATACTCCATAACTAGTCTGATACTTCAAAATATTTTTATAAGAAGATTTTTTTTGAAATCGTAAAACTCCTGATGAACCATTATAAAATAGTTTAAAAATTGAAAATACGTGAATAATTGTATTGAAAAAAATATGGACCGTTACATATCTTTTGAAGTTTCTGAACATTAGTGCTTGCTCCTCATCAAGATCGTCGCTGTCTTTAGCTTGAAGAGCTAATGGTTTGGGAGCTTTGGCCTCTGGTTTCTCTCTAGCTTCGATGCTCTGCAGCTCAAGCTCGTGTGACATTAAGTTTCCTATCAAGTCATCCACTCTCATCTTTGATAGATCTTTAGCTTCTTGAATGGCTGTGACTTTAGGACGGAACAAGCTTGGTAGCGCCCTTAAGATTTTCATCACCTGCTCAAGACTAGAGTATGGCTTACCAAGGGGCTAGACTTATAGATGATGTCAGTGAACCTTGCAAATATCTCTTTGATGGATTCTGATGGAAGCATGCGGAAGATCTCATATTCTATACTCAGCAAGGCAAGTCTAGACCCCTTCACCTGTGACGTTCCCTCATGCGTCACCTCCAGCGTATGCCATATTTCTTGCACAGTTAAACATTGTGAGATACGATTAAATTCAGCTTTATCCAAAGAGCAAATAAGTGCATTCATAGCTCTACCATTCAATGAATAAAGTTTCTTATCAGCAGCATCCCACTTATCTTTATGCTTTTTAATTTCAGTGTCTTCAATTTTAATAGTGTGGGGTTTATATCCATTTTCAACAATATCCCACACATCATAATCTATAGACACTAAATAAATTTTCATTCTTGCCTTTCAATATGCAAAGTCCACTCCATTAAACTTAGGGGGTTGGGCTATAGACTGACCTTTAGCAAATGCAGAATCAGATAAATTCATGGTCATCTAGACTAGATCCTCTAACCTGCTCCGATACCACTGTTGGATCTGGATCTAAGCCTGGGGGTGGTGAATAGGCTAATAAAAATATTCGTGCAACCCACATGAAATCACAGGCAGTTATAGCTGATACATAGTAAATAAAAAACAATCACAGAGTGCACATCAGATTTACCCTGGTTCGGTCATCCCCACGACCTATGTCCAGCCCCGAAAGCAAATACTAGATTAATATGTTATCTGGTACAACTACAATGAGCTAGAGCACCAACTCATCTCTCACCTGGTTCGTACACAATCCCCAAAGTGCTCAACCTATCAACCTAGTAAGATGCTCTCTCTTATGACGAGCCCCAACTCGTCAAGACCCTCTTGTCTAGCCCCAACTAGACAAGACCCCAAATCACAAGTATGGTAAAGTTTTTCCTACAAAGATCGCTACACTACTACACAAATATAATAATAAAGAGTCTAGGAAATCGTAGTTTGTGTAGCCGTAGTCGTCTCTGTCGATCAGCACGTCATCAGCTTTCCGCTGGTGTAAAGAGTGTCTCAATCCGATGTCTGGATATCAAGATATAGCCCTCCGAAGTTTCATGCGCAAATCGGCCCGAATCTGGTCTGTGCATAAATCAATTCTCTGTTCTGTAGAATCGGTAACAGTCTGTGTGTAAAGTATGTTTCTACCCCATTTTCCAGAAATTGTAGTTAATCGACCCGAGCTCAGAAAAACCCGAATAAATACTCCTTGGAATCATGAGCTCGTCCTCTTCAACTAAAAAAAAGAAAGGGCAGATTGGATGCTCTTGTAGAGATGAATTATCAGATCTTTGAAGGGCATCCTAGGGCTTGGAATTTGATCTCTTTGACTTTTCTTCTTCAAAGATGGTGGCTTTGGTTGCTTGCTCCTCTAGGTTGAAGATGGCTTATACTTGGATATCTAGCTTGATGATGTATGGTTTCTTATGCTTTTGGCAAGGCTTGAAGATGATAAAGAACTTTGGCTTAGGAGATGATGAAATGTATGAAGCTATCCAGAATACAACTCATTACCACTGATTTTGTACAAAGATTAAAATCAGAAAAATATCACCATGTTGTAGAGCACTGAGTTGTGATGGTCCTAGCATAAACGGTTCGTCGAATCGAGCTCTGTGGAGAAAGATATGCATTTTTAGCGTCATCCGTCGAGTCCTTCTTCTTCCTGCGAATTTGATGATCTTTTTGAAGCTTGGAGGCTAAATTCGGCCAAGATGAAGAGAAATCAGTCAAGGGCCGACCTTGTTTTTTTCTCTCTCCTTTGGATGTGGGTTTATATAGGAGGAGGTGGAAATCAATTAGAATCAAATAGAATCCCATAATTGATGGAGATTGGAAGGAATCCTAACTTGAATATGATTTGAATGAATCACCATGGATATGGAGTTTGAATTTGTATGGTTATAGGATATGAATTTGAATAGCTATAGGATTTTAATTAAGATCTCATTTAATCTCTTATATTGATTTACATGAGATTCTCCATATCTCTTCATCTTTAACCAAGTCTTCAATTTGTAGCTATTATCTTCATCTTTGACTTAGTCCGCTTGGCTAGTGCATGGAAAATTCTCCATCACTTTGAATTTGTCCATCTTTGCGTATTTGCGAGCTTCCCATTCCTGAAAACACTTAGCACACACATTAAATCGTTCACACATGTTTGTTATCATCAAACACGAAGTCATCGATTGTTGTATCCAACAACACGTTGTATCCAACATTAACTTGTGCTCAATTATCATCAATAATCATCATTCAACAAATATATCTCCAAAAATAAACAATATTAAGTCACGTGGAGATAAAGGAATAAGTTCAGTTTTCAACAGAAGTAGTCGACTCATATATATAAAGTAGTTGACTCCTAAGTAGAAATATAGAAATATGAACATGATATCCAATCATAACCAACACAAGATATAAGCATATCCAACATTTTCATGTTCAAGTTATAACCAACATAACATATCCAATATGTCTGATATATGACATAATACAAGAGATGGCATAAACATATTCAAATGTTGTTTCAAAGGATCAACATAAACATTCATATTGTTCCAAGCAAGAAGATGTTATAACAAAAACATGGTTCGTAAATATATCAATGTACTACTAAACATAAGTGTTTTAACATGAGACAAACACATTGATTTAACATAATACATCATCATCAAAATATTACATAACCAAATGTTCTCTCACAAATACAATTAAACAACCAAGATTCCAATCATTCAAGCATCAACATTACAACCGTCATGCCCTCAAATATCTAATCTTCTAACTTAAGGGAGGATGTCCTTTGAGCAAAGCCTTCACCTCAGTATCTTTTGTTGCATCTCCTCCATAACTATCTAAGATAACCATCATCTGGTAGATAGCATCATTCATCTTATGTTTGATACAGATCACCCCTCATTTGATTCATCTCCTGTTTCATTTCAACCTGCATGTGATCTAGCTTTAAGAGTAGAATGACTTGAAACTTAGTGAAGTTGGGAGGAGGGTTAATGGATGCACTTGATGAGCTCTCGGGATGAGAAGTAGTCATGGGCTCATCTTCAGGTTCTCCCATAGGCTCTCCTGCAGGATCTCCCTCATCAAATTTAGATACAACAGAATCAGGTGGGTTATCAGCTGAATTTTTGGTAAAGTTTCATCCTTGATAGTACAATCATATCAAATTTAGATTTAGGAGGAATGATGCTTATCTCAGTGTCTAAATCAATACCATGGTGCATGAAGATGCAGGTCAAGAAAAATCCATGATGCAATGCAAGAATGCTAGTGGTGGTCAAGTTGTCATATATCAAACATGTCCAATTCACTTTAATCCGAGCTATGAGAGCATAGACACATTTTTGCCAGACTCTCAGACATGATTGTATAGATTCCATCTTTTAGCATGATATTGTAGGATATGATTAATGCCAAAATTTGTGCCCTATGCCTTAAAGCCTTTATTAATATGCGATGCTTAAAAGATCTTCTCTTAAAGAACATAAGATTTACAACATTAATATCGTTCATAAAAATATCTCTAAGAGTTGCTCCCCCATACGAGGTGCTTAATATGTTTCTTATGATGGTAGGTGAAAGTTTAATGTTTACATTATTAACAATAGAGGTTAAATCTGAAGTCCTAACAACCATATTGGTGTAGAATAGGTGTAACATCCTAGGGTAGCATTTGCAAGAAATTGAGAAAATATTCTCAAGTCCTTAAAAGGCAAAAGTTTTCTTAATATCATAGCCTCCAAGGTTATCATACTTAATAAATTGTTCTTTCAAGATGTTGAAGCGAGATATCTTCTCAAAAATCCTTTAGCAACTTTGGTTTATTGAGATAATGCACAATTGAAGCGCTCTCAGACCATGGTTAAGAAGATGATGGCTGTGAAAGTGTTCTCCTCTTCCTATGGGTAGGTCATCTAGTACCTTTATGCATTTTGACCAAAGGAAGTGCGTGTGAAAGTGTTCCGCACAAGCTAATAAGGATGTAACTCTATTATGATGCAATGCTCAAACTAAAATAAGATTGAATATTTATGCAAATAAGAAGTGATAAGAAAGTATAATAAACAATATGAATTGCTTCCAAAACCCTCTAAGATCCTCCAAAATCTGAAGCTCTAGTAAGTGGGATCAAGAGGGATCAAGAGATTTTCCTGTTTGGGTTTCTTTGAAGAGAAATGCAAGATTTTGAGTAGAGTTAGGGTTTTGTGAGATGATAGAAATGATCTAGGCCAAAGGATATGAATGGAGGGACAAGATTCACTCTCATTAATGGGTTTAAGTCATAGAGACCCAATAGAATTGGGTATGAATTAAAACAGCTCAAGTTAAACCCACAAACCCATCAAAATATCAAAATAGATCGAGTCCAGAAATCTGAAAAACACAGCTGGTAGTCGACTACTAGTACTATAGGAGTTGACTACTACACTAAAACATACTAGATCAATCTGCAACTCAAACTGAAATATTTCTAAACTCCTCCAAGTCAAAACCTATCAATTCTAATCTAACCTCCATGAACAAACATACCAAGCACACACATACAATTTATTTTTCCTAAAAATTTGAGATACCAATGATTATGTTAGGGTATCTCACTTTGGTTAACCCTTAGCTAATCACCTTGGAAACCAAATCCAATTGGGTTTGACATTCCCATCTTTTACATACTTGTAGTTAGGTGAATGGTGAACATCTTCCTTAAATTTAATTACATAATCATCAAATGACATTTGGTTTAATCCTTTTGGAATCTATATTTTAATCATTTTCCCTTTATTAGCATTTGCATTGGTATAAGTTGTCTTTCTAAAATTGGTTTGTTTAGGATGATTTTAGGGGTCCTGACATTACTATTGTTAACATTGGAGTTGTACCATATTCCTCTTTTATTATTTTTAATAATCTGAAACCCCATTAAATTATTTAGGTGTTCTTTACCTTTATTAAATTTTGAAAATTAATGTGCAATTCATTATACTTAGCTTTAGGTGCTTTATCTCATTACCTAAGTTGTCTATCCTAGTGTTCAAAATTTTAAAATCATCAAAGTTTTTTATTATCCAATTTTAATTGTTTATTCTCATCCTTAAGGTTTTTGTTTTCTTTTTTCTAATTCTTGGTTTAAAAGAGTTAATTCTTTGGCAGTCTCCTTTATTTTCATAAGTTCCGATTTTATCCTAGTGTTTTATTCATCAACTATAATTTTTTAGATTAACACAATTTTTATGCAACTTTTCTAGTTTGTGGTACTCCCTTAACAATTTTTTATTGTGCACACATAAATCCAAAAGCACTACTAACATCAAAATCATCATCATTCCCATCATTCTCATTGTCACTATCATTATCACTATCATTCATGAGGGGTTGATGAACTTACCTTAGCGGAAGTTGATGCCGTAAAGCACATATGTGCCCTCTTGTCCATTTCTTCTTCCTCGTCCGAAGATGATGATGAATCATCGGAGCTATCCTCTCCATCATGTTGAATATTGGTTTCCACAATGTGGTTTTGATGATAAACAAACATAATCAATTGTGACTAATCCCCATGTTTGTAGTTAATGAAAGCATCGTCAATGTAGACAAAGTCACATCAAATGAAGACGATGACTCAGATCATTGATGCAAGGACATTAATCAATGAAGCATGGAAATCAAGAAGTGAACATAAGGAAATCAAAGCATTGGACTCAACTAGCTCAATGGGAGTCTTCAAGGAATTCAATAGGAAGTGAAGATGATACAACATGTATATCTTTCTTTCTTTACTTCTTAGTTGAATTAGCATGTTAAGCCTTGAATAGACTTGATAGAATATCACTCACAACACTCACAACACTTTAGATCATATATCATTGAGTGTCATAGGGTTAGAACTTGCATAAACTCGAAGTATACTTTTTCAACCTACCCAGGCGCCTGGTAGTTGATCTCCAGATGCCTAGTGCTCATGCATATTCAGTTCTCCAAAACCCTACTAGTACAAACGCCTGAAGTTCTCATTCCAGACGTCTACAAAATGTGTCAGGCACCTGGATGAAGAACTCCAGACGTCTGATTTATTCTAGCCGAACTTCCAGTATCTCGACCTCTACTGACTGACAGAAATCAGACGTCTGATGTTATGTTTCCAGACGTCTTCACTTTGTATCAGACACCTGGACAATATACATCAGACGTATGGTTAATTACGAGCCAAATTCCAGTATCGTAAACTCTGCAATCAAGTCTTGATTAAGGCGTCTGAAGATATGTTTCCAAAGGTCTATATAGTCGACCAGACGTCTGGATGATGTATATCAGACGTCTGGGTATTTAGACCAATATATTCCAAGTAATTCAGTCATACACTGTGTGTATGGTCAGACGTCAATTGCCTCTGAGCCAGACGATTGTACAGTGAACCAGACATCTGGGAAGTCTTCTTCAGACGTCTGCCAAGTGTCCGTTAGACTGCATTTATGACCCAGTCAGAATAGTAAGCAGCCGCCTGGTTGCTCTAGTTCAGGCGACTGGTGACTAGGATTTCTGCCCGTTAATAGCCGTTTCCAGCATTTAATGCTTGGGATTTTTAATAGATTTTGGACAGAATTTGGTAAGCTATTTAAAGGGTTTTGTTGTCTTGACTTGAGAAGTTAGCCAAACTATTAAGACTTCATTAAATACACTATCAAGTGATTTCAAGTCATCAATTCTTCACCAGAGTATTAAAGAGCATTCAAAGATATTCAAGCTCAAGCTTTAACTGTTAACTTGTCTCCAAAGCTTTCAAGACCAAGCTTCTAGCATTCATTGCTAATCTTCTTGAGACAAGTACTAAGTGCTTATACTCTCATCATTTAGAGCACATCACACACACCACATTGCCTTATTCTAAAGAGTATTATTCAATGCATAGGTTGTGAAAATTGTTTCATATTTCGGTTCTAATTCTCTTTTGATACTTAAGAAGTTCTTCTCGGTTGTGAGTAGTCCATTCCCGGGTTGTGGGAAGTGGATGTAAGTGTATTGGTTTTTCAATTATCAGGTTTTGACAAGTGCGTATTAGTGGATCACTAATCACTAGCAGGGTTGCTAGTGGGTTGCTGGCATAGGACTCAAAGGAGTCGGGGAGACTCGGTGCATCCGAACCAGGGTATATCCTTTGTTTGCGTTTGCTTTTCTGTGATTGTTGCTATCTCTTTCTATTCCGCACTAAGATTGTATAAGGGAAATTTAATTTGACGTAATTTCCTCATTATTGTTATAAAGCACTATTCACCCACCTCTAGTGTTTTCTCCCTATAGTTTCAGATCCTACAATTCGTATCAAAGAGAGGTTTTCATACTATGGCAACCACAAGCAACAACAACAATTACAACGATGCGTCATTTTTTTACCGAAGGACTATCCACCATACAACCTCCGCTACTCAATGGATCCATTTTCAATCATTGGAAGATCAGGATGGTTGTTTTTCTCAAAAGTGTCTCGCTTTGGAGAACGGTGGAGAAGAATTATGTTGTGCCAATGGAAGAAGATACCTTTAAGTGGACTCGTGATCAAATCAATGGCAAAACAAACAATGATAACCAGATGGACTTTCTTCTTTATGCATTGGAGGCTCGTGAGTTTGACGAAGTGTCAAAGTGCAAGACGACTCATCAAATTTGGAAGCATCTCCTTGCCACTCACGAAGGAGTTCAATGCGTGCGAAAGAACGAGAAAGAAAAGTTTGAGCATGTATGCTACATGAGAAGAGATGATGCTAATAGAGATAAGATAACTACAGATAATCCTACTAGTATTTCCACATCCTCTATGATTATCACACCACATATAGACACTTCACATAATACTCTTATTAATGAGAATGCCATTTTGGGTTCTCAAAATGAATGGTTGAGAAATGAAGTTATTTTCCTCAAATCACAATTAGACAAAGTCCAATTTAGTGAATATGATGATGTTATGATTGAAACTCTTCGATCTCAAAACACACGCTTGGAAAATGAGAAGGTAGCTCTCAAATCCCAAGTGCAAGAGCTAAATTCACAAGTATCCACTTTGGATGCTAATATCTCTTCTCTAACAAAGAGATATAAGCTCATGTCCTCCAACGTTGATAGATTCAACAAGGGAAAGGAAAAATTAAACACAATTTTAGAAAACCAACTCTCCGCAAATTACCGTGGAGGACTTGGATATTCAAAAGATAATGAATCCACTTATCGCACATCCTATAATGGAGCCACTATAGATTTTGTGAGGCCATCCTCTGATGCATCTACTATTGGATCATCAAACTCTTTGAGTAGTGCTACTACCAAGACATGATCCACTCCAGTGACACTTTCTTTGGAAAGAAACCCACAACGGGTGGAGAACCAAGGAAGGGACATGCATTTATGTACACATGCACCCAACCACATAGGAAAGCACCTACACATCATGCTTCTACGTATGACGAGTTTTATGCACAACACCCTCGTGCACGTGCAAACACTCATGTGAGATTTCCACATGATCGCACAAACACTCATGCGCATGGTTATGCACAACCACTGCATGCTCATGCTTATACACAGTGACAGATACAGGAATTGATTTCAGGGGGGCACAATTTTTTTAGCCGGAAATAATTTTTGTTTATGTTATTTATTGTAAAATTGTAGCACGAAAAATTACATTGACTCATATGCATCCTTAGACAAGATGATCGTAACGACTTAAACAGAAAGAGCCACATGAAAAAATATTCCAGACATAATTAAATTGCCCTACATGCAAATAACTGAAATCCTAGAATTGAAAAAAAGAAGAAATTTTTTGGAAAGAAATTCACATGAATTTCGAAAAAATTTAACATTCTATAAGTTAAAAAGATTCGAATAACGTTCTATATACTATAGCTAACTTGATAATACTAAAAAATAACTACCTTGAGAACGCCGACATGTACGCCTAAAGCCAGATGCACAACTCAATGGCAGATTCAAAAGTTCTGACGACCGACCGTTCCTTTGCCAAACTTTGGAAAAAAATAAAAACAGTATTTATGGGGGCAAAAATTTATATAACTTGAGATTCTGAGGTTCTGAGAACTAGCTACTAAAAAAATAATAAAAACACTACCAAAAAATACCCTGAGATCCTAAAAACGCCGCCGTCTCCGTTTCTTTGCAAAACCTTGGGGGAAAATTACCGTTACACCGCCTTGCCATTCTTTTGCAAAACCTAGGTGAAAAAAATCAAACAATATTTAATGGGGGCAAAAAGTAAGGGGAAGAAACTGTTATGCCCCCAAGCTGTTCGTTTGCAAAACACATGGGAAAAATACAAACAATATTTAAAGGGGCAATTCGTTTGCAAACCCTGGGGGGAATACAGACTGCGGGGGCAAACAGTTAGGGAAAAAAATATTTTTAGGGGCCGCCAAAACAGGGCAAAATATTGTTAGGGGCTGCCCAAACATGTCAAAAATGGTGAAAAATATTGTCCCCGTGCATCCGCTGGGCCTGGGAATCGAACCCAGGTCGGCAGCTTTGCTTTGTGCGGACATACCACCAAGGCTGCACGCTGCTATAGATGCTTTTTGGAAACTATATATAAATATCTATTTTCTTATGGTAATATTTTTATTAAAAGGTATAAAAGTAATTTTCTTTCTCGATTTTCGGGGGGGGCACGTGTCCCCCTGGCCCCTATGTAGGTCCGTCCCCACTTATACACATGTTCATCCACATGCTTACCATGCTTCACATTTATATGCACCCAATGCATATATGCCGAATGTGCAAAATCACATGAATGCTCACAAGGCATGCACACATCGTGCAATATCACATGGTATGAATGATGCACGCCCTCACAAATATTATCCAAATGAATCAAAATATGGGTATACATCATCACATACACACCCTCGTGCGTATGTACATCCTAATGCATATATTCATTCACATGCTCCAATAAGAGATCGGTCTTCTACACATGCACCCATAAGGCATAGGTGTAATGGCCTATTTCTATCGTACGTATTCCGTACGTATTTTTATATATTGATTTATTTGAATATTTGCTTTATAATCTTATTTATTATTTCCATAGCTCGAACACGTCATCAGATCTCACATTCATGATCCTCACGACTTCACGATCGTGACTACATCTTCTTTATAATTTTTGGGTAACGTTGATTGCAGTGGCGAAATCGTAATAATTCGATTATCTTAGCTACATTGATTCTTCTAATCTAATCATAATTAAATTAATTTTTCCTAATCTAACCCTGATCTAAATAACTCAACCAAAATGATTATCTGTGTTGTTTCGAGTATGCATGCAAGAACCTGTGAGGTTTCACACAGACGCTCATTGTGTTTAAATCAAGGAGGAAAGAAAAACAAAAGTATCTCCTCCTTGCTTGCAGGACCCACTCGCGTCCTCGTACCCAATTATAATGGGAAGCGAGGCGTGACTGGTTTTAGTGGTGGCCCATGCAGGTCGTGCTAGTGCAAAATACTCTTAAAAACAACATAGATAAGATTATAATCTTGATCTCAAGAACACCTTTCCTTGGATTCTCCATCCCAGAACTGTTCATTAGAAAATCATAGTCTTAGGGTTTCTAATAATTAGTTGACCCAATGAGTTCACATTTGATCATAAAGTCATCTTCATTCCTATGTTGACGACCATAAACCCTGCATTGCTGATTCACTATCCCACTTCCTCGTCATATCCACCTTTTGATTTTCCTTGTTCTTGATTCATGATACTTCCCACCAAAACGGCCATGTCATCATATTTCTACTTCCTATTATCCCTTTGGATCTTCCTTGTCATTGCCTATCTTACAACTCATTTTATTCTTGCGGTCATTACACTCCCATTAGTTTTACTAAATTCCGAGGATGGAATTTTAATAAGGGGTAAAGGATGTAATGGTCTGTTTCTATCGTACGTATGTTTATATATTGATTTATTTGAATATTTGCTTTATAATCTTTTTTATTATTTCCATAGCTCGAACACGTCATCAGATCTCACATTCATGATCCTTACGACTTCAGAATACATCTTCTTTATAATTTTAGGGTGACATTGATTGTAGGGGCGAAATCGTAATAATTCGATTATCTTAGCTACATTGATTCTTCTAATCTAATCTTAATTAGATTAATTTTTCCTAATCTAACCGTGATCTAAATACCTTAACCAAAATGATTATCTGTGTTGTTTCGAGTATGCATGCAAGAACATGTGAGGTTTCACACAGATGCTTATTGTGTTTAAATCAAGGAGGAAAGAAAAACAAATGTACCTCCTCCTTGCTTGCACATGCAGACCCGTTCGCATCCTCGCACCCAAGTATAATGGGAAGCGGGGCCTGACAATATGACTTTCAAGAGTCATTTGATTTGGGGTCCTAAAAATACTAGCATATATGACAAAGGAATGCATATGCAATCATATTTTAAGGATGTTATAGATAATAAGAACCATGTTGGAAAACCAAAGTCCACTTGGACTTGGTTTCCAAAGGACTAACCCCCTTGGACTCAACATAGATGGATACCATGTGCTAATAGTGAATTCTATAGGTACCCAAGAGAAGGAAAAAGAGCAAAATTGGAAAAGATTGCTCTAAATGCAAAATGAAGGATTGGATACTCGATAGTGGATGTTCTAAACATATGACGGGAGACCCAAGTTTACTCTCCGAAATTATCCGTATCAAGAATGACAGAACTGTCACATTTGGAGGTAAAGAGAAGGGTTCCATCATAGGAATTGGAAAAGTTGGTAACCCTCTAAACCTCTAATAGAAAATGTTTATCTTGTAGATGGTTTAAATCATAATCTCATTTCTATAAGTCAACTTTGTGACAAGGGTTACAAAGTTGGTTTTAGTAATGGATTGTGTAGTATTTTCAATAATGCTAATGATAATATTTTGTTTAGTGGCATACGCTAAAAAGACATTTATATCTTGGATATGCTACACACACAAGACCAATGCTTGGTTGCTCATACTAATGAACAACTCTTGTGGCATCAACGCTTTTGTCATGTACCCTTCAAGCACCTTCATAAGTTGTCCAAGCATAACCTAGTTAGATGGTTTCCAAAACTTTTTTTAATAAGAAAAGTTTTTATGATGCATGCCAATGAAGCAAGCTCCATAAATCGTCATTTAAGATTAAGAATGTAACATCTACGTCTAGGCCTCTAGAGCTTTTACATCTAGATATATTTGGGCATACTAGGGTTGCATCTTTAGGAAATACATTTTATGGACTTGTAGTTATTAATGACTTCTCTAAGTATACTTGGGTAATGTTTTTGAATAGCAAAAATGAAGCTATTGAACGATTCATTATTTTATCTAAGAAAGTTCAAAAGATTCAAGGCATGTCCTTTATTGCCATCCGTAGTGATCTTGGAGGTGAATTTGATAATGAGCTATTCTCTAATTTTTGTGATGTGAACGTGATAACTCACACATTTTACTTCCCGCATGCTCCACCAAAAAAAGGTGTTGTAGAAAGGAAAAATAGAACACTCATTGAGTATGCACGCACTTTGCTTAGTGATAGCCGCATTGCTTCACAATTTTGGGTGGAAGCCGTTCATTCTGCGTGCTATGTACTAAATAGGATTCTTGTGAGAACCCATACGAACAAAACTTGTTATGATTTATTTTATAACAAAATCCCTCAATTACGTTATTTCCGTGTTTTTGGTTCGAAATGTTTTATTAAGAACACACACGGAAATTTGGATAAGTTTGATTCACGTTCCGATGAAGGAATATTTATTGGATAATCCGATCGTAGTAGGCCTACCAGATATTCAATAAAAGAACCTAACGGTTGAAGAATCACTTCATGTTTCTTTTTAATAGGATTTTGATAATCCATTATCTCACCTTGATGAGAAAATTGAATTTCTATGTGATTCCTTGAATAATGTTAAATTAGATGATTCTCTTGCAACTAACCCTACTAATGATGTAGTTGAAGTTGTTCCAAATGATCTACGGTTACCCAAGACATTTGTTTCGGTTCCAAACCATCCATATGATCAAGTGATAGGTAATATTGAAGATGGAGCCAATACAAGGTCAAGGGTAGAGCGACTCTCACATTGTGCCTTCGTCTCTACAAATGAACCAAGGAACATTGAAGAGGCATGTGAAGATAGCTCATGGATCATGGCTATGGAAGCGGAATTCAATCAATTTGAAAGAAACGATGTTTGGGAACTAGTTCCTCCTCCGGAAGACCACAATATCATTGGAACAAAATGGATCTTCAAAAACAAGACGGATGAAAATGAAGTCATCATCCGAAACAAGTCAAGGTTAGTAGCTCAAGGTTACCGACAAGAAGAAGGTATCGATTTTGAAGAATCCTTTGCCCCAGTAGCTAGATTAGAATCTATTAGATTATTGTTATCATTTGCATCATTCAAGAAGTTTAAAACCTTTCAAATAGATGTGAAAAGTGCATTTTTAAATGGACATGTAGTTGAGGAAGTTTATGTTTCACAACCACCCATTTTCATTGATGAAAAATCACCAAATCAAGTGTTTAGACTCAAGAAAACTATTTATGGGTTGAGACAAGCTCCTAGAGCATGGTATGATCGACTAAAGAATTTTCTTGTTGATTTGGGTTTCAAAATGGGTGATGTTGACTCAATATTTTTCACTAAGTATTTCAATCATGACATACTATTGATTTAAATATATGTTGTGACATTATATTTGGTTCAAGTAACTCTTTACTTTGTCAAGAGTTTGCTAAGTCCATGCAGGACGAATTTGAGATGAGCCACATGGGAGAGCTCACCTACTTTCTAGGACTTCAAATCCGTTAATTGGAGCAAGGAAACTTCATCCACCAAACAAAGTACACGGTGGAATTGATCAAGCGCTTTGGGATGGGATCATCTTCATCCCAGCGTACTCTAATGAGCACTATAATGCATCTTGATAAAGATGAACGTGGAACAGATGTTAACATTCGTCAATATCGAGTTATGATATGTAGTCTATTTTACCGTAAGTAGGCCCGATATTATGTTTTTAATATGCTTATGTGCACGGTATCAGTCTAGACCAAAACAATCACAGTTGATTGCGATCAAACAGATTTTCTGTTATTTAAACCAATCAATTGATTATGGATTACCTTATCTTAAGTTGTGCTCTTATGAACTAGTTTCATTTAGTGATGCCGACTTTGCTGGATGTAAATCCGATAGAAAAAATACTAGTGGCGTTCTAAGGAAATTCCCTTATGTCTTGGTTCTCCAAGAAACAAAATTCAGTATCTCTTTCTACAACTGAAGTGGAATAAATCGCTGCAAGATTAGATTGTGCACAAGTTCTATGGATAAAAGAAACACTTAAAGACTACGATATTGAGTGTAGCACATGTCTAATCATGGTTGATAACCAAAGTGCTAGTTGTCTATCCAAGAACCAAGTACAACACTCCCATAACAAACACATTGACATTAGACATCATTTTATTAATGTTCATGTCCTCAAGAAGGATGATTATCTAGAATACATCGACACCAAAACCAAATTGCCGATATTTTCACCAAACCTATCAAAGAAGACTCTTTTATGAGGCTTAGAAGAGAATTAGGTATTAAGAGTGAATCTGAACTCTAAAAGATCATTTTCCTATTGATTAGTATATTTCATCGCACACTATGATATACTTATGCTATGCATCAATTTATTTTGGATATATACACACACACACTAGTCATAACCCGTGCCCTCAGGCATAGATCATTTCAGATATCCCCTCAAATTTTTTGCCCTCCAAAAGTTAAAGGAACAAAAATTTAGCTTCACGCGGGTGCCAGAAAAAAATATAACCCGGGCCAAAAGAGAAACACCCGAAAATGAAGGGGGGAAGTGCATAAGTGTGGGTGAGTGTAGGGTATTATGGTAAAAAGTGAAATGGGAGGGGTTTTTTTTAGGAAAAAGGAAAAGTGGCGGTATTCTGTGCAAATGTAGTGATTGTGGGGGTTTTTTAAATTAAATCTTGACCCTTGGATGTAAATGATGTGGATGCATCCGGATCGTTGTTGGTGACTGGGACTTGTCCTAGTCAGCCCTATGATTCAAAAAACGTTGTGTTTAATAATACATACATACATACATACATAGATACATATACATATACATATACATATACATATACATATATATATATATATATATATATATATATATAGTTTTTATATTTATATATTTTCTTCATGAGATATATAAGTTTCCTATGATACTTCTGAGCACTATATATTTGATTTATAGATATCATATATGATGATAGTATATGTGATTTGCATTAATAAATGCTTAGTTAAAATGATTGCTTCTATCTTTTAGCTTGAGAACCCATATAGAAATTCTCCTAGGTTCAACACAAGCTTTTAGATATAAGGTAGACGCCTGGTGTAGTCGAACCGGACGTCTAATTGTATCAGATATATATGTCTCTCATATTTTCCATCTGACCAGACATTTGATACTATCCTACCAGATGCCTAAAGCAGTTTTTAGATGCCTGGACATTGTTCTATAGATGCCTGGTAATAGTTTTGTCGATCAGTCAAAATTTTCCGAGAGTTTGTCAGACGTCTATGTTGACATACCAGACGTCTGTATAGTCTGTCAGACACCTGATTGGTCTGTTACAGACGCCTGATTGGTCTGTTACAAATGCCTGATTATCATTTTATATGATATTCACCTTATATACTTTTTCGACCAGATGTCTGTTGGTCTAGATCCAGACGGATGGCTTAGTATAATTTCTTGTGTCTCTTTAATTCTCCAGATGCCTATATATTTCTTTCCAGAGGTCTGTCGAAGGACCTTAAGCCAGATCAACTTTTGATCCAATGACTGAGATTTTTCGATCGATCGTTATACACCCTGATTCGACTCGATTAAGGCTTAAGCTATCTCATTCTTTTGTCTGACCCTTCGTCTGACTCTGTCATTGTCGATCATGAATCATTCTCCTTAGACTCTGCTCTATCAACGATGGGTCCTAAGAATCCCATGGGCAAACGGAAGGCTCGTTCTCCATCTCCTCCACCCGTACATCAATAGATTGTACCCAAGAGCAACTGTACAAAGAGGACCATCCCTCTTGAGGCATCACATCAAATAGTTCTGACCACGGATCGTTCTTAAGATCAACACTCAACATCCAGACAATCACAGTCTTCAGATCCTCATCTGCCTCAGACGGCATTTCCTCTTCTGATTTGCCGTAGTTAAGAATGTCAGACTCGGTTCGTCAATCTTTTGTCTACTAAATTTATCCCAGAAAGATACATCACCACCTCCCATTTCTCTGGTCCGGCGGGAGTCTTTAGGCGTGCTGGGTTGTTGGAAATTTTGTGAGACACCAATACCACATTCTATTATCCAATTCATGTTCGATTGTTTTATGCTAATCGTGTTAGGGACAAGTTCAATCGCCTCAATACCGTGGTTCATGGTGTCCCTATTGTGCTCACGGCTGAATTATTGGGAGCAATTCTTCATATCCCATCATCTGGTCAACTCCTCAATGACATTGTCATTGACATGTCGAACCACGACATTCTGTCTCAGATCTACTTAGTGAATCCTGATCGCCTCTCACCTTCCCTCAAGCCCAGCGACCTCCGGTATCTTGGGTGGATAACCAATCTTATTCTGAAATCAAATTTACTCCCTAAGACTGGCTCACTCGATTATATTTCTAAGGAGTATCACAGAGCATTCTATGCTCTTCTTGGAGGGATTCAGGTGAACTGGGCTCAAGTCATACTTGACAGGATGTTATCTTCACCCCAGCTCATCTACCCACCATGCTGGCCCATGTGTTTACTCACTTTCGAATTTCTCTCCTTTCCAGTGAGCTACTCGTCCATGGGCCCCTATCAATGCCACTCTTGAGAAGAAATCCAAGGCAGCTTTGAAAGTGGCAGCATCCAAAGCTGCTGGCATTTCCAGTTCCATTGGTCCATCTTCGTCTGTTGACCCACTTCCTGGTTCTCCTCCTCCTCACCCTGCAGCTACTGATATTCCATCCTCATCCACTCACCCTCTTCCATCAGAGGAGTCTCTTGATATCCTCAAGGCTCAACTTCATAGCCTTGGAGACGGGTTTTCTATTATGACATCTACGCTGACATCTAGATTTGATTCATTTAGCAAAGAGCTGAATGATCTTACTTCTTCATCTCGACAGGCCAGGAATCTTATGTCCAAGCTACAGAAAAGCCATGACAGTCTGAGGAATCACATTGAAGTCATGCATTAGGAACAAGATGGTTTAAAGGATAAAATGTCCAACGTTGTTTCCATTATTCAATCTCAATTGAAAAGGATGGAGATTCAGGAAAAGACAATTGAGGTTTTGACTTTCCTTATTCAAAAGATTGCTTCTAAGTTTGAGGGTCAGGTTCCCACACTCTTGGCTTGATGCCTATTTCTGAGCAAGCACTTGCAGAGTCTTCTGGATCTCCCACATCTTGTCATCCTCCACCTAAACCTTGATGTGTCTTGATTTGTATTTATTTGATTAAAAACTAGCCTATATGGCATGATGTTCTGTATGAGTTTTAATGGAGCTGTATTTTGTATCTCTGACATCATGATATATATATATTTATATGTAATAACCTTAATGATAATATACTTGTATATGTACATATTTTTGGGATGTATGTGTACGTATAAAATTTTTGGTATTCCCATAATTTTTCTTTAATTTTTGTGAAGTCAAAAAATTTTAAAATAAAATTTAGACCATCTTTTGAATTTAATAAATGAAGTATATGGTAGAAAATACTTGTATATGAGTGGTATGTGGTATACCTAATGTATTTGTAGTTGTATTTTTCTTTTACAAAAAAGAGAAAACACAATTATGTATGCATACCACCTACCCCCTCCACTAAGCAAATTGTAACATGAGTCATCACTCATGTTAATTAGATTTTGGACACATAAGGGGGCACTTGTCATTCACCTCTTCATTATCATTAAGAAAAAGAAAAAGGAAAGAAAGAAAACAAAAGGGAAAAACAAAAACAAAAACAAGAAAACTTTTGCTCTCATCCGCTCTCCACTAGTGAAGGCCGAACCCCCCTTGGGGTTTCTTCCTCCTTTTGCACCACCTAGCCAACCACACATTCCACCACCACTCCACCACCACAACCTCCTCTCCTTCCACCTCCAACAACAAAACAAAGAAGAGATCCTCTTTACAACCATAAACTACAAAGAACCTCATTTCACCAACAATCCTTGAAGAGAAATTGAAGAAGAAGGAGTTGAAGAAGGAGGTCAAATTCCTTCAAAGAGAAGAAGGGCCAAAGTATTTAAATAATGACATATTAAGGTAGGATTTTCTAACATTTTAGTAGGATTTCTAGCAAATTTATTTAGGATCTTTCCTTAGAATTGTGCAGGATTCTTACAATTCTAAGTAGGTTGGCATTCTTAGAATTGGGTAGGGAGAAATAATCATCTAATGTTATTAGACTTAGAAATGTTATGTTTCATATGGTGCTAAATGGGTTAATGAATCATTTTAGTTTGCTTAAATCATGGAGATTATGGTTGTTATAAATGTTAGTATATTTATGCTAGGTTGAGTTTAGAAGTAGTAGTCACATTTATGCTAAAATCATACCCCATTTCATCGATTCATGTATAACTATGTTCATGCTAATTTAAGTGTATTAATGTTTTTAATAGTAGTATGTTGATATGCAATGTCTATGCAAATCGAATATGCTAATGTCTATGGAAAGATTGAATATGCTAATGTCCATGTTAAATATGCTTAATTGCATGCTAATATTGATATGCCATCCCATATTCCAAGTTAGCATATATGCCATGGAGATGTTAGTTTATGCCATGACTATGTCCCCATGTTATTATGTCAAATCCCTTCTATGTTTCATGTTATGACCATGTTAATCTCATGTTGGTTCTTATAGCTAAGTTATGTTTCATGTCAAATCCCTTCTATGTTTCATGTTTATGACCATGCTAATTTCTAGTTAGTTCCATGCTTATGATTAGTTCCCATGGTTATGAATGTTACATGTTGTCACGGTCTGTTTTCGATCGTACGCTTTCCGTGCACGTACTCTTGTTCGTACACGTATTTATTTTGGACCTTGCTTGTATCCGAACCCTATGATGTGATATGCCGTTGTGACCCTCTAGAAGAGTATTAATTTGTGGAAATATTTTGGAACGTCATTTCACGGGCCGTTCTCCCACAATTTGACTTTGTTTGAAGAGGCGACATGATTTTCACTTTTGTCGTGAGACCTTTTTATTTTTAGTTCCGTTTCTCGTCGCCCTAGCCGTGATCAATCTTCTTAGTTTGTTTCTCTCGTCGACACGGTCGCCCCGGTATTTTTCTCAAAATTATCGGGCTCCGTTTGACCCGCCCTTACACTAATTTTTCCCAATCAATTATATTAAGTCCTAAGTTCATATGATTTTTTAAACCCACTAATTATTATTTATTATAGTGCTAATCACTTCCTAATGTTGAGCCTAACCCTAACCACGTTTCTACCCATGGCCGAACCCCACACACATAATTTATTATAAGAAACACATGTTTAACTCTAAGGCTATTATAACCCTACTGTCCTTTTATAAGCTAGCCCTAGCTTTATATATTTATAAAACACTAAAGACCTAACCCTGGACACCTAGTTTCGGGATGTGCACTTCAACACCACTCACACAATTTATAGTAACCTAGACCCTCTACTAATTTCTTCATACAAAAAAACCTATAAGCATTTCACTTCACGTGCTGCCCTCACACACAACAACTCATTCTATAATAAACCCTAAAGGTTAACTTTTAACACAGTTCCCTACTCCCTCTTATAAAAATAAAACCTAGGTCTCTTTTCCACAGCACCCTAACCCAACATCGAGTAGCAGCTGCCGCCCACTATTCTCTTTTTCTCCACGCGATAGAGCTTCTAGCGGCCTCCTCTCTTCTTCCTCGCATGCAAACACCCAACCCCCGATGCATCTCCGACCTCCTCCTCCCCATCTCCGGCCTACCCATCGTCGAACCCTTCCTCGTCCGACCCCCTATCGTCGGATTCCAGGCGCCGCCCAGCCACATCGCTCTCCGACGATGTCATCTCCCAGGCGCAGCGCCCCGCCCAGCCATAGCGCTCTTCGACGCTGTCATGTTCTCCCCGATGCCGGTGATCTTCCTCCAGCATCGCCCCGCACTCAGCAGCGGCAGCAGCACCACCGGTGCCCAGCTCACCCATCCTCAGGCGTGCTACAACGGTGCCCTCTTACGCTGTCAGCGTTGTCTGCAACAGTGCCCTCTTACGCTGTCAGCGTTGTCTGCAACAGTGCGTGCAGCAGGCCACGGATGCTGATGCAGCCGCTTGGAGCTGCCCACAGTGTCGCTAAGCACTGTCCCGCGCTGCCTTAGCATTGACACAACACCGACAAGTGCTGACAGCGGCAGCAAAACCCCCGGCGCGTTGAGGCCGTAGCTTTTCGCAGCAGTGATTATCTTCGCACGGCAATGACGCACGATCACCCTCTGGCTGCTGTCCACGCGTGAAGATGTCCCTCTAGACATTGATGACTCACAATGACCCCTGGTGGCTTCGTGAGAATGTTTCCTCGTTATGGTTAGTAACGTTCGTGATATCATGTTTTATACCTATTGCTATTAGTTGTTTAACCATTAATAGATGATGAATGGACTTAATGATATGGTGTTAGCATGCTAGTAACTTTAATAAACGATGTTCAGCTAGTGGACTTAATGTATTGATGATAATATGATTAACCGTGGGGTAGACGTCTTGGGTGCACAACTTCTAGTTAATATGTTAGCCTAGCTTGCGTGATAATTGTTGTATATTCATATTAACCTCTTAGTGTAGATAACATGTTAGTTATTTAACGTTCATTAATATTGATGTGTTACCCATCTTAGGATAGAAAACTTAATTAAAATTGGATCATTATACGTTTTAGGTTTGTCTGATAATTCTAGTCCGTCGTTACGAACATATTCGTCATGTGATTTATCACAGAGAACCGGTCGTTCTGTACCGTTCGCAATACCAGAATCCAACCTCTGACGTCGCTACCCGACGTCAGAGTAGCTCTCGCGTTGTGTTGAGGTAAGTCTCTCTCCGTAGGAACCCCACCTCGCCTGTTAATCAACTTAAAAATCATAGTCTCTGATCGCTTTTGTAACTCACTAATCAAGAATAATAAATTGGGACTGTAGGCTGGACTGTGATCTGAACACATAGGTAGACTTGGACTGATTGAACGGATCACAACTTGGTTGTTTCAGGCAAGTGATACGTGCCAGTTTTCTGTTTAGGCCACGTCTTAGGCCTTTTTGTACAGTAGCGTAAAAGAGACTAGGCGGTGAAATGATAGTCGCCTAGACGCCCCTTTTTGATCTAGCTTGACAACGAAGCTAGATCCGACACTTTTACCCTCCTTGCATTCATGCTGCCATGCCATGTTTAATTTCAATTAACGGTATGTAATTTATCTGCTCATTGCCATGTCATTGCTTGCATCCAATGTTTCATCGTGATTGTGTAGCACACGCTACACTTATTGTAATGATTAAGTCTAGGTGCACCCCTATGCCATATTGAAAAACACTTCCTGGCTTGTGATCCAGAAGATATACACGTGGAGGGATAGGGTTAAGCGATCACTCAGCGTAGAAGTGTGCACGTACTGCCACTTCAGCTGTAAGGCATAAACTCTGGGATTGGGGTAGGGTTAAGCAACCACTAAGTGTAGAAGTATGCCAGATTAGCAACTTCCTCTGTAAGGTGTAAACCTTGTGCACAATGTGAAAGTCAGTGAAATCGTGAAATGGTGTTTTTCGTAGTTTCTGCTACGACGTGCATGCATGTTCGTCATGTCATCTTTAACTGTTGCATTCTTAAATGTCATGTCGACTCATTGCATTATTTTAGAACTGCTAGTCATCTTTTTGTTATTTGTATCCTTGCACAAAAGTTCTCCGTTTTCTTTTGGGAGACTTTTGCTGACATGTGCCCTTTTCTCTTTGGGTGTCACATGTCAGGTTTTGAGCCTGACTTAGTTGCAGAGGACGATAGGTTGCTGACGTTCAGTTCGAGGATTTTGGTCCTACCCTTAGTCTCAGCCGGTGACTCTCTTTCAGTTGTTGTTACCTTCTTAGTAGCGGTTATTAGGTTGTTAGGTGCGCATCACCATTACTTGTTGTAGTTTCGGCCATGCTTTAGGCCTATTGTTCAGACTTGTACTTTTTGTGACTGCTCTGTGATGTTGGAATAATTTTCTGGATGTTGGTGGATGCTTTCTTTTATATCTGCTTTACTATTATCATTGTTGTTGTTTCGTTTCAATGCAAAGGACCTTCTACTATTTGAAATTTTTACAGACGCTTATCAGACTACAGCTTCACAGCTCCACGTCTGAGCGGACCTTCTCACGTCTCGCCTTCCATATTAGGGAAGCGGGGCATGACATGTTTTGTTGGTGGCCCATGCAGGTGCTTTTTACATCCAAGAAATATCGAAACAACAATAATGATAAACAACATCCAATTAAATATTCGGAACATCCAAGTCATGATTAAGTCTAATCTGAACGTTTTCCTGTCTTATATGGTAGGAAGACTTAGGTAGATGTCCAGGTTTGATAGTCAGAGCCTTCGTCACGATTAAGATGTACTCGTCTTAGGTTGCCTTAGCAGCCTCTCACCCAGCCCTGACCATATTAGGCTTTTAGAGCTTTTCTCTTAGCCGTTCGTTGAGTCCATCCATTTCGAGCTCATTAGAACGTAATTTTGATTTCTCTTGGGACCCTTCCCTGATACCTCTATTGCAGTCTAGTTCATTAGAAAGTCTTAGTGTTAAGTTTCTCTTGATCTTCAACCGACCCGATAATTGGAACCCCTGATTCTATCATTTTCCTGATCATTACACTTTCATGTTATCAACCGTAGAATTCCATCGTAGCAGTTTCACTAAATTATTTCCATTCATATTTATGTTTTATTTGATTCACTTCCTTCCTTACGAATCACGTGAATCTACATGTCATTCATCGTCAATCGTTGAATCTTCTCCATTACTATCCTGACCATTCGATGAATATTTTCAATATTATCTACTTTGAATTTCTCTCCCAGTTTAAGTTATTTGAAAACATTTAACATGCATTTAAGACTCCATACATTCTCTGAATTTCGAAGTTTTTCGCTGAAATCTTTAAAATTATTATCTTACCATATTTACTAACCTATGTCTTTCACACTCGTGTAAATATCTTACTTTCTTCATATAATGACATTTCGATAATCCAAAATACCATTTCTTCCCCTACTATATATAAACTACTCAAGTTTAATTCATACAACTTAGTTTACAGACTCCTAAATATTTTCCTATGCAAAGGAGAACTCCAACTTTTCAAGTATGACCATTTTATATTCTTCGTATTTTAACTAATATCATTTATACCCTCTTTTCCCTGTAACCTATAAGGGTATTATTACATCTTCCTTACCTCCACCTAAACATTCACAGTTATATTTTGTCTCATCCAACCAGCTATCTCCTTATCCTCACCTTACTGAAGTCGCTCTTTTCGATCTTGTTCATTATGCTTTTGGTTTCGATTTCCTTTCTATTGTTTAGATGCTAGTGCTTGTCATTGCCTGTGTCAACCTTAGTATAGTAGTGAGCCCATTGATTTTATTGCGATGTTGTGGTGGTGCATGTATAAGTAGAGTGTGTGGATCCGTGTGTGTGAACCCCTGCGTATCACTCACGTATGAGTGTACTCCCCTGTAGTATATTAATGTTTGCCTCTTGTGTGATATATACATACTCAATGTTATTCGTGATATATATGTGAAGTTGTATGAATGATATTAGTTATATAAGTGTGGATAGCTATACCACTTTAGGAATGTTTTTATATATATTGGAAATTGTATTGGAGAATATACTAATAGTGTATGTAGTTTGAAGATACTTGTAGATGCTTGAAATAATATATTAGTAAGTCATGTGTATGTTAAGTGTAATGATAATAGGTGTACTTATAGTTAAGTGAGTAGGCATATTATATGACCTATATGTTAGTACATGTGAGCGTGTGCTCGTGCGTAGATATGTACCGTGCTTAGACGTAAGTAGTTATGTATTGGCTGCATGAGTATATGTGATATACAGTATGGTAATAGGATTATAGTTTTGTTAATATTGCTTGCCTTGATGGGATGTTGTGCGTGTGCGTGTATACCGTGAGGTATACACGATTATGGTATGTCTTAAACTATGTATCGATAAGTAGATGTGTTGGTATACTAATTATAGATAGATGGCTATGGTGTGAATATATATTACATGTATGTGACTATACGATAAATGCATGTATTAGAGAGTGTATTACAATTATACGTGTGCTGATATTTGTCTATTATTTTAGGGTGAAAAGTGATAGCGTTATGTGGGCTTTACTTGATTAAATATGGTGATTGATATTATGGTATGTATGTGGTTATGATGGTGGATGTATACATATTGCAGTGGTATTGGTATATGTATAGATACCGTGTTATGTATATAGAGTTTTCTGATGTGGGTTTTGAGTCTCACTCAAGTTTGAGTGGATATACTCTAAGTATATTGTTACATATGTCTGTGGTTTACGTGTAGTACCATGAATATAGCGATAGATGATGTATGTATAATGATAGGGTTGTTTGTGCCTGGTTATGTTACGCACATGATTGTGGGTGGCTATACCAGTATATATTATAGGTGTTGGTCTTGTGGTATAGTTATTTACTAAGGACTTACCTGTGTGAATGTATATGTGCTAGCTAAACTAAGTGTGTAGATGTGCTGAGTATATAGTGGTATGAGTGGCGTGGGTGAATGGTATGTTAGCGTGTGTTGGTGTGCACCATGCACGGGTAGGTATGTGCTTAGTTATATGTATTGGTGACTATGGTATGTGTGGTGTGTCTTGAATATAGTTATAGGACAGTATGTGATGTGAATATATGGTGAAATATTTGCGTGCATTTGAATGACTATATAATTGTGAAATCATAGTAGTGGTGTGTGTATATTAGATATAGTAAACCTGATTTAATATTGTGTGGTGTGATTACATGTGTTGATATGTTGGGTGTATACTAGGAGATATAGGGATTGGTTATCCATGTTGTTTTGTTCATAGGTAGTTATCTAAACGTGAAGTACTACAATTGTATTTGCTGGTGCGAGCTATTTATTTGTATGAAAGTATGTGTGATTTGGTTATGTGATAGTGTGTGATAGCTATATAAGGGATGTACGTGACTATATGAATGATTGAAGTACGTGTATGCATTTGACTGTCTATGATAGGTATAAGTATAGAAAGTTCATGTGTATACATGTATGTTGTATTAATGTTTGACTATCTAGCGCAATATTAGCACTTGGAGTGACTATATCTGGGTTGAATTATAATGTAATATGATTGGGATAATTGCTAGAGTGGCTAGAAATATTTATAGTTAGGAAAGTCCGGGGACGGACTTTATTTTAAGGTGGGTAGGATGCCATGGTCGGTTTTCGATCGTACGCTTTCCGTGCACGTACTCTTGTTTGTACACGTATTTATTTTGGTCCTTGATTGTATCCGAATCCTATGATGTGATATGCCGTTGTGACCATCTAGAAGAGTATTAATTTGTGGAAATATTTTGGAACGTCATTTCACGGGCCGTTCTCCCACAATTTGACTTTGTTTGAAGAGGCGTCATGATTTTCACTTTTGTCGTGAGACCTTTTTATTTTTAGTTCCGTTTCTCGTCGCCCTAGCAGTTATCAATCTTCTTAGTTCGTTTCTCTCGTCGACACGGTCGCCCCGGTATTTTTCTCAAAATTATCGGGCTCCGTTTGACCCGCCCTTACACTAATTTTTCCCAATCAATTATATTAAGTCCTAAGTTCATATGATTTTTAAACCCACTAATTATTATTTATTATAGTGCTAATCACTTCCTAATGTTGAGCCTAACCCTAACCACGTTTCTACTCATGGCCGAACCCCACATACATAATTTATTATAAGAAACACATATTTAACTCTAAGGCTATTATAACCCTACTGTCCTTTTATAAGCTAGCCCTAGCTTTATATATTTATAAAACACTAACGACCTAACACTGGACACCTAGTTTTGGGCTGTGCACTTCAACACCACATACACAATTTATAGTAACCTATGCCCTCTACTAATTTCTTCATATAAAAAAACCTATAAGCTTTTCACTTCACGTGCTGCCCTCACACACAACAACCCATTCTATAATAAACACTAAAGGCTAACTTTTAGCACATTACCCTACTCTCTCTTATAAAAAGAAAACCTAGGTTTCTTTTCCACAGCACCCTAACCCAACATCGAGTAGCCGCCGCCGCCCCCTATTCTCTTTTTCTCCATGCGATAGAGCTTCTAGCGGCCTCCTCTCTTCTTCCTTGCACGCAAACACCCAACCTCGACGCATCTCCGACCTCCTCCCCATCTCCGACCTACCCATCGCCGAGCCCTTCCTCGTCCGACCCCCTCTCGTCGGATTCCAAGCGTCGCCCAGCCACAACACTCTCCGGCGCCGTCATCTCCCAGGTGCAGCGCCCAGCCCAGCCACATCGCTCTCCGACGCTGTCATGTTCTCCCCGACACCGGCGATCTTCCTCCAGCGTCGCCCCGCGCTCAGCAGCGGCAGCAGCACCGTCGGTGCCCAGCTCGCCCATCCCCAGGCGTGCTGCAGCGATGCCCTCTTGCGCTGACACCGTTGTCTGCAACAGCACGTGTAGCAGGCCATGAACGATGATGCAGCTGCTCGGAGTTGTCCACGGCACTGCCAAGCACTGTCCCGCGCTGCCCTAGCATTGACACGGCGTCGACAAGTGCTGACAGTGGCAGCAAGACCCCCGGTGTGTTGAGGCTGTAGCTTTTCGCAGCAGCGATTATCTTCCCGCGACAATGACGCATGATCACCCTCTGGCCGCTGTCCACGCATGAAGATGTCCATCTAGACGTTGACGACTCACAATGACCCCCGGTGGCGTTGTGAGAACGTTTCCTCGTTACGGTTAGTAACGTTCGTGATATCATGAATTATACCTATTGCTGTTAGTTGTTTAACCATTAATAGATGATGAATGGACTTAATGATATGGTGTTAGCATGCTAGTAACTTTAATTAACGATGTTTAGCTAGTGGACTTAATGTATTGATGATAATATGATTAACCGTAGGGTAGATGTCTTGGGTGCACAACTTCTAGTTAATATGTTAGCCTAGCTTGCTTGATAATTGTTGTATATTGATATTAACCTCTTAGTGTAGATAACATGTTAGTTATTTAACATTCATTAATATTGATGTGTTATCCATCTTAGAATAGAAAACTTAATTAAAATTGGATCATTAGACGTTTTAGGTTTGTCGGATAATTTTAGTCCGTCGTTACGAACTTATTCGTGCACGTGATTTATCACAGAGAACCGGTCGTTCCGTACCGTTTGCAATACCGGAATCCAACCCCTGACGTCGCTACCCGACGTCAGAGTAGATATCGTGTCACGTTGAGGTAAGTCTCTCTCTGTAGGAACCCCACCTCGCCTGTTAATCAACTTAAAAATCATAGCCTCTGATGGCTTTTGTAACTCACTAATCAAGAATAATAAATTGGGACTGTAGGCTGGACTACGATCTGAACACATAGGTAGACTCGGACTGATTGAACGGATCACAACTTGGTTGTTTCAGGCAAGTGATACTTGCCAGTTTTCTGTTTAGGCCACGTCTTAGGCCTTTTTGTACAGTAGTGTAAAAGAGACTGGCGGTGAAATGATAGTCTTCTAGACGTCCCTTTTTGATCTAGCTTGACAACGAAGCTAGATTCGACTCTTTTACCATGCTTGCATTCCTGCTGCCATGCCATGTTTAATTTCAATTAACGGTCTGCTCATTGCCATGTCATTGCATGCATCCAATGTTTCATCGTGATTGCGTAGCACACGCTACACTTATTGTAATGATTGAGGCTTGGTGCACCCCTATGCCATATTGAAAAACACTTCATGGCTCGTGATCCAGAAGATATACATGTGGAGGGGTAGAGTTAAGCGACCACTCAGCGTAGAAGTGTGCCCGTACAGCCACTTCAGCTGTATGGCGTAAACTCTGGGATTGGGGTAGGGTTAAGCGACCACTCAGTGTAGAAGTATGCCAGATCAGCAACTTCAGCTGTAAGGCGTAAACCCTGTGCACAATGTGAAAGTCAGTGAAATCGTGAAATGGTGTTTTTCGTAGTTTCTGCTACGACGTGCATGCATGTTCATCATGTCATCTTTAACTGTTGCATTCTTAAATGTCATGTCAACTCATTGCATTATTTTAGAACTGCTAATCGTCTTTTTGTTATTTGTATCCTTGCACAAAAGTTCTCCATTTTCTTTTGGGAGACTTTTGCTGAACATGTGCCCTTTTTTCTTTGGGTGTCACATGTCAGGTTTTGAGCCTGACTTAGTTGCAGAGGACGACAGGTTGCTGACGTTCAGTTCGAGGATTCCGATCCTACCCTTAGTCTCAGCCGGTGACTCTCTTTCAGTTGTGGTTACCTTCTTAGTAGCTGTTGTTAGGTTGTTAGGTGTGCATCACCATTACTGGTTGTAGTTTCGGTCATGCTTTAGGCCTATTGTTCAGACGTGTACTTTTGTGACTGCTCTGTGATGTTGGAATAATTTTCTGGATGTTGGTGGATGTTTTCTTTTATATCTGCTTTACTATTATCATTGTTATTGTTTCGTCGCAATGCAAAGGACCTGCTACTATTTGAAATTTTTACAGACGCTTATCAGACTGCAGCTTCACAGCTCCATGTCTGAACGGACCTCCTCACGTCTTGCCTTCCATATTAGGGAAGCGGGGCGTGACACATGTTGAGTTCCTTCACGTTTCATGATTAATTTATGATTATAACCATGTGCTAGCTCATATTAAGCTTAATGTTAGTTCACATTCTTTAGACATGTTAGTTCCATGCTAATAGTTACGTACTATGTTCCATGTGAAAGGTCATATCTTATGTTTCTTGTTATGTTAGCTCTAAGTCGTTATATTGGATGTAATGAGGATGGCCTAGACATGGCAATTGATGTAAGGAATGTTGTGATGAATCATCATGATTTTGATAGTAATGTGATGAAAGTCGTTAAAATCACGATTTTTATGATGTGTATGATGTAAATGAATGTGTATGCAGTAAATGAGACTGCCAAAATGAAAGAAATATGGAATTGATTTATAAACTGAGAGTGAGGTAGAGTGATAAATGTCTGGAACGCTCGATCCATTCTAAAATAGGTGAGACTCTGGATACGGATCATGGGAAACACATGTAAATTATAGGAGTTAAGGAGCGGACATATGAGGTTAAAATTTCTCACTCGCTTGTCACTCCCGTAGGGAGGAGTTGAATAGAGTTAGAGAGGCCAGTGGTGTACTCGTGATGCATCATTAGGTAATTGTCGGTTTTCTCTATTTGTATCGATAAAAGCCGAGAATTGTCTCACTCTCGTAAGGAGGAGTTACGAGAGGCCTCTTCAATGCTCGTGTCGCTGGTTGAGGTACCACTTTTTACCCACCCTGGGTGATGTCGAGCTTCTTAGTGTCCTATGATTTACTCGGGTTTCCAAACGACAACTAAAGATCTAACCAAAAATTAATTTAATCTATAATTGTGATCAAGACCTTCTATTTCTCAGTTTCTTTTATTTTCAGTGCTTGAATGTCATGAATGTTTATTTATGCATTAACTCTGTGGATATTGTATAGCTAATAGATAGATTATCAGTTAGGTGACTGGTTCTAAAAACTAGGTCCTACTAGCTATGTTAGGATTTTCTGCTGGGTCACGCAGTGATGTGCCCCCTTTGTGGTTTTCAGGGGTAGGACCAGAGCAGCCTGTGCGGGTCCTGAGGCCGGAGATCGTTCACAGTTCGAGGTATAGCCTGCGGGCGACTTTGTCCAGTGGGAGTTTCCTGGGGTAGATTAGTGGGTGCGTTGTACTGGGTGTGGACACATATTTGCACTTTTTGGGTTGGGGGTTCTCTTTCTTTTGTTTTACCCCACTTTTGTATCCCTTGTATAGATGATGTATGTATAAAGTACGTTATTTAATATAACGTAATGTTCAGTTCTGTATTTTTTTCAATAGTGTGGATTTAAATTTTTGTTTGAGTACTTTATTTTCTTTGTACTATTCCAGTGTTGTTGCAGTGGCCTACATACTTGTTAATTTAATTACAATTAATGCCTAATAGTATTTAGATATTAAAGACTCGAAGCCCAGAGCCTGAATACTACGACGGCCTGGTGAGCTACATATCTCCGTATTTGGGAGAGCTGGACGTGACATTATATTTTTAATGCTTACTGGAAATGTGCCATTGTATTGCTATTTATTCTATTTGTGCACCTCTAATATGAATGTTGAATATTCTTCTCCTTATGAGTTTTGATGCTACAAATCTTAGACAAATGGTTCAGTGAGAACACCTTCACTTCTGTATTTTGGTATAGTTGTACTCTATATGAGCACTAATTGTTGTTGTTCTATTCCTCCCATCCTTTTAGATTATAACAAAGGGGGAGAGAGATAACCATAGGAGTGCTTTGAGAGCTTGCTTGGAGTATTTTTGTTGGAGTATTCTTGAGATTTTAAGATTCCTCCCAAATGAATCATAAAGGGGGAGCGAGAGTAACCATATGTGTTTTAGCTCCATGAATCATAATATGTCTAAACTAGTTTTGAAACTGTTGTTTGATTCAGGGGGAGTTTTGAAATTCATAATTCGCTTTATTCTTAATGTTGATTTCAATATAATTGTTTGACTTGATCTCCTTTTTCATGCTTCAACCTTCCCTATGTGTATCACCATAGACTTCGTGCTTTGTGTTTTCATATATGTTGATGTCTTTAATGAAAAATATACACAACTCGATACACATATCATTAACTAGCATTGATGATCCATTATTCATATGATTATTTGGACTAAAATGTTTGGCATCAATGCAGGGGGAGTAAGTATTTTTTATATTCAAGCACAATTATTGATTATGGTTATGATTGTGTGTCATCATTAAAAGGGGGAGAATGTTGAATATTGGTTTTCCTAATGCAGTTTTGATGATAAACAAACATAATCAATTTTGACTAATCCCCATGTTTTGTAGTTAATGAAAGCATCATCGATATAAACAAAGTCATATCAAAAGAAGATGATGACTCGGATCATTGATGCAAGGACATCAATCAATGAAGCATGGAAATCAAGGTGTGAACGCAAGGAAATGAAAGAGTTGGACTCAACTAGCTTAATGGAAGTCATCAAGGAATTCAATAGGAAGTGAAGAGGATAAAACATGTATATCTTTCTTTCTTTACTTCTTAGTTGAATTAGCATGTTAAGCCTTGAATAGACTTGATAGAATATCACTTATAACATTCACAATGCTTTAGATCATATATCATTGAGTGTCATAGGGTTAGAACTTGCATAAACTCAAAGTAGAGTTTTTCAGCCTACCTAGGCGCCTGGTAGTTGATCTCCAGATGCCTGGTGCTCATGCATATTCAGTTCTCCAAAACCCTACCCAGTACAGAAGCCTGAAATTCTCATTCCAGGCATATGCACAATGTGTCGGGCGCCTGGATGAAGAACTCCAAACGTCTGATTTATTCTAGCCGAACTTCCAGTATCTCGGCTTCTACTGACTGACAGAAATCAGACGTCAGATGTTATGTTTCTAGACGTCTTCACTTTGTATCAGACGCCTAGATGATATACTTCAGACGTCTGGTTAATTATGAGCCAAATTCCATTATCTTAAACTCTACAGTCAAGTCTTGATTAAGGCGTCTGAAGATATGTTTCCAGACGTCTATATAGTCGACCAGCCATCTGGATGATGTACATAATAGGTCTGGATATTCAGACCAATATATTCCAAGTAATTCAGTCCCACACTGTGTGTGGTCAGACGCCTATTGTCTTTGATCCAGACGACTGTACAGTGGACCAGATGACTGGGAAGTCTTCTTCAGACGTCTGCCAAGTGTCTGTTAGACTGCATTTATGACCCAATCAGAACAATACAACAGTCGCCTGGTCGCTCTACTTCAGGGGACTGGTGACTAGAATTTCTGCCCGTTAATAGCCGTTTCCAGCATTAATGCTTGAGATTTTTAACAAATTTTGGACAGAATTTGGTAAGCCATTTAAAGGGCTTTGATGTCTTGACTTGAGAAGTTAGCCAAACTATTAAGACTTCATTCAATACACTCTCAAGTGATTTCAAGTCATCAATTCTTCACTAGAGCATTAAAGATCATTCAAAGATATTCAAGCTCAAGCTCTAAGTGTCAACTTGTCTCCAAAGCTTTCAAAATCAAGCTTCTAGCATTCATTGCTAATCTTCTTGAGACAAGTAGTAAGTGCTCATACCCTCATCATTTAGAGCACATCACACACACCACATTTCCTCATTCTAAAGAGTTTTATTCAAGGCATAAGTTGTGGAAATTGTTTCATATTTCAGTTCTAATTTTCTCTTGATACTTGAGAAGTTCCTGTCGACTGTGAGAGTAGTCCATTCTCGGGTTGTGGGAAGTGGAAGGAAGTGTATTGGTTTTTCAATTGTCAGGTTTTGACAAGTGGATATTAGTGGATCACTAATCACTAGCGGGGTTACTAGTGAGTTGCTGGAGTAAGATTCAAAGGAGTCGGGGAGACTCGGTGAATCCGAACCATGGTATATCTTTTGTTTACGTTTGCTTTTCTATGATTGTTGCTATCTCTTTCTATTCAGCTCTAAGGTTGCATAAGGGATATTTAATTTGGCCTAATTTCCTTAATATTGTTATAAAGCAATATTCACCCCACTCTAGTGTTTTCTCCTTATAATTTCAGATCCTACACATCGCTCCTATCCCAAGCCGTAAACGCCTTCCTATTGGGGTTCTTGAAATTTTCCTCCTTGTAGCTTCTCTTCTTCTTTTTCTTCTCGTCTTTGTCCTTGTCATTCCCTTTGTCTGTCTTTGCTCTCTCTCCTCTCCAAGGGACAATCTCTTCTAACGTGTCATGTCTTAATGCAACCAAAACAAATAATGTCGTTAGTTAATCTAGCTTTGTGTTTGGATAACTAACTTCGGAGCATTCTCTTGAAAGTCCTTGAGGTGAGAGCAACTCCATCTTCATCCAGGTAAGAATTGTTAGATTGGGATTCAGGCTCCTTCACTTTGTCCTTGAAGGCCAAGTTCTTATTCTTTGGTTGAGCCTTTTCCTTATCTTTCTCAAGCTCAATCTCAAATGCCATGAGATTTCCCATTAACTCCTCCATGGTGAGCTTGGTAGTATCATGTGTTTCTCGGATCATTGTCGTCTTTGGCTTCCACTCGGGCCTTAAAAATCTAAGTATCTTCATTACTTGCTCATACATTGAAACTTTCTTGTCTAACCCATCAAGTTCGTTAATAATTTCTGTAAAGCGTGTATTAACTTCTGTAAAGCTATCAAATTTAGCATTTCATATATTTATTCTAGATTCTTTTACTCTATTTGCATCTTCATGCGTTACCTCTAGCGTGTGTCAAATTTGATGTGCCGTGGAACATTGTGACACCTGGTTGAATTCATTATCGACCAATTCCCAAAATAATGCATTCATAGCCTTTGCATTCAAATTGCCCTTATCATTTAAATCATTTTCCAAAGTCTCCATATGAGTGTCCGGAGGTACATACCCATTCTTTGTGATCGTCCAAATGTCAATGTCCATCAATTGGAGGTGGATAATCATTCTAGTCTTTCAACATGCGTAGTTGTTTCCATCGAAGTGTGGATGAAGAGTAGTAGAGAGTCCTTCAGTGTGGGATGATGTTGACGCCATCTAAACAACCTACTTTGATACCATGTATAGGGATCATGTAGATGACAAGTAACACTAGAAGATGGGTTGAATAGTGTTACCAAAAATAATCGTTTAATTAAAAATTAATCCTTTTACTATGCCTAAGTCTCCTATGAAAGTTACTTCACTAGGTACTTAGTCAATAACTCAAGAAACTTGCAATATAGATGCGGAATGGAAATTTAGACAACATTCTAGTCTTTCAACATGCGTAGTTGTTTCCATCGAAGTGTGGATGAAGAGTAGTAGAGAGTCCTTCAGTGTGGGATGATGTTGACGCCATCTAAATAACCTACTTTGATACCATGTGTAGGGATCATATAGATGACAAGTAACACTAGAAGAGGGGTTGAATTGTGTTACCAAAAATAACCATTTAATTAAAAATTAATCCTTTTAGTATGCCCAAGTCTCCTATGAAAGTTACTTCACTAGGACTTAGTCAATAACTCAAGAAACTTGCAATATAGATGCACAATGGAAACTTAGACAACAATGCTTGTATAGAGAGTAAAGAGATAGAGGCAATGTATCAACCACAAAGAAACACAATATATCTTGGTTCGACCAACCCTAGGCATACTCCAGTATCCACTAAACATGCTTACATTCGAGAGCAACTTGCCTCAACAATTGAGGGCTTCTATAACCAACCACATCTCTCCACTAGATGGTTACAACAATTACCTTGCCTCTAGCAAGGGTTTTCAACAACCAATGCAATTACAACAATAACAACAATTACAATCAAGTAATTTACTCACCACCACACCCTTATGTGGATTTTAAAAACCTCTTTTGAAGATGAGTACAATTTGCTCCTATAGCCAATTGCTTGAAGATCAAGTGTATATAGGGTGGCTATGAGAAAACTTCTTTTGAACTCTAGAAAAATAAAGATCCAAACTTGGAGATCAAGAATAAAGCTTGATTCAATCTCAAAGTAGTCAAGTTTAAACTTAAGAGATAGAAATCAAGGATGGCCACAAGAACTTTGCTTAAAAGCTTTTGTGAAAGAATGAAAACTTTGGACAAATTGAAAATCTTAGAAGGGCATGGAGAAGGCTTTAAATGCTTTTAAAACTCTTAAAAATTGCTTAATAATTCTTATAAAATTCTCAGCCACTCCCCTTAAATAGTGGTGAATTCTGTCCAAGAAAGATCTCCTAAAAAGCCATTACAACGTCTCTCTAACAGCTAAATAAAAAGTCAAACATAGCCGTTAGTAGTCGACTATAGTACTCCTAGTAGTCGACTTCTGTCCAGTAGTCAACTATTAGAAACATTGTAGTCAACTCTCAGGAAAAATAGAAAGTCGCCCGAGTCTCCGTTTGCCCAGTAGTCTACTCCAGCTCTCTTGGGCTATTTGTATCAGAAAAGAGTATGCTACTCACTCTAAATGATTTTAAAACATTTTCAAATTATTTTGTGAGTTTAAAACATTATTCTAAGTGTGTGGAGCTTCAATTTAAAGGCATACAATGAATCTAAAACTTGAATAAAAATTACATCAATAATACCATACTCTTGGGCGCATGATGTAGCTTTAGTTGTTCATTTCCATTTCTTGATTCTTGAATTTGGATTGCCTTTAAGTGAGCTTCCTCCACACATCCTCTATGACCATGTGCTCCAAATTTGATTGTCTTCCATTCTTTAAGCAACCTTCATTGGTCAACATACTTCCATTGCTTTGAACTATTTCTTTGAAATAATCTTTATATCTTCACACACATTAATCATGATCGGTACCCATCTTTTGTTTAATCATCATCAAAACTATACTAGGGGTGTCTCAATGTCTAATAAGGGAGAGAGAGTGGGGTTAGTTAAGTGAAATTAATTAAGTGTAATTAGTTAAGTGTAATTTGTTTGTTTAATTATGTTTTTAAGTTAAGTGGTATGTGTACTGAGCAGAAGAACTAGAGAGAAAGATAGAGAGAAGAAGAAGAAGAGAGAAGTTAAGCAAAATAATATTAAAAAGAAGAAGAAGAATTTTTGTGAGGGAATGTGTGCACTGAGTAATTGGTGTGTGCACCGAGTAATTTTATTGGGGTTGTATGTGCATGGTGAGTAATTTGGTATGTGCACCAAGTAATTTTTGTGGGGGTATTTAGGGGGGGTTTCAAAATGGCAGTTTTGTTATTTTTCAAAAAAGTTAAGCGGTATGTGCACTGAGCAAAATGGTATGTTTGTAAAGTAACTCCCTATTGAAATATGTTATATATCGTTGAACGTGCTATATTGTCACCAGAAATGTGCTATATACTAAGTTTTCTTCTTGAAATATACTTTGCTTCACTAATAAAATTCCATATATTTTTTCCTTGTCCTTCACATTGTTGAACAACATATTTTTGTTGGCTCTTGAGTTCAAGATCAATATTGTTTTGATAATGATCAACATTATGTTGTGTGCTAATCATCTCATTTGTTTTAATCTCAGATTTATTAATTGCTTATCTTAATGAGGAGACAAAACAATAGGTGATGGAATGGTGATGGATGATGGTTCAAGGCTTTGGAGCAATGCTTGGCATGAAGACTAGAAGAATTCTTTTATATTTTCATTTTATTCTTCATGTATTTTTCTCCTTAATTCATAGAGTTTTTGTAGCCTTGAATAGATGCACAGACATACCCATTTGCAATATATTCATCTTATGGTTCATTAGAAATCATGTAGAACTCATCACATATGGTCCATTGCTCAAAACACACTTGGGTGTGCTTTTTTCATCTGGACAGGCGCCTGGTGAAGGGTCACTAGACACCTGGCGTGTTAGATTTCTTGATCTGCTGACACAGCCTTAGTAAGTCGTCTGGTAGTCATTAACAAAGCATATGAACAGTGGTCCAGATGGCTGGTACATGTACTTCAGGCGCCTGGTCAGTTGAGCCAAATTTTCTGTGTTATCTGTTTTTCTGCAATCTGGTTTGATTTTAAACTACTGTCGGTTTTTTCTATAGTCGGAATTTCTCATCTATTCCAAGCCCATTGGATTTCATTCTTTGTTAGCTTTCTTAATATCTTAAATCACCCCATTCAGAGTTCATTTGTGTCAGTTACGACTGTTGTGGTGATCAAGGGTTTTTCTCACTAGTGTCTGTTGGATTTTCTGCAATCTATTTCTGACTTCAAACATCTGTTAGGTTTTTTGTAGTTGGCATTTCTCATCCATTTCAAGCCCATTAGATTGCATTCTTTGTTATATTTCCAAGGCATCTTGAATCACCTCAATCGGAGTCCATTTGTGGAAATTATGAATATTTTGGTGATCAAGTGTTCTTCTGGACAGATCCCGTCAGCCGATGTATAATATCTGACCAGGCGTCTGAACAATGCACCAGACACCTGATAGGTATTCATCAGGCATCTGGTCCCTCTCTTTTATGCCCGTTTATAGCCATTGGGTGCATATTTTGAGGAGTCGTTTTCTCGTCTCTAGTACAGATTTGTGAGCTTATTTAAGCTAGATTGAGAGGCTATTTTGGCACCACTCCAGCTCATTAAGATCATTTTTGTGAGTGCCATCTTGAAGGTTTTCATTGAAGAGTTCTTTTCTTTTCCATCTCTCTTCTCCTACTCTAAATGCATGATCTAGTGGTGGTTTAACCCTAGCATTAAGGAGAAGTTTCCAAGTGCACCCAAGCTCATCTTCATCAAGCACTTGGTGGTTTCAATCTTCCATGCATTCACATACATATAGGTAATATCTATTCAAGGCATATGTAAGATTGTATTTTCGTTTCTTTTGTTACAAAATCTAGCTTTCCGATTGTGAGCGCAATTTTGGTGGGTTACACTAGTTGGAGGGCTACTCCAACTTTGGAGGGTTACTCCTTTGCATCCTTGGAGGTTTACTCCTTTGCATCCTTAGAGGATTACTCCTTGGACTGTATCTTGGTTAAAGATTATACTCGGTTAGAGTATTTTTATGTGCCCTAGTTAGGGAGCATAACGAAAATCCACATTTTTGGGTTACGAGTGTGGTGCTAGAGTAGATCGCTGATTAGAGATCCGAACCAGGATACGTCTCTTTGTTTGTGTTTTCTTTGAAGTATCTTTCTTTGTGGTTGTGTTTTTGAGCACATTATTTTTCTTTCCGCTGCGTATTGCATTTAATTTCTATTAACTTTTTAATTATACACTTTGCTTGCCTTTACACTATTTACGCCCGATATAGTGTATGTTGTGTAGCCACATGTCCCAACATGTGGTATTAGAGCATTGGTTTGTTGCTTTTTGCAAGCATGACATCTATATCTCAAAAACAATCCTCTCGTCCTCCCGTCTTCAAAGGCAAATTCTACTCAAAATGGAGGAAGACCATGCATTGTTGGCGTGATGAGCAAATGGCGTCAAAGAATATTACTTCGGATGCTCAAGTCCAGAATGCGTTGCTAAATTGCGTCTCGGTGAGAATTAGAAAGATGATGAAGAATTTCGAGACGACACATATGATGTGGGAGTTTCTCGATGAAAATTTTGGAGAAGAGATCAAGTCTTACGATGATGAGAGCATCGATGGCAATGAGGTATCTCGTAAATATCTCATTTTTCAATGCAATGATTTAATAGCTAGTTATAAAGCGTTGTTAGTTGAGTATAACTCTCTCAAAGCAAAAAACAACTTGCTTGAGAGATGCGCATGCGTGCGTACGCAGACGCGCGCGCGCGCGCGCGCGCACACACACACACACACACTCTCTCTCTCTCTCTCTCTCTCTCTCTCTCTCTCTTCATCTTTATCATCCAAACCTCGCGATGAAACACTAACCATTGCTTTGAATCAAGAAAAGATTGCTCTTGATACACGTGTGTGCATGTTAAGTAAGGAGAATGACTCTTTGAGTTTGTGAATTATTTTCACAAATCTGTGAAAGAGAATTTGTATGCCACGCATCAAGTAGAATTAAATTCATGGTATACCGAGAAATATGGTCTTCTTTCTCAGTTGAGTGCTTTGAGAGATGAGAATGCTTCTCTCAAACTCCAATTGGAGAATGTGCACTCGAACTGTGACTCCATAAAGCTTGAGAATGATTCTGAAATTGACACTTTGAGAAATGAAATATTGGTTCTCAAATCTCAATGTCACTAGCTTAGCTCATGTTTATCCAAGAGGGATGCCGATATTTCTTCACTTTTGAAGAAGTGTGAGCTATTGTCTACTCAACTTTTGAGTAAGAACAATGGTTTTGGATCTTCACCTTTGAATTTGTCCAAACCAAGCTCTTCTCTTAGAAGCACCAAAAATATCTTTGTGGGGGGAGATTTCTATGGGATTTGTCACATCCAAACCATCTCTTGGCAAGAAATCGACGAAGATTATAAAGCCAAAGAGTAATTATGCATATTTATATTCCGACTATGCGGCTATTGATAAGCCTATTCAAAATCATATGCATGTTGCCTCTACCCATAGGAAGGATTTACATTGTTTGCATGCTAGAATTGAACCCGCTCGTTCTTTGCATGCTACTCATACTCCTATGCGTGGTAGAAATATTTCTTGTGTGAATGCTTTGATTTCTCACTCGCATATTTCACACACGGGGCACACTAATATTTAAGGTCCACCTTACAAGCACACCTCCTATTCATGCCACTACACGTCCACTCCTTAGGAAACCCAAATCTCTTTCTTTGTGGATTCCTAATAATGTTTGTCGGCATGATAGGAACTCATATATAGAATCATATGTTCGAAATGTTATATTTGCATGCGACTATATACAGAAACCAAACTTCACTTTTGTTTGGTTTCCTCCTTGATAGCACTCACACACTTTTATTCATTGCTTGGGTACCATTCTTGATATGCTTATTTTTGTACCCACTTATTGTGTGAGATTGTCCATAGCTCCTATGTTTGCTTGTTTCGTATGATTTTGGGGGAGTATGGAATGTTTGCTTTCTAGCATGTTATTTCCTTTCATATGCAATATTATTTGCATTATACTTATGCATATGAATATGTTATTTTTATTGCCCTTGGATTTTATCAATTTGGCACTTTCTCATCTTTTTGATATGTCAAAGGGGAAGAACTTGTGGTTATGTAAAAATATATACCATATGCTTTTATGCATTCTTTTGTTGGTATTTTTTTTACATAAACACGCCCATTAATAAGCCGTATGTTTTATTTGTTCACTCTGTGCACATGTGCATATTGATAGGGGGAGTTTGTTAGCACACACATTGTATTTCAATGTTTATGTTATATTTTTACATAATGTTTTGTCATCATCAAAAAGGGAGAGAATGTAGCTTCTTGAGTTCAAGATCAATATTGTTTTGATGATGATCAACATTATGTTGTGGGATCATCATCTCATTTGTTTTAGTCACAGATTTGTTAATTGCTCATCTTGATGAGGAGACAAAACAATATGTGATGTAATGGTGTTGGATGATGGTTCAAGGCTTTGGAGCAATGCTTGGCATGAAGACTTGAAGAATTCTTTTGTATTTTCATTTTATTCTTCATGTATTTTTGCTTCTTATATCATATAATTTTTATAGCCTTGAATAGATGCACACAGTCATTTGCATCATATCCATCTTAGGGTTTATTATAAATCATGTAGAGCCCATCACATATGGTCCATTGCTCAAAACACACTTAGGTGTGCTTTTTTAAGCTGGACAAGTGACTCGTGAAGGGTCACCAGATGCCCTGCGTGTCAGATTTCTTGATCTGCTGACACAGACTTAGTCAGTTACATGATGGTCATTGACCAGGCAGCTGAATAGTGGTCCATATGCCTGTTACATGTACTTTAGGTGTAACGGCCCGCTCTCGGGGGCCCGTTACATATTTGATATGTGCGTAGGTCATGCAGGTTACCAGTGAATTCAAAATAGCCATAATGCAGAGATGTACAAAAATACTCAAATAATGTCCAATTCTTACAATCCATACTGTACAAGATGTCCCAACATATATACATGAAAGAAGAAAAGTACATGCGTGCAAATAACTCTGGAAGCTGCGGTCGTACTCTGGTGTTATTAGCTCAGGAGCATCTACCTCCATATGTATGTTGTGTGCGGTGCCACGGAGATGGAACCGTAGGTAAATCACAACAATTCTAAATATAGAAAAAAAGCAATGCACAAGTATGGCAAAAGTAACTACGTACAAGCAGATCAGAGTGAAAAGTAAAGTACTGAGTAATAACAGTACACAACTGAAAAGTAAAGGCAAACTAAACTGAAAGGAGAGGACCACAGTACTGTGGTAGTGCAAGTGTAACGACTGGTTTTCATGTATGGATTTTATTATATATATATATATTATTAATTGTTGCTTTCCCTTCTTTGTGATTTCCATTTTCGTCTCCGTAGTTTTCATTTTCGTTCGTTTCGTCGTGATTCTCTAGATTCTTCCGTCGGTCGGCGTGTTTGAAGTAAGTCATTCGTGACGGGCTTCATAACGTCGATATCTTAAAGTTAGAACGAGCCTAGGAGACTTAGGAAACCATCCCGGAGCTTCGCGCTCCATTTCGGAACTTTTGGTGCTCATTAGCCGGTATAAGAAGGGGCACCGACCGACTAGATGACGATCCAGTCGGTCGGAAAACCTTCTTGAACCGACTAGTGAGCTTTGTTAAATGTTCAGGAGTTACTGTTTGTCGTTAGTCGGTCTAAGAACATTGGTTGACCGACTAGGTTGCAAACTAGTCGATCGGCAATGCTTCTTTAACCGACTAACTCATTAACTATTTTTGACACTAGTTACTGTTTACTCTTAGTCGGTCTAAGAACGTTCATCGACCGACTAGATGTCGAACTAGTCGGTCAGTAGTTGTTCTTTGACCGACTAAATCTAGATCCTAATTTTCGTCTAGGTTACTGTTTACACTTAGTCGGTCTGCGTTGGTCAACCGACCGACTAGATGTCAAACTAGTCGGTCAGTGGTTGTTCTTTGACCGACTAAACAGTACAGGAAACCCTAGTTTTGCCCTAGCCGCCACCAAACTCTATAAATACCCCTCCAAACGTTTTCTTCTTCTTCCTCATGACCTAAAACCCCAGTTTCTCCCCTATTGAGCCCACATCTTCCCCAAATCCTCAAACCTTCATTCCAAACTCATCCTCCATCATCCAAACCCTCCCTTGTCACAACCCACCTTCCATCTTCCCCAAACCTTCATCAATCCCCCAAAATCCACATCCAAACCCATTTTTCCAGATTTTTCCCTCATTTCCAGATCTGAGCCGGATCGTTCTTCCGTTGCCGTGGTTGCTCGGCATCGCTCATCCGCCTCTTCACGGTAATACTCGATTCCTTTAGTTTTAGCATAACCCCCATTGACATTGTGAAACCCTAATAAAATGGATTATTAGAAAGTTAGGATTCTAATAAGAAATCGATTTAGAATCATTGTTCTAATGATTTTTTTGCCATAACAGCGATCTATTCCGTAGTTAGCTTGTGTGACGATCTTCATTGCTCGTCAACCCCGGTATCAGGCAAGTGAAACTTGCATCTCTTGATTTGGGCCATGTCTTAGGCCATTTCCTTGCTTTAGCGTAAAAGAGACTAGACGGTGAAAGGATAGCCGTCTAGACGCCATTGACCCAGCTTGACAACGAAGCTTGGTCCGTCACCTTCATCATGCTTGTATGTCACGTTTAAATTCAATTAACGGTACACAAATATCTGTTCATGTTATTGCATAGTGATTATTCATCGTGATTGCGTAGCACACGCTACAATAGTATGTTCCTGGCTCGTGTTCCAGAAGCGAGCCCTGTAGTTGGAAACCCCAACGCTCGATACACATGGGTGGGGTAAGAGATAAGCGGACTGAGCCCGAGTTGGCCTGATCCGCCACTCCGGCCAGCAGGCGAAATCTCTAGTGCACAAGTGATTAATAGTGATAGAGATAAGCGGCCTGAGCCACGAGCTGGCCAGCAGGTGGACTCTCGATGCACTAAGTGATAAACAGTGATAAGTGATAAGTGATTAGTGAATTGGTAGCTTCGCTACATCGTGCGTGCTTATCTCTATTTTAAACTGCTGCATCAAACTAAACTGTCATGTCATTGTTTAATATTATAAGTGTTAGGTTGTTAGTTACTTTCAGTTTCCTTGCCCAAGTCTTTTAGACTTGCTGACATGTGCCCCTTTTCTCTTTTGGGTGACACATGTTAGACCCCGAGCCAGAGTTACTTGCTGAGGGTGAGGTGTTTGCGGACGCCGAGCTTGCGCACGTGTTGGACGAGGACTTCGTAGACACTGGAGATCAGTCTTAGTGTCTACGTCTAGTTTTGTTAGATTGCTTAGGTTGTCGGTGCGTGGCACCTAGTTGATACTCTGTTATGTTTGTATTTTTGTTTGGCCTTGTTCTGGGCCTTTAGACTCTTTCTTTTAGCCTGGTGGCTCTTCTGTGATGTTGAATATTTTGTGGACAAACTGTGGGATTGGTATTTCATATCCGTCTCATATTATTATTATTGTTGTTGTTTCGTTTGCAATTACAGGGACCTGCTTATACTAAATTTACGCTTATCGGGCGTGCAGCTTCACAGCTCCACGCTTGAGCGGACCTTCTCACGTCTCGCCTCCATTTTAGGGAAGCGGGGCGTGACAGAGGTGTGAAGCATGCTAGGCAAGTGAAACATACTACTGATGTAGCTAAAAGTACGTCGAGTAAAGTACTGTGACTGCACAGGTGTAGTAGGTAAAGTGTCTATACTGCGTAAAGTAAAGGTGACTGCAATGCGTAAAGTAAAAGTGACTGTGCAAAAGTAACTACACCACGTGACTCAAGTCGGAGAGTACAATATGTGACCATTGAGTTCATCTCTTGCCTGGGCGCGACCCAGACGAATGCCGAAACGCAGGCAGCGGGACATGTATTTTGCCGAAACCCAGGCAGCAAGACGGGATGCCGAAACTCAGGCGATGGGACAAGAAGATCGAACCCCAGTGATGTGTCAAGTGCAAGTTATTTACCGGATGTTCCACAGGATGTTCCACATGTTGCTAATCGAACCAAGACAATTAGTTGACTTCCTCATTGAAAACCAGAAAGTAGGATAAAGACAAGTCCAACACAAAAGGTGTTACTTCCGTGCTTCAAGCACGTGGTAGTGTGATTTAGCACACAATTTACCCAAGTTGGTAGTTACGTGCTACAACCACCAAAGTTGAAAGTTGGCAAAGTAATCTGTAGTTGATTACTTTTCCTATTAGATTAGGTTTCTAGTTCGGTTCAAGTCAAGTAGCCGTTCGGAGGCTATGGTGGTGTTTTAAGTACATACGAGGACACTAATTAATTTTCTAATTTTAGAATTCGTCGTGACTTACTAATTTCGAGCTCGTCGTAGCAACAGGAGGTTGGACCTAGAGGAGCTGGTGCACGAGGAATGATACCTGCAAACATAAGAAATCATTAGTTAAAGAATACACTATTGTTCTATCTATTTTTCTTAACAGTTTCCATTTTTCTAGTAGCTTAGAACTCGTCAAAATACATACTAAATATTTTTAGAAAATCTATACGTGAGTACAATAATTTTATATAGGAAGAATATATTTTTCTGAAGCTTATAGTCATTTTTAATAATTTATGAAAGCTTGAAAATGATTTTTAGAATTTAAAATGAATTAAAACTAATTTTTTAAATTAGGAAAATTGCTATCGTAAGTGTTCAAGATTTTACTCTGAATGAATGACACATCGAAATACTTCGAATAAGTTGTTAAAACGAGCGTCTCGATTAGTAGAATATCAAGATATTTTTATATATGGAAAATACGCACATCTATTACAGATATGAATTTTCAAAAGCAAGTTAGAAATAATTACAGATAACTTCCAAAAATTTTATTTTAAAATATAGGCGTCTGATTGGGATGATTCTAGTGCCAATGTGTCCAAAACGTCATGACCGAATTTCTGGACTTGGTCTTCTATTTTTCAGAGTCCTGTTGGATTAGTTTCGAAACATAAGATAAATACAAGTATTATACTTTTATACGTATTTCTAATAATAAACTAAACTATTAACAAAAACATTTGAAAAATCGTAACTCACAATCCGGTTGTCGGATTGTGACGAATCCAGTGTCTACGGGTTCGTGACGAAACAGCGGACCTTCTGGTGGTCTCGGTTCGGTTGCCAAATACCTACAGCAAAATACAATATTTCAAATATTAAAATCATATAATAAATAATTTATATTGGTTTTGAAAACCTCTGTTTTATGTTAAAATACTCAGTTTTGAATTCAATTCCGCTGTTTCGATTTCAAATACTCCGTTCTTCTATTTTTTTGCAAATGGAGCTCAAAGCAATCGGCGGAGCATGGCAATGGGCGGCGCGGCCTTGGGGCTGAGGTGGCGGCGGAGCACGGTGGAGAAACGGTGAGGATGGTGGGGCCTTGCAGGGGTTTTCGGGGCGACGGCGGCGATGGCCTCGCGGCGGCATAAGCAAGGGGAGATGGGAGAGAGACTGAGGGGGTTGAGAGAGGGAGAAGGGGAAGATCTGTCGTTCGACAGGGGAGGAGTTGGGGCCACTGGACGGCGGAGGGAAGAAGGAGAAGTCGTTGCGGGCGGAGGGGGATCTCGAACGAGAAAACGAAAGAGAGAGAGAGACGTTCGCGGGCTGGGTGCAGCTCTCGGAGTTTTCCGATGAGAGGATTAGCCTGGGGTTCGAAGAGTGCGGCGATGGGTTTGAGCGTGGGGGCGGCGGTTGTCCTCCGGTGGCGTGAGTGAAGAGAGCGGGGGAGAGAGTCGAGGGCAAGAGATAGAGAGAGATTCGGTGAAGGCCTGGGTTAGGGTTAAGCTGAGAGGGAGTGTGATTAAGTGAGTTTAAATAGGTGTTTAAGAACTAGTTTTAGTCAAGGTTATTAATGGTATTAGGTAGGGATTAGGTGATAGCTTTAGACTAAGTTAGGAAAATGTGAACGTTTCCCCTTCCCATGTGTTAGTCATGGTTAGGGTAAGTAGTTAGGGTAAGTTTTTGTTGTAATTAAGGGAAGTTAAAAGTAATTAGTACAAGCAAAATCTTGTAACAAAATTACGATTTTGCCCCTACTAGTAAACTTGTCCGAATAATTACGAAAACATAGCCACTGGTTCGTATCATCGCGAGGATCGCGAATACGAAGTCCGTTTTGTTGTTTGAGCTACGTAGATACTAGTTTTAGGCCAAAACGTTTAGAAAGCGGGTTTGCGGATTCTCTATTGATTTGACTTCAGAAAATTACGAAATTAATGCGGAAAGCCCTAATTGATCATAGAAGGATACTGTAAAAGTTTGGAAACGTTTTGACGATGTTTGTATAGAAAATAAATTCATTAAGCCAAAACAACAATAATTGAAAATGAATTTTTACCATATTATTTAGAGGTATTTGATGGAACCCGAACTTACTAAAATACTTCATAACTAGTTTGATACTTTAAAATATTTTTATAAGAAATTTTTGAAATCGTAAAACTCCTGACGAACCAATATAAAATAGTTTTAAAAATGAAAATACGTGAATAGTTGCATTGAAAAATATGGACCGTTACATTCTACCCTCCTTAAAATAATTCCATCCTCGGAATTTAAAAGACATTTCTGAAACAAATGTTTGATGTTATGAAGAAGCTCGAGCAAATAAATGATAGAAAAGGTAGTAATCTAGTAAATCAGGTTGTAAATGACATGAAATGTGATATTATAGCATCAAGAAAATAAGAGATGTTATATACGAATACATACTATTGACATCACCATAGCTTCCGTAAGTAGTCATGGGACTAGTATTATCACAATAGTTACTCTAACGTCTCAAGTAGACCAAAATTAACATGAGATGATAACATCACATGAAAATGAGGGCTATTATGATGACAACATCTGTTCGAACTTGGAATCTGAGGTGATAAGCCAGTAGCAAGCTATTTAAACCACATAAAATGGAGACCATAAAGTTTATTCGTGCTACTGGGTTTAGCCAAAGATGTTGTTCATAATATATAGCGTGTAACGACTAATCCATGGGTACTCGTGCTTTCCAACCAAGCACCAACAACATCAATCTCCATAATGCTCAACCACATGCTAACATCCAGATCAACACCCAAAGGTAAGTACAGGGCCAACACCCAAAGTCAGTACTCACTGCCAGCATTCCTTCCATCAATTTCCATAATATCCCACAGTAAGGCAAGATCCAAGCTCTCATCCAGAGCCAAGCACAAGGCCTACATCCAACTTCAACACCCAAGGCCAATCTCATGCCAATAATCATCGCCATCACTCCTTCCGTAGACCAATACTTGATATTCGCAACACCCAACATCACCCAACAAGTAAACAACCAAAAACACATTTTCCCGCAAACCAAAAGGAGTAGACGCAAGAGGAAACCTAAACGGGATCTCAACCTGGGTGAGATCCATGGCAAAGAGCTCAAGAGAAGCCCAATGATCACTGCTTCCCAAGATCTCAGCCACACAGCGGTAGCGAGGGTGGCGGCGAGGGTCGTCGCCAAGGCCAAAAATCCCAAAACAGAACGTCGAAGTGCCATCGGCGGCTGTCGATCCATGTTGTACAACGACTGCTCGTCGTGGCAGGTGTCACCTAAAAGGGGATGGGGTGGTGAAGCTTCGGGTGAGGCCGGAGGAGCTGGAGGTGAGATGGGTCGAGCTCATTTGAGGAAGATGCCGGGAGGAGGAGTGGGTGTCGTCGAGGTGTATAGGAAACCACGAGGTGGCTTGGTGAGGAAGAGATGAGGGTTTAAAAAAGAAGGGGGCACCAAAAGTCATTGGTAGGGTAGGCTAGGTTAGGCGGGACCGGGGCTTGAGGCGAAAATGGGGACAAAAGGCAATAATGAGGGGGGAAGGTGGTAGGTGGGAAAGGAATTCAAATTCATGGAAAATTCGGGCACAAGATAGAAAGTGGGGGTTAGAATAGAAATAAGATCTCAAGAAGACGTAACAGCCTACACTTGCACGTCGTGTTTGGCTCATCTCAAACTCTCTAGTATCATCCTCAAATACTTCTGAACGTTCTTCGATTCGCTTCCGTTGTCGAAATCGAACTTCTGGTGATCGAAAAGTCGAACGCTACCCTCCTTAAAATAGACGTAGCTAGAGTTCAGGCGAACTAAACGCAATTAGGAAGAATTATAAGAATTATTAGAATGATCAGAAGGCCATCAAGCTAAATGAAGAGTGATAGTGATGAAGATCGATGGCGTTACATAATCATGATTCACGTCCTTGCGGTCCAGCGGAACACGGCCAGGGAAGTGACTAAGCCAGGATCACTTATCCCCAGTCTAGCTAGGGTGATCCAACAAACTTAGCCAAGCACATTGACCGGATCATGGTCCATTGAAGGAAGCTTATCATTTATATGCGTGCCATCATCAACTAAAGGAAAGGTGACAAAGTGGGTAGATAGTTCAACCTATGAAAAATTACTCTAACTGCTAGCAAAGGAGGTTACTAGGGAAGGTATATCCAAAGAATGGAACATGAATTTCTAGACAAGGTGAAGAGTTCAAAGAAAGTGATGAGGATCAAGGAAGATCAATGGAGGCCAAATGAAGATGGTAATAAGGACGATTTACCCGTATATCCAATACAGGTGAACATTTGACACGTCATGTACTCGAGAGTTCAATTTGAGTATTTATATTGTACACCCTGATCTTGCTATATTGTTCACGAGTTAGTTAGAGCGGACCTGCATGGGCCACCAAACCTGTAATGACCTGCTTCCGGGGGGCCCGTTACTTATTTGATATTTGCGCAGGTCCTGCAGGTTACCAGTGAATTCAAAATAGCCACGATGCAGAGATGTACAAAAATACTCAAATAGTGTCCAATTCTTACAATCCATACTGTACAAGATGTCCCAACATATATACATGAAAGAAGAAAAGTACATACGTGCAAATAACTCTGGAATCGAACTCTGGCGCTATTAGCTCAGGAGCATCTACCTCCATATGTGTGTCGTCTGCGGTGCCACGGAGATGGAACCGTAGGTAAGTCACAACAATTCTAAATATAGAAAAGAAGCAGTGCACAAATATGACAAAAGTAACTACAGAGTGAAAAATAAAGTACTGAGTAACAACTGTACACAACTGAAAACTAAAGGCAAACTGAATTGAAAGGAGAGGACCACAGTACTGTGGTAGTGCAAGTGTGAAGCAGGCTAGGCAAGTGAAACATACTACTGCTGTAGCTAAAAGTACGTCGAGTAAAGTACTGTGACTGCACAGGTGTAGTAGGTAAAGTGTCTGTACTGCGTAAAGTAAAGGTGACTGTAATGCGTAAAGTAAAAGTGACTGTGCAAAAGTAACTACATCACGTGACTCAAGTCGGAGAGTACAATATGTGACCATTGAGTTCATCTCTTGCCTGGGCACGACCCAGACGAATGCCGAAACTCAGGCAGCGGGACATGTATTTTGCCGAAACCCAGGCAGCAGGACGGGATGCCGAAAATCAGACGACAGGACGGGAAGATCGAACTCCAGTCACTTCCACACTCTCTCAAACTATGAGTTACTCCAATACCCCAGTGATGTGTCAAGTGCAAGTTCTTTACCGTATGTTCCACAGGATGTTCCACATGTTGCTAGTCTAACCAAGACAATTGGTTGACTTCCACATTGAAAACCAGAAAGTAGGATAAAGACAAGTCCAACACAAAAGGTGTTACTTCCGTGCTTCGAGCACGTGGTAGTGTGGTTTAGCACACAATTTACCCAAGTTGGTAGTTACGTGCTACAACCACCAAAGTTGAAAGTTGGCAAAGTACTCTGTAGTTGATTACTTTTCCTATTAGATTTGGTTTATAGTTCGGTTCAAGTCAAGTAGCCGTTCGGAGGCTATGGTGGTGTTCTAAGTACATACGAGGACTCTAATTAATTTTCTAATTTTATAATTCGTCGTGACTTACTAATTTCGAGCTCGTCATAGCTAGACGAGGTTGGAGCTAGAGGAGCTGGTGCACGAGGAATGATACCTGCAAACACAAGAAATCATTAGTTAAAGAATACACTGTTGTTCTATCTATTTTTCTTAACAGTTTCCATTTTTCTAGTAGCTTAGAACTTGTCAAAATACATACTAAATATTTTTAGAAATCTATAAGTGAGTAAAATAATTTTATATAAGAAGAATATATTTTTTGAAGCTCATAGTCATTTTTAATAATTTATGAAGCTTGAAAATGATTTTTATAATTTAAAATGAATTAAAACTAATTTTCTAAATTAGGAAAATTGCTATCGTAAGTGTTCAAGATTTTATTCTGAATGAATGACACATCGAAATACTTCGAATAAGTTGTCCAAACGAGCGTCTCGATTAGTAGAATATCAAGATATTTTTATATATGGAAAATACGCTTGTCTATTGCAGATATGAATTTTCAAAAGCAAGTTAGAAATAATTACAGATAACTTCCAAAAATTTTATTTTAAAATATAGGCGTCTGATTGGGATGATTCTAGTGCCAATGTGTCCAAAACGTCACGACCGAATTTCTGGACTTGGTCTTCTATTTTTCAGAGTCCTGTTGGATTAGTTTCGAAACACAAGATAAATACAAGTATTATACGTTTATACGTATTTTTAATAATAAACTAAACTATTAACAAAAACATTTGAAAAATCGTAACTCACAATCCGGTTGTTGGATTGTGACGAATCCAGCGTCTACGGGTTCGTGACGAAACAGCGGACCTTCTGGTGGTCTCGGTTCGGTTGCCCGATACCTATAGCAAAATACACTATTTCAAATATTAAAATCATATAATATATAATTTATATTGGTTTTGAAAACCTCTGTTTTGTGTTAAAATACTCTGTTTTGAATTCAATTCCTCTGTTTCGATTTCAAATACTCTGTTCTTTTATATATATTTTTACAAATGGAGCTCGAAGCAATCGACGGAGCTTGGCAATGAGCGGCGCGGCCTTGGGGCTGAGGTGGCGGTGATGAGAGGCAGTGACGCTGGGTGGGACGGCGGCAGTCGACGGGGCGAGCGGGAGGCGCAACTGATGGGGGTTGGCGGCAGAGCACGGTGGAGAAACGAAGAGGATGGTGGGGCCTTTCAGGGGTTTTCAAGGCAGCGGCGGCGATGGCCTCGCGGCGGCATAAGCGAGGGGAGATGGGAAAGAGACTGAGGGGGTTGAGAGAGGGAGAAGGGGAAGATCTGTCGTTCGACAGGGGAGGAGTTGGGGCCACCGGACGGCGGAGGGAAGAAGGAGAAGTCGTTGCGGGCGGAGGGGGGAACTCGAACGAGAAAACGAAAGAGGGAGAGAGACGTTCGCGGGCTGGGTGCAGCTCTCGGAGTTTTCCGATGAGAGGAAGAGCCTGGGGTTCGAAGAGTGCGGTGATGTGTTTGAGCGTGGGGGCGGTGGTTGTCCTCCAGTGACATGAGTGAAGAGAGCGGGGGAGAGAGTCGAGGGCAAGAGAGAGAGAGAGAGAGAGAGAGAGAGAGAGAGAGAGAGAGAGAGAGATTCGGTGAAGGCCTGGGTTAGGGTTAGGGTTAAGCAGAGAGGGAGTGTGATTAAGTGAGTTTAAATAGGTGTTTAAGAACTAGTTTTAGTCAAGATTATTAATGGTATTAGGTAGGGATTAGGTGATATCTTTAGACTAAGTTAGGAAAATGTGAACGTTTCCCCTTCCCATGTGTTAGTCATGGTTATGGTAGGTAGTTAGGGTAATTTTTTGTTGTAATTAAGGGAAGTTAAAAGTAATTATTGAAAGCAAAATCTTGTAACAAAATTACGATTTTGCCCCTACTAGTAAACGTGTCCAAAAAATTATGAAAACATACCCACGGGTTCGTATCATCGCGAGGATCGCGAATACGAAGTCCGTTTTGTGGTTTGAGCTAAAACGTTTAGAAAGCGGGTCTGCGGGTTCTCTATTGATTTGACTTCAGAAAATTACGAAATTAATGTGGGAAGCCCTAATTGATCATAGAAGGATATTATAAAAGTTTAGAAGCGTTTTAACGAAGTTTGTATAGAAAATAAATTCATTAAGCCAAAAAAAACAATAATTGAAAATGAATTTTTACCAGATTATTTAGAGGTATTTGATGGAACCCGAACTTACTAAAATGCTTCATAACTAGTTTGATACTTCAAAATATTTTTATAAGAAATTTTTGAAATCGTAAAACTCCCGACGAACCATTATAAAATAGTTTTAAAAAATGAAAATATGTGAATAGTTGCATTGAAAAATATGGACCGTTACATTAGGCGCCTGGTCAATTGAGCCAAACTTTCTGTGCTTTATGTTTTTCTGTAATCTATTTTTGAATTTAAACATCTGTTAGTTTTTTCTGTAGTTAGAATTTCTCATCCATTCTAAGCCCATTAGATTGCATTCTTCATTATCTTTCTAACGCATCTTGCATCACCTCAATCAGAGTTCATTTGTGTCAGTTATGACTGTTTTGGTGATCTAGGGTTGTTCTCAATAGAGTCTGTTGGATTTTCTGCAATCTGTTTTTGACTTCAAAACTCTGTCAAGTTTTTTGTGGTTGGAATTTCTCATCCATTCCATGCCCATTAGATTGCATTCTTTGTTAGATTTCCAACGCATCTTGAATCACCTCAATCGGAGCCCATTTGTAGAAGTTATGACTATTTTGGTGATCAAGTGTTTTTCTGGGCAGATTTTGTCAGACACTACATAACGTCGAACCAAGCATCTAAAAAATGCACCAGATGCCTGATTGGTATTCATCAGGCGTTTGGTCCCTCTCTTTTTTGCTCGTTTATAGCCGTTGGGTGCATATTCTGAGGAGCCGTTTTCTCGTCTCTAGTGCAGATTTGTGAGCTTATTTAAGCTAGATTAAGAGGTTGTTTTTGACACCACTCCATCTCATTAAGATCATTTTGTGAGTGTCATCTTGAGGGTTTTCATTGAAGAGTTTTTATTCTTTTTCCTCTCTCTTCTCCTACTCTAAATGCATGATCTAGTGGTGGTTTAACCCTAGCATTAAGGAGAAGTTTCCAAGTGCACCCAAGCTCATCTTTCATAAAGCACTTAGTGGTTTTAATCTTTCATGCATTCACATACACATAGGTAACATCTATTCAAGGTATATATAAGATTGTATTTTCGTTTCTTTTGTATGAAACCTATCTCTCGGGTTGTGAGAGCAATTTTGTTGGGTTACACCAGTTGGAGGGCTACTCCAACTGTGGAGGGTTACTCATGTGCATCCTTGGAGGGGTATTCCTTGTATTGTATCTCGGTTAGAGATTGTACTCGGTTAGAGTATTTTTGTGTGCCCCGGGTTAGGGAGCATAGTGGAAATCCACATTTCGGGTTACGAGCGTGGTGCTAGAGTAGGATCGTTGGTTAGGGATCCGAACCAGGATATGTTGTAAGGGACCCTTCGGGGCTACATACACTAGAGGGGGAGTGAATAGTGGAATGGCAAGCAAAGTGCTTAATTAAAAGTTACTAAAATTACAACACAATAAGCAGCGGAATTAAACAGAGTGCTCAACAACAACAATCGCAAACACAAGGATTTTACACTGGTTCTCCAAAACTTGGGTACTTCCAGCCACAACAATATTCACTATGATTCCCACAAAGATACCTCATACAGTGGATTTGGATTCTCACACAGAGAAATCATTACTCTCTCACAGAGAGACCTCACACAGAGGATTTGTTCTTTCACACAGAAAGAACCAAACTCTCACAAAGAGAGCAACTACCACAAAGAGAGTAACTAATTCTCACAAAGAGAATTATGGTTTCGAACATGAAACGAAACGAAACAACACTTACCTATGCTTTGATATGATCTTACCAACTTGATGAAGAAGGCATGCAAGTGAAACTAAAGTGCTTGAGATGAGGCTTTGATTGCACTTGATGATCTTTCTCTCTTTTAGGAATGAATCCTAACACTTCTCACTTGAGTGTATAAAATGAAGAGAAGAATGATGATCTCCAAGAAAGGAATGAGAATTAGATCCCTTGGAGAATTTCCATATGAGCTAGCTTCAATGCATGAAGAGAAATGTGCTCATGAGAGGGAAATGGGAGAGATTAGGAGTGGCTATTGATTGTCAAAGATATTCAATATTAACCAAGAGTTCTAAATGAACTAAGCCAACTCCTATATATAGGAAACCAAGAAGAGCCCATAAAACTAACCAAAATCCCAAAGAAAAATATGCAACGGCTAGATTTTGGCAGTTTACGACACATACAGTCGACTGATGAACAACTGACAGTCGACTGGTCAACGGCTAGAAAAATCCCAACGGCTATAATTTGAGCCAGGACAGGAGACTGTAGAAGACTACACATGTGACTGTATAATGGACATGCGACTGTGAATGCTTCAACAGTCGACTGACTTGCATATTGGGATGAAGCCCAGACAATGCAAGTTGCACACAGACGACTGTAGAGCATTTCATATGCGACTGTAAATAGATATGCGACTGAATATCCTTCAGTAGGCGACTGTCACTTTGGATGGAAAGGAGTTGAGAAAATACATCTTTCGTACTTACGCATTTTAGACGATAGATGACCATTTCACAGACGACTGTAAATATACAGACGACTGTAAACTGACTTGCAAATTGGGACGAAGCCTAGAAAATGCAAGTTGCGCACAGACGACTGTAGATCAATTTCCATGCAACTGTATAAATACATACGACTGTAAATTGAACGTAAGTCGACTGAGGCGATAAGCTCAAGAAGAGTCAAGAAAAAAAGTTGACTTGAGCTGTGCATATCAGTCGGATGTAGAAGGCCGGACAGGCGCCTGGAAGTCATCCAGTCGCCTGTTGTGCCTTCATCAGTCAACTGTGGGAGAGCCAAAAACTCCAGTAAGAGTTTAAGGCATGGTGAACATAATGTGATGATATATATGATAATCCTAAGTCTCACTAAGATGGTTAAATACATATGCATGAGAGTATGACCATCTATCAAGGCATTACAATAATCCTAGACTCAAAAAGAGAAATGCAAGTAATTGAAATTACATGGATTACATATAACATCTCCTAGAGTCTAAGTCTTCAAGCTCATGATATCGTGATGCTCCCAACCATCTCCAAGCTTTGGCACCCCTTGATGAGCTTCCCTTCATCAAGCTCCAAGCATTGCCATTGCTCCTCTAGATGTCCATCCATCATCATGCTCCAAGCTTTGGCTTCATTAGATGATCTTCATGACTTCATCCAATCTTGAGCACACCATCACTCTTGGAGGTCTTTAATATAACAATTGCATCATCCTCCAAGCATTATGCTTTGTCTCTCAACATATAATCATTAAGATAAACCGAGACTAGAACATAAGATTGATTAGCACACTAACATAATGTATTGATCATCATCAAAACAACGTTAGTCTTGAACCCAAGAACTAACATGTCTCTTTGTTTGCGTTTGCTTTGGCGTATCTTTCTTTGTGGTTATGTTTGTTGAGCATATTATTTTTATTTCTGTTGTGTATTGTGTTTAATTTCTAATAACTTTTTATTATACGATTTGCTTGCCTTTACACTATTTACGCCCGGTATAGTGTATGTTTGTAGCCACAGGTCTTAACAATTTTCTCTTCTTTTTTCCTCAATCTAGGGATGAGAATGTGCATGCCCAAAGCCCGATTGGGCTTCCAATTGGACATGCAACATCCTCTAATTTTTAGAATTTTTAGAAAAATTAGTGAAGGTATGAGTAGGGATGAGGATGTGGCATGCCCAATTAGAAGCTCAATCGGCCTTTAGGCATGCCCATTCTCATCCCTACCTCAATCTCACGTCTCCTCCACTGAATGAATCCACCAATCGACCACTACCACTAGTCCTCACAATCCTTCCTCTTTGACTGCTAACTTGGACCCTAACCCTAACCCTAACCCCTACCTTAATCTAAACCTAAACACAAAAGCCGAAAAAACCATTAACTAATGAAAGAAGGGGGGACTTCTTGATTTAATTTTCTCGTCTTTTTAGAAACCCACTAATTATTGGAGGAATTTGTGTATAATAAGAAGGGGCGAAATCAGTTACCCTGTAAATGCCAGATTAAATGCCAGATTACATTGCATTGCCTGAATTTATGACAGCCATTGATGATGTGATATTTTCTCAGCTCTATCGACAATCAAAGTCACAACTAGGCCCAATCTATTATATGTAACTTGAGAGTAATCAGAATGGTAGGAGACCATTGTGGGTGCAAAACGTTTAAGAGTCCAATAGCTTAAGGAGGTGACTCAAATATCAATCACCTTTCACAGCATTGCAAATAGTCAGCGTCAAAGGAGAAACTCCATTGCTTCGTTTAAGAAATGAAGGAGGCCATATTGGATCTTGATGCCAACGAAGCTCAGGGCCCAAAATGGACTCAACATGATCTTCTTCCAAAACTTTTGACCATTTCTTGCTGTTGAACTGAAGGACACTCTCGATGCTCAATCTCAACCCAGAGAGTGAATATTGGAATCTTGGAGTCATGTGGATTTGGCACCAGTCGATGCTCTTGGATCTGTAACTGCGTCTCCTCCTCGACGACACCCTCCTCCTCGTCAATGGTGTATCGGGTAACCGTTCCAAATGTTGACGTAGAACCCACCAAGTAGTCCTTCCTCCCAAAGAGCATCAACATTTTGACGTAGAACCCACCAAGTAGTCCTTCTATGTGGTAGTCAGCAGGAAACCCATCAGCATCTCTTCCTACATTGTGCATTCAGTCAAAAGCCTATGGCCCCCTTCATGTAAGAGCTTGGCATCAACCTTCTGCCCTTGCTCGGAGCCCTCTCATGTGATTGACGTCGTTCCCTACTTCCACCAACATTATTATCATGTAAATCTTATTCTATTGTAATAGGCTTATAAGGTTCCACATAATTGTACAACCCGATTGATAGCCTCTCATCAATTCTATCGGTTGGATGAGAAGGGAAAGCCATCAGTCCGCCAACATATGAACTTCATCATGTGCCGTTTAGGTTCATGCAACCGGGAACTAGTTCCGCCAAACCTCCATTAAAAACTATAGAATAATGGGAAACATATGACCTACCTGGCTAAGCCATATATGCATCTCAAGAAATTCATCCTTTCCGGTTTTTTTTAGGATCGGAACCATTCATTTTGATCTTCATACTCTAAAAACACAAAACACAAAACACAAAATAATGGATGAACACAAGGGCCTAACTATTTTGCATGAATAAAAATTTTTAAGACATGCAGTTGAACATGCTAACCCCATTAGGTTCACCCGATATTTAGTGTTTTAGAATGTGAAGAACAAAATAAATCGTTCCTATCTTCCAGGAAAAAGGGGGCGGTGGAATCTTAGAGTGATATAGCCACATATGTCATATGTTTTGCATTATTCTCTTAAAAATACCTTGAAATTTCAGACAAAGTCCATAACCAACCAATTCCGGTACTATGACTTGCAACTTCGCCAATAAATCTATTTACAGGTGTTTTCTCACCACTGAATCGTTGACCGAATGACGGAAGGTCAACATGGTCAAGGGGTCAGGTGAGACCCCTAGGTCTCGTCAAGCGTGCGATTGCCCGACGGGGGTAACTTGGATCCTTGCCTGGCTCTCCAAATGGTAGACTCGGCGTGCCGAGGGTGAGCGAGCTCGTTGGTGGGATCGCTTGGCCTCGGTTAATGAGGTGCGGAGGGGTAGCTTCGGCACCGCGAGGTCTTCTCGGCCTTGGTTGATGAAGAAGCTCGTATGGGGCGAGCTGGCTCATCGATGGGTGCGCTCGGCCTCGGTCGGTATGACGCGGAGGAGTAGCCTCGACGCCGCAGGATCTGCTCAGCCTGGACATACAAAGAAACTCGTCAGGGGGGCCGGACCTTGGTTCTAGCCAAGTCCCCTCCGATGCCTAAGTCAGATAGGATCTGAAAGATGCTCGACGGGACCGGTACGGATCACAGGATGACCGATATGCGTGTCCTCGGACCGAGTTAGGGGAGAGAATGTAAAGTGGAAAACAAGGTCTTCGTGTAGAATACCTCCATCTATTGGTATCTGGGGTCAGATCCCTCTCTAGGTTGCCTCTCGAGTCTCTTTATAGGGATCATCCCACGTTCGCTCCCCCGCAACGTTCCCCACTCCCCGCCCCCATGATCCGCCTCCTTGAAGGCACCTGCATGCGCCATGGAGGTGGGTTAATGGGGCCCCTTAATGGTCATTAAGGGGCGTGTTTTGGGAGCGGTTAGCTCCCGCCGATGTGGGCTGATGGGACGCACGTCCCGGTCGACCCGATTCCGAGTTCTTGTGAGGGCCGCGACGGTCGGCCCGAACTCCTTTTGGGGCCTCCAACTTCAAGTGTGGGCTTGTGCCGCTTGTTCTCAGGCCGTCTCAAAATGGTCGTATCAATTATCCCCATCATTCGTACCGATCAGATTCTGCCGGTTCGGTTCGAGCGATGTGACTTGAATGGATCCTGACAAGCGTGCCAATCGAGACAACACCATTAACTGGGAGCCAACATGATGAGGGCCGGTTGAATTTCTCCCGCCCCTGGGTGTGGAATTCGAAGCGACATGCCTCGCGAGATGTCGACGCGTGTGCACATGTGGTCGACTCACGACGCGGTGGGAGGGCTCGAGGGGGCGGTATAAAGAGGGGCCCCCGTCTGTCGGACGAGGGTTTCACTCCTTCAATTGACACCCTCTTCTTCCCATTCCTCACAGCTGTCCCAGACCTTCCTCAGGTGCTGCCTCATGTCGTCCTCTTCTTCGGCTGTTGGTTCAGGGCGCCCGGCAGCCGCTACCAATCCAGGACAGGCTCGTGGCTCCATCACGGCGGTACATCGCCACGGGGGTGAGCTCTCCGAGGTGCCCCCCGAGGTAATGGGCTGGCAATCATCTGTCTGTGCAACCTTGATTGGAGCGTTGCGCTCCAGCTATCTTCTCCCTCCATGCTCCGCCCGGGCCCCTGAGAAGGACGAGCGGATCTGCTTCTAGGCCCTCGCGAAGTCGGGGTGTACGAACAAAGCTTCCGGTTTAGGCTTCGATTCCCACTCCATCCCTTTATCGTCGTGTTTCTATGAGCTTACGGGCTTGCCTTGTGCCAATTCTGCCCCAATGCCGTTGGGTCTCTTGTGGGGTTTGTTGTTCTCTGTATGCTGAAGGGGACAGAGCCGTCCCTTCGACTTTTTTGCCCAATTCTTCCGCTTGAGCCATCATCAGTCGGGAGCCTGGCTTTACATCAGTGCCCGACCAAAGAAGAGCTTGGTGCTAGGGCTGCCGAGTTCCTTGAAACGGTAGGAGGATATATGCTCATAAGGCAATTTATCCTTAGTATACGTCTTGTTAAGATATAATATGGTATCCATTATCCTAAGTATAAATTCGTTGAATCATATACTTAGATAATTTCCTTAGACTTATAGTTAGCTCCTTACGTATCCAGATGTAGATCTCGATTATGAGTAGTTAGTGACCGTACAGAAACTTAAGTCTTAAACGGTTCGTGGTCATAGATGTGTCGAGAACTGGATATTGGCACATCGGACAGACCACTGTGTCTTTGTCTTACCGTGAGATAATGATGATTTCATAGTAATTCTACTTGGTGAAGTCGGAGACGAGACACAGGTGCTCATTGGAGAATGAGTTCATTGAACGACCAACTTAGAGTTAATAAATGGGTAACTTTAACAAAACTGTCTATAATAACTCTAGGGTGATGATAGGTAAGTTGGTCCTTAAGACCTAAAGTCATTTGTGCGAACCTGTGAGTGAACTTTGTCTCTTAGACCTATGATCTAGCTTCGAGGCTAGGCTTGCTGAAAGGTCTTCGGTTGGGTTATACCCGAAGCTCTCGAGGCGAGTAGATGACTAAGATGGGATTCATCTCTTCCCTTAAAGGGAAGTTAGCGTCACAGGCTCAGTACGGTCTTTGTGTTAATCCTCGACCGGGGTACGCTGTAAGATGTACAACGTGAATACAATAAAGACCGTCGTATACTGACCAATGCTGACTAATGGGGTTGACAATAAACCGTACCCTAGGCCAGAAGGGACACGGTCTTGACGAAGGGACTATAGCTAATGGTATTCATCACTGATATACAGTCAGAGTGAATCCGACGAAAATTTTGTCAATGAGTCGATCATGTTATGATGATTCTGAAATAGGGACGACGCCTGCTGCTCGTGGTGACCGTCGTCTAGGGGTTTCGAGCCCCAACCTGTAGTAAGGTCAGGCTGTAGGGTCTCACACCGAGTAGTATTCGTGTCTTAGTAATAGAAAGATAAATAAGAGGAATTCATTCGATAAAATGGGATAGTTAAGTTCACAAGCTAGTTGTGAGACTAAGTCGTAGTGGGGACAATGATGCATTTGATGCAAACAAGATTAAATATGTCGTAAAGTGGTTACGACAATATTTGTAGGAACAAAAGTATTGGAAAGGGTTACCTGGTTGACGGGGTCGTCTTGGTCTAAACACAGGTTCAAACCGCGTCCAAATCGGAGCTCAAACAAGCCCGGAAACGCAATAACAGTCAAAGGCAAGAGTGGGTTAGACCCACTTGGGCTAGCGGGTCCACCCACAAGGAGGCACGGCCCGCTGGAAACAGCTGGCCGCCCTCCCGCACCGAGCGCACCCAACTTGGGCATGCCCATGTGCCATGGCGGGCGCGCCCGCTAAGCTTAGCGGACGCGCCAGTAACTTAAGTTTATTAGGGTTTTTTGGAAACATGTTTGATGGCTACGAAAATTGACTCTTTGCCCATCTTTCGGCAATTGTTTGAAGGGTCAAACGAATTCAGAATTCGTCGTCATTCGTTCCTACGCGTTCACCATAATGATAGTTTGTATTATCTCTAAAGCTCAATGGTGAAGGAGATTTAATTGGTTGAAGTTGGCCCTTTATGAAAGGCTTACTAACTTCAATTAACTAAATTAATTCTCTTTTAATTTTGTTTTGTTCCACATTGCTTGTAACGAAAAGAGAGGTGCCGACTCCCTATATAAATAGGGGTGCACTCTCTTCGTTGAAAATCACACCAAGTCTTTGATCGAGCAGCTCCGAATTTTTGAGCAATCTCGATCTACGACTTAAACTATTCTTCTTCTCTTCTTCCTATTGTCTCGACGGGTCCTAGCAAGACTACGAAGGGGGTTTTGGATTCGGATCCAGACGTCTAAGACGTGGGTATGCTCAAGTGAAACCTTCTACCGCAAGTGATCGGCTCGGAGGCGAGCAAGGCGGCTCGGGTGGATCGAGTCAAGGGTGCAAGGCGGCTCGGCTACAAGGAGCGCAAGAAGTTGGTGCGGTACATCTTGCTTGCCCCAAGGCCAAGATTCCGGGTATGTTCTTTAAGCTTTTTAGTGTAATTTAATTTCGTCGCAGTAGGATAGATCCCTCTTGGGGTGGGCTGGACCTACCCAAGTTGGTATAGATCGGGCTAGATTCTGGCTCTCTCAGGGCCTAGCTAAAATGTTTAGCTAGCATGTTTTATTTTCCGCTGCATTTTATGCCTCTGTGGTCCGTCCGACTTAGGACGGGCACAGATCTGAGCTCGGAGGGTCCGCCAAAACCCTTCAGTGGTATCAGAGCCGCGGTTATGCTTGTAGATCTTGATTTGCGGCGATTTTAAATTATTAAAATTGCTCGTTTTTGAACATACGTATATTTTAGCTTTATGTTAAAATTGGTTAAACCAAATTTTTGTATTTTAAAAATTGTTTTTATAACATGAAAATTTTTGGGAGCCGTTTTAAATTTTATATGATAAATTTAATAAGTCTTCTATGTTTAAATTTTTTTAAATTTTTTTATTTATGAGATAAAATAATTTTAGTAAGCATTTAAAAAGTTTTTTTCATGTAACATTAAGAGAAATTTTTTGCTTTCATAAGATCATATTAAAAATTAACTTCTTTTAGTTACATAAAGTTTGAAAGATTTTTAACTTTATCTGAAAGTTTAAAATTGATTTCAAATGATTTTAAAAATGTTTTAAAATTATTTTGGAGTATATGTAACATAAAGAAAATTTTTATTTTTTTTTCTCGGGTGATGGAATTAAAAATTCATTTCTTTCAGTTACATAAAGTTTTAAAGATTATTTTATGAGATAATTTAATCTTAAAATGTTTTCATTAAATTTAAAGCTTAGGTTTGTATTTAAAATTATTTGATGATTTTTTATAAACCAGATTTTATGTGATAAAATGTTTAAAGTTTTAAATTTTAAATTTAAGTGTTGAATTGTAGATCTGCAAGTTCATTATTTATGTGGTAGATAATTTTAACTTGCATGTTCTCTTGATATGTCACATTATTGAACCCTAATTCATGTGATAATTAGTTGGTTGACATTATTGGCCATGATGCATAATTAGATTATTCATGAACCTCTTAGGTTAGCCATTAATTTAAAATCTTATGAGATAAAATTTCAAATTGTGACATGCTACGTTTTAATGAACAATTACGACATCAAAACCTAATTCCTGATTCGGGTAGTCCCTTTAATTGACTATCATTATTTTAAATCGTTTCGATAATGATTATCATTAAATGACTAATTTTGTAAAATATTGTAATTGATTTATTAAAATCCTAATTAAAATTGGGGTAGCACGATGAACATAACGAACCTTATAGTTGATAATGATCTAATAAAAGTCACCAAACAAATCCATAAAAATTTTGAATTTTAAGTATCAACTAGTTGATAAGGATTAACTAGTATTAATTAAAAGCTATTTAGTTGATGGACGAATATAGAATTGATGAACCTCCTTCAATGGATCAAGATGTTGGTCAATGTGCTTGGCTAAGTTTGCTGGACCACCCTGTAAGGATCGTCTTACCTTTGCAATACTAACACACTGGGGGGAGTGAATAGTGTAATAGCACAAATTACGTATTTAAAAATTAAACTTGCAAATGAGGAATTATAAATGCAAGAGGAATTTAAACACCACAAGAATCCAAACACAAATACAATATGTTACCCTGATTCTTCAAACTTGGGTACGTCCCGCCACACCAATATCCACTATAATTCTCACACAGAGAAGTGAATACAATCTCACACAGAGATACCTCACATAGAGGATTTGTATTCTCACACAGAGAAATCCTTACTCTCACACAGAGAGATCTCACACAGATGATTTAGGATTTCCAAAAAGAGATATCCTTGCTTTCACACAGAAAGACTTTTTCTCACACACAGAGAGACTCAAACTCTCACACAGATAGAAGTCAACCAACCCTCACACAGAAGGTTATACTCTCACACAGAGAGTAACTAGCTCTCTCACAGCAAGTTAGGGTTTCAATGAAATAACAAAGTAAAACAAATACTATTACCTATGCCTTGAGATGAACTTACTCATAGATGAATGCAAGGCATGGAAGAGGATCTCCAAGTGATGAGATTTGCTAGAAATGCACTTGTATGATTTTCCTTGAGCTTGACTTCAATGCATGAAGGAGATTTAGAGCTCTAAGAGGAAAATGAGAGAGTTTGAGAGTGAATTATTTATTGTCAAAAGATTTTCAATAGCATCAAGAAGTTCTAATGAACTCAGCCCTCTCATATATATAGGAACCCTATAGGAACTCTCAAAACCCAAGAAAACAGTCAAAAGCAAAAAGCTGCAACGGCTAGAATTTGGGCTGAAATGTTACAGACAGTCGACTGATGAACAAATGTCAGTCGACTGTTCAACGGCTAGAAAAATCCCAACGGCTATAATCTGAGCCAGGACAGTCGACTGTAGAAGACTACACAGTCGATTGTAAAATAGACAGTCGACTGTATATCCTTCATCAGGCGACTGCTGCAGGAGATGGAATAAAACATATAGTTGCACTCTTTCTCACAGTATGCATACAGGCGACTGAATAACAAATGACAGTCGACTGTAAAATAGACAGGCGACTATTTGACTGCTGCAGGAGATGGAGAAAAACAGAGAGATGCAATATTCGCACTTACGCCTTTTAGACGACTGTTGACCATTTCACAGGCGACTGTAAATATACAGGCGACTGTAAATTGAACATCAGTCGACTGATGAAAAAAGCTCAAGTAGATTCAATAAAAATGTTGACTTGAGCAGTGCACCACAGTCGGCTGTAGAAGGCTCCACAGGCGACTGGAATCACCCAGTCGACTGCGAACCCTTCAGCAGTCGACTGTTGGAGAAACAGAGACTCCAAATGAGTCTTTGGTCATGATGGGCCTATTGATTTGGATTCTATGATAATCCTAAGGCTCACTAAGATGGTTAAATGCATATGCATGAATGAGTAGATTATCTATCAAGGCATTACATTAAACCTAGACTCAAAAAGAGAGAAAGCAATAAATGAAATTACATGGATTACAATGCTTTCCTTAGAGTCTATGGCTTCAATCTTGATGCCTTGATGCTTCTCATCATCTCCAAGCTTTGGCACCCCTTGAGTCCAAGCTTTGGCCCTTCTCCACTTGATGTCCATCCTTATACCAAGTGTTTAGTCTCCAAAAATGATATTCTTGAATTATAACTAAGAGACTAAAACAAGAGAGTCGTTAGCAACGACATAATGTTGTGATCATCATCAAAATAACATTGGTATGAAACACCAATACTCAACAATCTCCCCCTTTTTGATGATGACGCACATTATGTAAAACATAAAGAAATAAAGCACAATGCTAATGAGCTCCCCCTACTTATATGCACCAATTGTAAAATGAGATACACAATTGTAAATACTCATTATACCAAATGAAATAATGAGACATCATGACATGTAATAGGCATGGATTACATAAACCAATTGCAATAGAAAATATTCATGCACACATGAATGGTTTATACAATCTCATATATCTCTCCCCAAAATGCATATGTATGAAATACAAGAATTACATTTACATAATGCATATATGCATATATCTCTCCCCCTTGACATCGTCAAAAAGGTGGACATAAAAAATATCCCCCTTGTCATTCTAATCAAAGAAGTGACAATATGCAAGATATAAGGAGATGTTGATACCAAATTTGTAAAAAAATAGTGGGTATCAATCACTATCTCATGCTCCCTCTAGATCATAGAAATGGTCAAATTTTGACTTCTAGGATCTAATACCAATTGTAAAGTAGGAGATAAACAATCTCTAACAATTGAGGTAATACCAATTGTAGACAAAGAATCTTGGAAGATAATCCTCTTTACCAATTGATATACATATATTGGAGCCATGGGCCTAAAGTGTATCAAAGCAAATGGATATGAAAAAATCAAGCTTCATTGATGCACAAGGTCATTGCCAAAACAAATTATAACTTGTAGAATGTTGGCAATATCAATGGGTCGAGTTTGAAACCATCATAACCAATTGGAAAATGACACCAATTGAAATAATGATCCCAAGAGCAACCCGAAATGAGAGTTAAAATACGTTTTGAAATATTTTAAACATACAACATATTGACTCCACCATTGTCATACATATGGATCAACAAATGCATGCATGACAATGTTTCCCCAAGGTCCCCATTTTCATGAAAAATAAGTTTGAAAATATTTTCAAAATCATGAAACACATACAAACAATGGGCATGCTAAAATAAACATTTAAGCACAATACCCATGCAATATGCATATGCATGAGGAACCTAAACATTAGGGAACCAAACCCAAGAGGAGTTTGATTTCCTAATGTAATCACATAAGGTGATCACATCTCTAACCAAAGAGTTGATGTAGCTATCCCTCTTTTGCACACTACATATAGTGGGAATCCATAATCTCAAGGATTTCCTAGGCAAGGGTGTTGCCTTTGCAAGAGGGGTGGATGTGGCATGCTTAGGTGTAGAAACAATTTACTTAGCATGCATAAAGTGAGGATTTTGCTTCTTAGCAAAAACTGAAGAGTATTCATTATTCCTCACTACCTTTTGATTTACATGCTTCTTATTGGTGTTATTGTTATACAAGAAGGCATGGTGATTCTGCTTAGGTGCTTTAGCAATATTTCTTGAATTCGCACCAAAAGAAGAATTAGAGGTGGGTTTGGTAACCACCTTTGGAGTGTATCCAAAACCTCCTCTATGGTTTGCCGGATGTTGTTTTTCAAGCAAACTGTGGAGTGAATCTCTAGAATAAACAAAACTTTTGAGCTTTTGGGATTACTCTTCGCATTTCAACGTAAGTTGTTGAATGCGAGTTTCTAAACTAAGGTTTTGAGCTACTAATTTTTCATTGGTTAAGCTCAATTCCTTAACTTGAGAGAGAAGTGTGTATCTCTTACTAGTTTCACAAACATGCAAAGCATCATGATTATTTACACTAGAAGATTCTAAAGCATGCACCCTACTCATAGCATTCTTAAATTTAGCTTTCAATTTATCATATGAGTCGACGCACTTGCTTGCCAAGTTGGAGGCCACATTGAAGCTGTATTCGAGCTCCTCGTAGGATAGCTTTTCCTCCTCAACTTCCTCATCGTTTTTCTCCTCGCTAGAGCTTGACGAAGACTCTTCCCCATTAGCCATAAAGCACATTTCGTTGTTGGAGTTGAGCCACGCCTCTACTTCTTCATCACTAGATCATGAGGAGATTGATGAAGAATCATCAAAAGCCACGAAGCACATGTAAGCTCGCTCCTTGTCATCCTCTTCTTCATCACTTGATGTGTCCTCATCGAAATCATCAAATGTGCCGACAAGTCCCTTCTTTTGATTCTTAAATTTGGACTTGTCTTTCCAAGGCTTCTTCCTTTTCCCTTTGTAATTTTCTTTGTCGGACTTGGAAGAGCATTCGGTAGAAAGATAACTTTTTCCTCTACAATTGAAACAAATAGAATTGTTAGACTTGGAGGCAAAATTTAACAAAGATTTACATTGCTTGTCCTTGAGGAATGCCTTGAATTGCATGAATTGCTTGGCAAGCTCGATGTAATCATCATCGCTAACATCATCTTCTTCTTCATTTTCACTTGGAGCTTCCCGATGGAACTTCTTTCTCCACTTGATTGGCTCCTTCTCGGCATGGAATGCAACCCCCTTTTGCTTCTCCGTCTTGGTTGGTTGAATCTCTTACTTATGTTGACGTTTCACTTCATACGTCATGAGATTCCCAATGCACTCCTCAATGGTGTATTTGGACAAGTCATTTGACTCCAAAATCATGTTGGCCTTTGACTCCTATTGAGATGTAAGTGAGTCAAGGATCTTCTCTACACGATCCTCTTGGAAAATCACCTTCCCAAGTTCTTCCAAAGCGTGCATAATTTTAGTGAACCTTGTGAACATCTCCGAGATGTTTTCATCTTCATGCATCTTAAACAACTCATATTTAGATCTAAATATGCATTGTTTAGATTTCTTTACCTTCGAAGTCCCTTCATAAGAAATCTCCAATGTATGCCAAATTTTGTTGGCCGATTTGCACATGGAGATGCAGTTGAACTCATTTGAAGTGAGGGCGCAATGGAACGTATTCATAGACCTCGCATTGACTTTGATCGAGTCCTTCTCCGCCTTAATTTTAGAAGCCGCGGGTGAAGTAGGCTCCTCAAATGGCAACTCCGTAATGTTCCATAGGTCTTGACCCTTCATGTAGATCATCATCTTGATCTTCCAACTTGGGTAGTTGGTTCCGTTGAAGAGCGGGGGTCGAAGGGTAGAGTGACCTTCTTCATGAGACGTGGATGTAGCGTTGAATGCCATCGTTGCAGTATGCTATAACCTCGCTTTGATACCAATTGTAAGGATCGCCTTACCCTTGCAATACTAACAACACCACACTAGAGGGGGGTGAATAGTGTAATGGCACAAATTACGTATTTAAAAATTAAACTTGCAAATGAGGAATTATAAATGCAAGAGGAATTTAAACACCACAAGAATCCAAATGCAAACACAAAATGTTACCCTGGTTCCCCAAACTTGGGTACGTCCAGCCATACCAATATCCAATATAATTCTCACACAAAGAAGTGAATACAATCTCATACAGAGATACCTCACACAGAGGATTTGGATTCTCACGCAGAGAAATCCTTACTCTCACACAGAGAGACCTCACACAGAGGATTTAGGATTCCCACAAAAAGATATCCTTGCTTTCACACAGAAAGACTTTTTCTCACACACAGAGAGACTCAAACTCTCACACAGATAGAAGTCAACCAACCCTCACACAGAAGGTTATACTCTCACACAGAGAGTAACTAGCTCTCTCACAGCAAGCTAGGGTTTCAATGAAATAACAAAGTAAAACAAATACTCTTACCTATGCCTTGAGTTGAACTTACTCATAGATGAATGCAAGGCATGGAAGAGGATCTCAAAGTGATGAGATTTGCTAGAAATGCAGTTGGATGTTTTCCCTTGAGCTTGACTTCAATGCATGAAGGAGATTTAAAGCTCTAGGAGGAAAATGAGAGAGTTTGAGAGTGGCTTATTTAATCTCAAAAGATTTTCAATAGCATCAAGAAGTTCTAATAAACTCATCCCTCTCATATATATAGGAACCCTATAGGAACTCTCAAAACCCAAGAAAACAGCCAAAAGCAAAAGGCTGCAACGGATAGAATTTGGACTGAAACGTCACAGACAGTCGACTGATGAACAAATGTCAGTCGACTGTTCAACGGCTAGAAAAATCCCAACGGCTATAATCTGAGCCAGGACAGTCGACTGTAGAAGACTACACAGTCGACTGTAAAACAGACAGTCGACTATATATCCTTCATCAGGCGACTGCTGCAGAGGATGGAATAAAACATATAGTTGCACTCTTTCTCCCAGTATGCATACAAGCGACTGAAGAACAAATGACAGTCGACTGTAAAATAGACAGGCGACTGTTTATCCTTCATTAGTCGACTGCTGCATGAGATGGAGAAAAACAGAGAGGTGCAATATTCGCCCTTATGCCTTTCAGACGACTGTTGACCATTTCACAGGCGACTGTAAATATATAGGCGACTGTAAATTGAACATCAGTCGACTGATGCAAAAAGCTCAAGTAGAGTCAATAAAAATGTTGACTTGAGCAGTGCACCATAGTCGGCTGTAGAAGGCTCACAGGCGACTGGAATCACCCAATCGACTGCGAACCCTTCAGCAGGCGACTGTTGGAGAACCAGAGACTCCAAATGAGTCTTTTGTCATGATGGGCCTATTGGGTTGGATTCTATGATAATCCTAAGGCTCACTAAGATAGTTAAATGCATATGCATGAATGAGTAGACCATCTATCAAGGCATTACATTAAACCTAGACTCAAAAAGAGAGAAAGCAATAAATGAAATTACATGGATTACAATGCTTTCCTTAGAGTCTATGGCTTCAATCTTGATGCCTTGATGCTCTCCATCATCTCTAAGCTTTGGCACCGCTTGAGTCCAAGCTTTAGCCCTTCTCCACTTGATGTCCATCCTTACACCAAGTGTTTAGTCTCCGAAAATGATATTCTTGAATTATAACTAAGAGACTAAAACAAGAGAGTCATTAGCAACAACATAATGTTGTGATCATCATCAAAATAACATTGGTATGAAAAACCAATACTCAACAAACCCTAGCTAGACTAGAGGTTAAGTGGTCCTGGCTTAGTCAATTCCTTGGCCGCGTCTGCTGGACCGCAAGGAGTCGAATCATGATTGTGCAAGTCCGTCGACTATACCTAAGTCAAATATGATAATAATCTTATTCAAGATAAATCGTAGCCCTCCTTGTTTTAGGAGTTGGCAACTAGAAGACCCGTGTTACGGTTGTTGAGCTAAGCTGTGACATGGCAATCTTATAGAAACCGATTTCTTGATAACGTCTTGAATTGACCCAAACCGTCGTCTCGTGCATACACCGAGCGCTGGCGTAAGTCTAACCAAAGATGCAGTCTAAGACCTGACCCAAACCGACGTGTCATGCATACACCGAGCGCCAGGGCAAGTCAGGCTAGACGTGAAAATAAGGATCCGACTAGGCTAGCCATTGTGATTTGGATGAGCACATTCATGATCACAAATGACTGGGGGTAAAATTCGAAAGGGAATCATATTTAATATGATTGACGATGAGTTCGTATACCGACTGCAGAGTCGGACAACTTGTTGAGACCCACTCAAGGTTGTCAGACTCAGGGCAGTCGGCTCCCTCTCCCACAAATGTTATTATATAATAAACTGTTTATTATTATGGCTTTAATAAATTTAGTGGGAGAATATATTTTTATTAAAAACCCATTGAAACTATACAACGAACATATACTGACTAAGTATCTACTAAATTGCAGAATGGATTCAGGTTTAAAGTGTATGATAGAGAGGACTGTGCTCGATGGAACAAACTATAAGGATTGGCTTAGAAACATTAAGTTAGTCCTTCCTCTAGCCGGGATTGGATACGTGCTGTTCGAGGACCCTCTGGAAAAGCCGGACGAAGATGCAACGTCTGAGGAGAAGAAAGCCTACAAGGAGTACCAGAGAGATGCCGAGAAGGCCAGGTGCCTTACTCTGGCTTCAATGAACAACAATCTGTAGAGAAAGCATGAACATCTGCATGTTCAACGCATGCTTCTCAATGCAGAGGAATTGTTAGGCAAGCGGTCAAGAGCTGCCAAATTTGAAGCCACGAGCAACCTCTGGGGAGCTTGGATGGAAACGGGCCCAGTGCAAGATTTTGTGATTAAAATGATCGGGTATGTGGAAGACGACGTCCAGTTGGGTTTTGTTCTGGACAATGAGATGTCCGTGGACATCATCCTTAAGTCTTTGACCCCAGACTTCAAACCGTTCATTACTAGCTTCATTATGAACACTATTGAAACGGATCTTTCCGGTCTCCTCAACAATCTTAGGCAGTTTGAGGAGATTGAGAAGAAACCGACTGTGTTGGTTGTTGGCTCTGCTTCTTCAGACCAGCCGAAAGAAAAGGGTAAGAAGAGGCAGGTCCCACAACCAGCCAAGGTGAAGAAGGGGAAGAAGAAGGCTAAGGGGGCCCCGTCCAAATCCGAATGCTTTCACTGCCATAAGATAAGCCATTGGAAGAGGAACTGCAAGGTTTACCTAGCTGAAAAGAAGAAGGGGCATACTGATGCCTCTACCTCAGATACAATGATTCCTTTTAATAAAGCATAATAATTTCCATAAATAATTTGTCACATATTATGAGATTAATGTATACAGGTGGCTAATACGAAGCAGAGGATGGAAGAAGTTCCGAGGACGGTCGGCATCTGAGCAATCGTTGATGCTGGGGGCCGTGCGAGGACTTCAAGAGATGTGAAGAAGAAGCAACCAATACTTATTTTTTTATGAATAAAATGTATCGTTTTATTTAGTTAAAACAATGATTGAGTGTTAAGCACTCAAAGTTTATTTTGATAAACAAATCATGATTCATTTTAATGAATCCATTGTTTGAATAAATATCTCGGGAAATGTGTTTTATTTTAAATTGTGATTTGGTGTAATTAACTCATTTCTGTGGATGTGGCTATTTGAGTTGGTTGCATAAATTCTCGAGCTGTCATGCAGAGCTTCTGAATAATTTGATTGTTTGGAGCTGACTTAATATTATAGCTAGTCGATAGTTAAATATAAGTTCCAGGAGCGTATAATTGTATATGATCACAATTATACGCATATTAAGATTTATTCTTGATTCAAACTACATTTGATTCTTAAGAGTTATTATTAAATGTAGTTAAGGGAAAAGTACTAAGTAGGACGTTTGACTGAGTAAGTCAATATCAAGATTCCTTAAACCGATCTTGATATGACTCATTCGTCAAACCCAACCTGACACTGGTACGTTCCATCTAAGCACTTCTCAATTGGTTATGCTTATCTCATATATTCTAAATATGATTTAGATATATAGTAGAAGCATTTAATCAGTTAATTCTTAAAGTCAGTGTGAGATAACTCATATACTTAGCTCTGGATTTCTCAGACTAAGTAAAAAGGTTTCCAACTTATTTGAATCATCTATATAAGACATTGAATCAACATAGTTTTGATTTAATCGAATATATAGAGACTTAAGGTGTCACTTATGTACTTGACATATTGACACAAAATAATTGGAATGAGCTAAGACTGCCTTATAGAAATGTTAGATCCTACATCAAGGTTGTATGAGCTAATTGTTAGCTATACAAAGAAAAGAAAATTGATCCAAATTATTTTTCAAGGATCAACCTTGTGTGATCAAGAGATGTATAAATAAAAATCCATTAAAATGCATTATAGATACTCGTTAGTAAATCCACTCTTAGGTTTGACATATGTTAAGTCCAATGTGACTGATATGCTATAACGGTATGAGATACCGAGATAAATAGCCTAAGTGCAAATGGGAGATGTAGGAGGATATATGCCCATAAGGCAATTTATCCTTAGTATACGTCTTGTTAAGATATAATATGGTATCCATTATCCTAAGTATAAATTCGTTGAATCATATACTTAGATAATTTCCTTAGACTTATAGTTAGCTCCTTACGTATCCAAATGTAAATCTCGATTATGAGTGGTAAGTGTTGGATATTGGACTCCCCGGACTTGGTTTTGGATGATGAACAAACATAAATATATCGTGAACTAACAATTTGTGAGCACAGTTTTGGAGTTCGTCGCCAAATTCATATGAACATCCAAAGCGACGTCTCGAGACTTCTCAAAGCGCGTGATCGTATGCCTAAAGCTTCGTTGAAGCTTTTGGACCATTTTAGAAGTCATGAAGATTCGGATCGAAGCTTTCGAAGACGGTTCGTCAAGTTTTATTGATAGTCTTTTAGCTTCGTTCCGTAGAATTTTAAGTCTTGAGTAGGTCTTACGTTTTAATCTTCATAACGCTCCTTTCCTAGACATAGGATCTTAGTAGAAGTCCATACGAACTTTCCCGAAGCTTTGTGCTTCGATTCGCGACTTTTTGTGCATGTTAGTTGGTTCAAGAAGAAGAACCAACCGACTAGAAGGTGATCTAGTCGGTCGGCAATGCTTCTTGGACCGACTAGTTTTCCTTCTCAATTCTTAGCTCTTTACTGTTTACAGTTAGTCGGTCTATGTTGACTCACCGACCGACTAGTTGGTGAACTAGTCGGTCAGTGATCCTTCTTAGACCGAATAGTTGAGCTTTCCCTGTACATGCCAAGTTATTGTTTATCGTTAGTCGGTCTATGTACATTTGGCGACCGACTAGTTGATGAACTAGTCGGTCAACTTTTGTTCTTGGACTGACTAAATCTATTTGTGCTCAGACTATTTGTTTTATCTCTTAGTCGGTCTAAGTTCACTCACCGACCGACTAGTTGTGAAACTAGTCGGTTGGCAAGTCTTCTTGGACTGACTAGTTCCTTAAGTCTGAACTTTCATCTATTCACTGTTCATCCATTAGTCGGTTCATGTTGTTTGACCGACCGACTAGTTGATGAACTAGTCGGTCAGTGGTTGTTCTGTGACCGACTAGTTTGGTTCAGAATAGAGCCGTTGGACCTTTAATTGAAACATTTTTCTCTCTCTCTTTCCTCTATCCTATATATACTTGGTGTGCTGCATTCATTGCACTCAAGGCTGATTTTAAGAGAATTTTAGAGTTCAAAGAGAAAGCATTCAATCTCATTAAAGCTCATTCATTTCCTTTCAAGAATCTCTCCCTCACTCTTATTTCAAAAGAGAGATTCATTGATTGTGAGCCTTCCAAGCCAAGTGCTTGATCCTAGGTCACCAACAACCTCATAGCTCTCCATCGCTGATCTACATCTTGGAGCTAGGGTTTGGTGCCTCTTCATCTTCCCCAAAATCTGTTTTGCCCTAATTCGTAAGTTATACTCAAGGCATAGGATTTTGTTGGTAAGCAATTTCGTATTTCATTTACTTCATTATTGTAAGTGTTTTACTCTCGGTTGTGAGAGTTTGTTTGTGATCCCGGGTTGTGGGAGTCACAATTTCCTTTGTGTATGATTTGACTTGCGAAGGTTTTTCACAAGTATTTCATAGTGGAAATCTTGAGTTCGGATTTCTAACTCAAGTATCCGGAGGGGATCCAGGTGGTTGGGACGTAGGATCACCGGGGACAAGTCGGGGAGACTTGGGTGGATCCGAACCCAGTAATATTGCTTGTTTGCGATTGTCTTCTTTGTTGTCTTATTTACATTTCCGCATTTCCGCATTAATTGGTAGAGTTTGCAAGATAATTAGGAATTATCCTCTTAATTATTTTAAAGTACTATTCACCCCCCCTCTAGTACTTGTGCAGTAGCTTAGCAGGGCATTACATTTGGTATCAGAGCCAAGTCTATAGCTATGTCTGCCAACGACAACAAGACCGTTCGTCCACCTTCCGACTATAGCACCTTCAAGAATCGTGAAGGAGCGTCTTCGGTGATGGAAGGACACTCCTCAACGAGGCCTCCCTTCTTCAACGGTACCAACTACGGGTACTGAAAATGTCGGATGGAAACTTTCCTCCGGAGTGCTTCATTATGGAGGGCCACGATGAAGGAGTATGTCGAGCCCGCCGAAGAAGATTTCGAGAAGTGGACTACCGCGGAGGTCGCCTCGGAGGTAAGCAATGCCAAGGCAATGAACGCCTTGCAATGCGCTTTGGAGCCCGAGGACTTCAATAAGATATGCACATGAAAGAGTGCATATCAAATATGGAACTCCCTCCTCATCTTGCATGAAGGAACGAGTAGGGTGAGAGACTCTAAACTCGTTGTAGTTCATAAAGATTACGAGTTATTTCATATGCTACAGAGTGAGAAGATGAAGGAGTACTATGCTCGCTTCGTCGACATCACAAACGAGTTAGAGGCTCTCGGTAAGACCTACACCCAAAAGGAGAAAGTCTCGAAGATCATCGATGGACTTCCTTCTAGTTGGGAGAAACGTACCTTCACCATCGAGGAAGGTAATGACATGAAAACTTATACCGTTGTTCAACTAATGGGTACCTTGATGTTTTATGAGGTACGCAAGGATGGCAAGTTGAAGTTGCAGGAAAAGATGAAGTCCTACCTAAAGCAAGACGAGCCAAAGAAGAAGGCTATTGCTTTCAAGGCCGCTCCATCAACTTCCACATCAACCGATGATGAAAACTCGGAAGACGAGTTGGACTTGGAGTCCATGGCTCTCATGGCCAAGAAGTTCAACCGGTTCTTCCGGAAAGGTAACTTCAAAAACAAATCGAAGTTTAATTCTTCTAATGCCTCCTCCCTTTGTGTTTCAAATGCAACAAGCCAGGACACATGAAAGCGGATTACCCTCAAAACAAGCACAAGGAGAAGTGGAAGGCACTGAAGTTCGACAAGTCCAAGAAGTACAAGAAAGGGTACAAAAAGGGGCTTGTCGGGACATTCACCGACTCCGAGGATTCCTCTAGCGGAGAGTCGGATGATGAGCAAGTGGAGCAAGCACACATGTGCTTCATGGCTAGAGAGAAGCAAGATAAAGATTTCTCTTCCGATGATAGCGACAACAAAGGCGATGAGGTAACCATGGATGACCTTAGAAATGCTAATGAGCAATTATGGTCTAAATACACTAAATTAGTAAATAGGTAAGATGATTTAGCTAGCATCCAAACCTCGCCTAAAACTATCATCACCAACAACGACACCGTTGTTGAAGAGTTGAAAACTGAGATTGTAAATCTCAAGTCTCAACTTGAACATGTTAGCATTGAGGATCCGAAGGAACACAAGATAGCGGATTTGACTTCTCAAAACTCGACTTTGAGTATTGAGAATGAAAATCTCAAATCTCGTGTTTATATGCTCACATCGCAAGTATCCACTTTGGATGCTTCTATGCGTTCTCTCACCGAGAGATATGAGTGCACATTAGGCCGAATTAACAAATTCAATAAGGGTAAGGACCATTTGGATAAAATCCTAAATGACTTACTCCCAGCCAATCACCACATTGGCTTGGGGTATACGATGGGAAGTTCATCCAAATCGGCCACTACCTTTGTTAGGCCAATTTTCGATGCCTCAACGAGTGGTAGCAAACACTCTATTGGTAGTTCATCTACCAATAGTGCTTCCTGTAGGAATATGGTGCCCTCGAGGCCATTTATTCCTGTGTGAATAGCACAAACATCTTGTTCGAAATAACAGTAAGCTGTTTGGTAATAATTTATCTAAGTCATATTGTAATGTAGTCAACATTAGATATCAACTTAGGTAAAGTCCTGAGACTTTATGCAAGGTCAAACGGGTATCGAGATGAGTATCTCGATCATGGAGAAACGTTTGACCGTCTGTAGCATAAGTCTGAAATGGTTCATGGTCGTAGATGTTTCGAGACAAGGATATCGAAACATCGGATAGACCATTGTGTCTTAGTCTTCACCGTTTAGCGGTGGCGATGATCTCATGATCGTTTGACTTGGCGAAGTCGAAGACGAGACATAGGTGCTCATTAGAATGAGTTCACTGAACGATCCACTAAGAGTTATCATATGGTTATATTGACCAATCTGTCAGTGATAACTCTGAGTGATGATAGGATAGTTGGTCTTTTGACTTGAGGTCATTTTGACGGACCTGTGCGTGAACGGTGCCACTTAGATCAACTGACCTAGCTTCGAGGCAAGGCCTGTCGAAAGGTCTTTTGATTGGGTGTCACTTGAAACGTACGAGGCGAGTAATGACCAAGAGAGGATTCGTCTATCCCGGTCAATGGGAGTTAGTGTCGTAGAGTTAGTTCGGTCTTTAGTAAAAACTCTGCGCAGAGTATGTTGGAAGAAGTCCAACATTAGTTGACTAAAGATCGATAGAAACTAACCGGAGTCAAGTTATTGGGGTTGACAGTTTGACCGTACCCCAGACTTGATCTACACGACACAGTTAAGACGAAAAGACTATAACTACGGAATTCATCACGGAAACAGTCATGTGGTCCCGACAATACTCATGTCAATGAGTCAACCACATAATGATGATTCCTGAAGCAGGGACGGCAACCACTGCTCGTGGTCACTGCCGTATAGGGCTTCGAGCCCAACCTGTTGTAAGGGTCAGGCTGTAGGGTCTCACACAGAGTGTAATGCTTCGTCTAGTAATAGGTAGAAAATAGTTAGGGAGAATATTTGCATTTGATGCAAAAGAAGAGATAATTGCATTTGATGCAATATGATAATTTAAGCTTAGATAGGGACTATTTTGCATTTGATGCAGAAGTGATTAAATATGTATTAAATTGTTTAATATATATTTAATGAAATAAACGCAAGGAAAAAGTTCACGGGTAAGACGGGAATGTCCCGGTCTAGACCCAGGTTCGAACGGCGTCCAAATCGGACGCCGGATGCTCAAGTTAGAGCCAAAACAGCCAAACTAATCAGACCGGGTCAGACCAGGCTGACCCAGACCAGACCAAGTCTGGCCTGGGTGCCTGGCCAGACCTGGCTGAGCCCGGAACCCAGGCAGCCAGGCCTGGGCACAGGCCCAGGCGCTGGGCGCCTGGGCCTGCGCCCAGGCGGGCCTGGGCGCCTGGGAGCCCAGGCGCCCTGGGCGCCTGGGCGCCTAGGCGCCCTGGGCCGGGCGCCTTGGGCGCCCGGCCCAGGCGCCCGCCTGGCGCCTGGCGCCAGGCTGGCGCCTGGGCGCCTGGCGCCTGGGTGCCCGGGCCCAGACTTGGGCGCCCGTGCCCAAGTCTGGGTTTTGGGCGCCCAGTCAGACTTGTGGGTCCCACCTCTGGGTGTGGAACCCTAGGTTTAATGGGCAGTTTATGACGGCTCAGTTTTTGCGAAAAACTAGCCTAGGGCTGATCTTTGGACACTCAATTGGAGGGTCAAACGAACTCCGATTGACGAACCGTTTTTTCCTATGCGTTCACCGTTGAACGCTTGTCGTATTGATAGGTTGTATCGATCTTGAAGCTCAACGGTGAGTGAGTTAAAATTCACGGAAGTTTGCACTTTGTGAAGTGCAAACTAACTTGATTTTAATTAACCCATTATTTAGTCCCACATCGGATTTTGAGAAAAGGGGAGAGTCCGCCGCCTATATAAATAGGGGTCTCCCCCCTTTCTCAAAACTCGTCCCAAGCTCTAGATCTGAGCGGCTCTCGTAAATGTTGGAGCACGCTCGGATCTTAGCTTAAATTAAATATTTCTCTATCTCCCTAAAATTTCTGCCTTACTCCTGCGGGCTCTAGCAAAGCCTCAAAGGAGTTCGGATTCTGAATCTGAAATCTTGGCGGAGGTTTCACTCGCGTGAAACTTTCTTCGGCGCGTGGTTGGCTCGGCGGCACGGGGATTGATCGCCTCGGGATGCGGAGCGGTTCGAGGAGCGGTTCGGGGAGCGGTTCAAGGAGCGGCTCGGCGTGGGACGGGAGCAGCTCGGAAGACGGCGCGGAACATCTCGCCTGCTCCAGGGCTGAGATTCCGGGTATGTGGTTAAAGTATTATTAGCATTAGTTTAGTTTAATCGCAGTAGGCTAGATCCTTCTTGGGATGGTCAGACCCATCCCAAGTCGGCATAGATCTTGGCATAGGGTCTTGGACCTTAGGGCTAAATGAAAAATGTTTTTTAAACTGCATGTTAATTAGTTAACATATGTTTTTCTTCCGCTGCTATGATTTTTCTGTATATGTTCCGTCCGACTTAGGACGGGACTAGAGTTTTTGTGCCCTAAGGGACCGCCCAATCCCCTACAATGGTATCAGAGCCAGGGTTTGCGTAGCGATCTAGGTACTGCGATTTTATTAAACGTGTTTAATGCTTTTAAATACTTTTTTAATTTAAAATGTTTTTAAAATTATGAGATAAATTTTAAAAATGTTTTAGATGTTCTAAAATTTTCCTTTGAAATTTTTGAACATGGAAATTTTTAAAATGACGTTTTAAAATTTATGTGATAACTCTTAAAACTAATTTTTTTTTTAAAAAAAAGTTTAAAATTTATCTTGGATGCCTAAAAATTTTTATATGATAAATTTTTAAGCATGAAAATTTTAAAATGATGATTTTAAGTTTATGTAAAATTGATTTTAAGGCTTTAAATGTTTATGCGATAAATTTTTTAAACGTAGCATGCAAATTAGTGATTTTAAAATTAAGTTTTTTTTATGAGATAAAAATAAAATAATTTCAAAATCATATTTTAAATTTAATTGTTAAATTTATGTTTGCATGCAGAAATAGTTTATGCGATAAACTTAGTATATTTAAATGTTAAATAGTTGTGCACTATCTTTATGCGATAAATTAGTGTAGCTTTATTTTTATGGCTTGTTAATCTTGTCCCTTATTTGATAACACAAGACAACCTCTTAGGTTAGCCATTAAAAATGATTAAAATTTATTACTTGAATTTTAATGACATGCTATGTTTTAATAAATCATTAACAACAATATTAAGACCTAATTCCTGATTAGGGTAGTCCTTTAAATGAATTTTCAATTCTAATTGTTATAATTAATTTTCATTAAAGGACTTCGCTTCTAGCGTTGTTAATAAAATTTATTAAAATCCTAATAACGATTAGGGTAGCACGTGAACCTTATAGTTGATAAGGACTTAATAAAAGTTATTAAACAAATCCTAAAAATTTTGAATTTAAGGATTCAACTAGTTGATAGGATTAATTAGTTGTTAATAAAAGCTGTTTAGTCTATGGCATACATACAAAAATGACAAGCTTCATTCAATGGACCATGATCCAGTCAATGTGCTTGGCTAAGAGTTCTGGGTCAACCCTTGCTAGTCCAAGGGGTAGTGATCCTGGCTTAGTCAATTCCCTGGCTGAGTTCCGCTGGACCGCAATGTCGCGAATCATGATTGTATGACACCCTGGACTATATCTAAGTCAAATACGTTAATGATCTTTTTCAAGATTAGCCGTAGCCCTCCTTGTTTTAGGGGTTAGCAACTATAGGGCCCGTGTTATAGTTGTTGAGATACACTCAAGCTGTGACATGGCACCCTGTAGAAACCAACTCCTTAAATACATAAGATGAAACCCTAACCGTCGTCTCGTACCCCGAGCGCCGGCGTAAGTTAAGTCAAAGATGTAGTCTAAGACCTGACAAAAACCGACGTGTCGTGCATACACCGAGCTGAGGGGCAAGTCAGGCTAGACACGAAAACAAGGGTCCGACTAGACTAGACATGGTGATTTGGATGAGCACACTCATGATCACGAATGGCTAGGGGCAAAAACCGATTAAGAGAGTCATATCCGATATGATCGATGAAGAGTCATCTTCCGATCGCAGAGTCAATCAACTTGTTGAGCTACACTCAAGGTTGTTTAGACTCAAGGTGATCGGAACTCTTACCCATTAATTTTAATTCGATTAAATCGTTCGTTATTAAGCATTAAAACGTTCGTAAAATTAGTGGGAGGATATAGATAGATAAAAGCCTATCTACCTATATTTAATATTGAACATATGCTAAAACTAGGGCAAGACTATGTTTACCGAAAGAATCAATTGATAATATTGGAATTAGTTAACTGGTCAATAAGTTGATTAATTGAATATCAAGTTAAATTCTAATTGATGTAATTAAACTATATTCTCATTGACATTAAATGACCTTGTAAAACAGACTTAAGAAATATGATTTCATTAAGTTCTGGGTTCAACAAATAAATTAAAGCTACATGTCACTCGTCTCTATATGAGGCAGCTTGAACATATAGGACATTCAAAGTATGTTTCTCCCTACAACTTTTCGAGCTACCCTCAAGGTTGTATGGACGAACACTTTTAATCCGCAAAGTTCGAGAATTCGATCAAACCGTTTTGAGTCGAATACGAGTGCATGAGCGATGCAAGACTATGTATCCCAACCGGATCTTGAGACAAGCAACTTCTTGAGCTACACTCAAGATTGCAAAGCTCAAGCGTTTGGATACATAAGTTGCTTGCATAGCTATTTATTTATGTTGATATCTAAATGTGATTTAGTAAAGGAAGAAGGCACTTCGGAAAGTCAATTGAGAAAGTTAGTTTAATTTATCATTAGTAGAGGCATAAGTAGGAGGAAATGAAAACGTGACATATTTTGATGTCACATTTCGGAATAAATTGTTATACAAAAGACGTTTAACACATTTTGACGAATGTCGTCACATTGCTTCTGAAGTAATGTTTTGTGTTAAGTAATTTGTGAATAACTAAATATATATTAAATGTCAATATATAAATACACAAGATAGTAGCAAACTTATATGGTAAAATTAGACTAGACCGTATCAAGAGATTAAGCTTCACAAGTCACATAAAGAGGGGTCTGACCTCTCGTATTATGAAGTCTACGGACACTTGTGAGTCTTAGCCTCTTAGATACAATGGCCGAAACCCATCTGTGAGACAGTGGGAGAATGAGTTGTCGAACTCAGTCTCGTACATACTGATGTATCCGAGTCTACTTTTAACAAAATAAGTTATTCGTATATTTTACTAAGACACGTGTTCTTGATGAAACGCAAGTCTGATAAAATGACGAAAGTATTTAAACTGATTCGATTAGATCGAATGGTCAAATACTTAGCTAAATAAAATCTTGTGTAATTAAAAGAAAATGTGATTTTCTCTCAGATCAAGTCTGTTAACACATCAGAGTGTTAAAAGGTATGAATCACACTTAATTAGATCTAGTGTGATCCATTGTAAGTGACTCTGAGTTAAGTCCTCCCTCTGGGTTAAGTCCCAGATAGTAATGCCTAGGTTTTGATAAAGTTCTATGAGAACATTATCAATAATATATTCAATAAATCAATAGTAAGGAAGTTGTATTATTACTCGAATCTCGTGAGACGGATTGTCAAGTTAGACATCATAACTGATGATGACTTAGTCAACTTCTAGGATGAAATTCGGAGTAGTAACTCCGATTTAAAACTTGATGCAGGTCCGTGTGCGTAAATAAATTTCAGAATTTAGTTTACGTGGCCAAAGAAAATGCTTCCTCACTTTCTGCAAGTAAATCTTTAAGTTGAAAGATTGGTGCAGAAAAGAAAATAGTGAAGTACAATAATGTTGGACGGGAACGGTTTTTCATCCTAATTTCTTTAAAACGGATTATGATGAAACCGGTTTCGCCAACAGATGTGTACAGATCTACTCGGACCAAAGCCGATGTAAAACGCTTAAGTTGACCATGAAAATTTGTGCATTCAATTATAAGTTCGTTTTTCTAAATATGATTTAGACGAACCAACTTATATGAATTGGCCAGATAGTTTTCAAGGTCAGTGGGAGCGTATAAATTACATGCGAGACATCAAAGAGATGGAACATACATTTTGACAAAGTAATCAAAAGGTTTGATACTTTATCAAGAATGGTTATGAGCCATTTAAAAATGACCATTAACTAATTTAAATGATTATCGTAAAGTACGATAAACTGGATAAGATCCAGGGAAATAAAATATTATAGATTCCGATAGACCAAATGAATTATTTGAATGAGATTCAAATGGTTGGTCTGACTTAAACATAGAAACCCCTTAAGTCTATAGTGTAGACGGTTTTAGCAGATCCACTCACGAAGGCTCTATCACATGAAGTCGGAAAAACTTATGTGTAAAAACGATATTAGATATCGTGATAAATGGGCCTGAGTGCAAGTGGGAGATGTAGGAATATGGTGCCCTCGAGGCCATTTATTCCTGTGTGAATAGCACAAACATCTTGTTCGAAATAACAGTAAGCTGTTTGGTAATAATTTATCTAAGTCATATTGTAATGTAGTCAACATTAGATATCAACTTAGGTAAAGTCCTGAGACTTTATGCAAGGTCAAACGGGTATCGAGATGAGTATCTCGATCATGGAGAAACGTTTGACCGTCTGTAGCATAAGTCTGAAATGGTTCATGGTCGTAGATGTTTCGAGACAAGGATATCGAAACATCGGATAGACCATTGTGTCTTAGTCTTCACCGTTTAGCGGTGGCGATGATCTCATGATCGTTTGACTTGGCGAAGTCGAAGACGAGACACAGGTGCTCATTAGAATGAGTTCACTGAACGATCCACTAAGAGTTATCATATGGTTATATTGACCAATCTGTCAGTGATAACTCTGAGTGATGATAGGATAGTTGGTCTTTTGACTTGAGGTCATTTTGACGGACCTGTGCGTGAACGGTGCCACTTAGATCAACTGACCTAGCTTCGAGGCAAGGCCTGTCGAAAGGTCTTTTGATTGGGTGTCACTTGAAACGTACGAGGCGAGTAATGACCAAGAGAGGATTCGTCTATCCCGGTCAATGGGAGTTAGTGTCGTAGAGTTAGTTCGGTCTTTAGTAAAAACTCTGCGCAGAGTATGTTGGAAGAAGTCCAACATTAGTTGACTAAAGATCGATAGAAACTAACCGGAGTCAAGTTATTGGGGTTGACAGTTTGACCGTACCCCAGACTTGATCTACACGACACAGTTAAGACGAAAAGACTATAACTACGGAATTCATCACGGAAACAGTCTTGTGGTCCCGACAATACTCATGTCAATGAGTCAACCACATAATGATGATTCCTGAAGCAGGGACGGCAACCACTGCTCGTGGTCACTGCCGTATAGGGCTTCGAGCCCAACCTGTTGTAAGGGTCAGGCTGTAGGGTCTCACACAGAGTGTAATGCTTCGTCTAGTAATAGGTAGAAAATAGTTAGGGAGAATATTTGCATTTGATGCAAAAGAAGAGATAATTGCATTTGATGCAATATGATAATTTAAGCTTAGATAGGGACTATTTTGCATTTGATGCAAAAGTGATTAAATATGTATTAAATTGTTTAATATATATTTAATGAAATAAACGCAAGGAAAAAGTTCACGGGTAAGACGGGAATGTCCCGGTCTAGACCCAGGTTCGAACGGCGTCCAAATCGGACGCCGGATGCTCAAGTTAGAGCCAAAACAGCCAAACTAATCAGACCGGGTCAGACCAGGCTGACCCAGACCAGACCAAGTCTGGCCTGGGTGCCTGGCCAGACCTGGCTGAGCCCGGAACCCAGGCAGCCAGGCCTGGGCATAGGCCCAGGCGCTGGGCGCCTGGGCCTGCGCCCAGGCGGGCCTGGGCGCCTGGCGCCTGGGTGCCCGGGCCCAGACTTGGGCGCCCGTGCCCAAGTCTGGGTTTTGGGCGCCCAGTCAGACTTGTGGGTCCCACCTCTGGGTGTGGAACCCTAGGTTTAATGGGCAGTTTATGACGGCTCAGTTTTTGCGAAAAACTAGCCTAGGGCTGATCTTTGGACACTCAATTGGAGGGTCAAACGAACTCCGATTGACGAACCGTTTTTTCCTATGCGTTCACCGTTGAACGCTTGTCGTATTGATAGGTTGTATCGATCTTGAAGCTCAACGGTGAGTGAGTTAAAATTCACGGAAGTTTGCACTTTGTGAAGTGCAAACTAACTTGATTTTAATTAACCCATTATTTAGTCCCACATCGGATTTTGAGAAAAGGGGAGAGTCCGCCGCCTATATAAATAGGGGTCTCCCCCCTTTCTCAAAACTCGTCCCAAGCTCTAGATCTGAGCGGCTCTCGTAAATGTTGGAGCACGCTCGGATCTTAGCTTAAATTAAATATTTCTCTATCTCCCTAAAATTTCTGCCTTACTCCTGCGGGCTCTAGCAAAGCCTCAAAGGAGTTCGGATTCTGAATCTGAAATCTTGGCGGAGGTTTCACTCGCGTGAAACTTTCTTCGGCGCGTGGTTGGCTCGGCGGCACGGGGATTGATCGCCTCGGGATGCGGAGCGGTTCGAGGAGCGGTTCGGGGAGCGGTTCAAGGAGCGGCTCGGCGTGGGACGGGAGCAGCTCGGAAGACGGCGCGGAACATCTCGCCTGCTCCAGGGCTGAGATTCCGGGTATGTGGTTAAAGTATTATTAGCATTAGTTTAGTTTAATCGCAGTAGGCTAGATCCTTCTTGGGATGGTCAGACCCATCCCAAGTCGGCATAGATCTTGGCATAGGGTCTTGGACCTTAGGGCTAAATGAAAAATGTTTTTTAAACTGCATGTTAATTAGTTAACATATGTTTTTCTTCCGCTGCTATGATTTTTCTGTATATGTTCCGTCCGACTTAGGACGGGACTAGAGTTTTTGTGCCCTAAGGGACCGCCCAATCCCCTACACTTCCACCTCGGACACACCTTCATTTGGAAAGAAACCCACTTTGGGTGGACCTCCAAAGAAGGGCCATGCTTACATGTACACGAATACCATGCCATGTAGGAACACACGTCCTACTCCACCGGCTCACACATATGATGATTTCTATGCTACACATCCATGGACACGTGCACACCATGTGAGACACCCTCACGCACGTGTTCCCCCACATGCATATGTTCACACACATCATCGTATGAATAATTATCCACATGCATCATTTTATCATGTTCCTTATGCCTATCTACGACATGCATCACGTAGAAATCAACAACGCATGCATGCTCCCAATAGGATGAGGGCTCCCAAAATCTTCACAATTTGGTGCCCAAAGGACACAAGCATGGATGAAAAACAAGTTTACATGAATGATTATTTTATGAATGTAGTGGATAATGATAATTATGTGGGGAAGTCTAAGTCCAATTGGACTTGGCTTCCAAAGGTCTAATCTTTTGGACCCAATGACCTTGGGTACCATGATATGATATTTTTTTATCTTTAGGTACTCAAGAAAAAGAAACGGAGCAACAAATTTAAATTTAGCTCCAAGAGGAATTGGATACTCGATAGCGGGTGTTCAAAACACATGACGGGTGACGCTCAATTGCTCTCCGGAGTGGTTCCCATTGCAAATGGAAACCGGGTAGTCTTTGGAGGCAACGAGAGCGGAACCATCATAGGTGTTGGAAAAGTGGGTAATCCTTCTAAACCTCTTATAAATGATGTTTACCTTGTTAAAGGATTAAACCACAATCTCATTTCAATAAGCCAACTTTGTGACAAAGGTTACAAAGTTAGCTTTGCGAAAGGAATGTGCCATATTTTAAGAAAATATAATAATGAATTATTGTTTTCCGGCACACGCCATAAGGATATATACATCCTAGATCTTCCAAGATCACATGAACAATGTATCATTGCCAACACAAGTGAACAACACTTATGGCATCGACGTTTTGGTCATGTGAACTTTGGAACACTATTTAAGTTTTCCAAGTTAAATTCTATTAGAGGCTTCCCTAAGCTAGTCTTTCAAAAGAAAAGCTTTTGTGACTCGTGTCAACGAGGCAAGCTTCCAAAATCGTCCTTTAAACCTAAGAAAAGCATTTCTTCTAAGCGGCTACTAGAGCTATTACATCTAGATTTATTTGGGCCAACTAGAGTTGCTTCATTAGGAAATGCACGATATGGACTTGTCATCGTTGATGACTTTTCTAGGTTTACTTGGGTATTTTCATTGAGTAATAAAAATGATGCCTTTGAAAACTTCACAATATTTGTCAAGAAAGTACAAAATCTCATTGGAACCACCATTGTCACTATTCGTAGTGATCATGGAGTGGAATTTGAGAATGAATCCTTTGAGAACTTTTGTGATGAAGTTGGTATTACACACACCTTTTCATTCCCTCGTGCACCTCCTCAAAATGGTGTTGTTGAGAGAAAGAATAGGACGCTAGTGGAGTGTGCTCGCACTATGCTTGATGATAGCCAACTTGGCCATCAATTTTGGGCGGAAGCGGTACACACCGCTTGCTATGTGTTTAATAGAATACTTTTGAGGCCCGGCACTAAACAAACTTGTTATGAATTGTTGTTTGGTAGATTGCCTCAAGTTAAACATTTTCGTGTTTTTGGTTCAAAATGTTTTATTAAAAACATGTATGGTAGTTTGGACAAATTCGATCCAAGATCCGATGAGGGGATTTTTGTTGGATATTCCTCACGTAGCAAAGCCTACCGGATATACAACAAACGAACCTCAACGATCGAGGAATCACTTCATGTTTCATTTAATGAAGGATTTGTTCCAACTAGAATTACTAATGATGATGACTCCATGGATGTCTGACGTGATTCAATTGGTAATTCTAACTCTATTGATTCTATTGATTCTATTGATACTAACCCGACTAATGAAGTTTTTGAGAATATTCCTAGTGATTAGGGAATTCCCAAACGGCCTCATACCGTTCGTGACCATCCTCATGAGCAAGTCATTGGCAATATCCATGATAGTGTCAAGACGAGATCTCAAGTCAACCACTTCGCTCATTGTGCCTTTGCCTCCTCGATAGAGCCAAAGAATGTTAATGAAGCGTGCGAAGATGGTGCTTGGATCCTAGCCATGGAGGAGGAACTCATTCAATTCGAGAGGAATGAGGTTTGGGAGCTTGTTCCATTGCCATCGAAGAACCACACCGTCATAGGGACAAAGTGGATCTTCAAGAACAAGACCGACGAAAACCAAATCGTCGTCCGGAACAAAGCTCGGTTAGTAGCTCAAGGCTATCGGCAAGAGGAAGGTATCGATTTCGAAGAATCCTTTGCTCTGGTAGCTAGATTAGAATCAATTTGATTATTGTTATCTTTTACATGCCATAAGGATTTTAAATTATTTCAAATGGATGTAAAAAGTGCGTTTTTAAATGGAGATGTTGTTGAGGAAGTTGATGTTTCTCAACCTCCGGGTTTTATAAATGAAAAATTTCCAAATCATGTTTTTAAACTTAAGAAAGCACTTTACAGTTTGAGACAAGCTCCTCGAGCTTGGTATGACCGTTTAAAGAATTTTCTTTTGGATTTGGGTTTTAAAATAGGAGAAGTTGATTCCACATTATTTGTTAAGTATTCGAACAATGATATAATTTTAGTTCAAATATATGTTGATGATATCATTTTCGGTGCTACTAACTTTGCTCTTTGCGAAGAGTTTTCTAATGTGATGAAGGATCAATTTGAGATGAGCCACATGGGTGAGCTCAAATATTTCTTAGGTCTCCAAATTCGCCAAATGAGCGATGCAATCTTCATCCACCAAACGAAGTACACGGTGGAGTTGCTAAAGCGATTTGGAATGGAGAATGCATCCGGGAAGAAGACTCCAATGAGCACGACTACACATCTTGATAAAGATGCGGGCGGAAAAGATGTAGACATTCGTCTATATTGAGGTATGATAGGTAGTTTACTATATCTTACCGCAAGTAGGCCCGATATTATGTTTGCCGTATGTGTTTGTGCTCGTTATCAGTCTCAACCTAAGGAGTCACACTTAGTAGCGGTAAAGCGTATTTTCCGTTATTTAAGTTACACACTTGATTTTGGATTACTTTATCCAAAATCTAGCACGTATGAGTTAATCTCATATAGTGACGCAGATTATGCGGGATGCAAATCTGACAAGAAAAGTAATAGTGGCACTTGCCATTTTATAGGAAATTCTCTTGTCTCTTGGTTTTCCAAGAAGCAGAATTCCGTATCACTTTCAACCACCGAGGCAGAATATATTACCGTCGGTGCCGCGTGTGCTCAAGTTCTTTGGATGAGACACACACTTAAAGACTTTGGTATAAACTGTGATACTTGCCCTATCATGGTGGACAACCAAAGTGTAATTTGTCTCTCTAAGAATCCGGTACACCATTCCCGTTCGAAACACATAGATGTCCGACACCATTTATTGGATGATCATGTTGCTAAAAAGGACATCATTTTAGTGTACGTTAAAACCCAGAAGCAAATCGCCGATATTTTCACGAAACCCCTAAAGGAAGACTCCTTTGTGCGGTTGCGTCGAGAATTGGGGATTATGGGTGAATCCGAGATTTAGGATTCATGTTATGTTCAATAATCTTGCATGCTATGAAATTTCGTTATATTTGCACATGCTAGATTTATTGGAATTTTCTGGATTTTTGTTGAATTTTCGGAATTTTCGCTCGATTTGTTCGTAAACATCAAATTTAAGATTTTCGATGTTTAATGGGGGTAGTATAATGATTAATGAGAGTTGTATGATGTTTCGTCCAAGTGCGATTAGGAGAGAACTCAAAATTTCTAATTCTAAGTTTTTTGAACTCTATTAGTCGGTTCATGTTCATTGACCGACCGACTAGATCATCATCTAGTCGATCAGTGAATGAACTCAGACCGACTAACTCAAGCCCTAAATTTGGCTTCAGTTACTGTTTGCAACTAGTCGGTTCAAGCTCATTGACCGACCGACTAGATCATCATCTAGTCGGTCAGTGCTTGAACTGTGACCGACTAATTGCGACGGGGACTGTCTTGTCTTTTCGACTTCCTTGTCGACTTATACTCCCCCGACCGACTTCGTTTCGTTCTAGTCGATCGTTTTTCTTCCTCCAGCTCAAAAATTCCCCGAGCCCCTTGGTCTTCCTCCTCCCTCATCCGTCGTTTCCGATCAGTTTTCCGGCCATCTCTCCGACCAACTCCGGCCGCCGATCAACCCCCTCCTCCTTCCGACCTAGGTACTCCCTCTCCTAGCTCTCTAGGGTTAGGGTTTAGCTCCTAGAGTTAGGGTTTATATCGATTCCAATTTCTAGGGTTTCGGCTAGGGTTGATCTTTAGGGTTATCTCGTTTGATTGCGTCGTGTCTTGTCTCGATGATGGAAAGAACACGAATCCCGATCGATCCCTCTGGTCCATCGCCTATGACTGTCGATTCGCCACCCTCGGACCCTCCGCAACCCAAACGAACCCCACCCAATCGCCGATCGAAGACCACCCAACCTTCTTCGTCTTCGCCTCCTCTTAAGCGTAAGAGGACGGCGACAGCGAAGCCCCGAGCCCAATCTCAGCCCAAGCCCAAGCCAGCTTCATTCCGTGCCCCTACACCTCCTGATTCCAACACGGAATACATTCCCGAGACGAGACCCATAGGGATCCTACACCCCCTCCTAGGGAACCCACGTCTAGCTCTCGACCCCGTACTTTCACACATCAGCCTAAGGGAAAGGGTCCGATGCCGGTTGGCGGTGTCGATATCTTGTTGTGTCGTGATGATCCTATGTGTCTCGCGGCTTACAACCGTATCGAACACTGTCCGCTGCTTCTGGAGCATTTCGTACAGTTTTCAGACTTCCCAGGCCTTGCCGATCTTCTGTCGTCTTCCGGTCTTATCGATTACCTTCGATATGACCCTAAGGCGAATCCTTACCCTTACCATCGCCTAGTCAAGCTGTTTTATGCCAACCGTGTCCGGGGTCAGTACGACGAGACCCACTCGATTGAGACTACTGTCTTGGGGACACAGATTGTCCTCACGGCAGAAATCTTAGGAGAGTTGATCGGTTGCTCGTCGTCTGTCCTCCTCCCTTCTGATATCTCCGTCGACGACATCTCTTCCATTGACCAGGTCATTCTTTCTGAGATCTTTCACGAGATTCCTCCTGCCATGATTGGCATCCCCTCGAAATCTTTCAAGCCAAATGGCTGGGTCCTAAACTTGATCTTGAAGTCGTGCTTACTTCCTAAGTACGGCTCCTCTTCTTTGCCTTCCCAGCCATTCCTGAAGCTCATTTATGCCATCTTCATGGGGAGCGAGATTAACTGGGCTCGGATCATACTCGATAAGATGGATTCTTTCGAGTGTATCCGAAAGTCCACGAAGTCTGCTCATATCCCATATCCGTGCCTTCTGACACTTGTCTTTCGCCACTTTCGTGTCACTTTGCCTCCTGATGATGAGCGTCCTCTCGGTCCCCCTCTGAATGCGACGGCCGTCAAGAAGTCTCTTGCGGAGCTCCGTCACGTTCAGAGGACGACCCCCTCTGCTTCAGCGTCTGCTTCTGCCTCAGCTGCTCCTGCTCCCTCTACCACTCTTGACGAGCTCGCACGTTCAGTGAGACGTATGGAGTCTCGATATGCTCGTACTGAGGAGATACTTGCTCGTATCGCCTCTCGTTTGGGCATTGAGATCCCTTCGTCAGTCTCTGACGAGGAGGAGTTGGATGAGGAGGAGATCGAGGAGCTTGTTCGTGTTGCTGCTCGTGCCCCTGAGGGTGCATCTGGTGCTGTTGACTCTTCTACTGGTGACCCCGAGAGCACACCTGTTGCCACCGTTCCTGCGGTGGATACTACGACTGGTGCTCCCGAGGCCACTATCGTCGCTCCCGTGGACACTTCAGCTGATCCGGTGACCACTACTCCTGCTGCAAAGCCAGCTGCTGCTGCAGATCCTCCCGCAGCCTCCTGAGCTTCTCTGAGGACTCTCTTGATGCACTTTTGGATGATAGATCTTATAGTGAGAGAGTTTGGGTAGGATAGAGTGTGGTTATGATTTTTGGATCATTTTGATGTATTTTGATGTATCTCTGATGTATTTTGATGGATATGTATGTTTTGTGATACTCCGATGTCTTTTGTGATATATGATGTATTCTGTGCCCCGATCGTTGGATCGCCTTTTTGTATGTCGGTGATGTATGTTTTTGATGTACTCATGGTTCATATTTTTATATATATACATCGATGTTGACATTTCATTCTCTTGTGCACATTATATATTCTTTTTATGTCTCCGCTCGACGATAATAACTTGGTTAAATAGAAGTTATTTCTATGAAAACATAGAATTGTTTTCCATGCACTAAATTAGCCAAGAATGTTGATATTGGAGAGTATATTCCATAACTCAATTCGTAAAATTAATTTGAGTTTTGATGATTTTATTTATCGATTTTCGACTATGGTCTCATTGACACGCTTTGATTTAATTCGTATTTTCCTTTGGTGACATTTGGACAGTGGTCGTATTCCACGACTCCCATGCTTTTATTTGAAGCCATTGTTGTTGTCGTTGATCTCCACCCACTCTTTTTGCTAATGCCAAAGGGGGAGAGATATAATAATGACATGTGCTAAATGATAATTTAAAGCATTATTCCGAGAATCTGATTTGATATGTTAGATTCAGGGGGAGTTAAGATATACAAATGGATTTTCAAATCCGATATTTCAATAATCGATTCTCATTTTATATACTTTACTCGTCTGCTTGATGCGTATTATTATTATTCATTTTGGAATTAACGTGTCATCAATGCAGGGGGAGTAAGTAAATTACATTTGAATCATTATTTTTTATTATTATTTATGTTGGTTTGTCATCACCAAAAGGGGGAGAATGTTGGATATTGGACTCCCCGGACTTGGTTTTGGATGATGAACAAACATAAATATATCATGAACTAACAATTTGTGAGCGCAGTTTTGGAGATCGTCGCCAAATTCATATGAACATCCAAAGCGACGTCTCGAGACTTCTCAAAGCGCGTGATCGTATGCCTAAAGCTTCGTTGAAGCTTTTGGACCATTTTAGAAGTCATGAAGATTCGGATCGAAGCTTTCGAAGACGGTTCGTCAAGTTTTATTTATAGTCTTTTAGCTTCGTTCCGTAGAATGTTAAGCCTTGAGTAGGTCTTACGTTTTAATCTTCATAATGCTCCTTTCCTAGACATAGGATCTTAGTAGAAGTCCATACGAACTTTCCCGAAGCTTCGCGCTTCGATTCGCGACTTTTTGTGCATGTTAGTTGGTTCAAGAAGAAGAACCAACCGACTAGATGGTGATCTAGTCGGTCGGCAATGCTTCTTAGACCGACTAGTTTGCCTTCTCAATTCTTAGCTCTTTACTGTTTACAGTTAGTCGGTCTACGTTGACTCACCGACTGACTAGTTGGTGAACTAGTCGGTCAGTGATCCTTCTTAGACCGACTAGTTGAGCTTTCCATGTACATGCCAAGTTACTGTTTATCGTTAGTCGGTCTATGTACATTTGGCGACCGACTAGTTGATGAACTAGTCGGTCAACTTTTGTTCTTGGACCGACTAAATCTATTTGTGCTCAGACTATTTGTTTTATCTCTTAGTCGGTCTAAGTTCACTCACCGACCGACTAGTTGTGAAACTAGTCGGTTGGCAAGTCTTCTTGGACCGACTAGTTCCTTAAGTCTGAACTTTCATCTATTCACTGTTCATCCATTAGTCGGTTCATGTTGTTTGACCGACCGACTAGTTGATGAACTAGTCGGTCAGTGGTTGTTCTGTGACCGACTAGTTTGGTTCAGAATAGAGCCGTTGGACCTTTAATTGAAACGTTTTTCTCTCTCTCTCTTTCCTCTATCCTATATATACTTGGTGTGCTGCATTCATTGCACTCAAGGCTGATTTTAAGAGAAGTTTAGAGTTCAAAGAGAAAGCATTCAATCTCATTAAAGCTCATTCATTTCCTTTCAAGAATCTCTCCCTCACTCTTATTTCAAAAGAGAGATTCATTGATTGTGAGCCTTCCAAGCCAAGTGCTTGATCCTAGGTCACCAACAACCTCATAGCTCTCCATCGCTGATCTACATCTTGGAGCTAGGGTTTGGTGCCTCTTCATCTTCCCCAAAATCCGTTTTGCCCTAATTCGTAAGTTATACTCAAGGCATAGGATTTTGTCAATAAGCAATTTCGTATTTCATTTACTTCATTATTGTAAGTGTTTTACTCTCGGTTGTGAGAGTTTATTTGTGATCCCGGGTTGTGGGAGTCACAATTTCCTTTGTGTATGATTTGACTTGTGAAGGTTTTTCACAAGTATTTCATAGTGAAAATCTTGAGTCAGGGTTTCTAACTCAAGTATCCGGAGGGGATCCGGGTGGTTGGGACATAGGATCACCGGGAACAAGTCGGGGAGACTTGGGTGGATCCGAACCCAGTAATATTGCTTGTTTGCGATTGTCTTCTTTGTTTTCTTATTTACATTTCCGCATTTCCGCATTAATTGGTAGAGTTTGCAAGATAATTAGGAATTATCCTCTTAATTATTTTAAAGTACTATTCACCCCCCTCTAGTACTTGTGCAGTAGCTTAGCAGGGCATTACAGTAAGTGACCGGACAGAAACTTAAGTCTTAAATGGTTCGTGGTCATAGATGTGTCGAGAGCTGGATATTGGTACATCGGACAGACCACTGTGTCTTTGTCTTACCTTAGTGTAATGATGATCTCATAGTCATTCGACTTGGTGAAGTCGGAGACTAGACACAGGTACTCATTGGAGAATGAGTTCACTGAACGACCAACTTAGAGTTATTAAATGACTAACTTTAATAAAACTGTCTATAATAACTCTAGGTTTGATGATAGGTAAGCTGGTCCTTAAGACCGGAAGTCATTTGTGTGAACCTGTGAGTGAACATTGTCTCTTAGACCCATGATCTAGCTTCGAGGATAGGCCTACTGAAAGATATTAGGTTGGGTTACACCCGAAGCTCTCGAGGCAAGTAGATGACTAAGATGGGATTCGTCTCTTCCGTTAACGGGAAGTTAGTGTCACGGGCTCAGTACGGTCTGTGTTAATCCTCGGCCAGGGTACGTTGTAAGATGTACAACGTGAATACAACAAAGACCGCCGTATACTGACCACTGCTGACTAATGGAGTTAACAGTAAACCATACCCTAGGCCAGCAGGGACACTGTCTTGACGAAGGGACTATAGCTAACGGTATTCATCACTAATACAGTCAGAGTGAACCCGACGAAACTTTTGTCAATCAGTCGATCACGTTATGATGACTCTGAAACAGGGACGACGCCTGCTACTCGTGATGACCGTCATCTAGGGGTTTCGAGCCCTAACCTGTAGTAAGGTCAGGCTGTAGGGTCTCACACTGAGTCGCATTCGTGTCTTAGTAATAGGAAGATAAATAAGAGGAATTCATTCGATGACATGGGATAGTTAAGTTCACAAGCTAGTTGTGAGACTAAGTCGTAGATGGGGACAATGTTGCATTTGATGCAAACAAGATTAAACGTGTCGTAAAGTGGTTATGACAATATTTGTAGGAACAAAATCATTGGAAAGGGTTACCTGGTTGACAGGATCGTCTCGGTCTAAACACATGTTCAAACCGCGTCCAAATCGGAGCTCAAACGAGCCCGGAAACGCAAAAATAGTCAAAGGCAAGACTGGGTTAGACCCACTTAGGCTAGCGGGTCCACCCGCAAGGAGGCACGGCCCGCTGAACTAGCAGGCCGCGCGCCCGATGTGTTCAGCGGGCGCGGCCCGTTGGAAACAGCGGGCCGCCCGCCCGCCCCGGGCGCGCCCAACTTGGGTGCGCCCATGTGCCTTGGCGGGCGCGCCCGCAACTTAAGTGTTTTAGGGTTTTTTTGGAAACCCTTTTGACGGCTACGAAAATTGACTCTTTGCTCATCTTTGGGCAATTGTTTGAAGGGTCAAACGAAGTCGGAATTCGTCGCCGTTCGTTCCTACGAGTTCACCATTCGAAGCCCTTCGAAATGATAGTTTGTATCATCTCTAAAGCTCAATGGTGAAGGAGAATTAATTGGTTGAAGTTGGCCCTTTTTGTGAAAGGCTTACTAACTTCAATTAACTAAATTAATTCTCTTTTAATTTTGTTTTGTCCCACATTGCTCGTGACGAAAAGAGAGGTGTCGACTCCTTATATAAATAGGGGTGCACTCTCTTCGTTGAAAAACACACCAAGTCTTCGATCGAGCAGCTCCGAATTTTTGAGCAAGCTCGATCTACGACTTAAAGTATTCTTCCTCTCTTCTTCCTATTCTCCCGACGGGACCTAGCAAGACTTCGAAGGGGGTTTTGGATTCGGATCCAGACGTCTAAGACTCGGGTCTGCTCAACAGAAACCTTCTACCGCAAGTGATCGGCTCGGAGGCTTGCAAGGCGCCTCGGGTGGATCGAGTCAAGGGTGCCAGGCGGCTCGGCTACAAGGCGCGTAAGAAGTTGGTGTGGTACATCTTGCCTACCCCATGGCCAAGATTCCATGTATGTTCTTTAAGCTTTTTAGTGTAATTTAATTTCGTTGCAGTAGGATAGATCCCTCTTGGGGTGGGCTGGACCCACCCAAGTTGGCATAGATCAGGCTAGGTTCTGGCTCTCTCAGGGCCTAGCTAAAATGTTTAGCTAGCATGTTTTATTTTCCGCTGCATTTTATGCCTCTGTGGTCCGTCCGACTTAGGACAGACACAGATCTGAGCTCTAAGGGTCTGCCAAAACCCTTCAGAAACACTGGAAGGGAGAGTATGACTTCGTTGGCTTCCCGTCGGAGGTGAATTTCCAGGCCCGATGGGGGGTGACGAGCACGCTGACCCTCAAGCTAGGGAGCCCCACCGACGCCGAGCTCAAGGCGGTCGACACTTTGCTGTAGGTCCCTGCCGCGGACCGAAAAATCGGCGTCCTCTTTTCCGACCTAAACCTGCGGAAGACTGTGGGGCCCATCGGTGAGTTTTGTTGAAGTCCTGAATCTGGGGGAACTGTTGTCCGAAACCCGCCCAACTGAGACTGTTTCCTTATCTTGTCCTTTTGTGCAGGTGGGTCCGGCCAAGGTTCTTTTCAGCCCTCTATTCCAGCCGTCGTCCCGGATTCCATCCCGCGACGGAGGGACCATGTGTTGGAAGTCCGGAAGAAACCGCGGGTTGGGTTTTCTGGAACGGGTTCTAAGAGGGCGAGGGGGCCAGATCCGCCCGGTTCGGGGGAGGACGCCTGGAAAAAGGCCCAGGTCCCTGTTACGACCGAGGGCGTCCCTCCCCCTGAGGGTCACACCCGGCCTTCCCATACGCAAGACACGTGGCCCTGGGTCGGCCTCTCGCCTCCCCCGTCGGGACCGCTTCCGGAAGTTTACGAGCGGTCCTTGGGTGCGTTCCGGCCAGCTGAGGCCGATCTGCCATGGTCAGGCAAAGGTTTACTCAGCCCCTGCTTTCCCGTGGGTTTGAAGGAGTCTGTCTTCTCTGATTGTGGGGTGGCGGCCCGGCTGGCTGAAAACTGCTGCCTTCCATTGGACCAATCAGTGCTGGACGGGGTGACAGGTGATCGGATGGCGGCCTTCGTGATACATGCCGGTCAACAGGTGAGTTCTTTAGCACGTCCTGTATTTTGCAAGGGATTTCAACTCATCTCTGCCTCCTGATGCAGTTGTCCTCGGTCGGCCTTTCGATGAGACGCTAATTCGTGGTGCTCTCTGAGACCAGGGTAGGTCAGGCCCAGAAGCCTGAGGCCGAGGAGGGCAAAGGCGAGGGGACCCAGGTAACCGAGGCGCGCGCCCGATCACTGGAGACTCAGATGGTTGTGCTCTCAACTGCCCTGGAGAAGTCAGAGCTGGAGAGAGCTTTAGCATTGGTCGAGAAGGCAAAGGCCAAGGATCAGATAGCCGAGCTGATGAAGGCTGCCGAGGCCAGAGGGAATAGTGGCCCAGTAGTCGAAGCCGACGCCACGGAGCTCGCAAGCCTCTTGGAGGCGGCAGAGGAGAGAGAGTGGGCTCTCCTGGCTAAACTCAACGCGAGTTCCCAGGAGGCCGAAAAGGAGCGGGCGGAGCACCAGCGCCAAGTTGCCGCCCTCGAGGGCCGAGTCCAGTAGCTAAGAGCGGTGGATCCCGAGTGGATTGCAAGGGAGGCCATGGACGAGTACGCCACGTCTTTTGTCACTGGGGCGATGTATGAGGCGTTTGAGAGGGGATTCGCCCGGTGCCGGTCCGAGATCCAGCGAAGGTTCCCGCTTTCCGGGATTCGATTCGAAGAGCTCCAGTGGATTCCGAGGGTGAGGATGAGGCAAGGGATGTGCACTTGAAGGTGCCGAGCAGCCAGCCGGTGCTTCCGAAGATGCCCCGGACGTTCACGCGGGAGGTGGGGTTTAGCCCATTAGCCTCACCGTTCTGTCGTAGTTCTGCACATGGCTTTTGTGTAATGCACTCTTCTTCGTTTGTAATGGAGTTCCATTTTTTTGTGGTCGTATGCCCCCTCTTCTAACCCTGGACGGGACTCTCGAGCGGACCGGGTTGGTGAAGTCTCCTTGACTTGCTTGGAGATCTGGCTGCCGGGTTGGTTTCCCAGGATCTTCTGCTGTTTTAGGTGGACAGGGCCCCGCCCTCGGTCTTAGTAGCCGATCGCCATGCGCCGGGGGGGGCTTCCCCCCGGTCCTATAGGCGATCGGGTAGTCAGTCTGCTGGGGGAGCTGCCCCAGCCTTACGGCAGATCGGGTCGGTCGGCCCGCTTGGGGGGGCTACCCCTTAGGCTTACGGTCGACCGATACTCCGACCCGCTAGGGGAGTTGCCCCAGCCTTACGGTCGGTCGAGTCGATCAATCCACTGGAAGAGCTACACCCAGTCTTACAACTGATCGATGGGCCAGTCCGCTGGATGAGTTGCCACAGCCTCACGGTCGGCCTGGTGATCAGCCAGCTGGGGAGCTGCCCCAAGCCTTACGGTCGGTCGGTTGACCGGCCCGCTAGGGGAGCTGCCCCCAACCTTACGGTCGGTTTAAGTCGATCAGTCTGCTGGGGGAGATACCCCCAGTCTCACGACTGAACGATGGATCGACCTGCTGGGGGAGTTGCCCCAGCCTAATGGTCGGTCCCATAATTGATTAGTTGGGGGAGTTGCCCCCGACCTCCCAGTCGGTCGCATGGCTGGCCCGCTGGGGGAGTTGCCCCCGAGCCTTGCGATCGGTCATCGAGATGCTCAGCTAGTAGGGTTTGTCCCACCCCGGTTGGGTCCGTAAAGCGAACAGAAGTAGAAAGAGCTCTTCATTCGTGGATGCTTTCTCTTTTCAATACATTCGTTCAAATAAGGGGAGGGGAAAGATACATTCGTAGTCGACCTCACTGATAGTACTTGCGCAGGTGCTCGGCGTTCCAAGTGTGAGTCAGGATCTTCCCTCCCAGATTGGCGAGCATGTATGTCGCGGGGCCGAGGACCTCGATGATCTTGTAGGGCCCTTCCCATTTGGCAGCAAGCTTCCCTTTGCGGGTGACCTCTGGGCTGAAGATCGCCTTTCTGAGGACCAGATCCCCCTGGTGAAAGCTTCTTCCCCTAACCCGGGAGTTGTAGTAACTGGTCACCTTTTGTTTTTGCCGGACGATAGTGGCCATGGCCCGTTCTCGTCGCTCGTCCACTAGCTCTAGACATAGTTCCAGGCCCTCCGAGTTTTTCTCTTCGTCGAAATGCTTAAGGCGAAGAGACTCCTCGCTTACTTCAACGGGCACCACCGCTTCGGCGCCGTAAGCGAGCATGAAAGGGGTTTCGCCCGTGGCCTGCTTGTGGGTCGTTCGGTATGACCAGAGTATCCCAGGGAGTTCATCCGGCCACCTCCCTTCAGCTTCTGTCACTTTCTTGCGGAGCGGGTCGATGATGCATTTGTTGGCGGCTTCGGCCATCCCATTGGTTTGAGGATGTGGCACTGAGGCGAACAAGAGTTTGATCTTCCAATCTGCGCAGAAGTCTCTGAACCCCGTGGAATCGAACTGTTTCCTATTGTCTATGGTGATGGACCGGGGAATTCCGAATCTGGAGATGATGAAGTTCCACACGAAGCTCTTCGCTTTCTTCCAGATTATGGAAGCCAGTGGTTCCGCCTTAATCCACTTGGTGAAGTAATCCACCGCAACAATCAGGTACCTCCTCTGCCCCCTCCCGGAAGTGAAGGGTTCAAAGATGTCCAGACCCCACTTAGCGAAGGGGACGGGGCTGATTATTGGAACGAGCTCCGACAGGGGAGACGAGCTGAGCTTGGCGAACTTCTGGCACTTCTGACATCTTTGGACGTACTCGGTGGCGTCGTTGTCTAAGGTTGGCCAGTAATACCCTTGCCTCAGGATTTTCTGGGCAACCGTCTTGCCTCCATGGTGATTTTCGCAAATCCCCTTGTGTACCTCCCGGATGACGTAGTCAGCCTCCTGTGGCCTGAGGCACTTGAGGTAGGGAAGGATGTCCGTTTTTGTCCAACGCCTCATGTACATCGCTCCCTCATGGAGTACGTACCGGAGCGCCTTTCGCTCTAGCGATCGGCGCTTGTCCAAGTCCGATGGGACTTCTCCACTGATGAGATACCGAACGATCGGATCCATCCAAGTTGGCTCCTGGTCAATGGCCATAACTTCCTTCACCTCCGTACTAGGAGATCGGAGGTTCTCCACGTATATGGCCCGACCCAATTCCGCGGGAGAGGAGGAGGCCAGCTTTGGCAGGGCGTCCGCTCGGGCATTCTCCGATCGCGGCAAGTGAAAGGTCTCGGCGTGTTTGAATTTGGAAAACTCGGTTTTGGCTTAGGCTAGGTAATGCTGCATTGCATCTTCGCGAGCCTCGTAGTCTCCCTGTAGCTGGTGGATGATGAACTTGGAATCGCTGAGGAGGCGTACAGATTCTGCTCCGAGCGCTCGGGCCAACCTCAGTCCATTTATGGCGGCCTCGTACTCAGCCATGTTGTTGGTGGCCGGAAAGCCGAATCGGAGTGCATACTCGATGATGTTTCCGTCAGGCGATCGGATAACGATGCCGGCCACGTTCATCGCTCGGGTGGCTGATCCGTCCACATGGACTACTCATGTGTCCTGGTCCCCTGGATGATTGGTAAGAGCGATGTCAGTCGAAAGGAAAGACAAAGGTTGAGGAATTACCACAGCCGGGGTTGTCTCCTCGGGGGGCTTCCTCCATTAACAGTGCATTTGGCGATGAAGTCCACCAGGGCTTGCCCCTTGATGGCTGTTCGCGGCTTAAATCGGAGGTCGAACTCGCTCAGTTCTACCCCCCAATTCAATATCCTCCCCATTCGATCGAACCTCTTGAGATTCTGCTCGAGTTGGGAATCGGTTAGGACCATGATCATGTGGGTTTGGAAGTAGGGCCGGAGCCTCCACGCTAAGAGTACTACGGCGTAGGCGAGCTTCTCCATAGGGGTGTACCGCCCCTCCGCGTCCCTCGGGACTCTGCTAGTGTAGTACACTGGCTTCTGTATCCCGTCGTCTTCTTTGATCAGCACCGAGATCACCCATCCCCTGTGCAGACCAAGTAGAGGTTCAGTGGTTCCCCTTCCCTGGGTTTGGAATGGAGCGGAGGGCTGTGGAGGTACTCCTTCAGATCAGCGAACACTCGGGCACAGCTCTCGTCCCACTGTACGGCCTTCCTCTTATCGACGGGCTCGGCGAGGGCTCTCCTCAGGGTCCTAAAGAAAGGAAGGGATCTCTCTGCTGACTTGGACAGAAAACGCCACAGGGCGACGATTCGTCCATTTAGCCTTTGCAGCTCCTTGATCGTTGTCAGCTCCCGCATGTTAACCAAAGCCTCGATCTTGTCGGGGTTCGCCTCTATGACGCGATTGGTGATCATGAATCCCAGAAACTTACTGGATCTCACCCCGAACGTGCACTTCGTGGGGTTGAGTCTGATGTTGTGTCTCCACAGCCGCTCAAAAGTCTCCCGGAGGTCCGCGATGTGGTCAGCTGGGTCTCTGGACTTGACCAACATATCGTCCACGTAGACTTCAAGGTTCATTCCTATCTGAGAATCGAACACCTTGTTGACCATCCTTTGGTAGGTCGCCCCCGCGTTCTTCAGGCCGAAGGGAATCTTCTTGTAGCAGAAGGTCCCTCGGTCGGTGGTGAATGATGTCTTCTCTTCGTCCTGAGGGTCCATTTGGACCTGGTTGTACCCGAAGTAGGCATCCATGAAGCTGAGCATCTCGTAGCCAGATGCGTTTTCCACGAGATGGTCAATGCGGGGTAATGGGTAGCTATCTTTGGGACAGGCCTTATTGAGATCGCTGAAGTCCACGCACATTCGCCATTTGCTGCTGGACTTTTTTACCATCACGACGTTGGATAGCCACTTCGGGTACTAGACCCCTCGGATGAATCCGGCGTCAAGCCGGCACCCCACTTCCTCGGACGCAGCCCTCCTCTTTTCACCATCTAGGTTTCCCTTCTTCTGCCTGACTGGCTTGAAATTGGGGTCGGCATTCAGCTGGTGGGTGATCACTCGGGGGTCCACGCCTGGCATATCGTCGAGCGACTAAGCGAAGACGTCCAAGTTGGCCTCCAAGCACTCGATTAGTTCACCTCTCAAGATCGGGTCTAGCTCGGACCCGATGGAGATGAATCTTCCGTCAACTTCCGTGACAGGAATTAGTTCCGGTTCTTCCCCAGAAGTGGGCCTCGGGTCATATCTCTGGCCGAGTATGTCCATCGGATTATTGTGCTCCTCGGTGCGCCCCACGCCGACCAGCTGGTAGCAGATCTTCGGTTTCGCCGGGTCGCCTCTGACCTGCCCGATTCCCCCTGGGGTCTGGAACCTGACCGCTCGATGGAGGGTCGAGACCACAGCTCCAGCCGCATTGAGGAGCGGACGACCGATGATCCCATTGTACGCCAACCCAATCCTCAGCGCCACGAACTCTATCGTCAAGGTGACCGAGTTGGGTGGTTCCCCGAGCGTAACGGGGAGGCGGATCGCCCCTAAGAAGGGCATGGAGTGACCCGTGAATCCTATCACTGGCCCAGAACACGGCTACAGGTCTTCAACCCGTAGCCCCATCCTCTCAAGAGTCGACATGAAGAGGATGTCACACGAGCTGTCGGTATCGACGAGTAACCATCTGACAACGGCTGTATTGATAACGACGGAGACCACTAGCGCTTCTTCGTGCGACGGCTTCGCCTTCTCCGCGTCCCCCAGAGAAATAAAGGGGCGGGGAAGAGCTTTCGGGGTCCCCGTTATTTGTCCCTGCGGGACCAGACCGAGGCTCGCTCGGCTCCCCGGCACGGGGGGTGTGACGAGCAGCCAAGGTTTTTCCCAGAAGATCGTGGATCGGTCCCGGAACTGATATCGACATCGCGGCTCCTCTGCATCGAGGAAGGCGTGGCCTCGTCATCACTGGTGTGGTTGCTAAATGTGGGTGTTTGCTCGTTCCCACAGATGGCGCCAGATGTTTACGGGTGTTTTCTCACCACTGAATCGTTGACCGAATGACGAAAGATCAATGTGGTCAAGGGGTCAGGTGAGACCCCTAGGTCTCGTCAAGCGTGCGATTGCCTGACGGGGATAACTTGGATCCTTGGGCTGGCTCTCCAAATGGTAGACTCGACGTGCCGAGGGTGAGCGAGCTCGTTGGTGGGATCGCTTGGCCTCGGTCAATGATGTGCGGAGGGGTAGCTTCGGCACCGCGAGGTCTTCTCAGCCTTGGTTGATGAAGAAGCTCGTATGGGGCGAGCTGGCTCGTCGCTGGGTGCGCTCGGCATCGGTCGGTGTGACGCGGAGAAGTAGACTCGGCGCCGCGGGATCTGCTCAGCCTGGACAGACAAAAAAAACTCGTTAGGGGGGCCGGACCTTGGTTCCGGCCAAGTCCCCTCCGATGCCTAAGTCAGATAGGATCTGAAAGATGCTCGGCGGGACCGGTACGGCTCACAGGGTGGCCGATACGCGTGTCCTCGAACCGAGTTAGAGGAGGGAATGTAAAGTCGAAAACAAGGTATTTGTATAGAATACCTCCGTCTATTGGTATCTGGGGTCAGATCCCTCTCTCGGTTGCCTCTCGAGTCCCTTTATAGGGATCATCCCACGTTCGCTCCCCCGCAACGTTCCCCACTCTCCGCCCCCATGATCCGCCTCCTTGAAGGCGCCGGTGTGCGCCATGGAGGTGGGTTAATGGGGCCTCTTAATGGTCATTACGGTGACGTGTTTTGGAGAGCGGTTAGCTCCCGCCGATGTGGGCTGACGGGACGCACGTCCCGATCGTGGTCGACCCGATTCCGAGTCCTTGTGAGGGCCGCGACGGTCGGCACGAACTCCTTTTGGGGGCCTCCGACTTCAAGTGTGGGCTTGGATCGCTTGTTCTCGGACCGTCTCAAAATGGTTGTATAAGAATCCATCACAGTTTCAGAGTGTGCCCACGCACGCATACATATATGCATGTATGTATCGAAGAAGAGGCGGCAAGTTCCAAAGGGAGACATAATTAGAATCACAGATTTCATAACCTAATTTTTACATATTCAGCATATTGTAGTGATAGTTATGGAGCCCAAAACCAACCAAATCTACCGGTAAATGCATAGAATAGAAATTTTCATCATTTCCTGTACATATTCTGCAAATATACCAGAGATCGTGAGATTTCAATATGAAGTGAACAAGACTACAAATTTCGCCAGAGGCTTTTTCCAGTTTGTATTCAACAACAAGTCTAACCTTCAATCTCAAACCTGGCAGTTTCAGTGAGAGTGCACTAATATGTGCTCTCGTATAATTTCTCAGTGGAGTTCCTTTTCCGCCTCAACTGAAAACTCCGCCATTTTGTCCCCAAGCAGATACAAGAAAAGATGGAGGTCTCAACTAACCGGCAATCAATGTCAAGCTTTGTCTCACTGCTGGCACTGAACAAAGCAGGGAACCAACAATTCCTGTCAGTCCGTATGCAATGGCACAAAAGGGAAGCGCCTCCGGTTCTTTTGCTGACAATGCTGCTGTTCCCAGTCCATGAGCACTGATGAGAACATCATGAGGACCAATTGTAAGCTCATGTTATTCTTATATAAAGTTACTAGGGAAAACCCCGTGCACACGTGCACGGCAAAAATCAAGACGGAGGACCAAAAAAGATCAGATCGGAAGCGAAGGGGAATAGCCTTAACCAGTCCTAAGTGTTCTAAATGGGTCGAAGTTCTAGTGATTATCAATCAATTTCCTTGTATACTACAACGTTATATAAAACAAATAGTCTATCAGTATACATCAATATTCCCCAACATCTGTATAACATAAACACCACACAAAAATAATCAATTACTCTAAAAGAAATATTGTGTTACGTGTTCCATAACTGACACCACTATGTTCCATAACTGACACCACTTATTCTGAAATATGTAAGTCAGGCAGTAGCATGCTACCGTAAATGTTCTGTGATGACACCACTGATAGGTTTAGTACTGATTTATTATTATTTTTTGGTCTTCGGTTTGGTGTGTGTGTGTGTGTGTGTGTGTGTGTGTGTGTGTGGGGGGGGGGGGGGGGGGGGGGGGGGGGGGGGGGGGGCATTGTTCTATAGCACGTAAATAAGCATTTCTAGAACTCCTTTGGCATCAGATGAGTAAACTCCTTTCCACCTTTAGCATTTTTCATCATCTACCAAACATAATGACCTCTGTAACAAGGACACTATAAAGTATTATTTGATGTTAACAAACCCTAATGAGCGTATTTGATGTGTTTCTTGAGTGCTAGTACAGTACTGAAATGTCATGAAAGAAGCCCAGAAGTCTGTTTGTGGCAGGAGCCGAAGTTCACATGAGACGCGTGTATGTATGATCATGGTGGGTGAACTAAATATTGGAGCTAGAATAGGATTCATACTCCTAGTTAGTTTGTAAGAGAAGTTGTTCATGCACCGTCTGCATGATCCTATTGATTGGAGAAGAACAAATTTTGGTGCCTATTCAAGAAACTTGAATCACAACTATGATTATAAGTCTTGATAATAATTAATTACGGTTCTGAGCCTTTGTTTTCTTATTATGAACCTAAGCAAATTAGATGACTATATAAATAAATTTAGTCCATAATCAAATGACTGCCATTTTTTTTTTTGAAAAGTGTGATCTTAATTATTCTTGGACTTGGCTGCTGCTCCTTTAAGAGCTCTTGGCAGCAATTATTTGAGAGCATCTCAGCAGCAATTTTTGTGCAAGCACCCAGGTGCAATTTTATTTGAGAGACATTCGACCACAAATTATTAGACCACAAATTATTAGAGCGATCATTGCAATTATTTAGAGCTATCATGGTTACAACGATTTTGAGCAATCAGCCAAATTATTTTTGAAATCTCAAGCCTCAATTATTTTGAAGCATCTTGACATGCACAAATAAGCAATTCATCCCATCCCGCAATTATTACTGAAGATATCAAGCCGCGATAATTTTTCCAAGTGGCAAGTGATGCAATTATTTTTGACGATGACCTACATCAAGTTCTTCATCAAATCAATACAACAGCGGTTCATATATTGAGATCTCCAAAACTCTTGTTTGTATATTCCTATTTTGAATTTTGATGTTTATTTTTCTTAGAAGAATAATTCTAAGGTTTGAGTTGAGTTATGTAATTTAGGTATTCTGAATTCACAAGATGTGGATTGAGACATGGCTACTAAATTTGTGTTAGATTAAGCATTAGAGGTGTGTTAGTTTACATGTGTTGTAAATGGTTGGTTAATTAAAGTTGATTAATAGTTTTTACGGCCGCTGGCATTAAGCCTAACATAGGTAAATCGTTGGGTTGTTCTGTTCTGCATTTACTTTATTGCATTTTTGTTTGATATCGTGATGGGTTTGGATACCTTATTCATCGCCTCTAGAAGTATAATATATGATCCTACAAGTAAAGCATGTTTTAGCAAATACATCACAATTATGTCGATTTCAGGTAATGCTTTTCTCGAGAGTCGGGCTATAGTTAGCCACCCATGTCAATGGAACTGATTACGCCTATTTAAAAGCCATAATAAGCATTTATCTCATATCCATTGATCACGACATTTGGAACATTATACAGTTTGCTTACACACCTCCTACGATGAAAATTGAAAACGTAGAAATTTATAGAGGTTAGGAAGATTTTGAGGATTCCTCCAAAAGAATTTCGGAGCGAATGTCATGGATATCTTAAAAAGGAAGATTTAAGAACAAATGAGAGTTAGGTGACAAACCAATTTTCATTAAACAATAAAAACATGAATGCACTTATATATGCACTTGATAAAATTAATTTAATCGTATCTTCATTGTTTGACTATACATGAAATATAAGTCAAAGAATCATGCTTAGCATTACTTAGCAAATAGTATGAAAATTGTGTCATGTTGAGATATGAGAGCATCAAGGAGATGTACACGAGGTTTTGCATATTAATTAATAATTCAAGAGCATTAGGAAAAGTATAATCGGAATTGAAGTTGGTTAGGAAGATTTTGAGGAGTCATCCAAAAGTATTTCGGAGCGAAGGTCATGGATATCTAAAAATAGAAAGATTTAAGAACAAATGAGAGTTAGGCGACAAACCAATTTTCATTAAACAATAAAAACATGAATGCACTTATATATGCACTTGATAAAATTGAATTTAATCGTATCTCCATTTTTGACTATACATGAACTATAATATACTTTCAAGATGACATATGAAGGCACATCATAAGTCAAAGAATCATGCTTAGCATTATGTAGCAACTAGTATGAAAACTTTGTCATATTGAGATATGAGAGCATCAAGGAGATGTACACGAGGTTTTGCATATTAATTTATTATTCGAGAGCATTGAGAAAAGTATACTCGGAATTGAAGGTGGTCAAGGAGATTTTGAGGATTCATCCAAAAGCATTTAAGAGTAAAGGACATGTATATCAAAGAATAGAACGATTTGAGCAAACAAAACATGGAAGAGCTAATTGGGAACTTGATGATTTATCATATGGAGCTCAAAGCTAAAGAAGTTTGTGACACATTCGAATAAAAAATGTTGCTTGCATTGAAAAGCTTGCATAATAGTGATGATAATGACTTTGCTTGTGAGATGGTTATGTTGTGAGTGGCGTGAAGAAATAGTATAGGAAGAAGAAAGAAAACACATCATCATCGAATAATAAGTATGGCAAGCAAAAATATGCTAAAGAGTTCGATAGCCCGGATAACGAGATCACTTACTTTTGATGCAAGAAGACTGGTCATAACAAAACAAATTGCCCTCTTAATCAAGCAATAAAGACCAGAAGAGCTTTTGTGGGGGATGCTGAGGAAGGCGAGTATCCGGATGATGAGCTAGTTGCAACGGTATGCTTGATAGGATACATGAATGAAGATGATAGCGATAAGGACCCAATCGATGAGGTAACAAAACTTTCATATAAATAATTACTTTCGAAGTGAGATGAGTTAACTAAGGAAGTTGATAGTATTAAAGTTAGAGCAAAAAAATTAAAGTCGGATAAAGCTAAATTGTTTCATATTAATGATAAGCTAGAAAACAAGCTAGAAAAACAAGAGAAAATAGAAGTTGTTTTAAAATGTGAAAACTGTTTGATATTTGAGAAAGAAATGCCTAGCTACAAGATTAACATAAAAGCGCTTGAGAACAAAAACGCGGGCTTTAAGAAAAACAAAGATCGAAAAGAAAGAGATAATTAATAGTTGTTGCTTGATGTTAGTAAATGAAAATATTTTTCGTAAGTCTAAAGTCTGCGATCTTGAATTATTTATTTAAAAAAATTATAAGCTATAATCATTAAAAATATTGTTTAATAATCAATTATATGCTAACAGAAAAGAGCTTGAGTTTAACACGATAACAAAAATATAAGCGATACAGGCAATGGGGGAGTTTTCCACTTAGGATGAGGTAAAATTGAATATACTTATAATTATAATTATTGTTAGAGTATGGACACGACTAAAAGTATACCAAATTTAGGTTCTTAAGAGCACTTTTGCTAGTACCAGTAAACCTATATTGTTACATAGGTCACATATTTCTTTTTAAGTATATTGGTATGTTAAGAAATAACAAGAATGCTACTTAGATTTGGATTTTCCTAAACATATTATAGGTGATAAAACAAAGTTCCTTAGCCTAAAAAATATAAATGTGTGTGATTTGATTAGGGTTTCTGGACGTAATGGCAAATCTATAATTTCTGAGCACAATGGGCATTTTTGTAATTTTGGGGACCAGTGGGCAGATTTGTAGTTTTGGGTGAAAACACTAGGTCAGGGGTATTTTGGTAATTTAGTGGCGATGGCTCAATATGAGTTTTATTATAAATAAAGGGGAAGATCTAGAGAGGGAGGATATGTTGAGAATTGAGAAGAATAGAGTACAACCCTTTAAGATCTAGTGGGAGAGTTAGGCGTTGTCTCGAATCAAAGTTAGGAGAGCAATCTCGAAAGAACTCAAATATCCTTGTATCTTCTTTTAGTTTCAGTTTCTATTCAATAAAAAATTTAGATTTTTCATGGTTCCTATCAATTTGGTACCAGAGCTCGTCGATCCATGGCGGCTACGAGATCCGTTCAATGGGATCAGATGTTCGCTCAATTCATGGAAAGCCTAGATCAGAAGCTCGCGGCGCTCGCCAAGAAGATGGCTCTAAACAAATACTCAAATCCGAAGCTAAATACGACACCTTTCAGCGAGAAGATCCATTCTCATGGTAATCCGGTCTCAGATATGAAGATTTCAAGCATACCAGATCTGGAGCAAAAGACGACACCTTTCGGCGAGAAGATCCATTCCTAAGGTGATTCTGTCTCAGATCTGAAGATTTAAAGTATACCAGATCTGGAGCAAAAGACGATAGCGGCGGCGAAAAATTTAGGACCGGACGAAAACCCAGATTTAGGGCTAAAGGTGACTGCTTTGGAAGAAAAAGAAGAAAAATCATGGAAACAACTCTTTCAATAGTTGAGAGAAGCCCTGGAGGAAGAAGAGGCCGATGAAGCGGCAGAGGATGCAAGAAAAATTGCAGAACTTCCAGACCCGGAGAAGGAGCAGAATGTCGCAGATCTGGAGAAGTTCGCAGTGCTTTCCAAGAGAACTGATTCAAATCTGAATGAAAACTCATATCCAACGGCGGTGAAGAGTTCAGATCTAAATGAAAACTCAGATCTAGGGCAAAAGGCGCCATATTTGAACCAAAAGGCGGAAAAGTTGACAACTTCGACGCGGATTTGCATCCAAACGACGAAAGGGATGACGACGAGCCGAAACAACACATCCAGAGCTTCGTCGGCCCCGGGGTAGACATGTCCAGGGCTGACGAGCCCTGGCCAGGCCCAACCGGGAGCTTGCAGGGCTGCATGGGCCATGCAGTCCTCGTGCAGGGCCCAGACATGCCCGGCAATGGCCCGGCTGGGCCCAGACAAGCCTTGCAGGCCTGCGTGGGCCCTGTAGGGCCACTGCCAGGCCGCCTGGGCCCAGACAGGCCCAGCAATGGCCCGGTCGGGCCCAGCAGTGGCCCGGTAGGGCCTGACGGCATCATCGACACTCTTACACGGCCCATTTCATCCTGTTGACACTCTTACATGGCCCCAAGGACTGTGGATTGTTCACGGACGATCTCCCAAGCCTCAGCACTCGCATTTTGGGCATGGAGGGCCTTCTGAGGAGCTGGACAACTGGCGTAGCTTGCTTTCGGGCGTTGTTGGATGCAGTGAAGACCAATCATACCCCTTTGACCCGAGAAGAGACGATCATCTTGGAATAGCCCGTCCATGCACGTCACGCACCACCTTGAGGACACGGTGATTTTCGTGGACGGAGTAGTGATATGATTAGGGTTTCTAGCTGCAATGGTAAATCTGTAATTTCTGGGCACATGGGGCATTTCTGTAATTTTGGGGACCACGGGCAGATTTGTAATTTTGGGTGAAAAACCTGATTAGGAGTATTTTGGTAATTTATGGACGACTCAATATAACTTTTATTATAAATAAGGGGGATCTACAGATGGAGGATATGTTGAGAATTCAGAAGAATATTGTAGAAACCCTTTAAGATCTAGTGGAAGAGTTAGGTTTTGTCTCGAATCAAAACTAGGAGAGCGAGTTTCTCTCGAAAGAACTCAAATATCATTGTATCTTCTTCTATTTTCAGTTTCTATTCAATAAAAACCCATCCTTTGTCCCCTAAATCCTTTCTCTAGTCATAAAATCCCAACTTTCCTCTAAAAAAATCCATTCTTTCACCACCCCAAAACCCATAAAATCCCATTTATATGTTCTTGCAAAAACTTATTTCAACAACATTTCCACAGATAAGGGTGGAACTCGACATTTACGATGTCTAGTTAAATTGGTGGGTTGTTATCTAGTGACTGGATGCGATCAAAGTTGCCTTGCATTACGTTCAGAGATCTTAACTTTTGATTCAAAGAATGTTACTTTTATAGAGTATAAGCACTTGGATTTCTTGACGCTGCTGATTCGGAGATGATGAAATTTTATGGGATTTTTCCTGAGGAGATCCATTCGAATGGTGATGTGACATCAAATCTGAACAAGGACGAAGACAACGGCAGATATGCGGAACAAAAGGTGCCAGCTTTGGAAAGGAACAATGGCAAAATCATCTCTTTGGAGAAGGATGTCCAAGAAAAAGAAGATCCAGCTTCAAATCTGAACCCAGCCGACGACTCCGACATACATCTAAGGCATCCCGACCATTAGAAGGATACGGAAGAGGCAGCGGCCCCCTCACAGGTCCCCAGGGCCCCTCTGCAGGGCCAACAGGGCCCCCGCGGGCCCTGTACTGGTACCCAGGAGCCTCGCAGAGCTTCGAAGGTAGACGTTGGGGTCGTTCGGGTCTTGTGATTAGTTTCATGCAGTGATGAATACACAAGAAACCTTGGTGGTTACTGTAGCTTCTTTCCAGGCTTCGTGGAGGACGATGGAGACCTTGGATGGCCTTTTGATCCACAAGGAGACAAGCACCATCAGTCGGAGATGAGTATCTCACGCACTTCATGCACCACCTTGAGGACATGGTGGTTCTTTGGGGCATAGTAATGATGCGATTGGGGTGCGACGAATGCAGACGGCGCATCGAACATGGACGGTTCGACGAATGCAAAGGATGCATCGAACTTGGACGTGATCTCATTTGAAAATGATCTAATGCGAGAATCGTGTCATTTAATGAGAGAATAATATTAGGACTTTATTTAGCAATATTTTAAATATGGAGGATTATTTAGTCCTTTTGACTAAATACTAATTAGTAGGAGTTTTATTATAAATAAAAGGGGAGATCTAGAGAGGAGGGATGTGTTGATTTTTGAGAGAATATTGATATTAGAGGTGAGATTATCCCTCGTTACTTGGGAGAGTGCAGATGTCCTCTTTAATTGGCGTCTTGAGAGGGTGATCGCCCTATAATTGTGATCAAAGTATCTTATTTTCAGTTTTATATTAATAAAAAGTTCAGATTTTCTTGGTTCCTATCAGTGTGACTATTACAATAAGAAATAATGGTAAGTGTAAAATTATCGGTTGGAATAGCACTTCAATTAAGCAATGGTTTTCTTATAGAGAACTTGAAACACAATCTCATTTGTACAAGCTATTTATATGACAAAGGTATGAATGTTATCTTTGGCATTGATATTTGTAAAATTGTTGATAAATCTTCTAGTGAAATCATTTTTACATGTAAGAGGGAAGAAAATATTTATACAATCTCTTCTGATTATCTAACTCTTTCTAAATGTTTAGTAACTAAGGATGAAGAGATCATTCTATGACATAGGACAGTGGTACATGCTAGCATGTGATTGCTACAAAAACTTAAGAAGAAAGCGTTGGTGAGGGTTGCCGTATCAAAAAATACATGAATGGAAAACACTACAACGCTTGCACAAAGGATAAGTTGTATATATTATTTCGCATATATGTGATGGGTAACTTCAGAGTTCTTGAGTTGATTCATATGGATTTGTTTGGCCCAAATGATTTTGCTTAATAAGGAGATAAGAGTATTGTTATGAGTTTGTTAATGATTATTTTAGAATTACTTGGTATAGTTTCTAGCCAAAAATCAGAAACATATGATTACTTTTCTAAATTTATAAAACTTATTTGAAATGAAAAAGTTATTTTAGTAATCACTATGAGTGATCATATTGGTACATTTGAAAATTTTAGCTTTAAAATTTTAATGAAGAAAATGATTTTAAACACAAATTCTCCTAAAAATCCCACCAAAATAGGGGTAGTCAAAAGAAAGAATCGAGTAATGCAAGCAAGAGCTAGATCTATACTAAATTAATATAATATTCCTTTGTCTTTTTAGACAGAGATGGTTAATACTTCGCCCCCATAATGACTAGAGTAATGCTTCGACTTATACTTAATAATGTTTCTTCCAATGTGTGGTTTGGTGGAACTCTAAACATATCATATTTTTATGTATTTAGATGCACGTGACTTGTTTTAGATATATGTGATCAACTCAGGAAATTTGACGTAAAAATTGATGAATGCACATTCATATGATACTCATCAAATAGCAAAGCGTATAGATAGTTCAGCAAGCGGTTGAAGATCATTATGGAATCAATTCCCAAGGCATCGTTGTCGCAACCACGCCCTCCAGTTGTTGATAGTAGGCGAAGACGATGCAATGTAGGGAGAAGAACCAGGAGGAGACGTGCATCTTCACTTAGAGTAGCATCCCCTTGATTTTCATGCACTACTCAAGATGTTTCTTCAGGGGCGGAGTAACGATGAGACCGCATTCCATAAAAAGGACAGATCAGGAATTTTTGGAGTCTTAGGGGCGTTTTGGTAATTTTGGATTTTTAGGATGTCTTTTTGTAATTTTCAAATGTAAGGTTATTTTTAAATTTTTGTATTTTCAATTTTATTATTTATATGGTGCTAGAGGAATTAGAGAAGGTGTGTGTCAAATCTTGAGAAGACACTTGTGAGAGGTCGAAGAATTCCCTATTTGTTGGAGAATGTAGCTTCGTCTTGAAAAGAAGCTTGGTAGAGCGGTTCATCTCTCGAACGTGGCCAAAGGAAAGCGGTTACTCTTGAAAGAACTCAACATATCTAGTATTTCCTTTTATATTTCAATTTATATCAATAAAAATCACACTTTTCCACGAATCATCTCTATTAAACCCTAAAAATCTCATCTTTTCCCTTAAAATCCCACTTTTCCACCAAAAACCCTAATTTTATCCATCAAAACCATAACAATTCCTATCAGGATGACGTGTTTAAGGAATGAAATAAAGTAAGAGTTAGGAACAAATGGATCTCCAAAATCAAGTTTGAATATTGAAAATTTGACATTCAATGCTAATCGCCCATCAGACTTGGTTAAATACAATCCAATGGTAGGCAAATATAAACATGTTCGTCTTTTGAAAAAAATTCTTTATGTTTTATGTATGTAGGGTGATTTGATTTCGAAAATTAAGCCTAAAATATCGATGTCCTGTTTGGTGAGAGCAGTTAGAAATGACCATGCAAGATGAACTCAAAGAATTCTTGAGAAATATTATTTGGAAACTAGTTCCTAAACCTAGTAATTATCCAGTTCTGAAAACCAATCAAGAAAACACTTGATGAGTTAAGGAGTGCAATTAGAAACAAAGATAGGTTAGTTATAAAGAGGTATAACCAAATTAAAGAACTGATTTTGATGAGACTTTCGTATTGGTTGTTAGGTTAAATGTTATTAGAATTTTGTTAGTTTTAATGGCTAGTTGAGAGAAAATATTTTTTTAAAATGACCAGATTTTGCGAATTATGAGATTTCAAATCAAGTAAATAAACTTAAAAAGCTTTATATGATTCTAAGCAAGCTCTTCGAGCTTGGTATGATTGTCTTAAAACATATCTTTTGAAACTAACATGACTATGTTTCTTTTACATGAGCATTATGATTTTTAATTTTACAAATCTATATTGATATTATTTATGATGCTACTTATGATCTTTTGTGCCAAAAATGTAAAATAAATCATGCAAGATGAGTTTAATATGAGCTTGATGGGCAAATTAAAAAACCTTTTAGGATTTCAGATAAAGCAAAAAAAATAAGAATTGGCATGTTCATCTCACAAACAAGGCATATAAACGAGCTTTTAAAAATACATGAGATTTCAAATCATGTAAACAAACTTGAAAAGCTTTATATGATCCTAAGCAAGTTCTTCGAGCTTGGTATGCTTGTCTTAAAACATATCTTTTGAAAAATGCATTTAAGAACGGTAGCACTAAAATGACTATGTTTCTTTTACATGAGCATTATGATGTTTAATTGTACAAATCTATATTGATATTATTTATGGTGCTACTTATGATCTTTTGTGCCAAAAAATTTTAAAAAAATCATGCAATATGAGTTCAATATGAGCTTGATGGACAAATTAAAAAAACCTTTTAGGATTTCAGATAAAGCAAAAAAATATGAATGATATGTTCATCTCACAAACAAGGTATGTAAAATACAAACAAGGTATGTAAAATAGCTTTTAAAAATACATGAGATTTCAAATCATGTATACAAACTTAAAAGCTTTATATGGTCCTAAGCAAGCTCTTCGAGCTTGGTATGATTGTCTTAAAACATATCTTCTCAAAAATGTATTTAAGAACGGTAGCACTAAAATGACTATGTTTCTTTTACTTGAGCATTATGATGTTTAATTGTACAAATCTATATATTGATATTATTTATGATGCTACTTATGATCTTTTGTGTCAAAAATTTAAAAACAAATCATCCTAGATGAGTTCAATATGAGCTTGATGGGCAAATTAAAAAACCTTTTAAGATTTCAGATAAAGCAAAAAAAATTAGAATGACATGTTCATCTCACAAACAAGGTATGTAAAAGAGCTTTTAAAAATACATGAGGTTTCAAGTCATGTATACAAACTTGAAAAGCTTTATATGATCCTAAGCAAGCTCTTCGAGCTTGGTATGATTGTCTTAAAACATATCTTTTGAAAAATGTATTTAAGAAGGGTAGCCCTAACATGACTATGTTTCTTTTACATGAGCACTATGATGTTTAATTGTACAAATCTATATTGATATTATTTATGATGATACGTATGATCTTTTGTGCCAAAAATTTAAAACAAATCATGCAAGATGAGTTCAACATGAGCTTGATGGGCAATTAAAAAACCTTTTAGGATTTCAGATAAAGCAAAAAAAGAAGAATGACATGTTCATCTCACAAACAAGGGAGGTAAAAGAGCTTTAAAAATATTTGGATAGAAAATACAAAATGATTAGGACACCTATGAATCCTTTAACCAAGCTTGATAATGATGAAAAAAATCAGAATAAAAAATATCAATGATAGATTCTTTTCTTCACCATATCATTTCTAGACTAGATATGATACAATTGCATACGAACATTGATGACAAAAGGGGAGTGATGACAAAAGGGGAGTCAAGGAGCGGCGGTGGCAAAATCCTAAAGTGGAGTGGCAAATCTGTAATTTCTGGACGGAGGGTGGTAAATCTGTAATTTCTGGGTGCAATAGTAAATCTGTAATTTCTAGGCACAATGATAAATCTGTAATTCTGAGCAACGGCTGAAAATCCTAGGTTAGGGACATTTTGGTAATTGCTAGACGATCGCTCATTAAGAGCATTTACTATAAATGAGGGGAGTCCTTGAGGGGGACTATGGAAGAATATTGTGAGAAATATTATTAGTATTGTTAAATTAGTTTAGTTTAGCCCTAGATTTAATTTGGAGAGTGGTCATCCTTCCGAATTAAGGCCAGTTATTTTGTATTCCATTCAGATTCAATAAAAATACCATCTTTTACCCCCAAATCCTTCTCAAATCCTATCAAATTGGTATCAGAGCGTTCGATCTTGATGTCGACAAAAAAATTGACATATTGGAAGGAAAAACTTAAAAGCAAAGTTGATGTACTCAAGAGAATCATAAAGGAACATCATCAAGGGTGATACAACATTATTATCCCGGCCAAAAAGCCCAGTAAGGCCCACAGCTTCAACCCAACAAGCCCAGAAGCCCCCCGTGAGGCCAGCTATTTCTTCATTTAAGACGATAGCTCATTTGATAGTTGAGCTTCCTCAATTAAAGCGTCAACTCAGAATGAATACATTTAATGACTGACCGTTAAGCTCGTCATTAATGGAGACAATTCAGCAGCTTAAAAGCTCGGACGTTATTTACTAACATCCTGCCTATAAGTAGTCTCTCGGACAAAGGGAGAAAGGGAAAATTCGGAGACAATCTTCTGACAACCAGGTACTCCTATACAGGTATCTGCTACACCTAAATTCTATATTTCCTCCATAGCTCGACACGATAACTATCGGTTGATCTCCCAATAGATCGGTCATGGTTACCACGAGCCTCCTTGAGTCACCATCTAACTTAAGCATCAGAGGGGATTGGGTCGAACCCTAGATCTGACACTCCCTAACAAGCTTTTCATGTTGTAGGAAGTTGAAGGTAGCCCGATAATAGCTCGGACTTGGCTCCAACAACTCGGACCAATGTTTATTCAGCCCTGGGCTAGCTCGTCTAATGGCCAGTCAGCTGCGTACATCATCCTACGTCAGCTACTGCAATAGTACCTTCATCAAGAACTCCCGACCATATCAGTGGTGAGAAAACACATGTAAACATTTGGCGACGTCTGTGAAAATTGTGTTGACATCAGCGTCTTCAGGTATACTAACGATGATTTGACCCACCAATCAAGAGCCATAAAGGCCAATTACTGTAGGGCGACATGTGATGCCGCACCCAGGGATCACAGTTCTTTCACTCATGGAATGCCCGAACTGCAATTAGTGATTTTGGAGAGGCTACATGCGTTCTCACGGGAGGTGAACGTTAATATTCAAGCGATGACATCCATGAAACAACGATTGGCGGGTTCGCAGCCCTAGCCACCCGTGAGCCTACAAGTCACCCTAACTCCTTCTCAGCAGCACCCGGAAGTCTTACCCGCCACGCCAATAGGCCAAGAAACTATACCTCTTAAATCGGATCGACGGTTCATCATGTCTTCTTCCCACAGCAACAACAACAGTGTCCCATCTTATCTTGTCCTTAAGAAGCTTAGGGCGACGACATTGGGAGGCCACATCCCAACTACAGCTGATCTTAAGGGCTCACGACCATTCCTCGATGGAGCTGAGGACTACCGGCCTACTCTGGCTGATGATCGACATAGAGAAAACCATTGTGTGCAAAGTCGCAGCCTTCATTGTAGGTCTCACACAGTTCTCAAGAGGAAGGCTCAGAGAGACAACATCCACCATCTGAGTTCCAACAGCTCGCATGAGAACCAAGGAGACCCTTCTAATGCATCCACCTGTCGACTCAAGAAATCCAGGCGTCAAGGTGATGTACAATGACATCACTCCTTGCCGTCGAGCTCAGATAAGGAGCAAACCCCTTGAAGACAAAGATCAACTCGGCCCCGCTGCAGCCCGGATTCAAGATGCTCGACCTAGACTAATATGATGGCTCGGGTAATCCTCGTGAACACGTCGAAGACTATAAAGGAGTGATGGGGATACATGGTGCTGACGACTCCCTCCTCAATTGGGCTTTCCAAAAAACTTTATAAAAAGCCGCGAAAGAGTGGTTCAATGGACTTCTCAATCAGTCTATTGGGTCGTTCAAGAGCTTGGCCAACAATTCACAGCAGGGAGGAGGAAGCGGAGCTCAGACCATCATTCACCTTGGTGCAGAAAGAAGAGAAGACATTAAGAAGCTTCCTGAAGCGCTTCAATTCAGATAGGCTAAATGTTGAGAGCTGAAGTGACGAGGTGACTATCGATGTACTCAAAAGGGGGTTTGGTATGAAGACGTGATGAAATCTCTACATCATAAACTGTCCCGCAGCTTGGATCAGCTCCTTACCAAAGCGAAGTGGTATATAATGGCAGTGGAAGTAAATGCAGAGCATCTGCGAAGATATTATTAATAAAAAAAGTAAATCAAGCAAACCCTTGTGTTGTTTGTAATTTCGATTTTTCTGTTCTTCATTTTAGAGAAGATTATATCTTGCCGAGCTTATATATCATCAACAAATGTACTCCAAGAAGGCATTTGATCGGCTTTTCTCTATTTGGCTAAACGATTCTCGCATGCCGCTCTAGTTGTACGATCGGGGATTACTTTTGGAAGACCTCGCGGGTTGATCTAGCTATACGATCAGAGACCGATGCCATCGCGGACCAATTTAGCTGTACGATCGGAGATTACTCTCGGAAGACTTTGCGGGCTGATTTGGCTATACGATCGGGGGCCGATGCCCTTGCGACAATCTAGCTATACGATCGGTGACTACTCTCGGAAGACCTCGCAGGCTGCTCTGGATATACGATCGAGGGCCGCTTATGCAGCCGTCCTCGCAGGTCGATCAAGCTATACGATCAGGGATCACTCTCGGAAGACCTCGTGGGCTAACCGACCTGGCTATACGATCGGGGACCGACGCCTTTGTGGGCCGATCTAGCTTACGATCGGGGATCACTCTTAACCGACCTCGTGGGCCGATCTAGCAATACAAATGGGGTCATTTCTTCTTCGTTTCATTAATGCTTGCCACATCACTTGACCATAACTGACGCAACAATTGAACTCAGGAGATGGGAACCATTGATACAACATTATTATCCCGGTCCAAAAGCCTACTAAGGCCCACAGCTTCGGCACAAGTCCAAAAACGATCATATGAACCGGCCGTTTCTTCAATTAAGACGACAACTCATCTGACCGTTGGGCTTTCTTATTTAAACCGTTAGCTCAGAATGAATGCATTCAATGACTGACTGGTAAGCTCGTCATCAATGGCGACAGCTCAGCAGCTTAAAAGCTTGGTCGTTAACCTCAAATATCCTGCCTATAAGTAGTCACTCAGACAATGGAAGAAACAATCTTCTGACAACCAGGTACTCCTCTAATGGCCGGCTCTCGGCCGAGCCCAAACACGTGTAAGTTCGAACCTTGGCATTCAGGCCGGGAAGGCGGTCGATGGTCGAGAGGTTGAGAATGCATGATGGAGTCGGGCCGGCCGGGCATATCATGGATTGGGAGGACCTGGACACTGCGAAAGCAATGGCCGGGCGTATCTGCTCCACCTAAATTCTACATTTTCTCAGGAGTTCGTCGCGATAACTATCGGTTGATCTTCCAACAAATTGGTCATAGTTACCACGAGCCTCCTTGAGTCATCATCTGACTTAAGTCAAGGGGGATTAGATCCGACCTCAGATCCGACCCTCCCTAACAAGCTCTTCGTGTTGCAGGAAGCTGAAGGTAGCCCAATAATAGCTTGGACGTGGCTCTAACAGCTAAGACCGAGGTCTATTCAGCCCGGGGTTAGTTCACCAAATGGCCAGTTAGCTGCCTACGTCATCCTACACCAGCTACTGCAACATTACCTTCATCAAAAATCTCTCAACCATATCGACGGTGAGAAAATACCCGTCAACATTTGGTGTCGTCTGTGGAAATCAAGTTGACATTCACGTCTTCAGCCACACTGGCGATGACTCGACCACTAATCAAGGGCATGAAATGCCAATTATTGTAGGGGCGTTAGATATTACACCACACCCGGGATCCCAATTCTTCCACTCATGGAATACCCGAGCCGCAATTGGTGACTTTAGAGCATTTCCGTGCATTCTTATGAAAGGTAAGCGTTAATATTCAAGCAATGACGTCTGTGATACAACGTTTGGCAGATATGTAGACCAAGCCAACCGTAAGCCCACCAGTCATTCCAACTCCTTTTCAGTAGCACCTGAAAGTGCCACTCCGCTATGCCAGTGGGCCAAGGAGCTGTACCTCCTAAACCGGAGCGACGGTTTATCTTGCCTTCTTTCACATAGCAACATCAACAATGTCACATCTCTCGTCCTGAAGGAGCTCAGGGCAGTGAGACTGGGGTCACATCCCAACTACAGCCGATCTTAGGGGCCCACGACCCTTACTCGGTGGAGCTGAGGACCGTCATCCTACTCTGGCTGATGATTGATATAGAGAGAACCATCGTGGGTAACTTCGTAGCCTTCATCGTAGGTCTCACGCAGGCCTCAAGAGGATGCTCAGCTCCACTATCTGAGCTCCTCTAACAGCTCGAATGAGGATCAAGGTGACCCTTCTAGCACCTCCAACAGCTGGCTCTGGAGATCCAGGTGCCGAGATGATGTACAATGATATCGCTCCTCGCCGCTGCCCTACTCTAACTGATGATCGACACAGAGAGAACCATCGTGGGCAAAGTCACAGCCTTCATCGTAAATCGCACACAGGCCTCAAAAGGAATGCTCAGAGAGACAACCTCCACAATCTAAGCTCTTCTAACTACTCGAATGAGGATCAAGGTGACCCTTCTAGCGCCTCCAACAGCCGACTCTGAAGATCCAGGTACCGAGGTGATGCATAATGATATTTCTCCTCGCCGTCGAGCTCGGATAAGAAGCAAACCCCTTGAAGAAGATCACCTCGGTCCCATTGCCGTCCAGATTCAAGATGCCCGACCTAGAAAAATATGATGGCTCGGGTGATCCGCGTGAACACGTCCAGAACTCTAAAGAAGTGATGGAGATACATAGGGCTGACGATTCCCTCCTTTGTCGATTCCCTCCTTTGTCAGACTTCTCAAATAACTCCACTGAAGGCCGTAAAAGAGTGGTATAATGGACTTCCCAATCAGTCTATTCGGTTGTTTAAGAGCTTGGCCCAAATCTTCTGCCAACAATTCACAACACGGGGGAGGATGCGGAACTCAGACCACATGTTCATCTTAGTGCAGAAAAGGGGTAAGATACTAAGAAGCTTCCTGAAGTGCTTTAATTCAAATAGGCTGAATGTCGAGAGCTACAATGAAGAGGAGACCATTGTTGTACTCAAGAAGGGGGTTCGGTATGAAGACTTGATGAAATCTCTGCATTATAAACTGCTCTGTGGCTTGGATCAGCTCTTTACCAGAGCAGAGCAATATATGATGGCAGAAGAGGCGAATGCAGAGCATCTGCGGAGGTATTATCAATTAAAAAAACAAGCAAACCGAGCAAACCCTTGTGCTATTTTTTTTATTTCGGTTTCTCTGTTTTTCATTTCGACGAAGATTATATCTTGCCGAACTTATATATCTTCGATAAATGTACTCCAAGAGAGTATTTGATTGGATTTTCCCATTTTACTTTCTCTGAAGTGCACGGGTCTATAGATTAGCGTGGATACCTCGGCAATTACCTTACACGCTGATCTGGATATACAATCGGGGGCCGACGCCCACACTAGCCAATCTAACTATACAATCGGGAATTACTCTTAAAAAACCTCGTATGCTGATATGGCTATACGATCGGTGGCCGATACCCTTGCGGATCGATATAGCTATACAATTGGGGATTACTCTCGAAAGACCTTGCGAGCTGGTCTGGCTAAACAATCGAGGGCCAATGTCCTCGCGGACCAATCTAGTTATACAAACGATCAGGGGCCGCTTACACAGCCGGCCTGCGTACGAACGACCGGGGGCTGCTTACGCAACCGTCGTCACAGGCCGATCTAGCTGTACGATCGGGGATTACTCTCCAAAGACCTCACGGGCTGATATGGATATATGATCAGGGGCCAATGCCCTCGCGGGCTGACCTGGCTATACGATCGGGGATCACTCTCAGCCGACCTCGTGGGCCGATCTAGCTATACGACTGGTGTCATCTCTTCTTCATCTCACTAATGCTTGCCACATCAACTGACCTCAATTGCCGCAACGGTTGAGCTCTGGAGATGGGGGGCCATTGATACAACATTGTTATACCGGCCCAAAAGCCCGGTAAGGCCCATAACTTTGGCCGAACAAGCCCAGAAGCCCTCACGTAAGGCCGGCCCTTTCTTCATTTAAGACGACAACTCAGCTAACCGTTAGGCTTTCCTCATTTAAAGAGTCAGTTCAGAATGAATGCATTCAATGACTAACTATTAAGCTCATCATCAATGACGACAGCTCAGCAGCTTAAAAGCTCAGACGTTACCATTTAATGTCCCGCATATAAGTAGTCTCTTGGACAATGGGAGAAAGAGAGCTTCGGGGACAATCTTCTAACAACCAGGTATTCCTATACAGGTATCTGCTCTACCTAATTCTACATTTTCTCCATAGCTCGACGCGATTTTTGATCGCTCCTTATTTTACACCTTTTTCTGCATGTTTTCATGACATTTCGATCGCCAATATTGCATTTTCCACGATTATTTGACGATATACACCCGGATATACACCCGGAAAACGACTGTAGTCTTACCGCAAGCGCACGGCGTAGTGGCGAGCGAATATCGAACCCCAGGAGGTGGTGTTGGCTCCAATCTATCCTAGGTTGGTTCGACTACTAAGGTTTTATTGGTGGAGATGGTTATGGTATGATGTTATGGAAATGGTGATGGATGTCGGTGTCAGTGATAAAAAAGTCGGTCAAATAGCGATTCGAATTCAATATAATAAAAGAGTCTAGGGCTAGGGAATCCCCATTACGGATCGTCATTCATCCTTGATGCGTCCGGAACTAACTCCGAAACGATGTCGTTTACCGCAAGCGCACGATATAGTGGCAAGCGAATATCGAACACGGGGAGGCGGTGCTATACTACCTATCTACTCCTAGGTTAAGTTAGACTTGCGGGTTTATTGGTGGATGTGGAGTGTGGAGGGTCGTAATGGTGATGGATGCGAAGGTTGTGTTACTCAACGTTGCAAACACGGGGTTCCACACAAAGAAAGAAAGAAATAAAATACAAAAGGTTAGGGCTTAGGACTCGCCACTAGGACCGTCGAAAGTCGACGCTAGGCTAGGACTCATACGTTGCATTGGTTTAATTGGGAATTTGTAGCATCTAGAAAGTGAATTCATGCGTCTAAACACCATGAATCTAACGTATCACATTAGCCAGTAGGTGCACACAATACGTGCATTAAGGATCTACAATATTCTTACCACTCTCGTGGTTCGAATGCTCTCAACTCATACCACTCTCGTGGGTTAGAGTTTCGAGGTATTTTGGTGGCTCTTATTGACGCAATGGCGGTAGCCGCCAATTAGTTATATAATTCGTCGGTGGATCCCCTCAAGGCACGAACCGGGCATGGTCACGTGCCTCGGTTGAATCCACTAACCCGCTAATTAAATCCGTAAGATATTCCTTAAGCTAATCGATTCCACCGACCGTGGGCACGATCTCAATACGAATTCTCCTAGGGATTTTAATAGATAAACCAAAATACAACCCCATTTATAACCAACGCACCATAAAAATCCCAACTTTGCGTCTAAGTCCCAAGATCCATGGGCTAATCCCTTAGCCCTAGAAAATACTACTCATGCATCATAGGAAGAACAATAGAAGATTAAATTATAACAAGAGAATTCATCCTAGCATGCATCGATGAGATATTCAACAAATAATCACAAAAAATAACAAATAAATAGAATTAAAGAGACAAAAGTACTTATCTTGATACGAATCGAGGCGAAGGTTGCTCGCATTCTGACTGTGAAGTGCACGACTCGGGCCGAGTAGAGTGCTACTCGGCCGAGTAGGCTGCTGAGAACAATTTCAGCACTGCACCATCAACTTGCAGAAATTCCTCAGGGCTCATCCGACCTCCGATTGGCGCGTTCTTGGTGGCATTGGAACCGTCTTGAAGTATACTACCTGGGAAAAATATCAGAAAAATAGTGAAAATCCCAGGTGATAGCAGATTTAGAAATAGTGCACGGATGTCCTATTTTCAGCACTTCTGGTCGCTCGATTCCTTCGCCGCATCATAGCTCGATCGCGCGACTTTCTCTCTTGCCCATTCATTGCTCCAGTATTCTTCTTTGGCACCTTGAGCATGTCATCATGAGTCTCATTGGTGCTCTCACGTCGCCGATCGTCTTATCGACTCCAAATTGCTCCAATATCGCTCCAAATCCCTGAAATGGAATAAACACTCCGAAAGTCATATTGTTCCAAATAATAGCACAAAAGCGTATAAAATGGGGGTTTGGAGGGTGAAATGAGTTATGAAGATATGCGATAAAACATGTAAAATAAGAGCATATCAAAATCCCCCAAGCGTACCTGTTACTCGTCCTCGAGGAAGACGAATACGAAGCTCACCGGGAGGTAAAAATAAGAAAACAAAAAAGAATACGAAGAAAAGAGGGTCGCTAGATTGTTCTCTCATCAACATTCACCATATATCACAATGACTCAGAAAGTAAATCACACACTACCACAGAGATTTCATATCTTATATAAACAAAGTACTTGAGAGTTAAGAATGAACGAAAGTGGTCTCTCTGGTATTCATACATTTAGTTTATATCAACATCCTATGTTTCATAGCATCGAATATGCATAACATTGGTGACACACTTTTCAATCAGAAGATATAACTGAAGCGTGGAAATTCACACAAAGCATGCAACAAAGAATAGAATAAAAATCAAGACATACACATCCTCATATCAAATCATAAGAAATCCCAGAAACTAAATTATTTCGTTAAGTTTTAGCATTATCAAACTTTCCCGTTCGTGCACGACTCCACTCTAATGTCATGCTCACTCATGTGGTCAAAAGATTTCCCCCCAAGCTTGAATTGAGGCGTCGCATCCAAAGAAGTATTTGTGGATTTTGTTTTGGTTTTCCCAATAGTATATGTATTGCTCCAAGTAATGAAAATTGAGCTCTTCTTTGAATTTTGAGCTTTGTTTCCTTTTTTTCTTTTTGGATTTTTGTAGGAGCAATAGTATTGGTATTTTGGATTTTGGCTCCTTTTGGCTTTTTGAACTTTTGGAGCAAGCTTTTCTTTTGTATGGAATTTTTGGGAATGGATGCGGTAGAAATAACTTTGGGGCGTGAAATCAAGTGACATGTAGAGAATATAAGGTATATGTGGAGAAGGAATAGATAAAACGCTCGGTTCACTCAAAAGTGTGCACAAACAGTTCTGTAAAATAATACATCAACTAAACTCGTATAATAGCATGGGTATCCTTAATCATATCAATGAGTAGTGAAGTCAAGCAGTAATAATTTCAATTATATCAAGCATGCAATAAGAATGCGAATAAGAGATGAAAGCAAGGCTTCAGAAATTCTAGTGATGCGTGAATCTTGGTGTGTTTCCAATGAAAGCATACTAAATACTACTATACATATTCAGTTTCAATAAGCTTCATGCATTCACACTAGAGAGATCATCAAAAGAATATTTTCAAGTACTTATAAGGATTATGATTATGAAATTCTCTAAGTAGCATGGATGAAAAATAAGCATTGTGAGAAAGATGAAAGCATAAGATATGGAACATCTCTAGCAAGAGAAGGAGAAGAAAATAGAGAAATAAAATAGAAGAAAAATAAAAGAAAAACATGCACGCAATGTGATGCATGAACACACATAAAAGGAAAATAAGATGGAAAAAACAAAAAGGTGATGCAAAAATTTGAAAAATCCTAAAATAAAAAAAGGAAAAAATGCAACTAAATGGCGTGGAGATGCACTCCCCAAAGCTTAAACTTCACATTATCCTCAATGTGATCATAAAAAAGAGAAAAGTGAGGAACAACGATAAATATGTGGGGGGTGAATGAAAAATGATGAAATGAATGACATGAAATCCTAATGCAACTACATGCACATGCAATGATGCATGAGAGCGCTTTCCCCCAAGCTTATACCAAACAGTCCTATTCAAATGACTTGATCAAAAAGGTCACGGCTTCGCTAAGTGGGATCAAGTCAAACGAATAAGAAAGTGAGTATTCACTTGAAAGAGATGCTCGATGGTGGTTGGCAAAATGGCGGGACATATCAAAATATGAATAGGGCAATTATTAAAAATAATGGGTTCGGGGTGTAAAAGATTTTTGTGGCCGTCATAAGAGGGTGAATTTATTAAACTTAAAAACATATAAAATCCTATACGGTCCTCTCGCTGCCGAGAGGATTCGTGTTTATTGAAAACATAAAATTCTACACTATTGGATTGATATCACTTGTAGCAAACGGCGGATCCAGAATCTTTGCCGGTGCAGGTAGCTGCTCTATTTGCACTTTCAATGGCTCCGCCAGGTGCGTGTGTCCACGGACTCCATCAGACTCCAGCAATGCGGCTCCCAGCATCTCCCCAAGGACTCCACCTGTACCCTGCAAGAGATGAGCCGCATCAATCTGATGTGAAAATTTTTTCCCCAAAATAAAATTTTTCCAAAGGTCATCAAAAGAAATATTCAAGATAAAGATCGGTTGACGACACTTCCCTGAAAAATGTATCTCCGCTTTCATGCACCACGACAGGAAACTCTCCGTCGTTTGTCTCTGGCTTTTCAGGCAACTCTGGCGTATGAGTGTGATCTCATCTGGCCACTCCTCATCGTCAGACTCATCCCATCGCACCTCCTGATCTTATTCAATAGCATCTATGGGTGCTAACTCCTCGCTCTCCTCCTCGTATATGTCCCATCGTACCTCTTGATTATATGTATATGTATCCTGCAAAAGGCACGAAGAGTCATCAAAATCTGTATCATAAAAAACATCATATACATGAGAGGAATCAAACGCAGAGGGCGAGGGAGTAAAAGATTCTCCCTGAATGGGAGCAATAAGCTCTGTGGGATAGTCCTCGACGTCCATGGAAGGATGAGGTGGCTGCAGAGTCTCTAGGACCATTGTCTCCTCATAGATTGAAGCATCAAGGTACTCAGCCTGCCATGCAAGAATCCTATCAAGGTGCGCATAAAAATATGTGGTCTATATAAGCTCAGCCATCTCAGCCATAGCACCTGATAAACAAAGGCAATTACCTGGAGAAAAACATCAGTGGCACAAGAAGATAGAAATAATGATGAAGCAGTTGGCGGGGAAAAATTTCTCTTTGTTTTATTTATTTATTTAAAAAAAATTTGTTTTTTTGGATTTTTTTAACACAAGTTAATCAACCTAATTGTGGTAAATAGATAATATGGCGGAACGCCTCCCCGGCAACGGCGCCATAAACTTGATCGGCCCGGAAACAACTCCAAAACGATGTCGTTTACCGCAAGCGCACGATATAGTGGCAAGCGAATATCGAACACGGGGAGGCGGTGCTATACTACCTATCTACTCCTAGGTTAAGTTAGACTTGCGGGTTTATTGGTGGATGTGGAGTGTGGAGGGTCGTAATGGTGATGGATGCGAAGGTTGTGTTACTCAACGTTGCAAACACGGGGTTCCACACAAAGAAAGAAATAAATAAAATACAAAAGGTTAGGGCTTAGGACTCGCCACTAGGACCGTCGGAAGTCGACACTAGGCTAGGACTCATACGTTGCATTGGTTTAATTGGGGATTTGTAGCATCTAGAAAGTGAATTCATGCGTCTAAACACCATGAATCTAACATATCACAATAGCCAGTAGGTGCACACAATACGTGCATTAAGGATCTACAATATGCTTACCACTCTCGTGGTTCGAATGCTCTCAACTCATACCACTCTCGTGGGTTAGAGTTTCGAGATATTTTGATGGCTTTTATTGACGCAATGGCGGTAGCCGCCAATTAGTTATATAGTTCGTCGGTGGATCCCCTCAAGGCACGAGCCGGGCATGGTCACGTGCCTCGGTTGAATCCACTAACTCCCTAATTAAATCCGTAGGATATTCCTTATGCTAATCGATTCCACCGACCGTGGGCACGATCTCAGTACGAATTCTCCTAGAGATTTTAATAGATCAACCAAAATACAAGCCCATTTATAACAAACGCACCATAAAAATCCCAACTTTGCGTCTAAGTCCCAAGATCCATGGGCTAATCCCTTAGCCCAAAAAAATACTACTCATGCATCATAGGAAGAACAATAGAAGATTCAATAATAGCAAGAGAATTCATCCTAGCATGCATCGACGAGATATTCAACAAATAATCACAAAGAAATAACAAATAAATAGAATTAAAGAGACAAAAGTACTTATCTTGATACAAAGGAGGGGCCTAGGGCATGGCCAAACTCCCCAAAAGATCGTCTCCACAAAAGTCTAAGAAAGATCTAAAAATTCTATTTTGAAAAGTATCCCAAAATCTCCTCCAAAACTAATCTAAAAATCTCCCTAAAACTCCCCTACAGCTCCCTACAGAACTCCGTACAGAACTCCCCCTCTGGCGGCTGTACAAAATCACCCAAAAACCCCTCGCAGAACCCAAAAATCCGGGCACAGATCAGAAAATAGGCCCACAGTGACTCGGTCCGAGCACAAAGCTGCTCGGTCGAGTCGTTCGACAGCTCGGTCGAGTCGTTAGGCTGCTCGGTCGAGTTGTACAGAGAATCCACAGCTTCCAAATTACATCGCTCTGCCAACCCGGGGTAATTCGGAGCTACTCGGTCGAGTAGGACACTGCTCGGACCGAGCAGGAGGTTGCTCGGTCGAGTCGAAGGTTGCTCGGCTGATTGAGACTAAAAACACATTTCAGCATCATTTGCACATGACTCGGGCCGAGTAAGAGGTTGCTCGGTCGAGTCAGACACAAAAAACATCATTCTGACTGTGAAGTGCACGACTCGGGCCGAGTAGAGTGCTACTCGGCCGAGTAGGCTGCTGAGAACAATTTCAGCACTGCACCATCAACTTGCAGAAATTCCCCAGGGCTCATCCGACCTCCGATTGGCGCGTTCTTGGTGGCGGTGGAACCGTCTTGAAGTATACTACCTGGGAAAAATATCAGAAAAATAGTGAAAAATCCCAGGTGATAGCAGATTTAGAAATAGTGCACGGATGTCCTGTTTTCAGCACTTCGGGTCGCTCGATTCCTTCGCCGCATCATAGCTCGATCACGCGACTCTCTCTTGCCCCTTCATTGCTCCAGTATTCTTCTTTGGCACCTTGAGCATGTCATCATGAGTCTCATTGGTGCTCTCACGTCGCCGATCGTGTTATCGACTCCAAAATGCTCCAATATCGCTCCAAATCCCTGAAATGGAATAAACGCTCTGAAAGTCATATTTTTCCAAATAATAGTACAAAAGCGTATAAAATGGGGGTTTGGAGGGTGAAATGAGTAATGAAGATATGCGATAAAACATGTAAAATAAGAGCATATCAATCCTTGTGGATCATGAATCTCAATGTTGTAAGGCTTGAATTGAGGTGAACTAGTCGCAACTGAATGTAGAACCAAGCTCACGCTCTAGCGCTATTGCCGGTCTATAGCAACCTAGATTAGGGCCCACTCTCATGCAAACCCTAACCTAAGCCACTAGCATGAAGATCGACATCATCGTCCAATCGCACTTCGAGCCCACTCTCGTGCAAACTCGAGTTACGATCTAGGTTGTGACAGTTCGTATTCGTCCAATCTCTTGCAAACGAATATGGGTATAGATTTATAATAAAAATCATAGCTTTGGTCCAATCTCTTGCAAACCAAGTCTAAAGAATCTCGATTATAAACCTAAATTGAATATCTAGGCCTTCCCATCGATCGGAATCCAATCTCTTGTAAACCCCAAATCGATGGAAATTCCTAGCTATCCGTAATAAATCAATCACAACCTAACCGCTTTAGCAATTCTAGCAACAAAGAGATTAATTCATCACAAATCTGAAATTAGATCCATAGGGTTCATCCACGTGCCCTAAAACAACGAATCTACTCAAGCATAGCAATAACGATATAAGAATCAATAAAAAACATTGCTTACATACATAAAGATATCAAAGCAAAGATTCAAATAATAAGAACAATGATACTTAGATTTGATGAAGAACTTCAATCCAATTACAAGCTTTTAGATCCAAGAGATGGCCTAGGGCATGGCCTAACCTCTAAAAAATCTCTAAGAAAACATAATGGAACTCCCCTCTAATGACGGCTACAAACCTTTTATATAGCCCCCTCAAAACCCTAGCAAAAACCCCTAAAACCCTTTGAAACCTGCGTCCAAAATCAGATCTGCGCGTAACATAAGTTCTGGACTAGCAACGACTCGGCCGAGTGGAAAGCTCACTCGGCCGAGTGAGAATTTCTGCAAAAACTCCAAAAAACAGCTCTCTCTCAAAACTGTCAAAAACTGGTCACTCAGGTATGCAGATGTCTTTGTATCAGTCGTACTCGGCCGAGTACGCGGCTTCACTCGACCGAGTGGACTGCGTACTCGGTCGAGTGACCTGTTTCTGGAATCTTTCCTTCCTTTCCTTGCATCCTCATCGATTCTGTCGATCTCCTTCTCCCGCTCATCATCCAGCGCTGCTAGCTCCTCTATAGAGCCATGGGCGATGCTCCGATGCGCGTGCAAATCCCTTAAGCTCATTTTTGCTCCTGATTGCTCCATATTTCCTGAAATCCAACGAAAACGAGAAATAGTAGAAAGTAACGAAATATCGTCGAATAATCGTGAAAATCTCAATATGAGCAATCAAAATGGCAAGAAAATATGCAGAAAAAATGTGTAAAATATGGACCGATCAAAATTCCCCAAGCTTACCTCTTACTCGTCCTCGAGGAAGATAAGTAGAGAGACGAACTCAGGAGATGAAAACAAAGGAAATGAAATGAAAAATAAAGAACACGAGGTGGAAGGGGTCGCTAGATTATTCTCTCAAATCTCAAGCCATAAGCTATAAATCACGATAACTCAGAAAATACGAATCACAGGCTATAAAGATTTCATATCTTACTTAAACATGGTACTTGCAAGCTTTTAAGAACAACAAAAGGGACTCTCTAAATTCATACAATCAATTCATATCCACATCACGCATTTCATAGAATTTAATATACAAGTGTTGGCGATGCACTGTTTAATCAAGAGTTATAGCAGAAGCATATAAGAATCACACCAAGCATGCAATAGAGAATGGAATAAGAGACACGTCATTCACATTTTCATATCAATTCATAAGAAATCTCCATAGCTAAAGTAATTCGCCAAGTCTCAGTATTATCAAACTTTCCCATTCGTGCAACTCTCCACTCTAATGTCGTATTCACTCATATGGTCAAATGAATTCACCCCCAAGCTTAGCTTGAGGCATCGCATCTAAAGGAATATGATAGTGGAAAATGGGATTTTTGCCTTGGATTTCCCAAGTATTCTGTGGCTCCAATAATGAGATAGAGAAATATCTTTCTTTTTCTTTTTGAACTTTTTGTTTCTCATTTTACTTTTTGGATTTTTGTAGGAGCTATATGATTTGTATTTTTTATTTTTGGCTCCTTTTTGGCTTTTTGGACTTTTTGGAGCTAACTTTTTCTTTTGTAGGGATTTTTGGGAAATAGATGCGATATAAGTAGCTTTAGGAGGTGAACTCAAGTGACATGTAGAGAATAAAAAGATATATGTGGAGAAAGAAATAATGTAACACTCGGTTCACTCTAAGATGTGCACGAATGGTTCAATAAAATAATACTTCAACTAAAACTCATATGTAAGCATGAATATTCTCAATCATCTCAATAAAAAATGAAGTCAAGCGGTAAAGCGCACAATCATATCAAGCATGCAACAGGAGGCGAATAAGACAATAAGGCAAATGCTTCCGTTATACAATTGATGCGTGAATCTTGGTGCACTTCCAACAAAAGCATACTAAACATTAATCCATACATTCAGCTTCAATTAATATCATGCATTCATATAGAGGAATCATCAAGAGAAATAGATTTGCAAGCACATGTGAATAGCAAGACTATGGAATACTCAAAGTAGCATGGCATGGAATAATAAACATCGTGATGGTTGCTAAAGCAATAAGAGATATCATCATACAAAATTCGTCTAGCGGAAGAAGAGAAAAGAAAATAAAGAAAAAAAGTAAAAGAGAGGAAAGAAAAAGAAAAACAAGCACACAATATGATGCATGAACACGCATAAAAGGAAAATAAGATGGAAAAATAAAAAAGATGATGCAAAAATTTTGAAAAATTTTAAAAACCCTAAAAACAGAGTAAAAGTGAAACTAAATGTCATGGAAATGCACTCCCCCAAGCTTAAACTTCACATTGTCCTCAATGTGATCATAGTGGAAGAATATAAGGAACAACGATAATAATAAGGGTGGTGAATGAAAACTGATGAAATGAATGACATGAAATCCTAATGCAACTACATGCAAATACAATGATGCAAGAGAGCGCTTCCCCCAAGCTTTTACCAAACAATCTTATTCAAATGACTTGATCAAAAATGTCACGGCTTTGCTAAGCGAGCTCAAGTCATACGAATAAGAAAGTGAGTATTCACTTGAAAGAAATGCTCGATGGTGGTGAGCAAAAGGATGTGGCGTATCAAAATATGAAGCGGGCAATTAATATATATAATGGGTTTGGGGTATAAAAATTTTTGTTGCTGTCATTAAAGGTGATATTTATTCAAGCAAATCTATACGGTCCTCTCGCTGTCGAGAGGATTCGTGTTTATTTAAAGCATAAAATACTACACTACTGGATTGATATCACCTATAGCAAAAGGTGGATCCAGTATCTTTGCCGGTGCAGGCAACTGTTCCAACTGCTCCTTTCGTGGCTCCGTCAAGTGCATGTGTCCACGAACTCCATCAGATTCCAGCAATGCGGCTCCCAGCATCTCTCCAAGGACTCCACATGTACCTTGCAAGAGATAAGCCGCATCAATCTGATGTGGATAATTCTTTTACAAAATAAATATATTCCAAAGAGGGTCATCAACATAAGTATTTAAAATTAAATATGGTTGACAACACTTCCATGGAAATAAATCTCTACTCTCGTGCACCACGTCAATCAACTCCTCGTTGTTCTCCTCTGGTTTCTTAGGCAACTCTGGCATAATAGTGTGGGTCTCGTCAGGATGCTCCTCATCATCGACAGACTCATCCCAGCGCACCTCTTGATCATATTCATATGCGTCCATGGGTGTTAACTCCTCGCTCTCCTCCTCGTATACGTCCCATTGTACCTTTTGTTCATATGTATGTGTATCCTACAAAAGGCACGATGAGTCATCAAAATCTGAATCATAAAAAAACATCATACACGGGAGGGGAATCAAATGTAGGAGATGAGGGAGTAAAGAGATCTCCCTGAAGGGGAGGCCATAAGCTCTGTGGGATAGTCCTCGGCGTCAGTGGAAGGGTGGTCCTATGAGGGATGCTCAGCCTCTGTAGAAAGTGGAGGTGGCTGTGGTAGCTCAAAAGGAGGAGGGCACAATTCGGGCTCCATCTGTGTGCAGATGTCATCGTCCCAAGTCACGTCATCCTCGATGGTCTGCTCCGCTACTGTAGGCATGACCTCCTCAATAATATCCTCTGATTGTATAGGCTACTCTGACTCATGTGGGTGGCAAGGGGAGGCGACGACGGCACAAGGTGGCTCTATGGGCTCATGTATCTCGACTGTGGTGTAAAAATGGGTCTTGTACCCCTCAACTATAGCACAGGCTCCATCATCAATTCTGCCTGTGGAAGAGATACAATGAGTAATAAAGTTTTGAAATTCAAGCTCAAAAAGGATCACCTGCCGTTATTGTCAATGGACCGGTTTCTCGAACTACGTCGACAATGTTTCTCAATAGGTCCATATATGTGTCCTCCTTCGGCAGCTCAGATGTCTCTATTTGTGAAGTGTTGATGGTGTAAAGGTGGATATGATCACCTTCAAGTGAAGCAAACACTCCATCGATGATTGTACCTGCTCCAGAGTCATTAGCCATAACAAAATCGATGAATACTTGGTAAGATGGTTTACTTACCGTAACGGTTAGTGAACCGGTAGATCGAGCATCATCTATCATTTGCTCCAAGGCTACTGCTAACTGTAGATCACTGACCTTTCCCACTTGCATCATCTTCAAAAACTCACGTGAGAGTCCCTTTAGCCTTCTAGCGAAGATACGGAATAGCGGGAACCATCCCACACATAGTCTGACTGCGTCTGGAACGTTCCCAACATTCTTTCAAACCTGGACAAGGCTTTCCTGAAGGATTCTCCATCTGCCTGACAGAATGTAGCGAGATATATGTAGGATTGTATAGAACCCGGTTGCATCTTCTTTGGAAGCACCATCGCTGCAACAACTGTACATGATCAAGCAAAGTAGACAACTTGAAAAAGACGTCAGTGGTACAAAGAGAGATAAAAGAATAATGATATCATGTGGTGGGGAAAAATCTCTCTGTTTTTTTTTTTTTTTTTGTTTTTTTTTGTTTTTAACGTAATCTAATCAACCTAATTGTGACAAATTGGCACCCAACGGGAAACACCTCCCCGGCAACGGCGCCAAAAACTTGATCGCGCACGGATATACACCCAGAAAACGACTGTAGTCTTACCGCAAGCGCACGGCGTAGTGGCGGGCAGGTATCGAACACGAGGAGGTGGTGTTGGCTCCAATATATCCTAGGTTGGTTCGACTACTAAGGTTTTATTGGTGGAGATGGTTATGGTATTATGTTATGGAAATGGTGATGGATGTGTTAGGAACCAACCAAAGATCCGATTTTTATAGCAAAATAATAAAGAAGAACAAGATAGTTGAGCACAAAAGAGGTGTGCTCTCCTCCCAAGACGCCGAAGAGGACGTCCGCACTCGTTTAATCTAAGACCTAAACCTAGGAGACGCTCAATAGAAATATTCAATATCAAGCATGCCTACAAATGACGGCTAGCCCTAGTTTAAATAGAAAAACCCTCCTTGTTGTGCGCAAAGTAATTTCTCCATGACTTGTTGTGCGCAAAGTAATTTCCTCCCCTGTTTAGCCGCGAACGGATCTAACATTACTCCACCCCTGAAAATCCACCTTGTCCTCAAGGTGGTGCATAAAGTATGTGTGACGTCCATTCCACGTATTGCATGTCTCCTCCCGGATCGAAAGGATGAGATTGGTCACCACCACCTTCATCAATGCCCAGACGGAAGCCACGGTCGCCACCAGTCAGATCTGAAGGCCCTCTATACCCAAAACTAAGATGTTGGCGCTCTGAAGGACTTTGAACTGAAAACCAATGGCCTTGGGGCCCACGTCGCCCTTCCGGAAGCTCGAATGTTCGCTGTTTTGGGCCCAGGAAGTCGAAAACTCGCTGTCCGCTGCATCGGAGGGCCCGTCGTCGCTGCTGAAGAGACAAAAACTGCCATGGGAGAGCCTGCAGGGCCTGCCGCACCCCTGCAGGCCTCTGCAGGAGCAGCTGGGCCCATACAGGGGCCTGCAGGCCCACTGCAGGCCCTGCAGGGGCCTGCATGAATCTGCAGGCCCACTGCAGGGGGCTGCAGGCCCTGCAGTGGGCCTGCATGCCCAATGCAGGCCCTGCAGGGGCCTGCAGGAATCTGCAGGCCCACTGCAGGGGGTTGCAGGGGGTTGCAGGGGCCTGCAGGGCCCTGCAGGCACGCAGGGCCCCTGCAGAAATTCTGCAGGGCTGCTGCGGCCCCTGCAGAATTTCTGCAGAGTTGGACGTCCCTGCAGAATTTCTGCAGGGGTCGTGGCCGCCTTCTTGAGACGACGGCTAGGGTTTTCTCGTCTTGGGGGCTCGTCCTCGTCTTCCGCCGCCGCCGCCTTTAGATCTGGATTTTCACCGCTATCAGATTCAGATCTGAAAGTTTCAGATCTAAAAATTTTCTCGTCTTCCTCCGTCGCCTTCAGATTTGGATCTGAAAATTTCAGATCTGAAATTTCTAGATCTGAACCCTTCTCGTCCAAAAATGTCGCCTTTGATGTCGATTTAAGGTTTCCTTCATCTTGTGTAATAGCCGTCACGAGGGAGAAGATCTTTGCAAATTGTTCGTCGTGCTTTGCTTGATTCGCCGTTAATTGGTCGATAGATGCCGTCAATTTCTTTACGGCCTCCTCGTTCCTCGTCAATGAACTCTTTATTCCGTCGATCTCGCCATTGAACTTCTCCTCCAAAGCTTCAATTTTTTTGGTGGTAGCCGCCTCCATGGATGTCAAGATCGTTGCTCTGATACCAAATTGTTAGGAACCAACCAAAGATCCGATTTTTATAGCAAAATAATAAAGAAGAACAAGATAGTTGAGCACAAAAGAGGTGGTATGATGTTATGGAAATGGTGATGGATGTCGGTGTCGGTGATAAAGAAGTCGGTCAAATAGCGATTCGAATTCAATATAATAAAAGAGTCTAGGGCTAGGGAATCCCCACTACGGATCGTCATGAATCTCAATGTTGCAAGGCTTGAATTGAGGTGAACTAGTCACAACTGAATGTAGAACCAAGCTTACGCTCTCGCGCTATTGCCGGTCTATAGCAACCTAGATTAGGGCCCACTCTCATGCAAACCCTAACCTAAGCCACTAGCATGAAGATCGACATCATCGTCCAATCGCACTTCGAGCCCACTCTCGTGCAAACTCGAGTTACGATCTAGGTTGTGACAGTTCGTATTCGTCAAATCTCTTGTAAACGAATATGGGTATAGAGTTATAATAAAAATCATAGCTTTGGTCCAATCTCTTGCAAACCAAGTCTAAAGAATCTCGATTATAAACCTAAATCGAATATCTAGGCCTTCCCATCGATCGGAATCCAATCTCTTGCAAACTCCAAATCGATGGAAATTCCTAACTATCCGTACTAAATCAATCACAACCTAACCCCTTTAGCAATTCTAGCAACAAAGAGATTCATTCATAACAAATCTAAAATTAGATCCATAGGGTTTATCCCCGTGCCCTAGAACAACGAATCTACTCAAGCATAGCAATAACGATATGAGAATCAATAAAAAACACTGCTTGCATACATAAAGATATCAAAGCAAAGATTCAAATAATAAGAACAAAGATACTTAGCTTTGATGAAGAACTTCAATCCAATTACAAGCTTTTAGATCCAAGAGATGGCCTAGGACATGGCCTAACCTCTAAAATATATCTAAGAAAACAGAATGGAACTCCCCTCAAATGACGGCTACAAACCTCTTATATACCCCCTCAAAACCCTAGCAAAAACCCATAAAACCCCTCTGAAACCCGCGTCCAAAATCAGATCTGTGCGTAACATAAGTTCTGGGCCAGCAGTGACTCGGCCGAGTGAGAATTCCTGCAGAAACTCCAAAAACGGCTCTTTGTCAAAAAATATCAAAAACTGGTCACTCGGGTATGCAGATGTCTTTGTATCAATCGTATTCGGTCGAGTACGCGGCTTCACTTGGCCGAGTGGACTGCGTACTCGGTCGAGTGACCTGTTTCTGGAATCTTTCCTTGCATCCTCCTCGATTCTGTCGATCTCCTTCTCCTGCTCATCATCCAGCGCCGCTAGCTCCTCGATAAAGCCATGGGCGATGCTCCGATGCGTGTGCAAATCCCTTAAGCTCATTTTTGCTCCCGATTGCTCCACATTTCCTGAAATCCGACGAAAACGAGAAATAGTGGAAAGTAACGAAATATCGTCGAATAATCGTGAAAATCTCAATATAAGCAATCAAAATGGCATGAAAATATGCAGAATAAATGTGTAAAATATGGACCGATCAATAACTATCGGTCATTTCTTCATTTAAGACGAAAACTTAGCTGACCGTTAGGCTTTCCTCATTTAAAGCATCAGTTCAAAATGAATGCATTCAATGGCTGACTGTTAAGCTCATCATCAATGACGACAGCTCAGCAGCTTAAAAGCTCAGACGTTACCATTTAATAAGTAGTCTCTTGGACAATTGGAGAAAGGGAGCTTCGGGGATAATCTTCTAACAACCAGGTATTCCTGTACAGGTATCTGCTCTACCTAAATTCTACATTTTCTGCATAGCTCGACACGATAACTATCGGTTGATCTCTCAACAGATTGGCCATAATTATCATGAGCCTCCTTGAGTCACTATCTAACTTAAGCATCGAAACAGATTAGTTCGGACCCCAAATCTGACCCTCCTTAACAAGCTCTTCGTATAGCAGGAAGTTGAAGGTAGCCAGATAATAGCCCAGACTTGGCTCCAACAGCTCAGACCGAGGTCTACTTAGACCGGGGTTAGCTCGCCTAAATGCCCAATTAGCTGCCTACGTCATTATATGCTAGTTATTGCAACAGTACCTTCATCAAGAATCTCCCAACCATATCAGTGGTAAGAAAACACCCGTAAACAAAGGGTTGAGAAGAAAAGTGGTTATCCTTAAAGAAAGATTTTCGATGATGAAATCTATGTCGAACGAACTTTTCGAGTTGAAGCGACACCCTCGGCCTGAGGCGGTGGCTACGAAGAAAGATCTGGACGAATACGAAGACAATAGCAAAAATTAGAGGCAAAAGGCAACGTCTTTGGACCATGACAAGGAAATTTTTTCGCTTTTAAGAGGAAATCCAACCAAACGACGGATCAAAGATGGTGGGACTGCTCCGGCCAATAAACCGACCAGATCTGATCAGATCCGGCCAGATCCGTGCACGACGACGCGTGGGGAAGAACCGTGAGGCCGTCGATGCTTCAAAGAATACGAGGAGGCCGACAATGTTTCGCCGAAGACGGGAAGGCATGCAAGACGTCGGTGAGGATGGAAGCAGTCTAACACATCTTTCCAGAATTTCACCCTACGGACAAGGTCGCTCTTTGTAGGAGAGTAATAATACGATCGCACACGATCGACGAAGGTAAAAGGGGAGTCAAGGAGTGGCGACGACAAAACCCAAGTGGAGAGTGGCAAATTTGTAATTTCCAAACGTAGTGGACAAGCTGTAATTTCTGGGCGGTGGCTGAAAAGTGAAAATCATAGGTCAGGGGCATTTTGGTAATTGTTCGGCGACGGCTCATTAGGAGGATTTATTATATAAGAGGTCGCTCTCTTATTTATAATAAATCTTCCTAATGAGCAGCCGCCCAGTAATTACCAAAATGCCCCTGACCTAGGGTTTTCAGCCGCCCTCTTATTTATAATAAATTCTCCTAATGAGCCGCCGCCCAAAAATTATAGATTTCCCACTGCGTCCCCAAAAATTACAGATTTCCAACTGCGCCAATAAGTTACAATTTTACTTCCCCCTCCAGGGTTTTGCTGTCGTCACTCCTTGAATCTCCTTTTGTCGATGCCGCTCATATGTGATCGTATAATTATGTTGAATTTGACGGTAATAGTATAGATTAGAGAGTAGAACCCTAGAATAGTTGGAAGATTGATCATCCTCTCGAATTGAGACCATTTATCTAGTCAATTATATGTTTATCAATAAAAACCATAACTTTCTTCCCCAAATATCTTGCAAATTCTATCAAATTGGTATGATGTTTTTCGATTGCTTATGTGCACACTTTTGAAAAATGGATTTAAGAATGATGTGCTGACACGACTATGTTCCTTATACATGAGCATGATATTGTTTAATTGTTCAAACCTATGTTATTATTTATGGTGCTACTTGTGATCTTGTGTGTCAAAAAAATTGAAAAAAATTCATCCAGTATGAGTTTGAGATGACCTTGTAGGCGAAATAAAATATTTTTTAGGATTTCAGAGAAAGCAAAAATAAGAATGACAGCTTCGTCTTACAAATAAAATATGTGAAGGAGATTTTGAAAAGATTTAGGAGGAAGAATGAAAAATGGTTAGGACAACTATGAGTCCTATAACCAAGCTTGATTAGTATGAACCCATAATTATCGTGGATCAAAATCAATATCAAGATATGATAGGTTCTATTCTTCATATTATCACTTCTAGAATAAATATCATGTTTTTCGATTGTTTATGTGCACATATTCAAGCCAACCTTAAATCTGATGAATTTTTTAATTTTTGTTGCATATACAAACTTTGGTTTATGGTGCCCTTCTTGTGATAGTATTAATTTGATTTGTTATTCGGATGCAGATTATGCAAATTGTATTATGGATACGATAAGCATCAATGGTACATGTTTCATGCAATGACACTCATTAGTTGCATGGTCATGTCAAAACAAAATAGTGTTACGTTATCCCCCAACAAAACAAAATATACTATCCTACGTAGTTATTGCACATAAGCATTATGGATGATGCGCAAATATTATTAGGTTTCGGCTTATTTTTTACAAATATACATACAAAATATAATAGTAAAAGTGCAATCGATTTGTCCAAAAATCTTGTTTACCACTCTTGTACTAAACATATAGATATTAGACATCATTTTATTCGTGATCATATTGCTAAAAGGGGTGTTCGTATTAATTTTATTTCTACTAATTCTTTACTTACAGATATTTTACTATACCTTTAACATAAGATCGATGTTCACGTCTTCATCTCGATTTGAGCATCATTGATAAGTTAGTATAAGTTTGTTTATTGCATATATTTTTCATTGCTTACTTTTAAATTTTTTTAAATTATCTTCAAAAACCATAAAACCCTTAAAACAAGTTTTTTGCTTTTTTTAGTATCATTTTTATTTGTTTCTTACTTGAAAAAAGATAAAAACATATAAAGAAATGAATTTATGGGTTGTTGGCCATGCTGGGTGGAACTTTTGTGATTGTTGGACGTGTTATTATTGGTTGCAAGAGTCTTATATTATGTTTATGATTAAATAATACCATGATATAATTTCATGTTGATTAAGCATGTTTATAATATTTATCTTGATTCTTACATCTCCGTCGTCAACTCTTACTCTGCCATCTGCAAATTCCAATTTCTTTGATTCATACGTAATTTGCATGTTTTTGGTAAAATTAATACGAACCTGGTTATGCGATTAGAGATGATTGTTATAGATGTTTATCTATGATTACTTAGAAGATATGTTATTTCAATATCATAAATAAAAATAAAAGCTAAAGAGACATAGCAACAATAAGAGAATGAAATAACAATAATAAACTTCGTATGGAAAATAGATATAGTTTACACGTAGTGAAATATTACTAAGGATATCTAACCTTGCCTAGAAATTAAATTTTTTAAAGTTGATATATACCTATTAAGTAATGATTTTCCTCGTCTAAAAGTTCCATATGCCGATATATGGGATGCAAACATCTTGATCTCATTTGATATAGGTTGAATATAAGTAATTCTTATAAAAGTACATAAATATTTATATACGTAGATAGTGGATGGATATAATGGAACTTATATCAATTAAACCCATTACATATTTTTTTATCACCCATCTACCCATATATAAGAAGTTTGGTCATGATAGATTCTATTTTATATGTTTGATTACTCATTAAGTTCTAAGTTTTGCCATTAATCATGTTTATAAATATTTATTTTATGTGCATATCTTCATCGGCGTGTGTACTTTTGAGAACAAAAGGGGGAGAGGATAAGATTTGGTAGCATTTTGTTAGGATCCAAGATAAAAAGACAATTTTTATAGAAAAGTAGCAGTCAAGAATTAGATAATTGAATACAAATAGGTGTATTCTCCTCCCAAGACGCCGAAGAGGACGTCCACACTCGTTTAATCTAAGAACTACTCCTAGGACGCTCAATAGAGAATATCTCAAATATCAAGCATAAAAATCACAAATGACGGCTAGCCCTATAAATAAAAGAAACTAGGGTACCTAGGGCGAAGGGCCGCGCACGCATAAGGAGGGGGCCGGCGGCTACACATGGGCCCGGCCCATGCTTGGGCGGAAATAGACCGCCAGGTCTATCAATACTCCTCCCAAGAACCACCTTGTCCTCAAGGTGGTGTAAGTCCCGGCGGTACTACTACGAATGGGAGTCATCCTCCCCTCCGATCCGTTCGTCCTCCACGTCCTCTTCCTCGTCGGCTTCCACTATCAACACCTGCAGCTTTCGATCCACACAGCGATGTCCTGGAGTGAAGCGCTCGTCGCATCTGAAACATAGCCCCTTTTGCCTTTTCTCCCTCATCTCTGCATCGGTCATTCGTCGAAAGGGGCCCCCGGCTAGTAGTGGGTTCTGCTCACCCGTCTTCTCAAGCCCTGTCTGAAATGTCTCAGTAGTGATCACCGCTCCGCCTGCCCCAGTCGTAGTGCCCCGATGTATCTGCCCACTGTAGCTGCTCCTGCCTCTCCTATCCTCAGTTCGGGAGTTCTCCACCATCTGCGCCATCTCGATGACCTCTGAAAGCCCTCAAGGCTTGTATGGCCTCACCGCAGCTCGAAGGCTAGGTCGCAGCCCCTTCAAAAAGGTGCCCTCCAGTGACTCGTCTGACACCCCATAAACTCGCCCCGCCAGCGTCTCAAATTTTTCAATGTACTCCCGCACTGGCCCCTCCTGCCTGAGGGCAAATAGCTGCTCGTGTAGGTTCCCCAAGCAGGGGTCTCGAAACTTCTCCAGAACCATGTCCTTCAGCTCCTCCCAGCTCCTAATCTGCTGCCGCCTCTCCTTCCACTGGAACCATCCCAAGGCACGCCCCTCCATGCAGATCGCCGCCGCCTCCAGCTTCTGGGCCTCGGTCATGTGATGTGCCGTGAAGTATCTCTCTGCGGTAAACAGCCAGGCGTGTGGGTCCTCCCCGAAAAATAGCGGCATCTTCAGCTTCCGGACGCGGCAATCCCCTCCAAAACGTCCCTGCTCAGGCCTCCCATCCTCTCTGTGCTGCGGACAGTAATGCTGACGCCTCTCGTCCAGTGGCTCGTAGCGCCTAGGTGGCCCTCCACGACCCCTGTGGTCCCCATGGTGATCTCCGCGTCGGCCCTCAAAATCGTCCCATCCTGCGTCGTCGCCAAACTCTGCCTCGTAGCCACCCCTACCGTCAGAATAATAATCTCTCCCGCGTCCGTCGCCGTAGAGAGGGTCTGTTGTTGCTGGTCGCTGCTCCGGATGGTCAAAGACGTCTCCCGAAATCTGCCCATAGCCCTCCTCGGCCGTTGTCCGCTGTACGGGAGGCTCAAAAAAATCATCCGGGGGCTGTCCGCACGCTCCATACCCCTCGGGAGGCTGCCAGGGGGGTTCCCGCCCCCCACGGCCTCAGTCGTGGGCCCCGCCGCCCTCTGGCTGCTGCCAGGGGGCCTCCGATCCCTCGCGCTGGTGGAACGGCCCCCTCCGGGCCCCCCGGAGGGGCGGCAGGCCCTGTCGGGCTTCTGGCAGGGCCGGCGGGCCCTGCCGGAGGTCCGGCAGGGTCGACGGGCCCTGCCGACCCCGGCAGGGCCTGGGGCCCCCTGTCGGGGCCCCCCGCAGGCGGGGGGAGCCCCCGCCCCTCTCCTGGGCCGGCCGACCCCCTCGGCTGATGTGGGGGTCCGGCCGGCCACCCTCTTGCACGTGGCGTCCCCAATTGCTGCGGCTAGGGCCTCTGCCTCCCTTTTGGCTCTCAAACGCCTTCCGACGTGCCTCCTCGCGATAATCCACGCGCCATGGCTCCTCGTCATCTTCATCATCCAATTCCTCCACCAAAAAGGGTTGATTTTGGGTCAAAAGCTCCTCTTTTTCCTTCTCTTTCTTCAAAGGTGCCGCCTTTTCCCCCAATTTAGGGCTTCCCTCCCCTTTGTTGTTCGCCGCCAATTGATTTAGGATTAACATCATTTGCGCGAATTGGTCATCATGCTTCGCTTGATTTGCCGTCAATTGATTGATGGAGGCCGCTAATTTTGCCATGGATTCATCGTTCGCCGCCAATGATTTCTTGATCCCGTCGATTTCGCTCGTGAACTTGGCCTCCAACGCCTCAAATTTGTCGTGCGATCTTGTCGTGGCCGCCATGGATCATCACGTGCTCTGATATCAAAATGTTAGGATTCAAGATAAAAAGACAATTTTTATAGAAAAGTAGTAGCCAAGAACTAGATAATTGAATACAAATAGGTGTATTCTCCTCCCAAGACGCCGAAGAGGACGTCCGCACTCGTTTAATATAAGAACTACTCCTAGGACGCTCAATAGAGAATATCTCAAATATCAAGCATAAAAATCACAAATGACGGCTAGCCCTATAAATAAAAGAAACTAGGGTTCCTAGGGCGAAGGGCCGCGCGCGCATAAGGAAAGGAGGGGGGCCGGCGGCTACACATGGGCCCGGCCCATGCTTGGGCTGAAATAGACCATCAGGTCTATCACATTTCTGGTTTACAAGCATTCTTTTTTTGAGTTTTGATATGAATTTGATGACGTTTTTGGACTTTATCGTATGCATGGATGACTTTGTTTATAGGAAGCATGGATGGCTGTGTAGGGAGAGCATGTCAATAGGGGGAGTTTCTTTGAGTTCTCAATTTTTTCATATTATATTAACATGCATATTTTATACTCAGAGACACACACTCAACAGTATGTGATATCATCTTGTTAAATCTTAATTTTAAATTTGATATCCTAAAAAGGAAAGATTGTAAAGTATATCAATCAATAAATTATTGTTTAATATTAACAAACTCCAATGAGTATATTTGAAGTATGCGTTGAGTATTGTGTAGTGCTAAAAGATCATGCAAGAAGCCCCAAAATCTGCTTAGCATAGGAACCTAAGTTCATATGTGATGCGTGTATGCATAATTATAGTGGGTGAATTAAATATTGGTGTTTGCATATGATTCATACTCCAAGTTTGGTTTGTGAGAGGAATTGTTTACGCACTATGTGCATGATCCTATTAGTTGGAGAACTAATTTTGATGCTAGCATATTCAAGATACTTCAACCATAATTAGGATTATGAATCTTGTCCCAATTAATTAAGGTTATAAGCCTTTTTTTCTTATTATGGGCTTAACCTAATTCGCGGACGTGCTTTTTTTAAGAACTACTGGAATCATTTATTTGAGAGCATCTCAATCGTAATTTTTTGTTGAAGCACTCAACTGCAATTTAATTTAAGAGACACTCGGTCATAAATTATTAGAGCACTAGATGCACTGATTTTGAACACTCGTGGCTGCAATGATTTTGAACACTCAATCGAATTATTTTTGAAGATATCAAGCCTCAATTATTTTCAGAGCATTTTGACATGTACAAATGAGCAAAATATCACATGCCACAATTATTGTTGAAGATATCAAGCCGCAATGATTTTTCCAAGGGCAAGTGATGCAATTCTTTAAGGGAGGCGTATCGAAAGAAGTTTATGGAATATTTTTTATCGTGTGGATGAATAAGAGCGCACACACCCAAACTCAAATTATATAAAGATGGTAGAAAGAGGAGAAATTTTTTTGAAAGAAGGAATCATACAGCGAACATGGAGGCTTTTAGATGCGATAATTTTTAACGGTGATCTACATCAAGTTCTTTATCAAATCAACACAAAAGTGCTTCATATATTGAGATCTCTAAAACTCTTGTTTTTATATTTTTATTTGGTATTATTTGATGTTTATTTTTCTTTGAACATTAGTTCCAGGGTTTGAGTTGTGTTATATAATTCGGAGATTCTCAACTCATATTACGTGGATTGAAGCATGGCTACAAGCATGGCTACGATATCATAATTAGATTAATCATTAACAATGTGCAAGTTTCCAGTGTTATAACCGGTTGATTAACATTCATTAGTAATCTTGGGAGCATGCGTATGCATTAGGCCAAAAGTGTTCTTCTATGCTTGATTTACTTTTCCGCATTTATTTTACTGTATCTTTGTTTGGTTTCCGAAATTTATATGGATACCCAATTCAACCTCTCATAAGGCATAATCCACGATCATATATATACTCCCACTGTGAAGCCTTGTCAGGTCGAAAACATGTTATGTATTTTTAAAATATATTGCATATCGGCATATCATGTCCATGTTATGGTAGCAGTGTCCCTGCAACATAGAAAAAGCTAATGTTTTCTAATGGACGCTTATAAAGTTGTACGATAAGAACAAACGCACGCTCTTTTTCCCGTCATTGTTTTTTGAAATTTGTCTTACTATAATAAAAAGTTACAGTTAGTTGCTTCTAGAAGATCAGTAAATCACACAGTTCTATAAGGAATATTCTGTTATTCTCAAAAAAATAAAAGGTGTGGAGACATACCTAGAAGCAGTTGCTATGCCTCTAGCAATTGGGTCATTTAAGCGGAGTTTATCCATCACTACTTGCACAAAATTTGCCCCCACGAGACCAGTCAGTACAACCGCAGCAGCAGTAAGAGATGAATTTGCGCCTGAATCACACAAAATGGAAAAGAAGTGATTATTTCTTGGACTCATTTTATGTTCATCATATTGTTTATTTTTTGCATCAGCTTCTGTTGTGGGGCAGGGGGTGCAGAATATGCCCAACATCCAGATAAAATATATTACAAGTTTTAAGTGCAATCTCAACCTGATTTAACTCTAAATGATCAAAAGAGAAGAAGAGTGGGTATTTAACTCTAAATGATCAAAAGAGAAGAAGAGTGGGTAATTTATGTATGTGCCTTTGGATGCGTGCACCCTTTCATTTCAGTTGTACGGTATCATTCAGTTTTCTTGCCCAAGAAAGATGTATTGCTCATATACTATCTTCCCTAAGAAGCAAAATCTTTGTTCACTGAGTACCAAAAAAATACCTTCAAACAAGGACACAATACTCAAGGCTAATGCCACCGTTATACATCTTGGTAAGATCGATATGGTTAACGTTGGCTCCAGCCCAATGAGACGGCCTATGATAGCAGTGGAATACAGAGAGAATATACTTGCAATAATCACTGATGAGAAAATCTCTGCCGCATGCCTCTTGACAAGCTAATAGCCAAGAATAGACGATGTTTAGCCATGTAATTCAGACTTTGAAAGTCCATATAAATATCAATCTGAAATGAATTCCACTACTGGTAAAAAGAATTATACGGAAAATAATACCTACCTATAGCTCAAAAATATTTCAACAGGAGAAAGAGTAAACAATGACAATAAACTATGAATAAGTTACCTTTCTTTGCTTGAACATTGAAAAAGCAAATGAAATTATAACAGATCCTAAGAAACCCATAAGAATGTCACCAGCTCCTGGATTTGATGAAACCTTGGTAAGATAGAAACCTGCACATGACATTTTGTTACGTTATGTTGGCCTAACATTACACAAAGACAACTTTTTCACATCTTCTAACATGCAGTGAAGGAGATGAGAAGTCACACAGATTCCGAGAAAATGAGGCATAAAAAATCCTACCTCTTTATTTCTGGTCATATTAGCTATGCGAAAAATGAGCATATATAGAATTCTTTTACGGAGGTGAAGTGGTACAAGGGTTTTAAATCCTTTATCAATGCTTATGAGCCTAGTGAGCAACAGTTACAATATCTGTTATATGATTCGCATAAGGTTACTCCCGTGAAAATAATATATATGGTGACAATTTTTCGGACAAGTTGTTCCAGTATGTGTATGATCCAAGAACAGATCTCAAAAGTGGTACCAGAGATTTAAGCTGACAAGAAAATGTAGGATGTTTTTGTCAAATGGGCATATGCTAAACATGCAACACTGTTGATGCACAGAATCTCGTTGGGCCCGGATCAGGCCGTGTGCACGAGTATTGTCGCAACAAGTTGAGCCCGGCCAGGTGGGTTTCGCCAGACTGAGGGTGGAGATCGTTCGTTTAATACCTGAAAACAGACAAAAAGCTCGTTAGACTCATCGGAGGGGGTGGCCCTTCGATCAGACTCCGATGTTTAAGTTAGATCCAAACGGAGGAAGGAGTGGCATTGGATAAATGTAGCCGATGCTAAGGTTTTGTTGAGGATGAAGATGTTAACGTACCTGATAGAGGGGGGTTTTCCATCTATTTATCGTATTGGGGGACACTTCCTCCACGTCAGGTGGTCCTCTCTTTTGTAAGTGAATTGCTAAGGGTTTTAGTAGGACAAAGGCTCAACCACCCCTTGATAAAGCAGCTGCTAAGGAGGGGCATTGGCTAGATGTGGCCGCCGAAAAGGTTTTGTTGAGGACGAAGATGCTAGAGTTTTCGTGAGAAGAAAATTAGCATACCTGATAGAGGGGGGTTTCCTATCTATTTATCGTATTAAGGGACACTTTCTCCACGTCAGGTGGTCCTCCGCTCTCTTTTGTAAGCGAATTGCTAGGGGTTTTAGTAGGACGCAAGCTCAATCACCCCTTGACGAAGCTGGCTGCACGTCGCCTGACGAAGGGGCTGCGCGCTACTTCTGACAGGCTGGTCGCATGCCGTCTGACATGACAGACAGTGCATCCCTTTTGACAAAGCCGACCGTCACCCACATGGGACAAGCCTATGGACATTAGCTTGGAGGGAGTTAAGCGGGATGGTCTCAGAGGGACGGGCCATGGAGAGCAACCGTTTGGGGGGGCCGATCTGCAGAAGGTCATCCCATGGAGGACCATATTCGACAGATCGGCCTACAGGAGGTCGTCCACAAGGAGCTGAACCGCGTTACCATCGGAACACACCAACTGTAGCCGGGGTCCGGTCACACAACTCATAGGGTCACGCGTGGTTCGCTGACAGGCCCCTCCAGGCCCAGCCGACAATATCTGTTATATGATTCGCATAAGGTTACTCCCGTGAAAATAATATAGATGGTGACAACTTTTCGGACAAGCTGTGCATATGTATGCTCCAAGAACAGATCTCAAAAAAGTGGTACCAGAGATTTAAGCTGACAATAAAATATAGGATGTTCTTGTCAGATGGGCATATACTAAACATGCAACATTGTTGATGCACAGAACCTCGTTGGGCCCAGATCAAGTTGCAGAGACGAGTATTCTCGCAACATGTTGAGACTGGACAAGCAGGTTTTATCGTACTGATGGTGGAGATACTTCATCTAATGCTTGAAACATTCAAAAAGCTTATTAGCCTCACCGGAGGGGGTGGCCCTCCAATCAGACTTCGATGTTTAAGTTAGATCTAAACGGAGAAATGAAGGGCATAGGCTAGAGGTAGCTGTTGCTAAGGTTTTGTTGAGGATGAAGATGCTAGATTTTTTGTAAGAGGAAAATCAGCGTACCTTACAGTGGGGTTTTCTCTCTATTTATCGGATTGGGGGACATTCCTCAATGTCATATGGTCCCTTACTCTCTTTTGTAACCGAATTGCCAGGGTGTTTGGTGGGACGCATGCTCAACCATCCCCTGACAAAGTTGGTCACATGCCGCCTAGCAAAGTGGTTGCGTGCTACTTCTGACAGTCTGGTCGTGCGCCGTTTAATAGGACAGACTGTGCGTCCCTTCTAAGAAAGCTGACTGTCGCCTACATGGGACGTGTCTATGTAGATTGGCTCGAAGGGAGTCGAGCGGGACGGTCTCAAAGGGTCAGGCCATGAAGAGCCATCGTTTGGGGGGCCGATCTGCACGAGGTCGTCCCGTGTAGGACTATAGTCGACGGACTGGCCTATAGGATGTCGTCCCCAGATACTGAGCCGCATTGCCTGGGAACACACCACCTGTCATCGGGGTCCGGTCACAACTCATGGGGTCACGTATGGTTCGCTGATGGGCCCCTCTGGGCCCAGCCCGATTGGCTCCTACCATAGGTGGGCCTCAGCTGATCCATCATTCATAATGGTCCCTCGTCTTTTGGGTCAGCACGTACGGCCCGAACTATGCTTGCGAGGTTAGGTGGGGAGGGGCGAGAAGACAAACTCTGAAGGGGCAAGGCGAACCTCGTCGAGCTGGATACACAAGGTTAATGAGCTCCCTGGGGGAGCTACTGACACCTACTGGCGTCAGCACGTGCTCCTTGAAATGCCAAGATGTAGATTTACTGAGATACGTATTTAATGTAGGATGTGAAGGGATGCATCCACTCTCCAAATAGAAGTTGATGTGGCGTGTGCAGTTTGTTAAGGGTCTTTGCACAGAAGTCGATGAGGTGTGCGTATCAAACGGCTGGGATTGCTTCGTATAGTGTGAAAGAATCAGACGGCTGTGCTTTCGCCCTAACTCTTTATGCCTAGGGTAAGCAGAAAAGGGAAAGGGTGGCCGTCAGACATTACACCTCTACCTAACAAACTTTCATCATTCTCCATTGCCGCATTCCTGAATCTTCTGTTTGTTGCTGCGGTCATCGCCTCCCACCGGAGAGAGGGCTTTTCCTTGGTTTCCTTCCTGGGATCATGTCATATGCTAAAGATCTGGATTAGGAAGTGATTTACTCTTCCAAAATCACTTATCTTGGTGAATTAGGAGGGAAGATAGCCGCAGGGGCCCCCACGCTTAGGAGAGGCAAAGTTCCTACCTCAAGGATGGGCGATTGATTTGGAGCAGGCCTGGGAGAAGTATGTGATTACTCTTTCGGTGGTTTTGGAACTCCCGGGTGAGTTGGATGGGACCCCCGACTGTCCTCCTCCTAAGGCTATCGCCCTGAGCATCGTGCATATGGAGGCATGTGTCTGCCTTCCCTTCAATCGTCTGGTGCGTATGTTCGTACACATTTCTAACCCATCGTCGTGCCAACTGGCACTTAATAGCTTCATGGTCCTGATTACCTCATCAACGATGTTCACTTCCCATGGCAAGGGTTAGCTTTCTGCTGAAACCATGCATGTCGTATACGAAATAAAGAAAAGTTCTGCCACCCAAGACCTTAGTGGTCGAACCAGATTTGCCAGAATCTTTGACGACACCCCTTCATCGAACAAGCACTGGAAGGAGAAGTGGTTCTGCGCCATTTAGGATATGGAAAGCCCCGATGGATGTCTTGCCACTAACGAGTGGGTTCTGCATAGGTTCGGTAAGCCATTCGGGTGGGAACCCGACATTATCCAAGGCAGGCGCGGTATGCACGAGATGGGGTGGTGGTCGTAGTTGGCCGCCCAGCCTTCTCCTCAGAGGCTGCATTACGTGTTGTTGTCTAGGGAGTCAATCCGCCAGCTATAGGCAATGCCTCCTAAGCCGGTCGTAGAGCTTGGAGAGGCCTCTTGCTGTCGGCGAGTACCTTTTTAAAGGTCAATAGTTTGTGGGACCTCTATTCCTCTGTTAACCTTTCTCCTACTTTCCTCTCCTGCAGTGATACGTGATTCTGATTCGCACCCTGGGCGGAAGGAAAGAAAAAGGATTACGACCACAGCCTCTTGGGGAGAAAAGAAAAACCAAGGACACGTCTTCCTCCAGGGCGAAGCTCCCAGCTGCCCTGGCTCCTGACGCATATGATCAAACTGGAAGTCCAAGATTTCAGGCCTGGGGAAGTTCTACTATCGACCTCACGCTTGTCTTGTTTGGGGAATCCAATGCGGCTCTAGAAATCATGAACGGTGCTATGACAACGATCCCGCTTAGTTGTATCGAGTCGGGGAGTGATGATGATAACCCTTACCTTGATCGCAAGAGTGGAAAAACAAAATGTGAGTGACCAGGTGGCTTCCTTGCCATCGCGCGAAGGGTCTATTCCTCAGAGGACTGCCGGGACCCCACAGTATAAGAGATACGTTCCTCCGGAATCCCTTAATCGTCCAAGAAGAAAAATAGGGAGGCCCTTACTGATCAGGGCTTCAAGTTCGGTCCAATTTGGGGCAGAACCAGCAGTCGATCTCGAGAGCGACAAGAGCTTGGAGGAAGAATATGAACTCTAGGATAAAATCTTCTCTCTCGTATTTAAGGAGACCGATAAGGAGAGTCGCGCCCTCACCAAAACCTTTAGTGGTTTCCTTACTGCTCTGGAGCCAGGTGAGTATCCATTCTATAACCCGTGACGAAATCTAGCTTAAGCCTGAATTCGTCACATCTTTATGTGCAGGCTCAAGCTATGCTGGGCCACTTTTACCACAGTTGTCACCTGTGGAGGAAGTGTGTCATGGCTCTTGCTACGGTGAATGTGAGCAGGTAGCAGCAGGAGCAGATGTAGAGGGCCTTCGTGCCCAGATTTGCTTGGCTGAGAAGGAGCTCGAGTAGCGAAAAGGTGATGTCAAGTTGGTTTGTGTGCAAGCCCGCTCTACCGAGAAATCTTTGGAGAGACAACATGCGGACATCATGGAGCTGCATGAGGTGAGGGGCGACCTGCAACAGGCCCAGAGAGAAAAAGCTAAGCTTTAAGAGAAGTGTGCTAGGGCCGCTGCTTTGCGAGAGGAGGTGGAGAAGCAGGAGACAAGCTCCAGTAATTACGACAGGTGGATGCTTAGTTAAGAAAAGAAGGGAATGAGTTTACCAAGGCTTTGACTTGTCTCGGGCATGATCATGATGACCAGGTCACCGCCCTGCGGGAAGAGTTGGAGAGGTCTAAGAAGACCACATCGGAGTTGGATAAGAGAATCCACACTCCTTCGAGTGGAAAGGAATCTGGCGGAGATTCAGGTCGATCTGTTGTGCGAAGAGTTTGAAGCTAAACTGGCCGATGCAGAGGCTAAACTAACCAACACATAACTCTGGGCCAGACGTTCCTTTGCCGATGGGATTAGATATACGAGGACATCACTTGCGGGCATGTACCCTGAGCATATCGGTCGTTTATCGTTTTTGGACGCCTCGCTTGACACTCACATGCCCATAAGTAGGACTCCAACCGATGCCAAACCCCCCGCCGCAGCTATTGAAGGGCCCGCTAATCAAGTTCCTCAAAGCAAGATGTCCGCAACAGAAGGGCAGTCTACGTAAAATGTGTAGCTTGCATTCTCCCCCTTTTTTGTTATTCATCTCTACATTTCACTTTGGTCGGCGAGAATTGGAATGTGGGAACTTTTGTTGCAATGAAAATGTGATATTTTGAAAAAACATCTCACAAGCTTTCAATCCAATCTTCAATCTTCTTATTACCTACTCGTCACTCGCTTCTTGTACTTTATCCTTTTGTTTGTGTTTGTTGGTCCCGAAATCGAGCTTGAAAGACTTATCATAATGTATCTTCTGAGCGTGTGTTGCGGAGTATGTGTTGACACCTTAGTCTTAAGAGCGAGAGAGTGACTGAAGTTCTGTAGTGAGAGAGCTTGTGTTGGACGTAGCATCACCGTGAAAGATCGAATGCGAGAGGTCGGGACCTCATGGTCTTGACTGCACATTGGCCCCAGCCTGAATCAAAGAGTCTGCACAAGTATTTGTAGTCTAAAAAGATGCTTCTATTGAACTTGAGTTTGAGTATATATGGAGAGCAGCTTGTCATAGGTAGTATTTCCGGAGGCGTTCGACATTCCATTGATGTTTGACCGAAATGACATCCAGAGTTTCAAGCTGGTAAGCCCCGGAGCTGAGGACCCTTTTGATGTGGTTCGGCCACAGCGGTTGTCTGCTTTCTCTGTACCGTCCCATGTGATGTGCTGAGGATTCACTTGACTATGTCCTGGTTCACTTTGATCTTCTTATTGTAATACCAGGCAGATGCCCACTTGCAGGAGCTTGCTCAGATTTGAGCTGCGTCTCTCCTTTCTTGAGCGACGTCTTGCTCTAGGGTCAGTGCTTGGTTGTTGGCTTCATTGAAGTGGCTCACCCAGAAGGCCAGGATGGCCAGCTCAACTGGGGCCACTGCATTGACTCTAAACGCCAAGGAAAAGGGAGTTTCTCCCGTGTCATTCCGACTGGTGGTGCGGTATGCCCAAAGCACGTAGGGGAGGAGTTCGACCCAAGCTTCTTTTCTGGATCCGAGCCTCTTCTTGAGCATCTTTTTAATATCTTTGTTGACGGACTCGACTTGGCCATTGGCATGTGGGTGTGCGGGAGTAGAGAAGTGGTGTTGGATGCGATATTGCTTGGACTTCGCCTTAAAATTGACGTTGTCGAACTGTTTCCTGTTGTCGATAGCGATGAAATGCGGGACTCCAAACCGACAGATCACATCCTTCCAGATGAAAGCAGTAATCTTGGTCTCCGTCAGGGAGGAAAGTGGGGCTACTTCCACCCATTTAGTGTAGTAGTCGATGGCCACGACCATGTGCATGGCACCTCCTCTCCCCTGAGGTTGAGGTCCGATGTGGTCCACTCCCCATTTTGCGAAAGGCCAGACGAGGTGAGTGAGGTCAATTCTTACAAGTGCAACCTTGGGATGTTGGAGAAACGATGGCAAGCATCGCGTCACTGGACGTAGTTTCTAACGTTTTGTTGTAATGTGGGCAAGTATCCAGTTCGTATGATTTTGTATACAAGGGATCTGCACCGGTAGTGGTTGTCGCAGACCATTCATATATATCTTCCATCACCAACAAAATTTCGTGCTCGTGGAGGCACCTCAAGAAGGGGGAAGAGTATACTCGCTTATAGAAGATATCATCAAGGAGAATGTACCTTGCTAACCTGAGCCTCAACTTTCTAGCCTTTACTCTATTTTCGGGGAGGATATAGTGGCGGAGGTACTGGATGATAGGATCCACCCAAAACAGGACCGAGCCCACGCGACAGACGTGCTCCCCCGAGCCGAGTTGTGCCCCCGAGCCGAGTTGGGTGCTGCAAAACCTCGATTGGGTTGGTCCTGAGGTCGTCCTCTGACCTTGTGGCAAGCTTGGACAGTACGTCAGCAGTGATATTCTGGTCTTGTGGGATGTGCTCCAATTGGTTGGTAGGCCTGGAAGCCAATTAGGAGAGCTCTGACAATTGTGACATACACCTGGAGCTCCTCATTCGTCTGGTACTCATTATTAACATGGTTAACGACGAGCTGGGAGTCACAGCGGATGACGATATCGCTGCCCGCGACATCCTTGGCTAGTTTGAGCCCTGTGATTAAGGCTTCATATCCAGCATCGTTGTTGGAGGCTTTGAAATTGGACCTGAGGGCGTACATGAGCTTAGTGCCCTTGGGGCTGACCCGGTATACCCCAGCCCCCGAGGCTTGCTCGGTGGAGGATCCATCCATATAGATGATCCATGTTACCTTCAGTGGGCTCTGCGATAAATTGGCTAGAGCTTGGCCTTTGATAGCGGTCTGGGGCTTGTATAGGATATCAAATTCACGGAATTCGACTGCCCACTTAGCGATGCGCCACGATACATCTTGCTTCGACGGTATATGGCGTAGGAGGTATGTCGTCAGGACCGAGGAGGTATGTCGTCAGGATCGCGATCGAATGTGTCTGGAAGAATGATCGGAGCTTCTGGGCTGATCTGGGCTGTTACGATCAGTGCAAGGGCAAGCTTCTCGATCTTTGGGTACATGGTCTGTGTCCAAGAGAGTCCGGCTGACATAGTGGATCGACCATTACGCGTCATCTTCCTCCCAAACAAAGACCGAGCAAATCGCGTTTACAAATACATCAAGGTAAAGGAGTTTATGAGCTTCCCTGGGTGTAGAAAAGAAAAGGAGGTCGTCCGAGGACCGATATATTCCTTAAGTTGGGTGAAAGCCCGCTCACATTCTTTCATCCACGGAAAATCTTCACCCATCTTTAGTGATTTAAAGAAGGGTATGCATTTGTCGGTGGCTTTGGAGATGAAGCAGTTGAGAGCAGCCACCCGTCTAATGAGGCAATGTACCTCTTTGACCTTATGTTGGTCAAGGCGTTGATTTTCTCTGGGTTGGCCTCGATTTCTCTGTGATAGACCATGAAGCACTTGTTTCGGTTAAGCTTCATATGGCACTTTTGCAGAATTGTGAAGGTTTCCTCCAGGTTGGCAATATGGCTATCAGCTGTTAGTGATTTAACTAGCATATCGTCGATATACACCTCCATCATTTTGCCGATCTGATCCGTGAACATCCTAATGACCAGACGCTAGTAGGTGGCCCCAGCGTTCTTCAAACCGAAGGGCATCACCTTGTAGCAGTACATCCCTCGGTCTGTTGAGAAGATTGCATGTTCTGATATGGCTCATACATGCAGATCTGATTGTAGCCGGAGTATGCGTCTATGAAGCTGAGGAGCTCATGTCTGGCATAGTGACCACAAGCTAATCAATCCGCAGGAGCAGGAAGCTATCCTTCGAGCAAGCTTTATTCATATCCATGAAATCAATTCATGTTTTCCATTTTTCATTTGCCTTTCTAACCAGAACAACATTGGTGAGTCACTCCGGATAAGTGACCTCTCTAATGAAATCCGCGTGTATGAGCTTGTCGGCTTCCTCTTTGATTGCTTGGTTCCTCTCGACATTGACGGTCACACGCTTCTACCAAACCGAAAACGCAGCTGGGTTAATGTTCAGCCGATGGACCGCGACCTTTGGATCGATACTAGGAATGTCTTCATGCGACCAGGCGAAGACATTCTAGTTTCGCCACAGGAAGTTGATGAGCGGCCCACGAAGGTCGGGTCATAAAGCGGTCCTGCTTTGAACCGTTTAGGTAGGGTCGGAGTCCGAGAGGGAGACGACATCCACGTCTTCGACCAGAGTGACTCTCGAACTCAGATTCTCCTCACGGGTCGAGCTCATTTGTCAACGACGAGGGCAAAGTTTGTTCCTGATGTTGAGGGGAAGCGGCTGAAGTTTAAGGTGCTTTCGTGATACAAGCTTTCCATTCGTGCCCATCTTGAGGAACAAGTTTGTCCGACGTAAGATGCGATGAAGCTAGGCCCCAAGGATGGGCAGAGGCAGCAGATGGCTGCAGGGCATCCAAGCTGTCTCCGAAGGGAGCCTCTTGCGTGACACGGATTCAGGGTATAGCGTCAGGTGCGTCTTCGCCAGTCTTGCCTTCTCCTTCCACCATTGAAGAAGGTGATAGGGAGGTGGTAACAGAAGAAGAAAAGGATGAAGAGAGCTGCGGGAGTCGTTGGATTGAGGGCCTTTACGACGAGAGTTGTCACAAGGCCCTCCTTATAGCGTCAACTATTGATGCATAGAATCTCGTTGGATCCGGATCAAGCCGCGGAGACGAGTATTCTCGCAACAGGTTGAGCCCGGACAGGTGGGTTTCACCGGACTGAGGGTGAAGATCCTTTGTCTTACATATGAAACAGACAGAAAACTTGTTAGCCTCCGACAAGACTCGGATACTTAAGTTAAATCCAAGCGAATGAAGGAGGAGCGTTGGCTAGAGGTAGCTGCCGCTAGGGTTTTATTGAGGATGAAAATGCTAGGGTTTTCGTGAGAGGAAAATTAGCGTACCTGATAGAGGATGGTTTTCCCTCTATTTATCGGATTGGGGGACACTTCCTCCACGTTAGGTGGTCTCCCGCTCTCTTATGTAATCGAATTGCCATGGATTTTGGCAAGGCGCACGCCCAACCATCCCCTGACAAAGTGGATGCACGCTGCTTGACAAAGTGGTTGCTTGCTACTTATGCCAGGCTAATCGCTTGTCGTCTGACAAGAAGGACTACATGTCCATTCTAAGAAAGCCAACCATCACCCACATGGAGTGGGCCCAGGGATAGCAGCTCGGAGGGAGTTGAGTAGGATGGTTTCAGAGGATCGGACCATGGAGAGCCATCGTTCGGAGGGCTAATCTGTAGGAGGTCGTCACAGGGAGGACTATAGTCGACGAACCGGCCTACATGAGGCATTGCCATGGAAACACACCGCCACCGAGGTCAACACAACTCATGGGGTCACGTGTGGTCCGCTAACGGGCCCCTACAGGCTCGTCTAGGCCAGTACAATCGGCTCCTACAATGTCTGGGCCCCGGCTGATCCACCATACACAAACACAAAAGTACAACACCACATGGTTTTTAGCTCATATGTTCATTTTCTCTTATCCAAATAATGTTTTCAACCATGTATGATATCCTAGTACTGAAATTAATGCGTCAAATTCTATAGTCACCAATGTAATGTAATGGATCAAGATGGATAGAGAAGCATATAACCAAGCATTGGAATGAAAAATGACTGTAACACAAAAGTCAAACGTGATATGGACGAGAACAGCACATCTGGAAATAAAGTATGTGTTTAATATGCATAAGGATATTAGAAATATGGAACAGGGCTATAAACCTAGAACAGCATCCATTCCAGACCGCGAAAAATACCCATATGCTAGTGCTGCCAGGTCTGCAGATAAGGCACAGCAGACAATTGGATGGAATACATTCTTGACATTCGATGGTAACCTGAAACGTGGAAAGCATAAGAATATAAACTGATATGAATTCAACATAAATAATTATTGTGTGTATTTCTTAATAATTTGATGAAGCATATTACCCAGAACCAACTATGTAGCCCAATACTGTAGCAGCAAGTAAGAAAGGAAGGCATGTCCTCGCACTTGTTCCGAGTGCTGTAGGGTTTAGATATGCTAAAATGAATGATGAGAGAAAAATAGCACTCCATGCCAATAATTCTATCTGTGAAAATGGAGAAGGTTTAGTCATGGGCTCAGCAGGCATCATTTCAGTCTTCACAATCCTCCTCACTGTTAAGGCTGTATATCCCGCAACAGCAAGCGAAGCCAACCATCCACCAACTAGGGAAAAAAGAGAAAAAAGGAGACTATTATCCTAAAAGAATACTAAATACTCCAACAAATATAATATCTCCAAGAAATTTTTTTTTGTTCTTTGCTACTTGTCCTGCAAAAAGTCAAGTGAAGCAGTAAAAATGTCAAATGGTGTCAAGAAAGTCCCCCAAAACACACACATCTCCTTCTCCATATTTCATACAATTCATTGATTTACAACTACATGGATGCTCCAATCTTCTCCTCACAAAGAAAAACTAACACAACTTTTGCTTCTAGTTGTATCTCTGCCTTATATTGATCTTTTCGATTTAGGAGTTTAAATATTACTCCAAGGAGATAGACTTACGTGTCCTTTACAAAGTATAGTTACCAGTTTTTGAACTTATAATTTTAGGATTCAATATAACTTATAATTTAAAACAAGGAAAGAATTAAAAAGGGATACAGCAGGGTTCTAAATACAGCAAGGAGAAAAAACATGGAACTATATATTCTAACAATACGACGCAAGATCGACCTCTAACCTTAAAACAAGAGACCAGCCAATGTTTTGGTAACCAATACATTTTGGCCACCTTTTGCAAAAACAAAATGTTAAAAGAGTTAATAAGGATGCACAAAGCATAGCATAAGCATGCATTGAGAGGAGTTCCTGCCTGCACTTATCTGAATCAATAATTGCTCTTAAAATCAGTCATTGCAAGTTTAAACTTATCTGAACTAGACTCTCAAGTCAGATTGATTGTATACATACCGTTGCTGATGTCTAAAGTGACAGAGCAATGATAAAGAATGCCGCAGCCTAATCGACCTAAATAGAATCAATATTTGTTTATTTATTTAAGAAGAAAAGGTGAGAAAGTTTTATCTAAAATGAATTAATCATCATATACTCATTATTTATCTATTACATGTTTAGAGACATGATCAAATAACAATTATCCGGTGAGAATGGCTTTTATAAGTATTACAGGATTTACAAAATAAAAGGTTTAATTTCAATGTTGCTTCTTTAAGAAGTTCCCACTTCTTCCAATCATCCCCATAATCATTCCCATGCAAATGAAACTTTTTCCATCTTTTGTAGAAACTAAAGATCTAGATGTGTACAAACCGAATAACACAGATCTAGATATATGTAACACGCGGAATCTTAAATCATTAACCTACTCGGATTTAGCGGAAGCGTACCTGAGTCCATCGCTAATAATCTGAAAGATCCTGACGATAGCGCAACGGTCGATCTTCCAGAATAGCACGAATCAACCGGTTGGAGAATCCCTTTAGCTTTCTCCCGGTTTCTCTCCTAGCGACGGGACGTAGAAAAGACGGCTCAACTTTGTTCGTGTATTCCGGGGATCATGACCGCTAATATTTATAGGCTAGCCTCCATAGCCCTAGGGTTTCCAACTCGGCCCATCAACGAGTTGAAGCCCAATAGTCTCTACACATAAAGGCCCCACAACCTGTTTAACTCATTTAGTCCATTTAATTAATTAAAACCAGATCACTAATATATTGGGCTTAATACGACAGCGTAGCACTTATATAATTATTCACCGCATATTAGCCCAATGTTGGATTAAGATCCAACTTAGTTGGATAAGTTCCAACAATCTCCCACTTGGGCTATATGCTTAAACTTTATAATTATATTTCATAGTGCATACAACCAAATAAGATCTTAACCTGCTGTCATTTCTTTAATGAGTCAAAAACAATCCGGTCCATCAATTATATTAGCAAGGGATCAAGGAGATCTTCGCCGCAGCAATTGCAGCTCGACCCATCAGTGGTCACCGTGCTAATACAAAAGAATGACATGGATTATGAAGTGGATGTGTAGCGTGGAAATTACATGTAATGTGATCTAACATGTCTATTTCCAACTGATCCTCCTTAACCTTAGTGAGATCATAAACAAACCAAAATCGGAGTGAAGCCGAACTGAAACCAAAAACTTTATTTCTGATCAGAAAATAACTCAAGCTTAAACTGGAGACTTAATCTTGTCTATCATATGAGCACCCAAAAGAACAAACTCCCACAAAACTGAATGTTCTTAATGAAATGACATCCATATGAGTAGCTAGCTCATAAAACCTTTTGGATGACATTTCCTTATTATAACGGATCCGTAATTAAATGGTTTGTTCCAATGTGCTCATTAGACAATTATACACTCCTATTAATCAACAATCTAGGAACTTGATCTCTGAATATCTAAACTTTGTCGAGTTCCTGTTGTTGCTGGAATATAAAACTGCAGACTTTATTGTCACTAAATAAACTGTGTGGTGTTTCAACACCATCCCTAATTTGCAGCATAGTGACAAAATATGCAGATATATTTCATGATTTGGATGTCACATAATATGATATGAAATCTAAAGCCATGTTAGAAGAGACTATATAAAGGGACCATTTAGATCTCTTCTAGTAGATGGCACCTAACATAGATTTTCATACATTCTTTGCATCTAATAAATGATCAGAGTCAGTATACCAAAATGATCTCAAACTCTTTTGACTACTGATCCTTGAACATGTAACCCTTTTGTTCTCCATAAATACCGTAAGACACATTTGGCTGCTGTCAAATGGTCAACTCCTGAACTTAACAATCTGCCCAACACACCTGTAATATATGCAATAACCAAATGCATATAAAACTGAGCATACTTTAGACTCCCTATTGGTGAGATTTAGGAAATCTTCTGAAGATTATTCTCAGGGCAATTATTGAGACTAAACTTGTCTCCCACAGAACTTAGCATTCATTACCACATAGATATTATATAAATTGCATGCTCCCACAGAACTTAGATAACATCATTAAATATCATCTCAAAAACGAACGAGGTGATCACATAATGAAATTTAATGTATCAGTAACGATATTGAAATGCTCTACTAATGCCATTATAAACCTTATAGAGTCTTTCATGAAAAGCCCAATAGAAAGTCTCTTTACACATTAATGCATTCTTTTCTGTATAAAGTCTTTGAGTGATACGCTTTAAATCTTTTCTTAATACCCTTTTGAATTCCCTTTTCATTGTAAAAGACTATTTACAATCAATAGGTTTCAAACCTTATGGCGATGCGAAAAGATTTTAAGTATCATTCAAGGACTTTCTTAATTAATGCATTAATCCATTTAGAGATGTAAAACCTTTTATGACTTGATGTAAGTCAAACTTCCATCATCCTAATGTCAACAGTAAACTTGTCATCTCTTTAATGGATTTTCCTGAATGGCAATTAGTTACTTGAGGTGCTAGAGTTTGTCCTTATGAACAATTTCCCGAATAGGATGAATTGCAACATTATCTTGAATTTATTGTGTCTTGAACAATGTCAGGAATACCATCCTGAGCAATGCCAACCACACTTGTAGGGATATAATCCTCTTCAAGAATAATGTTACTAACTAAATTTCCCCCCTCAAACTCAGCATCCTTAAATAGGTGTGCATTTCATAATTCGTAAACTAACTTACAAAGTGAGATTATGTAAAATTATCCGAAATAATATCAACCTTTTAAAACTATTCAACAAAATTAGAAAATCATTGGCATTATGTCCTATTACTTTATTAGGCTTATAAAGCCTTACTTTAGTTGGACATATCCAAACATGCAATTGATTCATTTGTTGAAACTTTATTAAGGATATAAGCTGCAATCAAAATATAACTGAATTCTAAACTGTTAATTCTTTCATTACAACACATGTACTTAAATGCAGGAATTCTATTGATGAAGCAACATTTCCAAATAAATGAAGATTATAATTATCTTTTAAAGAACTAGAATAAACTAATTTTGAATTAAGAGACAACCAAATTTTCCATTCAAAATTGAACACTTATAACCGAATTTGTTCAAAATAAAAATGGAAATCCAAATTCCATTAAAAACGGTACATAATAGTCTCATAAAATTCAAATACAATCTAGCATTTAAAAGAAATAATCTAAATTTAATGTGCCTCTACTTGAACCATCTTGCCATTGCCCATATCGATGTATCTTTCACCATCATTTGGCTCTTGGCATATTAGGCAATCCTGCATAGACACAATGGTTATACCAAATCTTTCCATCACGTGCCTATAAGTACCAAAGGTTGCATGAAATTAACTTAGAATTAAACCAAAATTTGCAGCATATCTTTCTAATCTTTTAGTGGTAGGGATCATATGAGCACTTTCTGTCTTCCTTGCTCAAGCCTGTTCTCTTCCTGAACACAGTGCGAGATGAGCTCATCCAGAGACCAAGTCTCATCCTTCAGATTGTAGCTCATCTTAAACTGGTTGAACTGTGATGGAAGAGATATCAAAACAAAATGCACTAGCTGAGCCTCAGAGAGGTCTAGCTCAAGTGCTTTCAACCTTGAAGCAATATTAGACACCTTCAGTATGTGCTCCCTAATGTTTCCCGTACCCTTATACCTCATTGAATTTAGAATTGCCAAGAGTGTACCAATTTCACCACTTTCACTCTTGACAAATCTTTTTTCAATGTTAGAAAGGAATCCTTTAGTTGTGGTAATTTTATCTGAAATAGTGCCCCTGAGATATTCTGGAATGGCAGAAGAAATTTTCAGGAATAATAGCCGAAAAAGAAAACAAGAAAACAATTTTTACATGTTCATATGGGTATTAAACATAACAACACCAAATTCAAATTAATGCTATTTTCCCATCTCAAGACATCCCCCATTAGTCCAATATTTATCTTTGGATAATCTATTGACTAGTCACTGACATCTTGTTGTAGCAATCAGACAATGACAATAATAACATGCCAAAAATAAAACTTCCTTTGGGCCGAATTAAATTTGCATGCATTGAACTCACTAACCATCACCTTGTCTATTGCCACAGGTGCGCATGAAATGGTAGAGAACGGTAATCTTCCTTTGGGCCGATTTAGCATTCTTACGCAAATCACGGGCACATTTGATTCTTTTTATAGTCATGAAATGAAATAATGCAAATCAACAGAGCCCACTTTGGCGAGGTGATGATTGCACGAAATCATTTCAAAAATATATACCTTTGCAAAATTTGAATCTAAGTCGCAATTTAATACATGAATATACTTTAAGTGGAGATATTCAAGTCCACTTTTCTTCAAAATCAAATTTAAGGCAACCAAAATTTTCATACAAAAGTATGTATTCAACTTGTTATTTTTCGCTAATCATTTATTTTTAGAGTATGTATTTTTAATGTGTATATAACTGAAACTAGGCCCAAAGTCGTGTGCAATAAGCCTAAAAACGAGGCCTAGAAACAATCTGATACTGCAAAAAGGTGTCGGGCGATGGGGGGAGAATGAGGGGGGGCGGCCTAGATATATGTAACACGTTCCAACATCTTTAACTTTGTTATTGTCTAAAAATAATGTATATCGTTACCACATGCCCAGTTACATATAAGTTAACTAGTCAACTAAAAGGTTTGCTATAAGCGTATGATTCCTTTGTCTCAAAATACCCCAACAGGTGGTGGCTGCTTAAATAGACCATGACACCCTGTATTTTGATGGAACTCTTCGCATACGCGGGACCATCCAAAGGGACTCTATGTTTGGTTACGTATGTATAATCCCGAAAAAGAATTTAAAGCCATCCCAAACCCATTTGAGTCAAAATTAACAGACTTACTTTTAGATTCACCATAGGCCAAAAACAATATTTTTGCAGACCACATATGTTTTCGTTGATTTCTTTTTAATTAAACATGAAGTAACATCAAAATATTGTAAGGATATTTAATATCCTATGAACCCATTAGGAACCAATCTCTACCTCCAATTGAATTTCAATTAAGTAATTGCTATATTAGTTAACGAAGACATCATAGGTCTACCCTATTGTATAGCTTAAAACATGAAGTTACATCTTCCATCATGTCACAAACCTAAGATGAAGATAATCTTGAGCCCGGAAGCCGCCGGAACCTCCCTCACGGCGAGAGGGAGGACCACCATAGCCGGCACATAGAACAGAGGCAGCCACCTCTGGATAAACAACGTGGCGGGCTCGAAGAATCCCATCAGGCCCATGGCGGCCACTGGGGCAGTCAAATCCAGCACCACCAGCACGGCGAACACGCAGAACATCCCAAACAGAGCGCTGGGGAACTTGATGGCCGCAGCCGTAAAAGCTTTCTTGAGCAGGAAGTCAGAAGCAAGGACCAATCCGAGAGAGACCCCGAGGTGCAGGATTCCGACCACCTGCAAGCATGCATTAATTTTCAGCACATCAAATCAAAAGAATGCAAGAAAAATGGGTCGTTTTGGAGGCTCACGGCGGGAAGCAAGCCGGCGGTTTTCGGGGCGTCGGAGCTCGAGTAGGACGATTTCACAAGAACTTGGCGCGGATGGGAGTGGACTGCGAGGGGATTGGGCCTGAGAGGAAAGGAGTTGGATGTGGTTTTGATTGAGGGGAAATGGGACGAGATGGGTCTTTTTTGATAGGGTTTTCGAGGTGTTGGGGTGAGGAACGATGGTTTTTTGGGGAAGAGGATGAAGGTGAGAGTCGGAGGTGAAAGAGAAAGGATTGGAGAAGACGAAGCCATGAAGGGAAGGAAAGGAGGAATTTTTGTGAAAGTGATTCTTTATGTTCTTGTTTTTTCTTTTTCTTTTTCTTCTCTCTTTTTTTAAAAAATTCTATTGAATATGGATTTTGAGCCTGAGGCCGGTGGACACGGATAGCCGTTGGGGATTGGGGGGAACCAGATGTTGTAAAAAGAAAATATGATGCTTAAAAAGCCCTTGCTTTATTTATTTACTAGCGAATGTCCGTGTCTGGAGGACACTCGAAGGTCATCTCCCGGATGCAAAACTAAGGGGACGGTAAGTTCACAGGCGAAATGGCGACGGGGTAGTCGTAGCCCGAGCGCAAGAAAGACTGGGACAATCGTCTCCCGAATGCAATACTGAAAAGAAACCATAGGTGAGTCATTGCAGGGGCACAAAAACAGGGAATAAAGCGAAAAAACACGGGTGCAAAGCAGAAAAAACGATTGCAAATCTGTAAATCGGGGGAAAGATAAGGGGTCTTTGGGTTTTATGAAAAACAATGGCAAACTTGCAAATAAGGTGGTGGGCTTTTGTTTGGGGTTTCCACCAAAACACCCAACTCCACACACAACCACTCACCCACACTCCATTGGGTCCACCACTCTCCTAAACATTTTGTCTTAGTCATATTTTGATGCCATGTAGGACAAAGATTCAAAAAAAATCTTCATTTGTATAATAGATTTATTTATTTATTTATTTTCCTAAATATAAAATAGCCCACCCAAGAATCAGGCCAACTTGAGGCCCACAAAGAGCCTCGCGCCAAATCTTGGTATGAAGCTCCCCCCCCCCCCCCCCCCCCACACACACACACACACACACAAAAACACACAAACAACACCATCCCCCCCCCCCCCCCAAACAAAAAACACAACACCATCCCCCAAAAAAACCACAAAGATCATTTTCCATACATCCCCCCCAAAAAAAAAACAAAACAAAACAAAACACCCCAACAACAAAAACCCCCAAAGTGTTGTAAACTTAGTGGCTACGGAACCCATAGCCCGGTATTTATAGTAATATGGTTACATAATGGATGGATACCCAATACACAGATGGGCCTCCAAAAGCCCGTTTATAACACTTCCCCTTATCCATCCATTGTTGTAAGCCGTAATGAGCGCTTCAGGGCTCATAGAGCTTATCTGACTATGGATGTATGAATACTTCTTGATCCTAAGTTAAGAGTTCTTGCCTCGTCAAAACCTTTGCCATGGAAAACCCAGTGGGAAAAACCAGTGGCTAATGGAAAAGAGAACAAGTCTATGTAACTTCCCCTGATCGATGGATATCATCAGAGGTGGATACTTCTGGATCCCAGTGTTGATGTGGTTGCCTCGTTAAAACCTTTGGCTATGGAAAACCTAGTGGAAAAAACCAATAGCCAAGGGAAAAAGAGTACAACTCAACATTAACTACCCCTGAAGTGTACAAGCTTCAAGCTTGTAGATCTTTCAACTGTCTCATCCCAATCCTTAATACAAGTTTTCTAAAGGTACATCGAGGTAAAGCTTTAGTAAATAGATCTGCCAGGTTGTTGCAAGACTGGATCTGCTGGATGTCGATCTGGTTGTCTACTTGTTGTTCATCCGTCTAGAAGAGCTTGGGGAAAATGTGCTTTGTCATGTCACCTTTGATGTAGCCACCTTGTAGTTGAGCTATGCAAGCAGCATTGTCTTCGTACATGGCGGTTGGTCCAAGATCTCCCGTCTTCAGGCCGGTAGTCACGAGGATATGGTGAATGACTGATTGAAGCCAAAAGCACTCTCTGCTAGCTTCGTGGATCGTAATGAGCTCGGAGTGGTTGGATGAGGTCGCTGTTGAAGTCTGCTTCACATATCCTCATGAGATGGCTGTCCCACCGTATGTGAGTATGAAACCGGTCTGAGACTTTATGGTGTGTGGGTCAGACCTGTATCCTGCATCTGCATAACAAACTAAGTTGGAGGATACGCCTTTCTTGAAGTATAGTCCCAGGTCCACAGACCCTTGGAGGTAGCGCAGAAGGTGCTTCACTCTGTTCCAGTGGCGCTTTAAGGGCGCTGAACTGTATCTGGCTAGTAGGTTAACTGCGAACGCTATATCGGGACGCGTGCAGTTTGCCAGGTATAGGAGTGCTCCAATTGCAATCAGGTATGGTACTTCAGGACCCAGTGCTTCCTCCCCCTCTTCCAACGGCCGGAAGGGGTCCGTATTAACATCCAATGATCTGATAACCATTGGTGTACTAAGCGGATGACATTTGTCCATAAGGAAGTTTTTCAGCAACTTCTTTGTATATGTAGATTGGTGTAACAGGATTCCTCCGCTTAGGTGTTCAATTTGTAATCCTAGGCAGAACTTCGTTTTGCCAAGGTCTTTCATCTCAAAAGTCTGTGTGAGACTCTTGGATATCTCAGCTATCTCTTCAAGAGATCTGATGATGTTTAGGTCGTCTACGTAGATGTCAATAATTATGAATCTTGTTCCATTTGCTCTTATAAAGATGCAATGACAAACTTCATTAGTTGTGAATCCTTGTTGCACTAGGAATTCACTGAGTCTGTTATACCACTTCTTCCCGACTGTTTTAGACCATACAGTGATCTTTGGAGTTTGACAGAATTGACGTCCCGAGGTCTTTCTGTCATTTTCGTCGGTAGTTTATATCCGTCCGGGAGTCTTATATAGATATCCTTATATATATATATATATATCCATATAGGTATGCAGTCACAACGTCCAAGAGCTGCATATCCATGCCTTCCTAAGTAGTTATGCCAATAATGAAATGGAAAGTGATCGCATCCATGACCGGGGAATATGTATCATCATAGTCTATTCCTGGTCGTTGGGAAAAGCCTTGTGCAACAAGGCGCGCCGCGCTTTGTAGCGTACGATCTCATTATTTTCATTTATTTTTCTTACGAATACCCATTTATATCCCACAGGTTTAACACCCTTTGGTGTTAGGACTACAGGTCCAAAAACTTTGCGCTTCGAGAGTGAGTCCAGCTCTACTCCTATTGCCTCGTTCCACTTTGGCCAATCATCTTTACGTTTACATTCTGCTAGAGAGCGTGGATCGGTCTCATCGTCGTATTCAGTGACGTGATTGGTAATAATGAGCACGAAGTTATCATCGATGATTGTAATTTTTCTGTCCAGTACCTCCCCGGTACATACATAGTTTAATGATATTTCTCCTATATTTTCCTCTTCAGGGGTTTTTAGGAGGGGAGATGTATTTGGGCTGAGCTCAGCATCATGCGGTGGTATCGTTATCATTGCTCCAGGATTTTTCCTCTTCCGAGGGTTTTTATCTTTGGAGCTTGGGGGTCGTCCTCTCTTTTGTTGAGGTACGGGCGCTTCTCCTATAGGTGGATTGCATCCATCTTTGGGTATGTCAATCCTAGTTGGCGTGTTTGCAGCAGGGACATGTGATCTGACAATCTTCTGGTTGTCAGTAAATTTGTCCGGTAAAATGTGAGCTGTATTCTGTATTTGAAGGATCTTCAGAATCTCGTCTTCATATTGGTTTGTACACGGATCAAAATGGGATAAAGTTTTGGTATCCCATGAAATGGTCTTTGAAGCTTCTGGCTTCTCTGTGTTAATGCCTAGTTTGGAAAAAGTGCTTTCGTCAAACTCACAATCTGCTAGACGTTCCTTAAAGGCGTCCCCCGTTAGGGGTTCCAGGTATCTAATGATCGATGGTGAGTCGAATCCTATGTAGATACCCAGTCGACGTTGAGAACCTATCTTGGTCCTCTGCGGTGGTGCTATGGGGACATAGACAGCGCATCCGAATATCCTTAGGTGAGAGATATCCAGTGGGTTCCCATATGCAAGTTGCATCGGAGAATAAGATTGACTTCCTGACGGTCGTAAAATCAGCGATGCAGCATGCAAGATGGCATGTCCACATGCGTTCACCGGCAACTGGCATTGCATCAACAATAGACGAGCAATCCATTGTAGTCTCTTTATAAGAGATTCGGCTAACCCATTCTGGGTGTGAACATGAGCTACATGATGTTCAACTTCTAAGCCAGTTGCTTGGCAGTAGTCTAGGAAGACTTGTGATGTGAATTTCCCAGCGTTGTCCAGACGCAATTTCTTGATCTGGTTGTCTAGGAAATGTGCCTGCAACTTTATGATTTGTGCCAGTAGCTTTGCAAAGGCTACGTTGTGGGTGGACATGAGGCACACATACGACCATTTGGAAGATACGTAAATCAGTACCATGTAGTACCGAAATGGCCCGCAAATATCTCCATGTATTCTCTCTAGGAAGCTCGGAGACTCTGAGTCCACCTTTAGGAGGGATGGTCTCGTAATCAATTTCCCTTTGTGACAAGGGGGCAAGGAGATGCACCCTTTAGAAGTAGCTTCACGCTTTTCGAGTTAATTCCATGGGATTGGGATATGATGCGATGCATCATGCTTCTTCCAGGGTGTCCGAGTCTGTTGTGCCAGAGTTGGAATTCTGGTTGATTATCGCACTTCTGGTGCTCAAGTGTGTTTGCTTCCATTGCTCTTATCTTTGTGTGGTAGAGACCCGACGGGAGTCCCTCAAAACGCTAGACGGTGGTTTTAGCACCGTTTTTATGAGTCGGTACATACAAGAATTCTCTGTTTTGTTTGTTCACCGTCTCTAGGTGGTATCCGTTTAAACGGATATCTTTAAAACTTAACAGGTTTCTATGAGATCTAGGGGAGAAAAGCGCATCTTTTATTAGTAGTTGTGTTTTGTTGGGGAGCATAAAATGTGCTTCCACTGATCCTTCAATAATTCCTGATAGACTGGAGATTGTATTCACGGTTCCATCGTATTTATGTATGCTTTGAAGAAGCAAATATCTTGGAGGATCGTGTGCGTAGAGGCACTGTCCACTAGGAATTTATTATCCATCTAAATTAAGAGAGAAAAACATAGCGGTATAAGGCACAAAAAGATTACCAAAAATCATTCAACGTCTGAAAAATCATCCAACATGCTAGAAATCAAACAACTAGAGAGTAAATTGTTTTCAAATTACAATGCATAGCAGAAAGTAGATAATGCTTCAGTCGAGCATGTCATCATTTGAGAAGTCCTTAGCGATGAACCTGATTGGTGCCAGGTCTTCGTGTTCCACCAGGTTTGTCTCGACTGGCTTCTGGCTAGCTTTGTACACGTCCTGGAGGTGGCGTGGAGTCCGAAAATTCCTGGACCAGTGTCCAGTCATGCCACACCTGTGGCATTTATCTTTCCAGTCTTTTCTTGGGGGCATATGTCTGGCCGTTATCTTTTCTCTTCCACACATTTTTCTTCTTTCCCTCAGGGGGTCCTCAGCATGCTTTTTCATCACCTTGCACTTCTAGGGTTTGCCTTTGAAGTTGGTCCTCTTCTTCTGGGAGGAGCTATGGTGCGCTTCAGGCACAGGAGTAGTGCCAACAGGGCGCGAGTTATGGGTGGCCAGAAGGAGGTCTCTGTTCTGTTCTGCCATCAGAAGGCATGAGAGAAGCTCCGAGTATTTCGTGAACTTTCGTTCACGATACTGCTGCATAAGTATAACATCCTTCTCGTGGAAGGATGTATACGTCTTCTCTAACATGCGCTCCTCCGTCACTTTCTCACCACACAACTTCAGGCGTGAGGTGATACTGAAAAGTGCCGAGTTGTACTCGATGATAGACTTAAAGTTTTGGATACGAAGGTTCTCCCATTCATATCGTGCTCAGGGAAGGATAACATCTCTTTGATGTTTGTATCTATCCTCGAGGGCGGTCCATAACTCATAAGAGTCTTCCACCGTGAGGTACTCGGCCTTCAGGGTCCGATCGATATGGCGTCTGATATAGATAATTGCTTTCGCTTTATCTATATCAGAAACCTTATCGCCTGCAGCGATGACATGGCTCAGTCCCTGTGAGCGCATGTGGAATTTTATATCCAACTGCCAGCTCAGATAATTTTTGCCTGTAGCATCCAATACGTCAAAGTCGACGCTCGCAATTTTAGCCATTATCTCTAGCATGTTAAAAATGAGCAGTAATTAGATATTTTTAAAGTAAAACAAATAATTATGCATTTTAGACACAGATATTTTTTGTGTGGATCGGCTAATCACCATTTTAAATAAAGTACATACAGTTCCATAAAATTGAAAATACAACTCGGAAACCCACGTGGGGCCCCTATTCTTCTGGAATAGATCTTCATCTTCGTGGGACGTCCGTCAGTCTTGGAATTTATACAATAATATCCTCACTATAATTTCTCTCAAAGAAATAGAAAAGAATGCGAGGGAAATAATGGTGATATCTAGCCGATCCAAAACCACAACAAATATAAACATACGTCGCAGAAGAATGCATCAGTCATTTTGTTACATTGCAGATAATTAATCATCACATGAAATTAATCATCACAGGCAATTAATCATCACAGGCATTTTATAATGGAAATGAAAAAAATTCGTTTAATAATTATTGGACCACTGGGCAACGTCATACACCGTTAGGTTAGTTGATTAACGGCAGAGCGGTCGCAGGATCTTCCTAATTATTAAACGTATGATTATCAGATAATCCAAAAAATGCGATGAATTAAAATGAGTGTAAAAAATCCAGAATTTAACAAAGAAAAAATCTTAATTAAATCTGGAAAAGAATTTGGAAAAACAAAATTTTTGTGGACAAACCCTAGTTAGGGTTTTTAGATTCGATCTGCCGTGCTATCCCATGCAACCGGTTAGGGTTTCAGTCGGGTGTGTTGCCGCTTCTGGCAGCTAGGGTTTCAGACGCATGCGCGCACGGGGGGTTTGTCGCCGCCACCGCTTCTGGCAGTACGGCGGCGGCAGGGGCCGCCGCTGTAGGCGGCGGGGGCCGTCCGCCGATGCAGGCGGCTGCGGGGCCTCCGATGCAGGTGGCGGGGTCCGCCCGCCGCTACAGGCGGTGGGGTCCGCCCGTCGCTGCAGACGGCGGCCTCGTTGGCCAGGCCGCCGCTGCGGGCGGCGGTAGCGTCCGCCGTTGTAAGCGCCGGCAACGGCGCGGTGATCGAGGGGGGTTTTTCGGGTGCGCGGCTTCTGGCCGTGTGGCGATGAAGAATTCCCTTTAGGGTTTGAAATTTTTTGGTGAAGAAGATGATAAAAACATGATTTTTATCAGAAAAAAATCTATTTTTAGTCTTCAAAACGGTGGTTTTTATCGTAAAAAGTTGATTTTTATTGATAAAAACGTCGATTTTTCATTTACGAGTTGATTTAGCATGCAGATCTGAGATAAAAATCCGATCTATACTAATCAAAACATCGATCCAAACATTTAGATCTACTCATATGCGCATAAAAATTTAGATCTAGGGAATAAAAATTACGTCTAGATCCTACCCGTCGGATCTAGCGACGTTCGGTGAAGGAAGCCCGTTCGCGTCGTGTTCGTCCGTCGGCAGAGGTTCGGCCCAGCTTCGAGCGTGCTGATAACGTGTTATAAACTTAGTGGCTACGGAACCCATAGCCTTGTATTTATAGTAATAGGGTTACATAATGGGTGGATACCCAATACACTGATGGGCCTCCAAAAGCCCGTTTATAACACAAAGATCATTTTCCATACTCTACATTAACTTCATTTATAGATTGTGTGTATTTCTTGTATACCTAATATGATTATTAGGATACACCCTTCGCCTACTCAATCCGTTATTTATTGTTGGTATACCTAATATGATTATTAGGAGATGCAAATCGGGAGTCCAAATTCTATTTGTCTTTGACACCGTGTTGATTATGGTGTGTATTCCGACTCCGATCTATTGGTCACAACTTCTGAGGAAACCATTGCTCAATAAGAACTTATATTATTCAATCCTAGTTAACTGCTAAAATGGCATCATTTCGATTGAGTTCAAACCCACACTCTGCCCAGTACTTGTTGGATTTATGGACTTCATATCATTGTATATAACATGTATTTGCATTTGGACGTGTGGACGCACACGTGTTGCATTAATTGTCACATATATATTACTAAAGATTTAATTTAAGACTTAATTGTAATGATCAAATTAAGTTTTATGGTCCTATTAATTAATAATAAATGTGGAGACTTATTTGCAAATGTGTGGAATTCCTGATGCAATTACTAATTAATGATGGGCTGATTAGTAAAATCCAAAATCTATAAATAAGGATGTGGCAAGTACGGTGATTTCTTTTTTAACGCTTTCTCATTTCAAAAAGAGCGTAAACCAGAAATAGAGAAGAAAGGGCTTTTATCTCACTCTCTCAATTCGTACAATCAACAAGAAGACTCAAACCCAATTTTCCTTCCTTCCTCATCATGTATTCTTCTAGTATTATTCCGTATTCTCTCCAAACAATTTCTAAACAAGGTTTTTCATTAAATTCAAAGTTTTTACAATTGGTATCAAAGCCACCTTGTTCTAGGATTGTTTGGATAACAATCTAAGATGATTTTTGAAGTTTTTACGCCTGAATTCATGTTTTGAAAATGAAATTTGGGTCTAAAATTGGGATTTATTTATAATTTCAAACTTGGGGATTTTGATGATTTCGGAAGTTTTGATGTCAATTGGTTGATCATATACATGATTCTGATGTTTCTTCATGTTATAATGGCATCTAAATAGTTTTAAAGATCAAAATTCATCAAATTTATTCGGATTTTAGGGGTTTTAAATAAAAAACGTACTGTTCTTCACGTTTACTTTTTTTTAAAATAAATTTAAAAAATACAGTAATGGGTGTAGGCCTCGAACCAATGACCTCATGGACGCAAGGGACAATGTTAACCACTGCACTCAAATTTGGTTCAAGTTTGGTTCGATTATGTCAACATGATTTAAATATTTATAGTAAATCTCGCGTTGCCATAACTGCCAATTTAAAAAAAGGAAACTACTTGTGGTTGTTGGGACTTAGGGGCTGTTCTTTTGCATGGAAAGTGAGTGAGAAAGTGATTTTTGGCACTGTTCATTCACTTTCTCAATCAACTTTCCTTGAGTTTGTTCTTTTGCGGAAAAGTTAAAAGTGGAAAGTTTGCTGACGTGGCACTTCGAATGACCGTTTTTGGATTCTTTGTAATCCTCAAGAAACCATGGGAAAGTTGTGGAAAGTTACTATTTTGTGGGTCCCACTATCCCATCTTTCTCTATCTCTCTCCTCCAACTCACCAACTTTCCACTTTCTCATTCCAACTTTCTACTACCAAAAGAACACAAGAAAGTTGGTGGACCACACTTTACTTTTCTAACCCCACTTTCCATACAACTTTCCACCCAAAAGAACACAAAACTCCATTTTCTCTCTCCTCAGATTCCAAACTTTCCAAACTTTCCCATTTCTCCTTTCCAGCAAAAGAACATGCCCTTAAGCACGCGATCTTAGGGTCATTTGAAGTCCTGCTCAACCGTTGGGCCAAGCGTTTATGAATGCTATTAGCATATAATTCATGTATTTGTAGTAATACTGTGTTGGTTTTAACTAAAACAAAAATCTGAATTGTTTTGTTGCGTTTGTCGGGATTCGAACCCGCAACTAATTGGTCGTTTCGGACGTTGCTTAACCATTAGGCTAATGATCTTGTATGATATTTTTCAAAACAAATTTTACTTAAGTAAAATTTATGTTGGTTTTAATTCATATAAAAAATAAAGCAAGTGGTTGCATTTATTGGGATTTGATCCTATGACCATTGGGTAGCGAGGAGAGAAGTCAACCACTATGATATATATTTTCTAATGATATAATCATGTAATTATTTATTTATTTGAATTACTCAGCAAGTAATGATTATTATTATTTAATTACATTTTATTTAGTTTTAAATATTGTGCTCTACTCTATAAGAGATTAGCTTTCACACTCTACTCTATAGAGATTAGCCTTAATATGGTGCTCTACTCTATACGAGATTAGCTTTCATGCCCTACTCTATAGAGATTAGCGTTAATATGGTGCTCTACTCTATACGAGATTGGCTTTCATGCCCTACTCTATGTAGAGATTAGCTTTAATATTATGCTCTACTCTATAGGAGATTGGCTTTATGGCTCTACTTTATAGAGATTAGGATTATAATTATACTCTACCTTTATATGATATTAATTTTAATGTATAATAGGTAGAGATGTATGGTTTTGAATTCAAAGATCATATTTTGCTCTGACTACAGTCAACTAATCTGTAGGTGAAGACGAGTTTCCATGGTCTTTGCAATTACCATACTTACAACTATATGATTATACAAGTAATAACATAAAGTTGCTTGCATAAGCATTCTTGGGTTTTCCCTTTAATTAGCAAAACAGGATTGTCATCCAAATGACCCCTGCTGTGGAAACTTTTTAATTTGTGAATAACTAAGTTAATTTTGTATGCATTATTTCATGCAAACAACATGTTGGCCCAAAGGAAAACTGTTGTTTGGCAGAAATTAATATGTACATGTGGTAATGCATATTGATAACTATAAGATGTACCTTGTGAATACTTAACTGGACCAAAGAAAGGTTAAGTATTTGTATGTACGATGTTATCTATTTCGATAACTACAACAAGTTGATTAGTAGCAAGTTGAATATTTAATCCAAAGACTATATATTTGATGTTGCATTGACCAACTTGTAGATGGTTTGTTATTATTCATTTAGTTGATCACTATTTTTTTAATTAATTATGAGCTTACTTATATTTTTTGTTCTCTATACAACTGATATTATAAATACAAGTTCGGTTTTTACTTCCATCAACAGCATTCCCATGTTGAATGGAACTAATTTCAAAACTTGGAAAAATAAGGTGAAAATGGTTTTGAGCTGTATGGATATTGACTATGCACTGAGGGTTGATAAGCCAGCACCACTTACTGCAGAAAGTACTCCTCAAGAGGAGAAAACTTTTGAAAGATGAGAAAGGTCCAACCGCATAGGTCTAATGATCATGAGAAATGCAGTAGCCGAAGCTTTTCTGGACACTATGACTGAGAATATGGATGCTAAGAATTTCCTTCAGATCCATGAAGATCGCTTTGCAAAAAGCGATAAGGCGGAGACAAGCGCTCTCACTTAGAGAAGAGGAAAGGCAAAATGACTGCAGCATCATGGAGCACTTAGAAAGCTTATCTCCATAAGGTATACGGGTAATGGGAGCATTATGGAGCACATTCTAGATATGTACAATCTCTTTGGGAAACTTAAATCGCTTAAAATTGAGTTACCAGAAGATTTTCTTTTTTATTTGGTACTGATATCCCTTCCTCCTCAATTTAGTTAATTTGAAGTGAGCTATAATTATCAGAAGGACAAATTGACATTGAATGAGCTCATTTCTCATTTGGTGCAGGAGGAAGATAGGATGAAGCAACAAAAGACAAATAGTGCTCACTTAGCTTCAGCATCTTCTTTTGGTAAAAAGAAGAGGAAAGGCAAAATGACTGCAACATCATGATCGCAGAAAAAGCAAAGGTCCCCAATAAGGGGGAAAAGGAAATGAAGTGCTTATTCTGAAAAGATGCTTCTCATGTTAAGAAAGACTGTGCAAAATATCACGCCTGGCGCGTGAAAAGGGTAAGTTTTTCTCTCTTGTTTGCACTCTGTTGTGTCCATATTTTACATGTTTTTATCGCATCATTTCATGTCATATTCGCCTCCAAACTCCATACTTTTATATAATATTGCGCTTCTAACGCCATATTCGAGTTTTATATAGCTTTATGGATTTTCAGGAGTTTTGGAGCGAATTGGAGCTATTTTGGGACATGGACACATCTGACACATCCGAGACGTCATTGACAAGTCTCCATGAGTGTTCGCCGAGGAATGGAAGAAGATTGGAGGAGAGGAGGAGAAGAGAACGAGAGATGGCAAAGTTGAGTTCAGTTTCCCACGTGACTCGACCGAGTAGCATCAGGTACTCTACCGAGCTGACACGCAGAAATCGCACAGGAAACGGCCTTACCCTACTGGACTGAGCAGACACCCGACTCGACCCGAGTGGCACTAAACAGATAAAGATTTTGGGCTTTTCTCCAAGGCACTCTAGCACCAAACAGATAAAGATTTTGGGCTTTTCTCCAAGGCACTCCAGCTCGACCGAGCAGCAAAGCAACTTGACCGAGCAGCTCACCTACTCGACCCAAGTCATCAAGAAACAAAGCAGCTTTTTGGAGGAAGTTCTGATCTACCGTAGCTCGACCGAGTAGGGGGCTACTCGACCGAGTAGCCTGTATCAGCCAAACACAGAAGCAGTAGCAAGGCTCGTGTCTGAGATCGTGCCCACGGTTGGTGGAATCGATTAGCTTAAGGAGTATCCTATATGCTTCATTAGGGAGTTAGTGGATTCAATTGGGACTCATGACCATGCCTGGCTCGTGTCTTGATGGGATCCATCGACGAACTATATTACTAATTGACGGCTACTGCCATTACGTCAATGAGAGCCACCAAAATACATCGAAGCTCTAAACCATAAGAGTGGTGTGAGCTGAGATCATTCCGTCCATGAGAGTGGCGTGAATATTGTCGATTCTTAATGCACGTATCTTGTGTACCTGTCGTAAGAGCGGGGTTAATGCGATACGTTAGATTTGTGGTGCTTAGAGCCATGATTCCACATCTTGGATGCGACAATTCCTATAAAGCCAATGCAACTTAAGAGTCTTGACCAAGCATCGACATCCGACGATCTTAGTGGTGAGTCCTAAAGCCCTATTCTTTATTAATTGTTCACAATCCTAAACAAACAATCTCTTGAAACCGACTTCTATTTAAATTCTGAGGTTTAAAAATAGCCCAAGAAAATAACATCTCTACCTTCCCTGTGGGATCGATATCTTTTATACCATTACTTGACATCGTACGCTTACGTAAAGTGCCGGGAATTTGCATTTGGGATACATCTAGCACTTAGCGTTCGTGCCATTGCTAGGTGGCTTCTAGGTGTTGGTTTCAGGAGCACCAAGTTTTTGGCGCCGTTGGTGGGGACGGTAATAGGTTACTTGGATTATTTTTCTATTAAAGAATTTGTTAGCAAATTTTATCATCTCTTATCTTTCCATCCTTTTACTCTCTTTTTACGCTTTTGTTATTGACGCTTCTCTCCAGCCAATACTCTTTATAAGAAATCAGGTATAATGGAGATGCAAGTGCACTGGAGCAGTGATTCTGATAGCGACTGAGATGGGTTTAGTTTCTCTCCATACCAAGCATATGGTCTTCAAGACTCACGCATGGATGAAGCCATGGTCGAATGTGCAGCGAGAGAGCTACTAGATACAGTCCGATTCATCGGAGCAGGAACCTACGCGGCAAGTAATGAGAATCAACAGATGGTTATAAATCATATACTGAATAATGTCTCTGATGCAGGCACCATTGAGGATGACATCCATATTAGCTTTGAAGGAGACGTGATGCACCTCTGTGGTATTGAAACTCTACCAGTTGACGCACATTGGGAAGCGACTCGTCAGATTGAATCGCTGGACGAGCCCCATCTCTTAAGCATACTGGAGAGCGTAATGACTAATTTAGGGACCAACGGCCCGGTAGAATTCCCTACAGAAGACCCAATTGTTCAAGAACTCTCGGTCTTCATTGCGAGCACCTTCCGGGATGCAGAGTCCTTGGACGATGTCCCCATCTCTGACAGAGTCTACGTACAGTACGAGGGAGACACTTTACGCTCTATGGTGTCAACATCCTCCAGACTGAGACCCACGAAGACTATGACCATGGGGAGTACGTAGACCCCGAACCACTCTAAGGCGATATCGATCAAGGAAGCCTTCTTGACTTTACACCCGATAATGTGTGCACATCTAAATACTCTATTCCTATTGATAGGTGCACTACAGAACCTAATCCCATGGAGATGGACTCCGCAGACGTCTACCACGATGCGCCATCATCGCCTTGCTCATCTTATGAATCTGCCGACGAAGAATTCCCATCATCTGAACCAGTAGTTGATGACGCATCCTTTTCACAGGCGAACGATGAAGGGGGTACATCACCCCCTCAAGTAGAACTAAAACCCCTTCCTACAAATTTAAAATATGCTTTCTTAGTGGAGAAATATACCTACCATGTCATCGTTGGTGCCTCCCTTACCGAGCCACAATTAGAAAGCCTTTTCAAAATCCTCAGAGCACATAGGAAGGTGATAAGGTATAGCATTGTCGACCTGAAAGGCATTAGCGGCACCATATGCACCCATAGAATCCACCTCTAGGATAAGGAAGCTACTTCCATTGAGCTTCAAAGACGACTTAATCATAACATGAAAGAAGTAGTAAAAAAGGAGGTGCTAAAACTGCTAGAAGCCAATATTATCTACCCCATTTCCAATAGGAGATGGGTTAGCCCCTTTCAGGTTGTGCCCAAGAAAGGGGGCATGACCGTTATGGGGAACGATAAAAATGAATTGATATCTACTATGACTGTCACTGGTTGGCGCATGTGCATTGATTATAGAAAACTCAATAAAGCCACCAAAAAGACTACTTCCCCCTCCCATTCATCGATCAAATGCTCGAGCGACTTGCCAAGCATAAATATTTTTGTTACCTTGATGATTATTCCGGATTCTTCCAAATCCCATTGCATCGTGAAGACCAAGAAAAAACGACGTTCACATGTCCCTACGGCACCTTCGCATACCGAAGAATACCGTTTGGATTATGTAATGCACCCACGACATTCTAAAGGTGCATGACGTCCATTTTTTCGGACTTCACTGAAAATATAATGGAAGTTTTTAGGGATGACTTTTCTGTTTATGGCACCGACTTTGATGCTTGTTTATCCAATTTGTTTAAAGTCTTAGAACGATGCCAAGATAATAATTTGACTTTAAATTGGAAAAAGTGCCATTTGATGGTAACAGAGGGTATAGTTCTTGGTCATGTCATCTCCTTTAAAGGGATTGAAGTTAACAAGGCCAAGGTTGATGTCATCAAAGACTTGCCGCCTCTGACTAATCTTAAGGGTATCCGTGATTTTCTAGGCCATGCAGGATTTTACGGTCGCTTTATAAAGGATTTCTCTAGCATTGCTTGCCCTCTTACGGAGCTCCTTGTGAAGGATGCTCCTTTTGTGTTTTCTGATGCTAGCTAGCTTGCTTTTAATAGGTTGAAAGAAGCTCTCATTTTTGCACATATTATACAACTGCCAGATTGGAACCTACCTTTGGAGTTAATGTGTGATGCTAGTGATCAAGCGGTGGGAGTTGTTCTAGGCCAAAGAAAGAGGGAAAGCTTCACGCAATATACTATGCTAGTAAGACCTTGGATGATGCTCAGAAAACTACACCATTACAGAGAAGGAATTACTAGCTGTGATGTACTCCATTGAAAAGTTCAGATCTTACCTTCTGGGATCCAAAGTAATAATCCATACGGATCATGAGGGCTAAAATACTTGTTAAGCAAGAAGGATGCAAAGCCGCGCTTAATACGATGGATTCTTCTCCTCCAAGAGTTTGACATAGAGATCAAGGACAAGAAGGGGGTCGAAAATGTAGTGGCAGACCATCTATCACGGCTAATTCATAGGCATAGAGACGATAGCATGCCAATTGATGATTCTTTCACCGGCGAGCAATTATTCGTGGCATCCTCCTCTAAAGGACCTTGGTACGCCGACATAGTCAACTATTTGGTGAGCGGAGTAATCCCTCATGGGATGGCAACCTATCAAAGAAGGAAGTTCTTACATGATGCTAGAAACTACTTTTAGGATGATCCGTACTTATTCAAAACATGTGTCGATGGGATCATCAGACGATGTATTCCAAAAGAGGAGGCACTTCCATTATGTCACATTGCCATGGCCAACCTTGTAGGGGACATGCAGCAGTCACTAAAACCACTACAAAAATTCTCCAAAGTGGCTTCTATTGGCCCACCATCTTCAGAGACGCAAACGAATACATCAGAGCATGTGACATGTGCCAAAGAACGGGAAATATCACGAAGAAAAATGAAATGCCCCTACAAGGCATTTTGGAGATAGAAATTGTTCGACTGTTGGGGTGTTGATTCATGGGACCTTCCCAACAAGTAACGGAAACAAGTACATCATAGTTGCAGTTGATTACGTCTCAAAGTGAGTGGAAGCCATAGCCACCCCCAACGAATGACTCATGGGTAGTGGCCAAGTTCTTCAAGCATATGATTTTTCCCCGTTTTAAAGTCCCGAGAACGGTTATAAGCGATGAGGAGAGTCACTTCATCGAAAAGAAGTTTGAACAATGCTTTAGAAATACGGAGTGCATCACAAGGTTAGTCTTGCATATCATCCACAAACGAGTGGCCAAGTTTAAATTTCCAATAGAGAGATCAAGAACATCCTAGAGAAGATGGTAAGCGCATTAAGGAAGGATTGTCCCAAAAGTTGAGTGACGCCCTTTGGGCGTACCGCACTGCTTTCAAGACCCCTATCGGAATAACCCCTTACAGGTTAGTATACAGGAAAGCATGCCACTTACTGGTGGAATTGGAACATAGAGCATATTGGGCGATAAAGAAGTTGAACTTTGATTATAAGAGCGTCGCCACGTGACGATTCTTGAGTGTCAACGAGCTTGACGAAACCCGGTGACACGCCTATGAGAACGCAAGGATGTACAAAGAAAAGACCCAGGTCTATCATAATAAGAATATCACGGTGATGTGCTATGAAGTAGGTGACCAAGTACTCCTCTACAACTCAAGACTACGACTCTTCACCGGGAAGCTAAAATCAAGGTGGTCTAGCCCCTACAAGATAATAAGTATGTCACCCGGGGGGTGCCGTAGAACTTAAGGGAAGAACACCAAATTCAAGGTGAATGTTCAAAGAATGAAGCCATACGTAGCAGGAGAACCGAATGGACAAGAAGAAACCTACTTTCTCGAGGAATGTCACCACCACTGATTGAAAATCTTGAGGGAGTCGAGCTTACGACTTAAAACAAGCGCTTATCGGGAGGCAACCCAATTTTCTTTCTCTTAATTTTCATTTTTCATTTTTTCTCTTTTCTTATTCAAAAACAAAATAAATACGCTTTTAATTCTAAGAAAATACAAAAACATAAAAACTGATGAGTTCTTCCTTGTACAAGTTGAACAATTAGGAGGGCGTGCATAACGATGAAATGAAGGAGAAGGAACCAAGGGAAGAGCACCTTAGAGAAATAAAAGCTTGGGAAAGAGTTCTAGGTGACTCGGCCGAGTAGCTATCCTACTCGGTTGAGCTGCAGAGAATTGGAGAAAGAAGGCAAAAACACGTTCTGGAAATTAAACTCGACTCGACCGAGTAGCATCCTATTCGGTCGAGCTACAGTCAGAGCTGCAGAAAGCTGAAGAAACAGGCAAAAAGTGGCTCTAGAAATTAATTGCGACTTGACCGAGTAGCACCCTACTTGGTCGAGCTACAGGCAAAGCCCAAAAACGTCGAAAAGGAGCACTCTGTTTCTAATTCGGCTCGACCGAGTAGCTACCCTACTCAGTCGAGCTACAAGGAGAGTCCAACAGTGCTAAAAGGGCGCTCTGGAAAGCTTAATGGACTCGACCGAGTAGCTAGCATACTCGGCCGAGCTGCAGGGAGAGCAAAAGAGAGCTGAAAACAACACTCTGTTTCAATTAAGCTCGACCGAGCTGAGTAAGCAGCTCGACCGAGCTGAGTAAGCAGCTCGGTCGAGTACTAGGGCACAATTTCTAAGCTTAATTTCAAATTTTTATAATCTATTATTACTCGACCGAGCAGTTATCGCTGCTCGTCCCGAGCAGCAACTTGGTCAGCTGGGGCCCACACCCAACCGACCTCGACTCGATTCATATTAATTCGAAATTTGACTCGGTTTAAACCCATTCCTAATTGAAATCAGCCCCCCAAGCCCGAGCTACCCCCTAGCCCTAACTCTACTCGACCCGACACTGCCAGGGCCACCGCTCACTCCGCTCGAGCACCGCTGGCACCGACCGACTCGGTCAGCCCCGCCACCCCTTCCCTCCATCTCTCTCTTCTTCTCTCTCCTATCTCTCTCTCAACATCTTTCTATCTCTCATTCCCCCACCCCTATTGCTCCGGTGATCGACCGGAGCATCACCGTCGGCGCCGCCCAGAGCCGATGCCACCACCATCCCCCTCCTCTCTCCCTCTCTCTACCCCCATCTCTCTCCCTCCATTTCTTTCCCCCAAGTCGCAGCCTCCCCTTACTCCGATGACTCGCCAGAGCTATGCGTGCGCTGCCCGAGCAGTGTCCCGAGCACACCCCGTGCTCAGGCCGAGTAGCCAAGCCCAACCCCCACTTCATTTCCCCTACTTCATCCCTCTCATCCCCCCTTCTTCCCCAATTTCGAATCCCCAACCCTTATTTTTCCTATTTTTGAACCCCAAACCGAATTAATTTTCGAACTTGCCTAATAATCTTTTCATATCTTATTGCAAGTACGCTTGGAGATTCTTCAGGGATCTGAGGAGCTTGGTTTGGATCAGCTTGGGGGATAGCTTGGATTTGAGGCTTCGCATGTGTGCGTTCCACTTTCGCTTTCGCATCTACGCTCGGTGTTGGTATACTCCTTCCACACTTTATTTTTATTACCAGATCATCGTAGTTTGCCACTTTTGCACGATGCCTCCTCGCCTTAGGCCGAGGAAGCCTAATCTGGTGAAGAGGAAGGCCATAACTGGTCCCTACTCTTACCGGCCAGCACGATGCCCATGGCGTTCACCTTCACGTACACCCGAGCCGTACTTGGATGATTCGTCGTCCTCGTCCGACTCGTCATAATCCACTACACCTGTGCCTCTAGCCATAGAGGCCCCACACACCACCTAACTACCGCTCCTCCCATTCCCACCACCGCTCCTCCACCCCATCCAGTTTCTCCACCACCCACCCCAAGGACGTATGATATCGTCTTCAGGAACGACACTCACCGCGAGTGTTTTGTAGCCATGTCACACCACACGATCGTCCCCACCCGCTTTGCTCGCATCCCCATCCTCCCGTGCCTTGGACTCCTGTATGGTGTCCACAGGCTTTACCAGGTCATCGGTTTTGACTGCCTCCTCACCATGCATGCACGCTCCTACACACGCCTCACCCTTGAGGTGTTGAGCTCAATTGTCGTCACCCCGGCAGGTGATGGCATTAGCTTCCGATTTCTTGACCGCGACGTAGTGGTCACGCATGCCATGATCCTTGCCCACTTTCACTTTACCACCATCCCCGACCGCACCCTCGCCTTCTCCCCAGACTTTGAGCCCACCATGTTTGATGCTGAGTAGTTTTGGCATCGCATCACTGGTCTGCGAGGATATCGCCCTAGTAGGGTGAAATTCTCTTGTATCGTCCACCCATGTCTCTACTACACCCAGCACCACCTTGCCACCACCCTCTTTTCCAGGCCAAAGGTCGGGACACTCTCCTTGCCTGAGCTTTCTCATCTTATAGTGATGGCTCGACATCTGTGCTTCCATCCTAACGGTACCTTCCACCACTTCCTACTCTCCGACGCAGTGCACTGGCTGTGTCATCACCTCCTTCAGACCGCCCACATCGCCACCGATATCTGCTGCGGCAGATTTTTCACCATTTTCGCCCAGATGCTCGGCCTAGCCTTCATGCACGACTAGTGATTCCCACCGGGTCTACACGCCTGATGATGGATGTGCTCACCCGCATGTCCATCATTAAGCCGCATGGTTAGCGTCACTGGATTTACCTTCTAGGCTCCCACCGCGAGCAGTACCTCTCCCTGCCCCCCGACCTCACCCATGTTGCCCCAGTAATGCTTGATTGGTTCATTCCCCGCATTTTTCCTATCCTCCATCCACGTCCTCGTTCACCCAGAGCACCAGTCGTCGACGACATCGACGATTGGGTGCTCAGTTCTAACGAGGATGAACTTAACATTGCTTCCATCGTGGCAGCTCAGCCAACCCAGCCTACACATCTACCCTCACTAGGAAGCACTTCTGTTTCCACTTCTGTCAGTGCTCCCACCCCCACCCCCACCCCCACCCCCACCGTAGAGACCCTGGGGACTGTCCATACCTTTACCCTGTAGGTCACTACCTCTGTCTCTGTCGTGTCCGGATCTGATGGCACGGTTATCTCTGCTGCTCCCGGTCCTACTTCTTCCATCACTTTGGAGCCAGCCAGTTCTTTCACTCCTGAGGCTACCGATTCACCTATTTCGGAGCCCGTCGCTGCCAGCACTCTTCCCACACCTGTGGACCTCCTTACTTCTCTTCCTACCACTCTAGGGTCCACAGTTTCTCTATCTGGCACCATTTCTGCACCAGCATCAGCAGAATTTTTTTAAGAGCGTCGTGGTGTCTGTCACCACTTTTGTTGCCATGACGTCTCCCATTTCTGATGATGATGCTGCTGCTTCTGTCTTTGCACCGGATCTCGGATCCATTCCACTTACATCCTCTTCCTCCAAGATCCCTGCCAGACCACCCTCACCTGACTTCCAGTTCAGACCCCGGGTATCACCTGCCCGTGGGCACCCGACGAGGGTGGTCTCTAGCAGTTCACGCCTACCCCTTAGCTCCCGCACCACAGACACCCGTCTTTCTATGATGGAGACCGAGGTTGTCACCCTGAGGCGTGCCTTTGACACCTTGCGACCTTACTCTCCACTTTTCAATAGTCTGTGGAGCGGGACCTCACTGCCGTTCTTGATATCCTTAGGCATCAGCGTGCACCCACTGTTATACTTGCACCAGCCCCTCCTCCCAGGCCAGATCCTGTCCCTTCTGTCCCTCCTGCACCACTCATTGTGCCCCATTCACAGGCTTCTGCAGGGCCTGTCACTTCTTCTGTTGAGTTAGGTGCACCGCAGTTGGAGACTTCTGTTGTCGACACACACGTTCTCACACCTGCCGATATTTCCAGCTGTTACACAATCTTCTGAGCCTGTTGTTTCTTCTGTTTCCTCACCAGCCGAAACACCTGTCGAGCCTTCACATTCTGTGCCCGATGTTCCTATCTCTGGTCCCCAGCAGTCAGACCCATCATCATCCACTCAGGGTGATGCCACTGCATGATCTTCACACTATTTTTGCTCCTGTCACCCTTATTTATTCTTGTGCCCATCTGTCTCTCCGGGGCCCTGTCCTTGCATAGCTTGGGGGATGACCTCCTTTTTGCACCACATATATATATTCCATCATTTCGCACTTGCATATATTCCACCTGCATCATGTCATGATTTGCATCATCTGCCTGCTTGTTCACATTTTTGCATATTAGGCATTAGGTCATGCACCTTTTCTTTTATTATTTGCATAGTTTTGCTTTTATTATTTTTCTTTTATTCACCACCCGCCCACCCTCGCCTCATTTTCCCTTCTTGCCAGCCTGTTCTCAGCAATGAGGACACTGCTATGTTTAGCTTGGGGGATGAGCGCTACCGCTTTTATTTTCATCTTTTTTATCCTTTTCATTTTCTTCCATTTTACACCTTTTTATTTTTATTTTCCACCACTTTTTCACCGTTTCATTTCTTTTTTTTGCATCATATTTTCCATGTTTGGTATGCTTGCATGCATGCTTTTATTTTATTTTCTCTGCCTTTCTTTTCCCCTTCTGCTAGATGTATTCCGAATGATGATATCTCTCTTAGCTTTAGTAGCTATCACGATGCTTATTACTTTTGTCATGCTATTTAGAGTATTTCAGCGTCTTATTATTCATATGCTTGCATATATATTTTGTTGACGATCTCTCTATATGAATGCATGAAATGAATTGAAACTAAATGTATGCAGTAGTATTTAGTATGCCTATGTTGGATATGCACCGAGATTCACGCATATCTAGAATATTTGAAGCATCTACCTTGTTATCTCTTTCACTTCTTATTACATACCTGCTATTATTGTGTGCTTTACTGCATGACTTCATTATTTGTTGAAATAACTAAAAATATCCATGCTTGCTTATGAGTTTGGTAGGAGTATTATCTTATTGAACCATTGTGCACATCTACTGGGTGAACCGAGCGATTATATTATTTCCTTCTCCACATATCTTATTATTCTCTGCATGTCACTTGGGTTCACCCCCTTGCAGCTACATATACCGCATCATATTCCCAAAAATCCCAAAAGAAAAATTTAGCTTCAAAAAGCCCCAAAAATACAAAAAGGATCATATATGTATGTATGTATACATATATATGTATACATACATATATATATATATATATATATATATATATATATATATATATATATATATATATATATATATATAGGGTAAAGTGTTCCTAGGGTGACTCCTTAGATTAAATCTAAGGAGTCGCCCCCATTTTCTCCCATCTCCCACAAATTTTTTGGATTTTATTTTCCATAGGATTGTTGGTCACATCATGGATGATCAACATACCAAAAATCAAGTCATTCCAATACTTTAAAAGCCATCATCTACCCCTTGCAACTTTATGTGTTTTTCAGCACGTTTTAAAACCGTTGAAGTTTCAAGGGATAGATGATGGCTTTTAAAGTATTGGAATGACTTGATTTTTGGTATGTTGATCATCTGTGATGTGACCAACAATCCTATGAAAAATAAAATCCAAAAAAATTGTGGGAGATGGGAGAAAAAGGGGGCGACTCCTTAGATTTAATTTAAGGAGTCACCCGAGGAACACTTTACCCATATATATATATATATATATATATATATATATATATATATATATATATATGTATATGTATATGTATTTCTCCAAAAAAAATATGTATATATATATGGCAAAATGCGCATGCGGTCAAGCTCAGGTCTGCGCTTGACCCCTCCCTACTGTCCGATTCGATCCCCCGGCTGTTGTTAAAAGCGGAACCTGCGGAACTTTTGGTGTAATTATATATATATATATATGTATATATATGTATATATATATATATATATATATATATATATATATGTCTATATATATATGTACTAGTCATTACCCGTGCCCATAGGGCACGGTTTATTTACTGGCTGAGTTTTTCTCCCCCACAAATTTCAAGTTCCCCCAAATTTCAAGTTTTCCCACAAAATTTCAAGTTTCCCCCCAAATTTAACTTTTCCCCCAAAATTTAAGTCCCCCCAAAATTGTCATTACCACCTAGGACAAACTTGCCACGTAGGACAAAGCTTTGTCCTAGTAGGATAAGATTCAAAATCTTCAAAGAACTGGAAAAAAAATGGTCGGAAGGGGTGAGAATAAAAAGTGTGGGTGGGTGTGTGGGGAGGGTCCATGGGCAAAAATACAAAAACCGGGGTTGTAAGTGCAAAATTCCGCACCTCCTCTTTTATCCCTCAAAATCTCATCTCTTATATTTTCTCTTATCCAATTTCCCTGTTTTATATAATAGATATCCAAATTCTCTTATCCAATTTCTCATGTCCAAATTCTCTTATCAATTTCTCTTGATAACATCCGTCTTTTATATAATAGATATCTCTTATCCAATTTCTCTTGTCCAATATCTCTTATCCAATTTCTCTTGAGTAACATCTCTCGTTTGTAATATAGATATCTCTTATCAAATTTCTCTTGATAACATCACTCTTATCCAATTTCTATTTTCCAATATCTCTTATCCAATTTCTCTTGATAACATCCCTCTTTTATAATATAGATATCTCTTATCCAATTTATCTTGTCAAATATCTCTTATCCAATTTCTCTTGATAACATCCCTCTTTTATAATATAGATATCTCTTATCCAATATCTTATGTCCAATATCTCTTATCCAATTTCTCTTGATAACATCCCTCTTTTATAATATAGGTATCTCTTATCCAATTTCTCTTGTCCAATATCTCTTATCCAATTTCTTTTGATAACATCCCTCTTTTATAATATAGATATCTCTTATCCAAATTTTCTTGATAACATCCCTCTCATATAATATAGATATCTCTTATCCAATTTCTCTTGTCCAATATCTCTTCTCCAATTTCTCTTGATAACTTCCCTGTTTTATAATATAGATATCCCTTATCCGATTTCTCTTGTCCAATATCTCTTATCCAATTTCTCTTGATAACATCCCTCTTTTATAATATAGATATCCCTTATCCAATTTCTCTTGTCAAATATCTCTTATCCAATTTCTCTTGATAACATCCCTCTTTTATAATATAGATATCTCTTATCCAATTTCTCTTGTCCAATATCTCTTATCGAATTTCTCTTGATTACATCCCTCTTTTATAATATAGATATCTCTTATCCAATTTCTCTTGTCCAATTTCTCTTATCCAATTTCTCTTGATAACATCCCTCTTTTATAATATAGATATCTCTTATCCAATTTCTGTTGACAACATCCCTATCTTATAATATAGATATCTATTATCCAATTTCTCTTGTCCAATATCTCTTATCCAATTTCTCTTGATAACATCCCTCTTTTATAATATAGATATCTCTTATCCAATTTCTCTTGTCCAATATCTCTTATCCAATTTCTCTTGATAACATCCCTCTTTAATAATATACATATCTCTCATGTCCAATATCTCTTATCCAAATTCTCTTGATAACATCCCTCTCTTATAATATAGATATCTCTTATCCAATTTCTCTTGTCAAATATCTCTTATCCAATTTCTCTTGATAACATCCCTCTTTTATAATATAGATTTCTCTTATCCAATTTCTCATGTCCAATATCTCTTATCCAATTTCTCTTGATAACATCCCTCTTTTATAATATAGATCTCTTATCCAATTTCTCTTGTCCAATATCTATTATCCAATTTCTCTTTATAACATCCCTCTTTTATAATATAGATATCTCTTATCCAATTTCTCTTGTCCAATATCTCTTATCCAATTTCTCTTGATAACATCCCTCTTTTATAATATAGATATCTCTTATCCAATTTCTCTTGTCCAATATCTCTTATCCAATTTCTCTTGATAACATACCTCTTTTATAATATAAATATCTCTTATCCAATTTCTCTTGATAACATCCCTCTCTTATAATATAGATATCTTTAATCCAATTTCTCTTGTCCAATATCTCTTATCCAATTTCTCTTGATAACATCCCTCTTTTATAATATAGACTAGTCATTACCCGTGCCCATATGGCACGGTTTATTTACTGGCTGAGTTTTTCTCCCCCACAAATTTCAAGTTCCCCCAAATTTCAAGTTTTCCCACAAAATTTCAAGTTTCCCCCCAAATTTAACTTTTCCCCCAAAATTTAAGTCCCCCCAAAATTGTCATTACCACCTAGGACAAACTTGCCACGTAGGACAAAGCTTTGTCCTAGTAGGATAAGATTCAAAATCTTCAAAGAACTGGAAAAAAAATGGTCGGAAGGGGTGAGAATAAAAAGTGTGGGTGGGTGTGTGGGGAGGGTCCATGGGCAAAAATACAAAAACCGGGGTTGTAAGTGCAAAATTCCACACCTCCTCTTTTATCCCTCAAAATCTCATCTCTTATATTTTCTCTTACCCAATTTCCCTGTTTTATATAATAGATATCCAAATTCTCTTATCCAATTTCTCATGTCCAAATTCTCTTATCAATTTCTCTTGATAACATCCGTCTTTTATATAATAGATATCTCTTATCCAATTTCTCTTGTCCAATATCTCTTATCCAATTTCTCTTGAGAACATCTCTCGTTTGTAATATAGATATCTCTTATCAAATTTCTCTTGATAACATCACTCTTATCCAATTTCTATTTTCCAATATCTCTTATTCAATTTCTCTTGATAACCTCCCTCTTTTATAATATAGATATCTCTTATCCAATTTATCTTGTCAAATATCTCTTATCCAATTTCTCTTAATAACATCCCTCTTTTATAATATAGATATCTCTTATCCAATATCTCATGTCCAATATCTCTTATCCAATTTCTCTTGATAACATCCCTCTTTTATAATATAGGTATCTCTTATCCAATTTCTCTTGTCCAATATCTCTTATCCAATTTCTCTTGATAACATCCCTCTTTTATAATATAGATATCTCTTATCCAAATTCTCTTGATAACATCCCTCTCTTATAATATAGATATCTCTTATCCAATTTCTCTTGTCAATTATCTCTTATCCAATTTCTCTTGATAACATCCCTCTTTTATAATATAGATATCTCTTATCCAATTTCTCTTGTCCAATATCTCTTATCCAATTTCTCTTGATAACATCCCTCTTTTATAATATAGATATCTCTTATCCAATTTCTCTTGATAACATCCCTCTCTTATAATATAGATATCTCTTATCCAATTTATCTTGTCAAATATCTCTTATCCAATTTCTCTTGATAACATCTCTCTTTTATAATATAGATATCTCTTATCCAATTTCTTATTTCCAATATCTCTTATCCAATTTGTCTTGATAACATCCCTCTTTTATAATATAGATATCTCTTATCCAATTTCTCTTGTCCAATATCTCTTATCCAATTTATCTTGATAACATCCCTCTTTTATAATATAGATATCTCTTATCCAATTTCTCATGTCCAATATCTCTTATCCAATTTCTCTTGATAACATCACTCTTTTATAATATAGATATCTCTTATCCAATTTCTCTTGTCAAATATCTCTTATCCAATTTCTCTTGATAACATCCCTCTTTTATAATATAGATATCTCTTATCCAATTTCTCTTGTCCAATATCTCTTATCCAATTTCTCTTGATAACATCACTCTTTTATAATATAGATATCTCTTATCCAATTTCTCTTGTCCAATATCTCTTATCCAATTTATCTTGATAACATCCCTCTTTTATAATATAGATATCTCTTATCCAATTTCTGTTGAAAACATCCCGCTCTTATAATATAGATATCTCTTATCCAATTTCTCTTGTCCAATATCTCTTATCCAATTTCTCTTGATAACATCCCTCTTTTATAATATAGATATCTCTTATCCAATTTCTCTTGTCCAATATCTCGTATCCAATTTCTCTTGATAACATCCCTCTTTTATAATATAGATATCTCTTATCCAATTTTTCTTGATAACATCTCTCTCTTATAATATAGATTTCTATTATCCAATTTCTCTTGTCCAATATCTCTTATCCAATTTCTATTGATAACATCCCTCTTTTATAATATAGATATCTCTTATCTAATTTCTCTTGTCCAATATCTCTTATCCAATTTCTCTTGATAACATCCCTCTTTTATAATATAGATATCTCTTATCCAATTTCTTTTGATAACATCCCTCTCTTATAATATAGATATCTCTTATCCAATTTCTCTTGTCAAATATCTCTTATCCAATTTCTCTTGATAACATCTCTCTTTTATAATATAGATATCTCTTATCCAATTTCTCTTGTCCAATATCTCTTATCCAATTTCTCTTGATAACATCCCTCTTTTATAATATAGATATCTCTTATCCAATTTCTCTTGTCCAATTTCTCTTATCCAATTTCTCTTGATAACATCCCTCTTTTATAATATAGATATCTCTTATACAATTTCTCTTGTCCAATATCTTTTATCCAATTTCTCTTGATAACATCCCTCTTTTATAATATAGATATCTCTTATCCAATTTCTCTTGTCCAATATCTCTTATCCAATTTCTCTTGATAACATCCCGCTTTTATAATATAGATATCTCTTATCCAATTTCTCTTGATAACATACCTTTCTTATAATATAGATATCTCTTATGCAATTTATCTTGTCAAATATCTCTTATCCAATTTCTCTTGATAACATCCCTCTTTTATAATATAGATATCTCTTATCCAATTTCTAATGTCCAATATCTCTTATCTAATTTGTCTTGATAACATCCCTCTTTTATAATATAGATATCTCTTATCCAATTTCTCTTGATAACATCCCTCTTTTATAATATAGATCTCTCTTATCCAATTTCTCATGTCCAATATCTCTCATTCAATTTCTCTTGATAACATCCCTCTTTTATAATATAGATATCTCTTATCCAATTTCTCTTGTCGAATATCCCTTATTCAATTTCTCTTGATAACATCCCTCTTTTATAATATAGATATCTCTTATCAAATTTCTCTTGTCCAATATCTCTTATCCAATTTCTCTTGATAACATCCCTCTTTTATAATATAGATATCTCTTATCCAATTTCTGTTGATAACATCCCTCTCTTATAATATAGATATCTCTTATCCAATTTCTCTTGTCCAATATCTCTTATCAAATTTCTCTTGATAACATTCCTCTTTTATAATGTAGATGTCTCTTATCCAATTTCTCTTGTCCAATATCTCTTATCCAATTTCTCTTAATAACATCCCGCTTTTATAATATAGATATCTCTTATCCAATTTCTCTTGATAACATCCCTATCTTATAATATAGGTATCTCTTATGCAATTTATCTTGTCAAATATCTCTTATCCAATTTCTCTTGATAACATCCCTCTTTTATAATATAGTTATCTCTTATCCAATTTCTCATGTCCAATATCTCTTATCCAATTTGTCTTGATAACATCTCTCTTTTATAATATAGATATCTCTTATCCAATTTCTCTTGATAACATCCCTCTTTTATAATATAGATATCTCTTATCCAATTTCTCTTGTCCAATATCTCTTATCCAATTTCTCTTGATAACATCCCGCTTTTATAATATAGATATCTCTTATCCAATTTCTCTTGATAACATCCCTCTCTTATAATATAGAAATCTCTTATGCAATTTATATTGTCAAATATCTCTTATCCAATTTCTCTTGATAACATCCCTCTTTTATAATATAGATATCTCTTATCCAATTTCTCATGTCCAATATCTCTTATCCAATTTGTCTTGATAACATCCCTCTTTTATAATATAGATATATATATATACATATATATATATATATATATATATATATATATATATATATATATATATATATATATATATATATAGACACATATATATAGACACATATATATACATATATATATATGTATGTATGTATGCCCACGAGAGGGTGTCCTAGTGGTAAGTCATTCCGCTCCAAAGACAATGGATGCGGGGTTCGAGGCCTATGGCCGCCGTGACTTGGTAATTATTGTGGAATTTGTTGTGGAATTATTTACCCTGGGGCTACATCTCCCCTCTCGGACTAACCCGGGGGCCGTTGGGGGCACGGCGGTCACCCCCCAGTTTGCATAGTCTCGAACAGGCTCTCGCGTTACCCTCCTAAAAAAAGCCGAAGGCAGGGGGAGGGGGTTGGGGATTTTTCTGGGGTTTCAATATATATATATATATATATATATATATATATATATATATATATATATATATATATATATATATAATGTATGTATGCATACGCACATACATACATATATATATACATACATACATACATACATATATATATGTGTATACATACATATATATATATATATGTATACATATATATATGTGTGTGTATGCATACATACATACATACATACATATATATCACTAGTCATAACCCCACGGTTCATTTAAGATTTTCCTCGCAAAATCTTTGTTCCCCAAAAATTTAATTCCACAACCAAAATTTAACAAAATAATAAATTAGCATAAAAATATTTAGCTGCACGGGCACCTTCGGGGCGGGCGTCATCGGCGCGGAACAACAAATTCAGTGCAGGCGCCTTCAGCGCGGAACCACAAATTTGGCATCGAACAACAAATTTGGCGCCCGCGCCTTCGACGCGGAACAACAAAATAGCGTAAAAAATGGCACGGACGCCTTCGACGCGTAACAACAAATTCGGCACGGTCGCCTTCGGCGCATAACAACAAATTCGACGTTGAACAACAAATTTGGTGCACGCGCCTTCGACGCGGAACAACAAAGTAGCGTAAAAAATTGAACAAATTCGGCGCAGGCACCTTCGGCGCGTAACCACAAATTTGGCGCACGCGCCTTCGACGCGGAACAACAAAGTAGCGTAAAAAAATTATTTGGCGCGGACGCCTTAGGCGCTTAAAAAGCAATAATTCTTACGTCTCCCCCAAAATCTTAGTTCCTCAAAATCTAGGTCCCCATGAAGAATTTAGGTCCCACATTGTTTATTTAGTTCCTTTCAAATTTTTTAGATAAATGTAGTTTCTTTCCCCCCCACATTGTTTATACCAATATTTTATAATGAAAACAAATAGTCTTCAATAAATTTTCCTCCCTTCAAATTGAGCTTCAAACTGAACTCCCCTCTCACTCCAAATTTTTAGACGTAAACTCCATCTCTATAACCAAGCTAACCCATGCCCATTCTCCCCATTCTTCCTATCATCTCCCTTACCTTCTCAACATCATCCCACCTCCCCTCGTCGCATTAGTATTTGGGAGCAATACATAAGCCCCAAAATCCACCGGCTCGATCTCTATCATCTTCTTCCCTAGATCTTTCGATATTAAAATACATGAGCAATTAGAAAAGGTATATGTCAGAAAAACAGTAAGATGTAGTGCATTCATCACATGATATTTGCCTTGTTCTTTATATTGAAATACCGAGAAATTATGAAGTATCATTTTCGAGGCATCTGATGTTACAACCAAAATCAACTAAAAGCAAGCATAAATTCGACTTATAAAAAGCAACAAAATCAACTTAAAAAGCTGCTACAGTTAGAACAACAAAAATACAAAAGCAACACTTAAATTAAAGCTGACTTTTACTGTTGAATGGTGAGAATTAACCTGAAAAGGCTACCACATCTCAACCCAAAAAAAAGAAATCAGAACGAATCGTAGAGGCGAGAAATCGCTGTGAAGCAGAGGATTTGGGGTTTTTTGTCTCCTTGTAACAGCTCAAAAGTTCTAACCTTCGTGTAATCCCCTTCTTCTCGATGTAATCCCCTTCTTCTCGGTGTATCAGTAGGTTCTCTCTACATTTGGTGTGATAAATAACACTCAATCAGAGACTAACACCACCACGATGTTTGTATATTAAATAATCAAAAAAAGCAGGCATAAACCCAACTTAAAAAGCAACACACCCTGACTTTTGCCTTTTAAAAAATAAGATAATAGAAAATAACATCAAAAGCTAGCAGATTTAAACCGAAATAAGATACGAAAATATCATCAACAAAAGCCAAAAAATAGAAAACCGAATGAAACTTAGAGGTGAGAAATTGTTGTGAATGAGAGATTTTTTTCCTCCTGGCTCTTTTTTCACGTGTAATAGTTAACTAAGAAAACAATAACAGCAACAAACCTAAAAAATTGATGTGAAGCAAAAGCAAATAAATTGATTTGAAGCAAAAACAGAGAATCTGTGAAGCAAAAAATGAACGAAACTACGAAAATAACAACAAAACATGACTTTTTTCTCTGTGTAACAGTTCAAAAGCTCTTAAAAGAAAAAAAATGCTCAAAATCTCCCACCGTCTTCTTCTCCATAGTTCAAATCTTCTTCTCGGAACTGAGGATTTAATTAATCATAAATTTTTTTAAACTCTATGACTTCCGCAACAATGCTACCAAATTGACTACAGACAAAATGATGCCATAAATGCAATGCAACCTCATTAATTAATTTTGAAATTGCCCCTAAAAGAAGATTATGTGCAATAAATTCTTGCCACATTAGTGATTTTAGCATTAATTAAGATTTTGCAGCAAAAGCAACCTGCAATATACCAAACAAAGAATTTGATTTGGGACCATTTCCCTGCAACAAATGTTGCAGGCTACATTTGTTTTGTGCCGCAAACAATGCATTTCTCTTTTTTGCAAATAAAGCATCACCTTAGAATCAATAGGTATCAAATATTGCAATTGATCAATATTCAAACAACCACATAAGTAATGAAATAGTATAGGCAAGCAATAGTTGTCTCAGATGAACTAAAAGAATTAGCATTTCACCTTATGGAATCACTATGAGTGTGGCATCGGGAATTTATTTCTTATGACAGATTTTCAATAAAATAGAGCGATTCTGATTTTATTTTTTGGTTCAAGTATACACGAAACTTGGTCTGGCCCGCACCCTCTTCGGAGGGCACGATGATACTGTGGAGTATGGGTAAGAATCCATTTGAACGAAGGTGAGAAACTGTGACCACTTCGCGGAACTTGGTCTGGCCCGCACGCCTCTTCGCGGAACTTGGTTTGGTATAAGAATTGCAAACTTGCTAGTAAATGCCAGGTAATGCCAATTCAACCTCCAAAGAACCTATGCAACCAACAAACCATCATGCACACAAACTAAAAAATGAAATCGCTCCATTTTAGCACAGATTAGATAAGAGACATCACCTCCGTGAGGCCGTAAGCCCCGAGATCGCAGCATTATAAACCCTTACATCACTGAAACATCACCTTCGCCTTATCCCCTATCCCGCCATCCCCAACCCCGGGAATATAACCGAGCACGCCTTTGGGCTCAGCAATGAGGGCTCCAACAGCCCCTTACCAACATAGGGACCCAAGTAATCCCCCAAAAATAGCTGAACCTGGAAATGAAAATTAGCCCAGGACCGAGGACAAAAAATAAAAGCTTTTGAGCAATTTTGAGCAATTTTGAGCTATTGAAAATAAAAAAATATATCACGAAAATACCTGATCTTGATGAAGGAACTAAAAATATGCCTGGAAACGAAAATTGATGGTTATAACAAAATATAAAAGTCTTCGGCGAATAAAAGTCTTGATGAAGGAACAAATATAAGTCTAAACGAAAAATAAACAAATTGATGGTCATATGCCTGATCGCGAAAATACCTGATCTCATGGAAACGAAAGAAAACAGATTGGGTTAATGCTAATAATGTTAGCCGCGAAAAGTCATATGCTTGAAACGAAAGAAAACAGTGTTGAGTATTGGTGTTTCATACCAATCTTATTTTGATGATGATCACAACATTATGTTGTTGCTAATGACTTTCATGTTTTAGTCTCACAGTTTCTTTCCTAGAATATCTTTCTTGGAGACTAATCACTTGGTGCAAGGATGGACATCAAGTGGAGAATGGCCAAAGCTTGGACTCAAGGAGTGACAAAGCTTGGAGATGATGGAGAGCAATCAAGGCTTCAAGATTGATGACTTAGACTCTAAGGAAAGCAATATAATCCATGTAATATTTACTTTATTGCTTTCTCTCTCTTTTAAGTCTAGGTTAATGTAATGCCTTATTAGATGGTTTACTCAATCATGCATATGCATTTAACCATCTTAGTGAGCCTTAGGATTATCATAGAATCCAACCCAATAGGTTCACTTTGTCCAAAGACTCATTTGGAGTCTCTGGCTTTCCATCAGTCGCCTGCTGAAGGAATAACAGTCGACTGGGTGATTTCCAGTCGCCTGTAGATCCTTCTATAGTCGCCTGATATACACAGCTCAAGTCAACATTTCAATTGACTCAAACTTGAGCTTTACGCACAGTCAACTACTGGTCAGTTTACAGTCGCCTGTAGATTGGTCATCAGTCGCCTGAGTAGCGTAAATGCAATCTCTGCATCTCTCTGTCGTTTTTCCATCTGATACAGCAGACGACTGATTAAGGTTTTACAGTCGCCTGACTAATAGACAGTCGACTGTATTATTGACATCAGTCGCTTGTGTGCTTATCTGGAGAAAGAGTGCATCTCTCTGTTTTATTCCATCCCCTGCAGCAGTCGCCTACTGAAGGATTAACAAGCGTCTGTCCTGTTTACAGTCGACAGTATCGACTTCATCAGTCGACTGTCCTGGCTCAGATTATAGCCGTTGGATATTTTCTAGTCGTTGATCAGTCGACTGTCTTATGATCATCAGTCGACTGTTCCTGTCGTTTTCGCCCAGTTTCTAGCCGTTGTAAAATTGATTCTTTGGCTGTTTTCTTGGGTTTTGGGGTTTGATATAGAGTTCCTATATATATGAGTGTGCTGACATCTCTTATTCTTCGTGATGCGATTGAATATCTCAAGAGATCTATAAGCAACTCACAAACTCCCTCAATTCCATCTTTTGAGCTCTCATTCCTCTTCATGCATTGAAGTCCAGCTCAAGGGAATTCATCCAAGTGCTCTCAAGCATATCTCAACACTTGGAGATCCTCTTCCATGCCTTGCATCCATTTATGAGTAAGCATCTCAAGGCATAGGTAAGAGTATTTATTTTACTTGTGAATTTGTTACACTAATTCTCTTTGTGGGAATTAGTCTATCTCTCTTTGTGGGAGTTTATCTCCTTGTGGGATTAGGATATTCTCTTAGTGGGAATAACTCTCTTTGTGGGAGTTTAGTGTCCTACTGTAGGGCTAACCCTAATTCTCTGAGTGGGAGTTAGTGATTCTCTGTGTGGGAGTCTTGATCCTCATGTAGGATTGGTTGGGTCCTTGTGTAGGGCATAAATCCTCTTTGTGGAGTATCTCCTTGTGAGATTTGTATTCACTTCTCTGTGTGGGATTATAGTGAATATTGATGTGGCTGGACATATCCAAATTTGGGGAACCAGGGTAAAATCTTGGGTTTGCGTTTGGATTAATTGTGTCATATAATTCCTCTTGCATTTATAATTCCACATTTGCAAGTTTAATTTTAATTGAACAATTTTATTGCCTTTACACTATTTACCACCCCTCTAGTGTGTGTTGTTAGTATTGCAAGGGTAAGGCTATCCTTACAAACAGGACCTGGAAATGAAAATTGATGGTTAACCCGTATGAAGAAGAGGATCTTGATGAAGGAACTAAACTAAACGAAAATGATGTTAGCCGCGAAAAGGATCTTGTTGAAGAAACTAAACGAAAATGATAATAAAAGATTGAGATCGTGAAAATACCTGATCTGCAAAAAATGGTAACCGGAGGCTGCAACATATCACGAAAATACCTGATCTGTGAAAATGTAAACGAAAAAGATTTAGATCACAAAAATACCTGATCTGCAAAAATACCTGATCTACGAAAATACCTGATCGAGACTCCAAGATTCAGAGGAGGGCTGGGCACTGCCTCGATCTGGGGCACCTGGAAGTGCTTTCGGGCAGTAGTGGTCTTCGGCAAACAGAGGTGATAGATTGCTTGGGTGAAGATGAAAGACCCAGGCTGCTCTTGCTGCGTGCGTGCGGAGAGAAGTGGGCTCTTGCTGCTTACATGTGGAGAGAAGTCAATGGAAAGAATTGGATTAATGATGCTTGCGTGCGGCTCTTACTGCTTGCTGCTTGCACCCAAAATGCCTCTTGCTCTTCCCCAAAAAAAGTTGGTTTTCCAAGAGACAGAAAAATGCCTCTTGCTCTCCCCAACGTAACACAAAAGTAAAATGGAACCCATAATCAAATGAGGGGGTTGTTTTCCAAGAAAAGACATCTAAAAAATACAAACTTGTCATCTCAAACCCTCACCGAAACCGTTCATTTATCAAGATCAAATCCTAGCCGTCTTTTATCAACCTCTTTGTCCTAGTCAGTTTGTCCTAGTCAGCCCTAGGATTCAAAAATCTCTGTCAAATGTATAATAGATATATATATGGAAAAATGCGCATATGCTCAAGCTCAGGTTGGATTCCTGCGCTCGACCCCTCCCTACCGTCCGATTCGATCCCCCGGCTGTTGTTAAAAGCGGAACCTGCGGAACTTTTGGTGCAATTACCATCGCGCCATTTAAGCAAATCGAAACTTTTGGGACAATTACCATCGTGCCCTTTAAGCCATTTTCAAAGCAACTTTGTAGAACTATTGGTGCAATTACCATCGCGCCCTTTAAGCCCTTTTCAAAGCAACTTTGTACATAATTACTAACCGTTCTGCGCTTTGAGCAATGGGTCTACCGTACGATGCTACGGCCGTTTTAAAAATTATACGGGACCGTTGTGCATGTCAAGTAAAAATGGTGGATTAAATTACTCCCCGCACACAACCCGCTACAGTCTAACGCATCGTGCGCGGCAATGAAAAAGTTTAAAGGGTAGTGCACAACCCGTTGTGCGCGGGGGTTAAAAGACCTAGTTTGAAGTAATATTCATCCGCACACACAACGGGTTAAATTATGCACCGTTGTGTGCGTTGTGCGTGGGGGTTAAAAGACCTAGTGTGAGCAATATTCATCCGTGCGCACGACGGGCAAAATTATGCCACGTTGTGCGTGTGGGTTAAAAGACCTAGTCTGAAGCAATATTCATCCACGTGCATAACGGGTTACATTATGCCCCGTTGTGCGCGTCGGGTAAGAACGGTTCCGGTGGATTACATCAGTCCCCGCACACGACACAAATTAGTCCCCGTGCACGACGGGTAAAATTTTGCCTTGTTGTGCGCGTCTGGTAAAAACGGTTCCAGTGGATTAAATTACTCCCTGCGCACAACGTGCTACAGTCTAACGTGTCATGCACGGTAAGTAAATAGTTTAGAGGGTTGTATTATTCATCACATCGCACAACCCGTTGTGCGCGGGGGTTAAAAGACCTAGTTTAAAGTAAAATTCATCCGCGCGCACGATAGGTTAAATTATGCCCCTTTTTGCGCGTTGTGTGCGGGGTTAAAAGACATAGTGTGAAGTAGTATTCATTAGCGCGCACGACGGGTAAAATTATGCCCCGTTGTGCATGTTGTGCACGTGGGTTAAAAGACCTAGTCTGAAGTAATATTCATCCGTATGCACAACGGGTTAAATTATGCCCCGTTGTGCGCGTCAGGTAAAAACGGTTTCGGTGGATTAAACTAGTCCCCGCGCATGACGCAAATTAGTCCCCGTGCATGACAGGTAAAATTATGCCTTGTTGTGTGCGTCGGGTAAAAACGGTTCCGGTGGATTAAATTACTCCCAGCGCACAACGCGCTACAGTGTATCGCGTCGTGCACGGTAAGTAAAAAAGTTTGAGGGTTGTATTATTCATCACAGTGCACAACCCGTTGTGCGCGGGGGTTAAAAGACCTAATTTGAAGTAATATTCATCCGCGCACACGACGAGTAAAATACGCCCCGTTGTGCACATTGTGCGCGGGGGTTAAAAGACCTAGTGTGAAGCAATATTCATCCGCGAGCACGACGGTTTAAATTATGTCCCGTTGTGCGCGTTGTGCACAGGGGTTAAAAGACCTAGTCTGAAGCAATATTCATCCGCGTACACGACAGGTAAAATTATGCCCCGTTGTGCGCGTTGTGCACGGGGGTTAAAAGACCTAGTGTGAAGCAATATTCATCTGTCCGCACGACGGGTTAAATTATGTCCCGTTGTGCGCATTGTGCGCGGGGGTTAAAGACCTAGTGTGAAGCAATATTCATTCGCGCGTACGACGAGCAAAATTATGCCAAGTTGTGTGCATTGTACGCGTGGGTTAAAAGACCTAGGCTGAAGCAATATTCATCCACACGCACGACGAGTTAAATTATGTCCCGTTGTGCGTGTCAGGTAAACACGGTTCCGGTGGATTAAATTAGTCCACGCGCACGATGGGAAAAATTATGCCTTATTGTGCGCATTGGGCAAAAACGGTTCCGGTGGATTAAATTACTCCCCTCGCACAACGCGCTACAGTCTAACGCGTCGTGCGCGGGTAAAAAGTTTAGAGGGTTGTATTATTCATCACATCGCACAACCCGTTGTGCGCGGAGGTTAAAAGACCTAGTTTAGAGTAATATTCATTCGCGCGAATGACGGGTTAAATTATGACCCGTTGTGCGCGTTGTACGTGGGGGTTAAAAGACCTAGTATGAAGCAATATTCATCCGCGTGTACGATGGGCAAAATTATGCCCCGTTGTGCGCGTTGTGCTCATGGGTTAAAAGACCTAGTCTGAAGCAATATTCATCCGCGTCCACGACGGGTTAAATTATGCACCGTTGTGCGCGTTGTGCACAGGAGTTAAAAGACTTAGTTTTAAGGAATATTAATTCGCGCGGACGGGTAAAATTATGCCTTGTTGTGTGCGTCGGGCAAAAACGGTTTTGGTGGATTAAATTACTCCCACTCACAACGCGCTACAATCTAACGCGTCGTGCACGGTAATTAAAAAGTTTGGAGGGTTATATTATTCATCTCAGCGCATCACCCGTTGTGCACGGGGGTTAAAAGACACAGTTTGAAGTAATATTCATCTGCGCGCACGACGGGTAAAATTACTCCCTGTTGTGCGCATTGTGCACGGGGGTTAAAAGACCTAGTCTGAAGCAATATGCATCCGTGCAAACGACAGGTAAAATTATGCCCAGTTATGCACATTGTGCGTGGGGGTTAAAGACATAGTTTTAAGGAATATTAATCCGCACGAACGACGGGTAAAATTATGCCTTGTTGTGCACGGCGGGTACAAAAGGTTTCGGTGGATAAATTACTCCCCGCGCACAACGCGCTACAGTATAACGCGTCATGCGCGGTTATTAAAAAGTTTAGAGTGTTGCATTATTCATCACATCGCTCAACACGTTTAGACTAACAGTAACTCCACTCTATTTCTCATCCTCATCCACGGGGTCTCTTAGATAATAATGTAGATTACCACTCCAAATATATCCCCGTTGAGAGCTATCAGGAATTTTGTTAGGCATTAAAAATGTAATCACCGGGTACAACAGCCATATTGCTCAAAGCGCACAACAGTTCTATCAGCATAGACATATTCTATCAGCTTATACAGATTCCATATTACTCTTATGCAAACTGTTCTATCAGCATAGACATATTGCTCAAAGCGCACAACGGTTCAAATATATGCCCGATGTGCGCATTGAGCAATTTTGTAGAGAAGACATATTTAGTCAACGCGCAAATCGGGCGATATTAATTTCGTTTTGCGCTCTAAGTAATTTGTTTAATAAACAACATCAAGCCATACAGATGATACATGTGCACATTTCGGCAGCCATGATAAAATTTCATGCTACCAAGTTGTCAATATGATACAAAAAATCATATTACATTGATACAACGTTATATCTTACAGTAAAAAATGTCATCAATGGTAGCAATATGGGTAACATATCTTTGAATTTCTTACAATTAAACATGTCATCAATACCTACTAACATATCTTTGAATTTCTGCATCCTAACCTCATACCCAGCCGGCCATCCTGCTGCCACAACGTAATGGCTTCTTTGCCAAATAACTGAAGTCGGAGGGACATGACAACCTGGGTAAAGTTTAACATAAACAAAGTGATTATTTTGCACAAAACCCAACATGCTCATCACCCACAATTTTATACGGCGATGCTAACTCCTTCAACTTTTTTTCAATATCAACAATCTTGTCCTTTTTTAATCGGTGACGTGTATTATAAATTGATTTGATGGAGGTTGCATTGACTGTTGGATTTTCCTTCAGGACTTTCAAAATTTCTGCCGGCCTCAGCGTGCTATTTGCCAAATCTCTCAATGATTCCATCTCCATTCCATACAACTTCCCTTCATCGGAATGGCCCTCGACATAATTTGCAGAATGATGGGATGCTTGCCAAAAATAACGGTTACCTTCCACTCCTCAACGCCAATGCCGATGCCCACCATATTACCACGCAATGAGAACGGACGTTAACACTTCTTGGTTTTAACTGGCCTGTCGGTCTTGTTTTCCTTTCGGTGTGCCCTATAAACCCCGCTTATTTCACATGCAAAGTAAACAGCAAGAATCATATTGGATGTTTTACTCAAACTCGTCGACTTGGTAACAATCATATGCCCATGTGTTCGGCCGACGTTCTTTATCCACTCAAACAGCTCGTCTCTACTCTTAAAATTTTGCGCGGTAGTAAATTCGTTTGTAAAAATCCATATTATCATGTATCAAACATTTCATACAACTAATTGGACTTGGAATCAAAGAAATACTGCATTATCGTAGAAAAGATAAATCAATAATACCTTGGATTTTTGTACCTTCTCCATCAATCTTAACCGTATCTGCATGCATGTAAAATCACCAAATTTCTACATCATTTTCTACCCATTTGAATAAGAATTTCAACTACAGTGTACTTAAAAGTATATACTTACCAAATGTATATAGTGTGCAAATCTCGAAGATCATTACATTCAGATGCATGAAATCATGCAAATGCTCCTTTATCCTAGAAGGTCCGCTGACCGCTGAGATCTCTTGGGAAGATTTGAAGGTGCATTTTTGTTGCGTAGTTAGCATGATTTCATTGGAGTCATTTTCTACCGCCTTTTCATTCTCTTTACATGTATCTACATCATGAAGGATATGGTCCACATTGAAATTGTAGGAGTAACTTTCAATTGCTCTTCCATTACCATGGTATATATTTACATCAAGCAAAACAAAGTAATGGTTAGAATTTGTACTGTTAAACTGAGAAACAAACATATAACTAAAATAATATGTCCAGATAAAATAGCGCCGCTAAGTGGACAGTTAGAGAGAAGATGCTAGTTGAGCACGTTAGGATGGAAACTGAAACTACTGGCGTTGTAATGAAGCAGAAAAGAAAATATGAAGAAGCAAAGAACATCTTCGAGTCCAAATATAAGTGATGTATTCAATTTCAGCATTACGTCACTTGCCTATAGTATATTGGACATCTTTGTGTGTTGTAACCGAAATATTCATGAACAAAAAAATAGCATGTTGAAGAAAAAATATTGTACAAGTAGAATCATATAGAATCAGATATCAAGTGGTGTAGTGGTTGATGAGGTCTTGTGGGTATAGAAGCAATTTATAGACGAATTGGACTTCCCATGGATGAGGATGAGACTACAGTTGAGTTACTGTGAGTCTATGGAAAGAACCCGTGAGTCTACAGATGTTGTGCTTGTGAATTTACAGAATATACAGATGTTGCACGGTGAGTAATTTTTTAGGGTAATCTCATATTTCTTAATGCACACAAAGCGACAAATCGATTGGATGGGTGTGCGCGGTGAGTAATTTTCCAATCTTTTCCGTTGTGTGTGCTGAATAAATTCTGATACGTTTTGTTTTACTGGCTCTATTCTGTAGAATCACGCGGACTCCACTGTATACACAAGGGCTCACCTATGAGAACACAACTGTACACACACGGGCATATTATGGACCCAATTACTCCGCACGCACAACAGAAAAAATTTGATTGTTGGGTAATGGTGAAATTTGCTGAGTAAAAATATGCATCTCTAACCATATTTATAACGCGATGAGCAGTTTCCCAAACTTGTTTGTTTTGCACTGGAAATTAAAGAATTTTACGAGTTTTTGACAGAGAGTAATTTTCTTAATAGCATAAATTTTGCACTAGGCTCAAAACGGTTCAGTTTCCTTATTTTGCGCTGAGAGTAATTTAACTATTTTTCACCACAGGCTAAATTACTTGGGATTACATGTTCTTCTTGCTGGGATTACGCGTTTTGCGTGTTGAGTAAATAAGATGTTCATTCCCGAGATCCTTGGCATTACTATAGGATAACGGACTTATACTCATCAATTTGAATGGTCAATTTTGCTATAAATGGATCGTGAATGCCCTGGCCGGCCGCCTTATGTCAGGGGCCGGGCATGGCGACCGTCTCTAAAGCTGCTTATGAAATCGGAGGAGTGCAAGCTGATGTTGTCGTCTCCCAAATATGCTACGCTCCGTGGTCTGCGAAAAGAAGAATGGCCCATCAGATTGTAATGGCCCCTAGCCTTGGGCCCTTGATGGTTTATCTGGGTCCCCTAGGTTGGCCGGGTGTCAAGCCCTATTTTGCACTATACGGGTATTCTACTGAACACGCGTGGTATTTCTACCTACGGTGCATACGCAGGCATGGAATAAACGTAGATATCGATGCATGTGACGTAGTGCAAGGGGGATTAGGCCGTAATACGTGGCTAAGGGAAGAGAATGCGAAATGTGAATGCGGAAGAAGTGCAAATGACGTCGTGGGTGTACAACGACAGGAATGTGTTAGACGCGTGTGTGAAGCATGTGTGCATGCATGGATGTGCGTGGATGTGTGTAGGAAGAGCCATGCAAGTGTGAAAGGGGTTAGAGGTCAATGGCAACCCCCGTAAATTTTCAGAAAAGCGAGGGACAAAATGGTCATTTGGACTAAAGCTACTGTGCATACATCCTTAAGTGGTGTGTGCATAAAGTAATGGCAAACTTGTAAATACCTAGAATATGGAAGGGTATTTTGGTCTTTTTACAAGGTGCATGCTTATCCTAAGGAGCTTTCTAGTTGAAGATATTTTGAGAGAAACTTCTTTCTTTTTCTTTACCTTTCTCCTCTTTTCTCATTTTCATTTTTCTTCCTCCCTTTTCCTCCCCATAGGGCCGGCCACCCCCTCTCCTGTAATGGCCCTAGGGCCCTATACGTAGGATGAATATAGTAATGTGTGTGAGACTAGTACTTTTGTTGTATGCGTAGTAATTTCCTACGTGAATAGTTATATGGTTGTATTGGACGTTATTAGTGTTTATTGGCGTGCTTAGTGATGGCATTCTAAAGGGATTATTTTAGTGAAACTATTGGTAATGAATGATATTATTATTGTTACTACTGGTGGAGGATTGATGTTGGATGTTGTTATTAATATTGTTGTTAGTGTTGGATTGTTATTATTATATTTCTATAGGCCTATAGTTATTATTAGCATTAAGATTATATTGTTGTTATTATTGTTATTAACATTGTTTGGGCCTAGTTAAATTTTAGTAGCTCAAGTTGGATGTTGGGTTTTGGTTTTTGGGCTTGATTGTTGGGCATGGATATTAGAAGAGAGGAGAGATATTTTTGATGAAGAATGGCAAACTTGTAAATACTCACTTCTCCTTTTCCTTCTCCTTAGTGAAATGTGTTTCCCCCTCTCCCCGTTTTCCCCAGCCCAGGCCGAAACCCCAAAGCCCCCTTTGCTGCCGAAATTTTGGGAGGAAGATGGAGAGGAAATGGGAAAAAGAAGAAGAAAGGAAGAAGGAAGAAGAGAAGAAGTAAGCCCTAGCCATCCTCTCCTTTTCCCTTCATCTTCTCCAAGTTTTCTCCTCCCCCATGGCCGAAATTTACCCTCACCCCCATCTTTCTTGCTGGCCGAAATTTTCCAGGCAAAACAAAAAGAATAAGAAGTAGAATAAAGGAAGAGATTGGAAGAGAATTAGAAAGAGGAAGGAGGAAGAGAAGAGGAGAAAGCTAGGATTTGGGATTCTTGGGAGCTTGAAGATGGATTCATGGTGGAAAATTCGAATTTAAGGTTTGAGATTGGAAAATTGGAAGATGGCTTTGATTAGGGCTTGGATATGAAGAGGAGAATTGGGAATTTGGAGGTGGATGATGGGTTCATGGATAATTTCAGGGTATTAGAAGGGGATGTCATCTAATTGAAAGAGGATTAGGGCTTGGAGCTTGTAGATGGTGGGTTCCTCTTGGATTTGGTGGAGATCTCCTTGATTTGAGGTAGGATTCCAACCCTACTCATATGTTGCATTCATTTTCAACTTGAGTTCAAAATTGCATCTTTAGGGTTTGTGGCAAATTTTTGATATGGTGCATCCTAATTTGAATTGGAATGATGTTGAATTAATTGATGCTACAAATATGTCCCATGATGATCTTAAATGCCCTGCTTCAATAGATTTGCAAAATTGCTCTCTTCTTGATTGTTAGAAGCCTAATTACTTAATTTCTTTGTATGGTACATATGAATTATTTGATAATGAAATGCTTATGTGAAATTTGCTATGTTATGGTGCACTGAATTATATAATGCCATAATTTGCTATGTTTATGTTGATAATGCTCTTGAGTGATTGTTCGCTAATTATGAGAAATTGCTGCCATTTTGAAATGTTGGAAGTTTATTACTCATTTTCTTTCCTTGTAGGAACATTGTGAAATATGGGAACAATAAATTGAGATGTGTAATTGGCTAGGGATATGTGATGAAATTGGGGGGCTCGAGGCCACCCTTGAAATTCGGCCTAGGGTTTTGAAGAGCCCTGGTGCCATGTAGATGATTTAGTAGAAGACAAGTGTGACTTGAGAATGAAATATGCGATATGAAGTGAAATGGTAGTTATGGTAGGGGATTAAAATGTTGACTTTACTTACATGGAATGGAATGCCATGCTTCATTATATTTGTGAAATTGCTTAAATAAAATTAAATAAGGCAAAGGTGTCAACTTGCTCTCATTTTGTTATAATGATTAAATGAAATTGCTTGCATTTGTTGGATTTGGTGGAAGCTAAAATTTCAATTTACATTCATAACGAATTTAGGTGGTGCGATGATTTATATGGCGCCACAATTATGCTTCAAATGGCTTGAATGTCTTACTTCATTAATGTTGTGGAATGGTTCTCATTTGGATGGTTGGAAGTTTTATTAATTACTTTTGTTGTATAAGAAATATGAATGATGCGAAAATGAAATGAGATGAGGATATTGGCGGTGTTGTTGGTTACCCGTGGAATTTGGAATGGGGTGACATGATGTGATTAGGACACGAAGTGGAGTGCACGGGCATGGACAAAGTGCCGCGGTAAGAGGCGGGTGAATACGCCGTTGGCCACCTCTTGATCCATTAGGTGGCTCCACGTTGATAACGGAGTAGAAGTTCTTGCACGTGCACACCGGCTCATTCATGTGATCCCCTTGCATTGCAATGCATTGCATTACTTGTGCATCGTATGCATCATGACATCATTTGGCATTTTTGGATGATATGTGATTGTATGTATGTGATGGTTAACTTTAAGAATGAATGTTGACATAGATGTGTTAGGTGCTTGAATGACGGTATGATAGAAAGTGTGGTTTGTTAGTTGTTGGCAAATATTGTTGTTATTGTTGTTATTGTTGGGAGTGATATTAATGATATTGGTGTAGGTTTGGTGATATTATGAATGTCTCTTAAGAATGAGGTTGTGTTGGTGTTTATAGTAGTGTTGTTGGTGTTGTTGGTATTGTTGGTGTTGTTGGGATATTATGCCTATACCAGGTTCTCTTGTAAATACTATTATGTTGTATTTGGAAACTTGGTCAATACAAGAGAAACTCTGCCGAAATTTTGATAAACATTCCCACCACATCTTAAGCACTAGAAACTTAAGCTAGGATTACCACACAAAGGGTCACTTGCTAGTCCCCTTAAATTCCCATGTTTAAATGAACATACAAAAGTTAGTAAGAGGGTCTTTGACATCCTTCAAGTTGGAAGCTTTAGAGAGCGTAGGAACCCATCGTTGTGCAACAAATATTAAATTAGGGTTGTTGTGATACTTGCCTTATCAATTAAATCCTTGTAGTATGATGAATTCGTAGTTTAGCTAAGAGTTACTTAAGTTAGTAACTTTATTTTGTAGCATGCCAACTTATACAAGAAGAACACTTACATGGCTTTGTTCTCACTTAAGCTTGCAATTTCAGTAACCCATGGAACAAGGACAATGAGTCTTCTCATTAATTAGATTTTTATTAGAACATGTGCCTTGTTTGCCTAGCATACTAATTAGAATGGTATAATACTAATTAGAATGGTATAAATTCCATTCAATTCTCATTAACCCTTCTTAAGTTTGCATCTTGTGGTATGTTGCAGGTAATCCCGTAATTTTCTAAAGCAAGCAAATTGCTCTTTATGACTTTGCTAATTAATGTTGCCTGTTGTGGTAATAGAAAAGGGAATGGTTCTTTTTTAAATTATGTGATCATCATTAAGTTGTCCTTCATATTGCGATCTAGACCTATAATTCAAATGCTTGTATTTTAGTTATTAAAGTTGGCAACATTCCACATGTTGGTTACTAAGTCAGTCATAATTTGCCAAAGCATGCCCTTAGGTTGTTTTAGTGAACTTGTTACCAAAACTACCTAAGGATTGTATGTTGAAGTGAAGGAGTTTTAGTGAACATTCAAATTTAAATAAGAATTTTAGTTTCCCTATAACTATTAGTAAGGCCAAGCCTACTTAGGAATTTCTACATGAAGTACTTCAAGAGTTCTTTGATAAACTTAAGTTGTTGCATGTCACATTCGTATATCTATAGGTACCCCATGTTAGGTACCCCATGTCATTGTGGTTATGAAATGAAAGACATGACTTGTTTTCTTTGATGGTTGCCATAACAGATTGGGTGCTATTAATAATTGTACTTGGAATGATGTTGTATCGCTAGGTTCAGATTCTTGATATTGTAGTTCATTTCTTTATATGTAGTACTAACCTTGTTTTGCATGCTTTCCTCATACCGTAGGTACGTGTTGATGTTGATATCATTTATATTTTCACATGAATCTGCTGTGATGTGCCATGAGTTAGGTTTTTACTGTTACTTAGTGCATAGCATTTTGTGCACCATGTGAGTTGGGTTTGGTCATCCTACTGGGTCATGCTGTGACGTGTCCCGTTGATATTTTTTAGGTGTTGGCTCGTGGAGTTGGAGACCCACTAGTCCTGTTGGTTGGAGTTGAGGCCATTAGATAGTCAGAGAGTGTTGGGCGGTGTTATTGTACTCTAGCAATTTGTGGGATCATGTTGTATATATGAGACATGTATTAATGATGTTAACTTCGGTTAGTCGTGTGTTACATGTACCATTGGTTTAATTATATTTCCAGGTTGAGCTGTTGTCCCTTTTGAGTTTGTGTTTATTATCTGGAAAGCTACATGTACTCTCCAACAGTGCGCAGTGGGCCTGCCTGTGTTTTTGAAATTTTGCATTTCCTCCGTAGCACCCGCATCTTCGGGAATAACTGATACGGATTCGTACTTATCGGGTATCTCGGGGAGCGGGGCATTACATCTCCTCTTTCTCCTTATTTTTCATTTGGAAACCCTAATTACTCACTCCAAGAATTAGGTATGTCAGGTGGCTTGAAGAGGGAAGAAGATGGAGAAGGAGGTGGAAGAGAGGAAGAAAATTAAGATATGAGGTAGGGATCTTCTTGGATTTGGAATTCCTTCAAATTGATTTGTGTTATTATGTTATTATAGCATGTTTTACTTAGTATGAATTAGGGATGGTGAAAATTCATGATCTATGTCTCAATTTTCATGAATATCCCCTTGAAATTCTAAGCAAAATCACTTCTTTCAAAAGGCTGAAATTCGGTTGTGTGTTTATGCTTGGATTCTGTTCTCTATGGTTCGAATTAGGGTTCGATAAAAATATGAGCTTGTAGATCTTAAAGTTCTACCCCAAACTCATATAAATTCTGATATATGTTCAATTCAAGAATCAGGAGAAATAAATCCATCTTTACAACATGTCTATTTGATTTTTCAGTGTTGACACAGTTTAGAAAAATTGGCCTAGACACCTGCACACACAATGGAATTTTTTGTTCTTGGACTTGTTCAAAATTTAACAAATTTTTCTAAAAATTCACCAGAGTGCTTATATGTCGAATTTCTGGTTCTAACATGCCCAAAATTGGCTTTCAATATAGGCTCTGAAATCTGTCTGAAAAACAGATTTGACATACTTCACCAAATAATTCACCATAAATCACCTACTTAATATTTTTGCATGAAATTTTCCTGTGAATCCAGGACTAGTATATCTATAACTTTCATTTGGGACAATTTATCAAATTCTCAATGAACACTGATGTTATGTGGCCATGTATTGTCACTTCTTGCAATTTCAGCAAGCTGAATTCATTAAGCGATGTTCTTATTCATTAATTGTGGTTAATTGGCCATCATTATTCTTGATTAGTATGGTTGTGTGGTGGAATGAATGTTCATACCTTTGGCACATGTAAATTATATTGTGTTGCCTTGATTTGAATTACGCCTGCCATGTGTTCGCTGAAATGCCTCAATGAAACAAAAGCTGAGAAACATGCGTAATGGGCATGTATATATTTGTAATATGAGAAATAATATGAATGGGCAATGTTTTAGGACACGGATGGTACTACATAGAGCGAGAGCCACAGTAGGAGGCGGGGGAATTCGCTGTGGGCCGTGACCGTGTAGGCACCTCTCGACTCCATCAGTAGTTGCCACAGTTGAGAACAGAGTAGATCACGATTCACTTGCACGCTGGCACATTCATGGGATCCCATTGCATTGCATTGCATTGCATCCCTTGTTGCATCATGTGCATCATCATGTATCATTATATCCATTGTGTGTGATGTGTTACATATATGCAATGTATGCGTGTTGAGTGTTATGCATTGTATGTATACTTATATGTTCGTGCCTTGTATGTGTATTTGTGTATGTGGTTATATAAATATTTGTATTATTATTCGTGCTAACCCTTTTCTTGCAGTAACTCGACATTGGACCGCAGGTATGATCCTCTTACTCAACTATTTACTTTTCCTATAAATTCGATAACATGTCTTATTTTCCTTGCCTTGCCTTGTGGATTAATAACCTTAAAATGGTGTTCCAATACCAAGTTGGTTCCTATTGGGGCACACATTGATGTGCTCCTCCTTATTTTTCAGGTAGCAGGGGCAGCATGGTTGGTGGTGACTTGGAGTCCGGTTTCAGGGATAGCCCTTAGTATGAGTTGTAGTTGTGGTGTGACATGGTTGTCTTGGGAGGTGGAGAGTGGCGGTGTATGTGTAGTGGTGCACTTGGGCTATGAATGTACATGAAAGTGGTTATATAAATTTGTTGTTGTTCTATGTTATTCATGAGTTGTTTGATATTTTAATGAAGCTGTACTTGTACTATCCCTGCATGTGCGCAGTGGCCTGCTTATTCAGTTCTTTCTTTTTCCCTCTCCTTTTCCTCTCTTCTCACCCTCACTCTTCAGGATACTTGGAAAAGAAAAAAATTTTAAATGCCGGGTATTCTGGGGAACTGGGCGTGACAATTTTTGGTGGCCCATGCAGGTCATCGTACTGCGATGTGTGTAAGGATAGTACATGTGATGCTTCAGTAGGTGATTGGGATATGTTAGCCCTAAGGTGGTAGCGACCTTAGAGCCTTAAGTGATCCACCCTTAAACCCCTAGCTTAGGAGGTCAGGGGAGATCTTCCTATAGTGGAGTATAATATAGATGTATATTTGTTGGTATCAGTATATATATAAAATAATGAGAATTCGTGTGTATAAATGCAGTTGTTGTACTTGGATATTTGATTTATATGCGTCGCATGTATACTTGTATTCAGTATATATACATATTTGTATTTGAATAGCATGAAAGTTGCATGTATGGATAGACGTGAGAGTATATACTAGGTGGATGAATACTTGAGTGTATGTATATTACGTCTCTATAGAAGTACATGATACAGATGTGTGAGGGAGGTGTGTGGTATACTTGTGTGACTTTGAGACATAGGTGATATATACATGATTATTCGTGGATGTATATTGGTGGATACATATGAGCTAGTGGAGACATATACCTTGTAGGGGTGTGAGTGAAGACATGAATATATGAGACGTGAGTGCAGGTAAGAGTTTTCCTATATATTACATTATGATTGTGTTCCCGTGTGGGAAATGTACCTACGCATGTATATCTATCCTTGTATGGATATGGTAATGGAGTGTCCAGATTGTCTTGGGACATGAGGGGGAAAACGTATATGTGTGAATATATGTGAGCTTATAAGGGTCGAGGGTGTAGATTTACGTGAGGGAAGTTAGTGTATATATCGCTAGTATTGCATTGCTAGGGTATGAATTCATAATGTGTTAAAATTTACATAACTGTGAGTATGTCTATGTATTGCTTACGTGCTTATATGAACCGATGTATTGTTATAAATTGGTTTATGGTTATAGGTTGTATTATTGCGTGAAGATAGGTGTTGTGTTATGGCCATTTATGGGTGCATGTGGCAATATAGATAAGTAATGGATGCACGGGTAGCATGAGTAGTGCTCCAGAGTGTTTGAAATAGATATATCCTAAGGTGGATATGGATGCTTTAGACCCGTCCACCTAAGTTGAGGCCTTAGCTCTATACCATGCCTAGTAGGGGATAAGGATATAAGTGTGACGTGTAACGCATGTAAGATGTGATGGATATAAGGATTGAGATTATACAGTGCGTGTATAAGTGGGATGGCTAAGGGTTTGCACGGTTAAGTGGAGTTACGGTATATCTATATATGTGTGTATAAGGTTTCCCCGTAGAATGGTGTTTATAGGACCATTTGGATGCATGTGTAGTGCATGCACCCTTCTGTACATAGTGGCATGAGGGGGGACTGTGTATTGGTAAATGAGATGCTTGAATATATGTAGGTTGTTGTAGCAAGCGTGGTGTGATTGTGTATATGTGTTGTTATTATTGAATGTGTAATGGTATATGTCTTATGAGTGGTTATATGTATATGTATGTGAATGATCCCTATTCTGATATACAAGTATCAGTATATGAATGTATACGTATATGGGGTGTGACTACCAACTAGATGTGTAGGAATATTGGAATGCACCTATTTGCATATGTATACTAGTTAGAGTATGTGAATAGTGGATGCTATGTATATGATGGTATGGGTAGCTACCGAATACCTGCTAGTGTAGTTTGAGTAGCTTGACCGTATGAGTGTATAATAGCAGGATATGTATAGAATGTGTGAATTGGTGTGTGTGCCATACATGGGAATGTATGTGCATGGTTGCATGGGTCCTAATACTGTCTGGTTGCATACCTGCTATTAGAATAATAATAATCTGGTGTGTATGAGCCAACGTGTATTTGGCTATATGTAGGCTTAGATATCTATATAAGGAATTAATGTGTATGTTTCTGCGTGAACATAATGAGTATGTGCATATAATTGGGTTATATAGAGTATCCATGTGGAGTATTGGTTGATGTGTATATGTGAATATTTATATGGTTGTATGGATTTCTATTATATGTGTCATAGCGGAGTATCGGGATGTAAAGATGTATGTGCAGTGTGCAGTAGAAGCATATGTGGTTGTGTGTATATTGGTTGAATAGGTATATACTTATAAATATCCTTGTTTGTTTATCTGTGAATTTTTCCAGCATGGTTGCCTATCTAGGTGTATCATAGATAAGCGTATTCCTGTGTATATGCATGTATGTGTAAGTCTGTCACAGAGCGTGTGTGTATTGTAAGGACCCTGTCTATGGGGAAAACACTAGAAGGGGGGTTGAATAGTGTTTATGCAAATTTAAAAGGAATTTACGCCAAATAAAATGCAATCCAACAAATAGTGCGGAATAGAAAAACAACCCAAAGAGAAACACATGCAAACGCAGTTATGTTTCAAGGGTTTGGATTACCCAAGTCAACTCCCGACTTGTTCCCGATAATCCTACGTCCCTACCACCCGGATACCACCGGATACTCAAGTTAGAACCCTAACTTGAGGTTTCCTTAAAAACCCACTTGTAGAAACCCTACAAGTGCAATCGAATACAATCGATGTCCTTGACTCCCACAACCAGGGAGCAAGCAAAAACCACTCTCACAACCGAGAGCACAATTCAAATAAAGAAGTTATGAAATCTGAAAGCAACACTTACAATCACCTATGCCTTGAAGTAGAACTTGAAAGAGAAGTGTGATGTGTGTTGAAGAACTCTCTTGGAAGAGAGGAGAAAAGCCCTTTCTCTTGACTGCACCAAATGCCTAGAGGATCAATCTTTGGTTCTAGGTTAGAGATCAAGAGAACAAGATTTAGAAATACTTAGGGCTTTGGATTTGAAAGCTTTGATCTTTGGAAATGAAATCTTGAGGGATTTTGCAATGAATGAGTAACCGTCCAATGAAACAGTAGAAGCTCTATTTATAGCTTTCTCAAATCCACAAAACAGTTTAGGCAAAAACCCAATCGAAATCCGTGAGAAAAATCTCAACGGATATAATCTGAACTTGCGACATGCAACTGTTGAACAAACCACAGTCGACTGTTGCATAGTCAGCAAGGGTAGGTGCGAATTCATAACGGTAACTTACCACGTGGACAGTCGAGTGATGAAGCCAAGACATTCGTCTGTAAAACCAACAGGCGACTGTACATTCTTTGACAGACGACTGGCCGAGAGAAGAGTAAGTTAAATAAAATACTGGAAATCTCACAAGATACAGGACAGACGACTGATGCAAGGAACACAGTCGACTGTTAATCAGAACAGGCGACTGTATATCCTTAAACAGACGACTGTCACAGACAGGAGAAATTTCCAGAGAGCTGAGTCAAAGAATAGACTTACAGACAGGCGACTGTTGCAGCATAGACAGTCGACTGATCTAATAGACAGTCAACTGTATATACATCATAAGTCGACTGGCCATAGAAATCGGATCAAACAGAGTTTGGGCAAGGAGAGACAGGCGACTGGTGAACCATTCACAGTCGACTGTCGCTAAGACAGGCACCAGATAAACGTTCAACAGTAGCCTGTGCGAGATAATCAGAGAGGACCCAAAGACTGCATTGAAATAGTCTGTGCATAACAGGCGACTGTAGAACAAAACACAGTCGACTGTTTTTGAGACAGGCGACTGTAGACTGTTAAGCAGTCGGCTGTTATGAACAATCCTAGCACAAACAAAAGAGAATTGAATTGAGATCAAAGGACAAAGGTCTAGAGATGTCCTATGACCGAAAGTAGATGTGTGTGAGTGCTCCATCATAGTTCTACTTCTAAGCTACATACTAGAAGAGATACAATAAAAATTACATTGACGAATAATCTCTTCTTTCCATCGTATGAGCATGAAGTCTTTACGGAGCTTCAATCATCAATCTACGATCATCCAATTCATATCATTTGCCTTCAATCACGTTTGTGAGTCATCCATTGCTAGTTGATCTTCATAGTAAGCTTATGCAATGGATTAACTGCAAAATAGGGGATTAGTCACAAGTATTTATGTTTGCTCATCATTAACACCAAGTAGGGAGAAGTCCAATACTCAACATTCTCCCCCCTTTTTGATGATGACAAACAAACATAAACAAAACGATAAATAGTTGTGCGCTATGAAAACTTACTCCCCCTACATAGATGCCAATCAAGTTAGCCAACAAATATTAGAGCATCTATATAGCAATTGAAGCAAATGAGTGAGATATGAATGAATTTAATTCAAGAAATCTAGGAAATAAAATCCTTATTCATTGTAATCTTACTCCCCCTGAATCTAAGGCAACGAAAATCTTAGATTCAAGCATTAGAACATACTTAGCACATCCATTATGAATCTTGTATGTTTATTTCTCTCCCCCTATGGCATTATCCAAAAAGGTGGGAGCAAATAATAACAACAATAATAGTGCTAAAATACGAACTAACAACAATCAAGGAGTATAAAGATATATCGAATCAAAAACTCATAAAGTCTCATCATATACACATGTGAGTAATGGAATTGAAATCCAATAACAACATTTTAGATATTCGAAATGAAAATAATTTTCACATATTCATCATATCAACGAAAGAGCATGAATTAACCAATATCAAATTCTTGTATTGTCTCAAAAGCACATCAAGAAGAGTGAAGCATACATAGAGACTGTCACGCCCCACTTCCCTAAAATGGAGGCGAGACGTGAGAAGGTCCGCACAGACGTGGAGCTGTGAAGCTACACGCCTGATAAGCATCAATAAAACATATGCAGGTCCCTGTAACCACGAGCAGAACAAGATAATAACACAAGGAGATACAGAAATAAAATCCCAAATCTCAGCAATGTCCAACATTAAAATTAAGTTCAACATCCAGAAAAGCCACCAGGCTAAAGGAAAGAGTCTAAGGCCCAGAACAAGGCCAACAAGGACAAACATAAACAGAGTATTGGTGCTACGCACTGACGACAGAAACAGTCTAAAACGAAGAACACAAGCAGCCTCTACGACTGATCGCCCGTGTCCTCAAACTCCTCGATGAACGCGGGTTCTGACTCAGCGTCAGCGAACACCACATCCTCAGAAGCACCCTCAGGCTTAGGATCTAACATGTGTCACCCAAAAGAGTAAAGGGGCACATGTCAGCAAGTCTAAAAGACTTGGGCAGGGAAACTGAAAATAAGGTAAACTAACAACCTAGCAGTTATAGTATGTAGGACATGGCAATTATGGTATGAGAGCACAAGTAAGGCATGTTGTAATAATAGGTGCAAGAGAACAATTATCATGGCATGACAGGAGTAGCCAAGCTACTAACAATCTCAATCTTTTCACTAGTCACGTTTCAAGTTATTTGTAGATGTTTACGCCTTACAGCTGAACTGTTGGACATTCACACTGATTGGCCGCTTAACACTACCCCTGAACCCAGAGTTTACGCCTTATAACTGAAGTTGCTGATCGGGCAGACTCCCAGTTGATTGGCCGCTTAACCCTTACCCCTCCCACACGTAAACAAGCCAGGGTCTCTGCACACGATGCTCAGTAAATGAGCCAGGGTTGCCCCGCACAAGAGCTTGTTTTTAGGTTCACAATCCATAAGTACTTTTGGCGTAGGGTTGTGCCCACTAAAAGCAGGTGCCTAGCCTCAATCAATTCACTAGGTGCAGCGGAGCTACGCAATCACGGGAACATTTAAAGAATGCAATGACATGACCATTAATTCGCGTACCGTTAATTGAAATGAAACATGACATGGTAGTTATGCAACATGATAAATGACGGATCTAGCTTCGTTGTCAAGCTAGATCCTGAAATTACGCCTAAGCGAGTATCATTTCGTCACCTAGTCTCTTTTACGCCTACAACAAGCAAATGGCCTAAGACATGACCCAAAACCCTAAGTGGCAAGTTTCACTTGCCTAGCACCAAGGATGACGATCAACGAGGCACATCACAAAATGTTAGCTACGGAGATGAGATTGCTGCCATGTCAAAACAATATTAGAACAACATCCAACCTAGTTTTATTAGGGTTTAACAAAAATCACAAAATGGGTTATGAGAACATTTAAAGGGTGGATTCACTACCGTATTGGAGCGAAAGAACGATACCGAGCAAGCACGGCAACGGAAGAACGATCCGGGAAACTAGGGCTCAGATCTGAAAATGGGTAGAAAATCTGGAGAAATGAGATTTTGGGGGGTTTTGGGGGTTTTCCGGCGGCCTAGAGGTGATGGCCGGCCTAAATGGAGAGGGGGAGGGGCTCTTGAGGAAGGAGGAAGGCTATGGGAAGATGGATGATGATTTGAGGAAGAAGGAGGCTCAGAAGAAAATGAAAGAAGAAAGAAAAACATTTGGGGTTTAAATAGAAAATCGTGTGGCGGCTGGGCAAACCCTAGGTTTATGACATCAGTTAGTCGGTCAAAGAAGAGTGGTTGACCGACTAGTTCGAGAACTAGTCGGTCGGTCGACCAACTGTGACCGACTAAAACCAAACAGTAACTCAGGTCGACAAAATGGTCAATGAATTAGTCGGTTAAAGAACAATGGCTGACCGACTAGTTTGCAACCTAGTCGGTCGGTGGTTGTTCTTGGACCAACTAACGATAAACAGTAACTTAGGTGAAATTTATCAAAGGAACTAGTCGGTCTGAGAGCAAGTTCTGACCGACTAGTTTCACATCTAGTCGGTCGGTGGTTGTTCTTAGACCGACTAAGAGTAAACAGTAACTCCTGTACAATTGATTCAATAAACTAGTCGGTTCCAGTAGAGTTCCTGACCGATTAGATCTCAATCTAGTCGGTTGGTCCCCTTTCTTGAACCAACTAAGGTGCACGAAAAGTGCCGAAATGAAGCGCGAAGCGTCGGGAAGATTCATATAGCTTCTAAGATCACTCTAACTCTAAAATATGAGCGATCTGAAGTTCGTCATGAGCGACTTACTCCAAGATCAACGATTCTAAGGAAGAAGCTAGAAAATCTCGACGAAACGATCGAAAATGAAAGCTACGGAGACGAAAATCACACATAAGGAGAAAATCCACTAAATCATATATATATATATATATATATATATATATATATAATATATAATATAGATAATCCAAGTACATGAAAACTCAGTCGTTACATCCTCCCCAACTTAAGAAAAATTCCGTCCTCGGAATTTCCCAACACTCACGTGTCCGAGAACAAAAGTGGGAAACGCTCTCGCATCTCATCTTCATTCTCCCAAGTAGACTCGCTTGGCGAGCCGTGTCACCACATCACCCTCACAAGATTGACAACCTTGTTTCGAAGCGACTTCTGACGCCTGTCCAGAATCTGCATCGGCTGTTGGTCATACGTCATATCAGGGCGAACGGTAATCTCCGAGAAATCCACAGCATGAGATGGATCGCTAATGTATCGACGAAGCTGTGACACATGGAAAACATTGTGAACTCCCTCCAAAGATGGCGGCAAGGCCAAGCGGTAGGCTACCTCGCCAACTTTCTCCAGAATGTCAAACGGTCCAATGTATCGCGGGCTCAACTTCCCTCGCTTCCCAAAGCGAATCACACCACGATTCGGGGAAATCTTCAAGAACACATGGTCGCCTGGCTGAAACTCCAAAGGACGGCGTTTAGCATCCGCCCAATGCTTAAAACGGTCCTGAGCAATCCTCAACCTCTCCCGAATGTTCCTGACAACATCCACGGCCTCCACAATCATCTCAGGTCCCAACAGCTCCCGATCACCAACATCATCCCAACTCAATGGCGATCGACATTTCCTCCCATACAGCGCGGCGAAAGGTGCCATGCCAATACTCGCCTGGAAGCTGTTGTTGTAGGAAAACTCCACCAGATGTAGATGGTCCTCCCACGAACCCTTGAAATCCAACATGCACGCCCTCAGCATGTCCTCCAAGATCTGAATCGTCCTCTCGGACTGGCCATCCGTCTGCGGATGGTACGCCGTGCTGAAACTCAGACGCGTACCCAAACTCTTCTACAAACTCTGCCAGAACTGAGATGTGAACCTCATGTCTCTGTCCGACACGATACTCACAGGGACTCCGTGAAGTCATACGATCTCCTGCACGATTCACGTCACATCATTATCTAAACTAGGAAAAGGAAATAGAAACGGAGAATTAAAGAATTTACCTCCATGTATCTCCTCGCTATCGCCTCAGTGGACTGTCCTACTCGAAATGGAATAAAGTGCGCAGATTTGGTCAATCGATCTACGATCACCCAAATCGTGTCATTCTGCTTCGGACTCCGAGGTAGTCCGGTCACGAAATCCATAGTGATGTGTTGCCACTTCCACTCCGGAATCGGAAGCGGTTGTAGCAACCCTGTCGTTCGCTGATGCTCCGCCTTCACCTGCTGGCAAACCAAACACTTGGCTACACTCCAAGCCAGACTCCTCTTCATACCATGCCACCAAAAGTTCAGACGAAGATCCTGGTACATCTTGGTCCTACCAGGATGCACAGAATACAGCGAACAGTGTGCCTCCACCTTCAACTCCTCTCTAATATCCCCAGCCGGCACACACAACCTGGTTCCAAACCTCAACGAGCCATCCTCATGAACCAAAAAGTCAGTCCGCAGACCAGCTTCCACCTGCTCCCGAATCTTCACCAGCTTCGGATCCTCAGCATGGCTAGCCTTGATCCGATCCACGATCGTCGATTGAATCTGCATACTCATCAACGAAGAAGCCTCCCCAGGAAGAACAATCTCCACACCAGACTCGCAAAAATCCTGCTGCAATCTCCATTGCGAGGTCAAAATCATCATCGCTGGAAGCCTACTCAGCGCATCCGGGACCACATTCACCTTGTCAGGGTGAAACTACAAATCACTCTCATAATCCGCCATGAGCTCCAGCCATCGACGCTGTCGCATGTTGAGCTCCTTCTGAGTAAAAATATACTTCAAGCTTTTGTGATCGGTGAAGATCTTCACTTTCTCACTCAACAGGAAGTGCCTCCAAATCTTGAGCGCAAACACGACGGCAGCCAACTCCAAGTCGTGTGTCGGGTAATTCTTCTCATGAGTCTTGAGCTGACGCGAAGCATACACCACAACATGCCCGTGCTGATGCAACACATAACCGAGACCCTTGCCAGAAGCATCGCAAAAGATCTCAAATCCTCCACTGCGATCAGGCACAACAAGAATAGGGGCAGTCGTCAATCTCTCCCTCAGAACACCAAAGGCATTCTCACAATCACCCGACCAAACAAAAGGTACATCCTTCCGAGTCAATCTGGTCATCGGCTCAGCAATACGGGAAAAGTCCTTAATGAAGCGCCGATAGTAACCAGCAAGCCCAAGGAAACTCCGGATCTCAAATGCTGACTACAGAACAGTCCACTCTCTGATGGCCCTAATCTTCTCAGGATCCACTAAAATACCATCTCTAGTCACCACATGCCCCAGAAAAGCAACTCTGTCCAGCCAAAACTCGCACTTCGAAAACTTAGCATACAAACGATGATTCCTTAAAATCTCCAACACTGTCCTCAAGTGCGAGGCATGCTCCTTCTCCGACTTTGAATAGATCAGAATGTCGTCAATGAAGATAACGATAAACTTATCTAAAAAGTCATAGAAAATCAGATTCATCAGATTCATGAAAACTGTGGGTGCATTGGTTACACTGAAAGGCATAACCACAAACTCGTAGTGTCCATACTTCATCCTGAATGCTGTCTTCAGAACATCTTCCTTCTTCACCTTCAGCTGGTGATAACCACTCCTCAGATCCAACTTCGAAAACACCCTCGAAGCTCCAAGCTGATCAAAAATATCATCGATGCGAGGCAACAGGTATTTATTCTTCACGGTCACCGCATTCAACTCCCGATAGTCCACGCACATGCGACGCGAACCATCCTTCTTCTTCACCAGCAGCACCGGTGCTCCCCACGGAGACACACTAGGATTGATATAACCCTTCTGCAAAAGCTCATCCAGCTGCTTCCGCAATTCCTCCAACTCAGCGGGTGCCATACGATACGACGCCTTCGAAATCGGCTGCGCTCCCGGAATAAAATCAATAGAGAATTCCAGAGCTAGATCGGGTGGCAACCCAGACATCTCCTCGGGGAAGACGTCATCGAAGTCCCGCACTACCACTGGCCTCTCCTGCTCCATCTGCATAGCCAATACCTCCACCGGCCTGGCCCGAAACCTGACCGGACCGAGCGAACTGCTACCTCGGCTGAACTCAAATACTGGATGTTTGGAAATCTCGAACACCACCTTCTTCCTCCGACAGTCGATCGTAGCATAGAAGCTCGCAAGCCAATCCATCCTAAGGACCGCATCATAATTGATGATGTCGTGGACAATGAAATCAGCGTAAAGCTCATGTCTACAAACCACCAACGGGTAAGAATTGCAACCACAATGCACCGAGACCACGCCATTCCCTGTAACGATATTCCAACTCTTGGAAAGAGTGGACGTAGACAAGGAATGCTTCTCCACGAAGCTCCGAGAAATAATGCACATCGATGTACCAGAGTCAAAGAGGACTCGTGCAGGAAATGTGCACACCAAAACCACACCTAGCAAACAATCTAACAATCAAGCCCTAGCCTAGCAAACAATCATGTACAAGCAAGCAACATAATCTAATAACCAAACTAACTAAGAAGGACAGCTAGATTGTGGATTACCTGTGATAACCTCATCCACAGCCTCGCTCTCCACCTCGGTCATCAGAAAAGCCTGCCTCCTCGACGGAAAAGCCTGCTGAAAAGCATGCCTCTGTGGGACAAGAGCTGCTCCACGTCCAGCAGGAATAGGCGCTCTCTGCTGCAATGGCTGTGCTGCAACAGGTGCCCTCTGTAACTGGTTCGCATGCCGACAATCCTTCGCGACATGAGAAGCATCACCACAAACCAAACACTGGCCCAGAAATTTCCTACACTGATCCTTGATGTGGCCAGGCTTGCCGCAGAAATGGCAAGTCTTCTGATTAGGCCCTCTTGGCCTCTTAAACTGCACCGGATGATTAGGCTTGAAACCAGGCCTAACCACCGCCCTGGCCTGCTCCATAGGCCTCTTCCCGGCTCCAGCAACATGTCCTCTCCTCTGGTTCAGATTCAGCTCCTGCCTCCTCACAGCTACCAGAACCTTCTGATAAGAGTCCAGATCAGAGGAAGACACAAAACTCTGAAGCTCCAAAGCAAGTCCCTGCAGGAACCTCTGAGCCCTCTCATCAGCATCCTGCACCATCTTCGGTGTGAACCGACTCAGCCTAGTGAACTCTTGGTGGTACTGGTCCACCGTCAAGCCCCCTTGCTTCAGATCAATAAAGCGCTGCAGCATCTCCTTCCTAGCAACCTTCGGAAGAACTCCTCATCAAACCTGGACTTAAAGGTAGCTCAAGCTATCGGCTCCACCAGCATCTTCTCTTTCGCATCCCACCAGTTCCGAGCGTTATCCTTGAGTTGCCTCTTCGCCAGATCAACCCATCCAGCCGGGCTGATCTTCGCCATCTTCAAATTATCCTCAATGTTCCGAATCCACTCATCGGCAGCTAGAGGGCCCTCAGACCCATCAAAATAAGCGGGACCCAGCTCCCGAAATTGCTTCGTTCCCGGCTCGGAGCGAGGGGCATCCTGGATTGCCCGAGCAGCTCGAGCAACTGGAGCATTCTGGACTTGCAGGAGCACGCCCTGCTGCACCTGCATCATCTGAAGCATCATCCGCATCATCTCCCCATTGGTGGGCTCCCACTCAGGCTCCTCGTCATGAGGGGGCGCACTACCACCACCACGGGTAAATCGCCTTCCTGCCATCTAATGACACAGAAAACGAAACAGATTAGACTCATAACTTATGACTCGGATGTCGAACTTAGTTTATTGGACATTCTAATATTATTATCGTTGTTCCGATAATCGCAGTTACAGAAGAGAGGACCTGCATGGGCCACAAACAAAACCTGTCACGCCCCGCTTCCCTAAAATGGAGGCGAGACGTGAGAAGGTCCGCACAGACATGGAGCTGTGAAGCTACACGCCTGATAAGCGTCAATAAAACATATGCAGGTCCCTGTAACCATGAGCAGAACAAGATAATAACACAAGGAGATACAGAAATAAAATCCCAAATCTCAGCAATGTCCAACATTAAAATTAAGTTCAACATCCAGAAAAGCCACCAGGCTAAAGGAAAGAGTCTAAGGCCCAGAACAAGGCCAACAAGGACAGACATAAACAGAGTATTGGTGCTACGCACCGATGATAGAAACAGTCTAAAATGGAGAACACAAGCAGCCTCTACGATTGATCGCCCGTGTCCTCAAACTCCTCGATGAACGTGGGTTCTGACTCAGCGTCAGCGAACACCACGTCCTCAGAAGCACCCTCAGGCTCAGGATCTAACATGTGTCACCCAAAAGAGTAAAGGGGCACATGTCAGCAAGTCTAAAAGACTTGGGCAAGAAAACTGAAATAAGGTAAACTAACAACCTAGCAGTTATAGTATGCATGACATGGCAATTATGGCATGAGAGCACAAGTAAGGCATGTTGTAACAATAGGTGCAAGAGAACAATTATCATGGCATGACAGGAGTAGCCAAGCTACTAACAATCTCAATCTTTTCACTAGTCACGTTTCAAGTTATTTGTAGATATTTACGCCTTACAGCTGAACTGTTGGACATTCACACTGATTGGCCGCTTAACACTACCCCAGAACCCAGAGTTTACGCCTTACAACTGAAGTTACTGATCGGGCAGACTCCCAGTTGATTGGCCACTTAACCATTACCCCTCCCACATGTAAACAAGCCAGGGTCCCTGCACACGATGCTCAGTAAATGAGCCAGGGTTGCCCCGCACAAGAGCTTGTTTGTAGGTTCACAATCCATAAGTACTTTTGGCGTAGGGTTGTGCCCGCTAAAAGCAGGTGCCTAGCCTCAATCAATTCACTAGGTGTAGCGGAGCTACGCAATCACGGGAATATTTAAAGAATGCAATGACATGACCATTAATTCGCGTATTGTTAATTGAAATGAAACATGACATGGTAGTTATGCAACATGATAAACGACGGATCTAGCTTCGTTGTCAAGCTAGATCCTGAAATTGCGCCTAGGCGAGTATCATTTCGTCGCCTAGTCTCTTTTACGCCTACAACAAGCAAATGGCCTAAGACATGGCTGCCATGGCAAAACAATATTAGAACAACATCTAACCTAGTTTTATTAGGGTTTAACAAAAATCAAAAAACGGGTTATGAGAACATTTAAAGGGTCGATTCACTACCGTATTGGAGCGGAAGAACGATACCGAGCAAGCACGACAACGGAAGAACGATCCGGGAAACTAAGGCTCAGATCTGGAAATGGGAAGAAAATCTGGAGAAATGAGATTTTGGGGGGTTTTTGGGGGTTTTTCGGCGGCCTAGAGGTGATGGCCGGCCTAAATGGAGAGGGGGAGGGGCTCTTGAGGAAGGAGGAAGGCTAGGGGAAGATGGATGATGATTTGAGGAAGAAGGAGGCTCAGAAGAAAATGAAAGAAGAAAGAAAAACATTTGGGGTTTAAATAGAAAATCGTGTGGCGGCTAGGCAAACCCTAGGTTTACGACAGCAGTTAGTCGGTCAAAGAAGAGTGGTTGACCGACTAGTTCGAGAACTAGTCGGTCGGTCGACCAACTGTGACCGACTAAAACCAAACAGTAACTCAGGTCGACAAAATGGTCAATGAATTAGTCGGTTAAAGAACAATGGCTGACCGACTAGTTTGCAACCTAGTCGGTCGGTGGTTGTTCTTGGACCAACTAACGATAAACAGTAACTTAGGTGAAATTTATCAAAGGAACTAGTCGGTCTGAGAGCAAGTTCTGACCGACTAGTTTCACATCTAGTCGGTCGGTGGTTGTTCTTAGACCGACTAAAAGTAAACAGTAACTCCTGTACAATTGATTCAATAAACTAGTCGGTTCCAGTAGAGTTCCTGACCGACTAGATCTCAATCTAGTCGGTTGGTCCCCCTTCTTGAACCAACTAAGGTGCACGAAAAGTGCCGAAATGAAGCGCGAAGCGTCGGGAAGATTCATATAGCTTCTAAGATCACTCTAACTCTAAAATATGAGCGATCTGAAGTTCATCATGAGCGACTTACTCCAAGATCAACGATTCTAAGGAAGAAGCTAGAAAATCTCGACGAAACGATCGAAAATGAAAGCTACTGAGACGAAAATCACACATAAGGAGCAAAATCCACAAAAACATATATTTATATAATATATATAATATATATAATCCAAGTACATGAAAACCCAGTCGTTACAGAGACAATATATCATACATCACACAGAAGTTAATCAATATAGCATAGTGTGCCACAAAAGAGGGATGCAACATCATATATGTATATAATATAAAGCAGCTGAGTAGATCAACGGATGGTCATCAACATGGCCATCCCAAAAAGATACATCATGAGCAACAAAAAAATAGCTACATCATGACGACATCAAAGAGTATATCATCATACATATATAAAAAGTGTCGCATACAGCATCATCCATCATACAACGACAAAACATATATCATCACTAAAAAATATCATTACTCGAAATCATCGATCTAAGGGTGAGCGTCTCCAGGGGCTGCGGACGAGGAAGCAGGCTCTGAAGCAGCAGGAGTGTCCTCTGGAGGAGGGTCAGAAGGAACAACAGAAGAAGAAGAAGCAGCATCCTGTGTAGAGGCAACACCAGGAGGCTCAACGACACCAGGAGGCACATGGGGCTGAGGAAGATACTGTCTCAAATCCTCAGGGAAGGGAATTCCCTGATGGAGGGGAGAGAGAGAGAGAGAGACAGCAGCCGATAAATACCATAGATCATCGACAAAATAGTATCCCGAGACGGTGGAGCAGATGATGATGAAGGCAAATCAGCTGGAGGCACAGTTGATGAGGATGGAGCTGAAGTAGTCTTCCTCTTCTTCGAGGCAGTCTGCAGAGCCGAAGAGGACTTCGACTTAGCATAAGCGTCGAGGAGAGGGCCAAAGGGCATGGGCTCGTAACGGGTCAAGTCAATACCAAAGTGACGGAAGACACGAGTCAAAAGACCACCAAAGGGAATGTGAGACGAGGAGGACGTGAACTCAACCTTGTCCATCCTGTCAAGGAGGACACCGGCCCAGTTCACGTGCATGCCAGAGAGAATAGCATACATACACCTTAGTATATCCTGAGACGGCTGGTCGGACGATCCATATCTCGGTAGAATGTTAGACTTCACCACTAGGTGAACAGCCCAACCCCGTGCAGAGAACATGGATGATCTGACACCCGAATCAAGAGCTAAAGGAACCTCTCAAAACATATCCCGGAGAACAGACTGGTCAAGATCGTCAATCTCGAAAAAGCTGATATCAGTGGGGAGGGAACCGACAGAAGGAATCCTAAGGATAGTCCCTAAGAGAGAGGGAGTGAGCTAAATGTGGGTTCCTTGGACGACAGTATCAAGGATTTCAGTAGTCGAATACTCACCACGAACGCGGTTCGCATAGAAGAGCTTCACCAAAAATGGGTAGGCTCTGGGGGACTCACTCTGAGAGAAGCGAATAAGATCTGCCAGGTGAGTAGCGAACAGAATGTCAGAGAGTCTCTCAGCAGTGAATGCAGGGAAAGTAATGTACCGCTCCCTAAGCAGATTGATCCCAAGGAGAGAGTGCAAATTTACCAGACAAAGATCGTCTCTACAAACAGGAACCAGTGGATCAGAGGGGGATACAGCAGGAGTCTCTTCAGACGAACTGGATGCAGAAGGAGACACATGAGGAATCTCAGCAGTAGGCTCACTGATGTGAACACCAGTAGGCTTGCGCTGACGATGAATTAAGGGCTAAGCATCGCTCGACGAAGAAGAAGGAGAATAACCCGGCGAAGATGAACGTATGGGTGACTGGGCATGCTTGGTTCGAGCTTTATAGGGTTTCTTTCTCTTGTCGATGAGTTTCTTAGGAGCCCTAGGTTGTCTAGAAGCAACGATCTTCTCTTTTCCCTTAGGTTTAGGAGCCATGGAAACAAGAGAGGAAGAACAGAAGCAACAAACGGAAATAACGAAGGTCAAGAGAGAGAAAGCACACCAACCGAGGGAAGACAGATGATCATGGAGTGGAAGATCAAAGACAAAGGTAGAACACGATCGACAGCGACGATTGGGAGGAGATCGACGGTTGAAGAAATGAAATCGATCGATTTTGTAGAGAAAATCGAGCGGAAAGTTGAACGGTCGAAGCGGAGGAGAGAGAAAATCGACGTGGAGAGTGATCGCTTCGATTGAATATAAATTAGGGAAAATCAATCTGAGCCGTTGGATCAAAGAATCGACGGCTCGGATCAAATCAAATGAACCGACACAGCAGGAGACAGTCGATTGGAGAACAAAAGTCAGTCGACTGTATGAAGTGTTAAAATTAAATCTCAGAGAGATGGGCAGTCGACTGGCAAGTATAATACAGTCGCATGTCCACTGGACAGTCGACTGACATATACACAACAGTCGGCTGGCCGAGAATTAATACAGATCATAAGAATAACAGAGAATACTGTAAAAATTCGACAGAGAGTACAGTCGCCTGATGACTAAATTGCAGTCGCCTGTTAAATTAACAGTCGACTGTAAAACAGTCAACAGTCGGCTGTGCGAAAGATATCAATTTTCAGGTGGAGGATATAGAGTAGGGCAGTCGACTGTAAAAATAAAAACAGTCGTCTGTCCTGGTCCAAAAATGCACAGTGAGATAGAATTCCAGAGAATAAGAACTCTCACCCTAGGACCTTTACTCTAATCACAAATACATCTTAAAATCATTATGAAAACAATAAATCTATTGAAACACAAATTATTCCAATCAACTTCGAAAACTCATGAAATCAAATAAGTCACAATTGCATTTCTTAATATCATAAAACAATAAAGCACATGAAGAAAGACAATCATAAATATATGAGCTCAAAAAGGAGTTATAGCATGAAAATTGAGCTTCTAGATTTCAGATTCACCCATAATTCCCAATTCTCCACGCAACCTCACAAATGAATCTTCTTTAAGAGGTTTAGTGAAGATATCGGCAATTTGTTTTTGGGTTTCAATGTACTCTAAGATGATGTCCTTCTTAGCTACATGATCATTTATAAAATGGTGTCTCACGTCTATGTGTTTGGTACGGGAGTGGTATACCGGATTCTTGGAAAGACAAATAACACTTTGATTATCAACCATGATAGGGCAAGTATCATAATTGACACCATAGTCACTAAGAGTGTGTCTCATCCAAAGAACTTGTGCACATGCAAGACCCGCTGCAATATATTCCGCTTCATTCGTGGACAAAGACACCGAATTCTGTTTCTTAGAGAACCAAGAAACTAAAGAATTTCCTAAGAAATGGCATGTGCCACTAGTACTTTTCTTGTCGGACTTGCATCCGGCAAAGTCGGCATCACTATATGAGATTAACTCATATGTGCTAAACTTAGGGTAATGTAACCCATAATCTAGGGATTGATTGAGATAACGAAATATTCGTTTAACCGCAATCAAGTGTGACTCCTTAGGTCTTGCTTGATATCTAGCACATATACATACGGAAAACATGATATCGGGCCTACTAGCAGTTAAGTAAAGTAAGCTACCGATCATACCTCGATATAGACGAACGTCTACATCTTTTCCGCTTTCATCCTTGTGTAGATGAGTAGTAGTACTCATGGGAGTCCTTTTGCTTGAAGATGATTCCATCCCGAATCGCTTAATAAGCTCCCCTGTGTACTTTGTCTGATGTATGAAAGTGCCATTCTCCATTTGTCGAATTTGCAATCCAAGGACGTAGGTGAGCTCTCCCATGTGGCTCATCTCAAACTCATGCTTCATAGACTTGGAAAATTCTTGACAAAGATGAAAGTTAGTAGAACCGAAAATAATGTCATCTACATAAACTTGAATCAAAAGAATGTCATTTTCATAATCTTTAATGAAGAGTGTAGAATCAACTTCTCCCATTTTAAAACCTAAATTCAAAAGAAAGGTCTTAAGGCGATCATACCAAGCTCTAGGAGCTTGTCTCAATCCATACAACGCTTTCTTAAGTTTGAAAACATGGTTTGGAAATTTCTCATGAATAAAACCGGGAGGTTGAGAGACATAGACTTCTTCATTTACAAATCCATTTAAAAATGCACTTTTAACATCCATTTGAAATAATTTAAAATTATTATGGGATGCAAAAGATAAAAGCAATCTAATAGCTTCTAATCTAGCTACAGGGGCAAAGGATTCTTCGAAATCAATACCTTCCTCTTGCCGATAGCCTTGAGCTACTAACCTTGCTTTGTTCCGTGTGATTACCTCGTTTTCATCCGTCTTGTTCTTGAAGATCCATTTGGTCCCGATAGCTTGGTGACCACTTGGAAGAGGTACAAGTTCCCAAACTTCATTTCTCTCGAATTGCGCTAGTTCTTTTTCCATTGCCACTATCCAAGAGCTATCCTCACAAGCTTCTTGAATGTTCTTTGGCTCAATGGTAGAGACGAATGCGCGATGGGAGAATTCTTCAATTCTTGATCTCGTTGGAACACCCACACCAATATCTCCAATGATTTGGTTATGGGGATGGTTGCGAACGGTTGGATAACATTTGGGTAAACCTGGATCACTAGGAACAACTTCAACAACTTCGTTAGAAGTGTTAGTCTCAACAATATTATCATTAATCTTAACATTATTAAGAGAATCACAAAGAATATCTACATTATCATCGTCAACATGAGGAAAGTCAAAATCTTCATAAAAAGATACGTGAAGTGATTCCTCAATCGTTGAAAAGTTTTGTTGTATATCCGGTAGGCTTTGCTACGTGTGGAATATCCAACAAAAATTCTTTCATCGGATCTTGGCTCAAATTTGTCTAAATTACCAAAGGTGTTCTTTATAAAATATTTTGAACCAAAGACACGAAAATATTTCACTTGAGGCTTTTTATCGTAAAACAACTCAAAACAAGTTTTGTTTGTTCGGGGTCTCACTAGGATTCTATTGAGCACATAACATGCCGTGTGCACCGTTTCTGCCCAAAATTGTAGTCCTAAATGACTACCATAGAGCATAGTGCGAGCACACTCAATAAGAGTCCTATTCTTTCTTTCTACAACACCATTTTGTGGTGGTGCACGAGGAAAGGAAAAGTTATGAGTTATCCCGAAGTCATCACAAAACTTAGTAAAACACTCATTCTCAAATTCTCCTCCATGATCAATACGAATAGTGATAATGGTGGATCCTAAAAGATTCTGAATCTTCTTTGCAAATTTGGTAAACTCTTCATGAGCTTCATTCTTATTAGTTAAGAATGAAACCCAAGTAAATCTAGAAAAGTCGTCAACGACAACTAGTCCATAATGAGCATTACCTAAAGAAGCGGTTCTAGTTGGCCCAAATAAATCTAGATGTAGAAGTTCTAGGGGCCTCTTAGAAGTAATCCCTTCTTTAAGCTTAAATGAAGATTTACTTAGTTTACCTCTTTGACATGAATCACAAAAGTTTTTCTTATTAAAAACAATCTTAGGAAAACCTTTGACTAGATCATGCTTAGCTAACTTATATAAGTGCTTGAAGTGAACATGACCAAAACGGCGATGCCATAATAGTTGTTCACTTGTGTTAGCAACTAAGCAATGTTCTACGGTTTTAGGCAAGCTTAAATAATAAATATTTTTACGCCTAATACCGGAAAATAAAACATTTGAATCACAATCAACAATAGTACACAATCCTTCTCCGAAGTTAACCTTGTAACCTTTGTTACAAAGTTGACTTATGGAAATGAGGTTGTGACATAAACCACTAACAAGATAAACATTAGAAATTAGGGGTTTGGAAGGATTACCAATGATACCTACTCCAATGATGGTTCCCTTTTGATTACCTCCAAAAGTGACCGTTGCACCATCTTTGATGCTAATCACTTCAGAGAGCAATGAGGGATCTCCCGTCATGTGTTTGGAGCAACCGCTATCAAGAATCCATCCTTTCCCATTAGAGATAATAAGACATTTATTGCTCTTCTTCTTTCTCTTGGGTACCTATATAATATACCATAAGCTTATGGTACCCAATATTTGTTGGGTCCAAGGGGATTAGCCCTTTGAAAGCCAAGTCCAAGTGGACTTCCGCTTCCCAACATAGTTACTATTTCTAATTACATCATGAAAGTAGGAATCAACATAAGCATTCCTAACATTTAGACTAGTGTTCTTATGACCCCAAATAGTGTACATCTTGGGAGTCCTATTCCTAGTTGCATGCATATGTGTTGGATTTCTATGTGGTGCATGCTTCTTAGGAACATGATTTCTAGCATAGATATGAGGTGGAGGATATACATTGTACATTCTTGAATGATAAGTATTCTTGGGAACATGCATATTATATGAAGCATATTGATCATGCATGACATGTGGAGAATTAGCATACATGAAAGAATGATGCGTATGAGCATATAGGTGTGTGGGAGCACGTACATGAGTATTTCTCATGTGTGGTTGTGTACGTGTCCGTGGGTGCGGAGCATAAAATGTGTCATGATTATCCACTTGTGAAGTAGGATGTTTCCTACATGGATGAGTATTAGTGTACATATAAGCATGGCCTTGCTTTTGGTTTCCACCTTTAGTGGGTTTCTTGCCAAAAGGAAGAGAAAGTGATGTGGTGACATTCTTGGTAGGATTGCTACCTATAGTGTCTTTGACACCACTTATGGATGCACCGGAGGAAGGCCTCACAAAATCTATAGTGACACCACTATAGGAGGTGCGATCATTAGATGCATTAGCTTTTACAAATCCAAGGCCAACACGATGTGTTGCCGGAAATTGATTTGCAAGCAAATCATCCAATTGTCCTTGTCCCTTATTGAATCTCACAATACGGGAGGACATGAGCTCATATTTCTCCTTTAAAGAAGAAATGTTGGTATCCAAGGTGGACACCCGTGCTTTGAGCTTGTGCACTTGGGTTTTAAGAGAATCATTCTCTAATCCCAATTGTGTGTGGCGTGTCACTAGATCACTATTATCCATGGGATGTGTTTGATCTAGTTGAGATTTGAGGGAATTCACCTCATTTCTCAATGTGACATTTTGAGAAGCTAAGTTTGCTTTCTCAAGGGTTAAAGTATCAACAATGGTGTCATTGTTGATAATGCATGGAATGGATGACTTGCTAACTTTTGATTTCTTTAAGCTAGAGTATCTAAGCATTAAAGATTGGTATTTAGCAAATAGTTCTTCATTAGCTATGCGAAGTTCATCCATTGTTACCTCGGTGTTATCCGTATCGGAATCACTCTCATCCGAGAGTGGGTCTTCAAGTGCCATGAAGCACATGTGGGTGCTCTCACCCTTCTCATCATCGGAATCGCTTGATGAGTCATCACTTGAGTCATCAAAGGTACTGCCGAGTCCTTTCTTCTTGTCTTTCTTGTTCTTATTGGACTTGTGGTACTTTGGTGCCTTCCACTTTTCCTTGTTGTTTAGCATTGGGCAATCCCTCTTGATGTGCCCTGACTTATTACACTTATAACAAAGAGAGAAAGTAGCATTAGTAGATTCAAAACGTTTGTTGGAGGGAAATTTACCTTTGCGGAAGAAGCGTTGAAACTTCTTCGCCATTTGGGCCATTTCACCCAAATCCATTTTGTTCTCGGATTCATCACTTTCTGATGATGACGAATTGGTGTTGAACGCCAAAGCTTTCTTCTTGGCCTCCGAGGGATTCATCATGGCTCGAATCTGCAATCGGTTATCCCGTCTTACTTCGTAAAACATAAGAGTCCCGATGAGATTCACCACGGTGTAGTTCTTCAAGTCATTGACCTCTTCAATGGCAATTGCTCGTCTTTCCCATTTGGAGGTCATTCCCATGATAATCTTCCTTACCTTTTCAGGTTCGGTCTATATTTAGCCAAGGGCTTCCAATTCGTTTGTGATGTCGGTAAAGCTTCCGTACATCGACGCAATGCTCTCATTTTCCTGCATGTGAAACAAGTCGAAGTTTTACACGGCAACATATAACTTTGAAAGCTTTACCTTATTCGTTCCCTCGTGGGTAACGATAAGATGGTTCCAAATTTGATATGCACTCTTACATGTGCATATCTTGTTGAACTCATTTGGGTCCAACGCATAATGAAGAGCGTTCATTGCTTTAGCGTTGTTGTCTTCGGCGGACTTTTCAGAAGTCATCCATTTCTCGAAATCATCTTCGGAGGGCTCGACGTACTCCTTATGGAGAGTTCTCCAAAGAGAAGCACTCCTAAGGAACGTCTCCATCCTACACTTCCAATAACCAAAGTTAGTACCATTGAAACGTGGAGGACGTACAGTAGATTGACCTTCGAAAAGTGTGGACTCTCCATCACGGTCGTGATTGTTGTACGTAGGCGGAGGAGGAACGTTGTTGTTGTTGGATGTCATAGATAAAACCATGTGCTCTGATACCAATTGTAAGGACCCTGTCTATGGGAAAAACACTAGAAGGGGGGTTGAATAGTGTTTATGCAAATTTAAAAGGAATTTACGCCAAATAAAATGCAATCCAACAAATAGTGCGGAATAGAAAAACAACCCAAAGAGAAACACACGCAAACGCAGTTATGTTTCAAGGGTTCGGATTACCCAAGTCAACTCCTGACTTGTTCCCGGTAATCCTACGTCCCTACCACCCGGATACCACCGGATACTCAAGTTAGAACCCTAACTTGAGGTTTCCTTAAAAACCCACTAGTAGACACCCTACAAGTGCAATCGAATACAATCGATGTCCTTGACTCCCACAACCAGGGAGCAAGCAAAAACCACTCTCACAACCGAGAGCACAATTCAAATAAAGAAGTTATGAAATCTGAAAGCAACACTTACAATCACCTATGCCTTGAAGTAGAACTTGAAGGAGAAGTGTGATGTGTGTTGAAGAACTCTCTTGGAAGAGAGGAGAAAAGCCCTTTCTCTTGACTGCACCAAATGCCTAGAGGATCAATCTTTGGTTCTAGGTTAGAGATCAAGAGAACAAGATTTAGAAATACTTAGGGCTTTGGATTTGAAAGCTTTGATCTTTGGAAATGAAAGCTTGAGGGATTTTGCAATGAATGAGTAACCTTCCAATGAAACAGTAGAAGCTCTATTTATAGCTTTCTCAAATCCACAAAACAGTTTAGGCAAAAACCCAATCGAAATCCGTGAGAAAAATCTCAACGGATATAATCTGAACTTGCGACAGGCGACTGTTGAACAAACCACAGTCGACTGTTTTACAGTCAGCAAGGGTAGGTGAGAATTCATAACGGTAACTTACCACGTGGACAGTCGACTGATGAAGCCAAGACAGTCATCTGTAAAACCAACAGGCGACTGTACATTCTTCGACAGGCGACTGGCCGAAAGAAGAGTAAGTTAGATAAAATACTGGAAATCTCACAAGATACAGGACAGACGACTGATGCAAGAAGCACAGTCGACTGTTAATCAGAACAGGCGACTGTATATCCTTAAACAGACGACTGTCACAGATAGGAGAAATTTCCAGAGAGCTGAGTCAAAGAATAGACTTACAGACAGGCGACTGTTGCAGCATAGACAGTCGACTGATCTAATAGACAGTCAACTGTATATACAGCATAAGTCGACTGGCCGTAGAAATCGGATCAAACAGAGTTTAGGCAAGGAGAGACAGGCGACTGATGAACCATTCACAGTCGACCGTCGCTAAGACAGGCACCTGATAAACGTTCAACAGTAGCCTGTGTGAGATAATCAGAGAGGACCCAAAGACTGCATTGAAATAGTCTGTGCATAGCAGGCGACTGTAGAACAAAACACAGTCGACTGTTTTTGAGACAGGCGACTATAAACTGTTAAGCAGTCGGCTGTTATGAACAATCCTAGCACAAACAAAAGAGAATTGAATTGAGATCAAATGACAAAGGTCTAGAGATGTCCTATGACCGAAAGTAGATGTGTGTGAGTGCTCCATCATAGTTCTACTTCTAAGCTACATACTAGAAGAGATAAAAGAAAAATTACATTGATGAATAATCTCTTCTTTCCATCGTATGAGCATGAAGTCTTTACGGAGCTTCAATCATCAATCTACGATCATCCAATTCATATCATTTGCCTTCAATCACGTTTGTGAGTCATCCATTGCTAGTTGATCTTCATAGTAAGCTTAGGCAATGGATTAACTGCAAAATAGGGGATTAGTCACAAGTATTTATGTTTGCTCATCATTAACACCAAGTAGGGAGAAGTCCAATACTCAACATGTATGTATATACATATGAAGTGGGGATATGAATGTGATGAGTATGAAACATAGGTGTATCTACATATATATATTTAATGAATGTAAGTGAATGAAACTGTTTGATAAGCGGGTATTGGAATGTGTGTATTTTTTTTGTATATTTATGTGTATACATGTGTATGGAGTGTATATGGATGTTTATAATCATTTGGCTATTACGGTAGAATATGCGTAGAACGTGCAAAAGTAGTTATATATATAACATATGGCTGGGAACGTATTATGTTGTGCACTCTTGTGTGTATTGTGTGTGGTATATGTACCTATCTGTGTGAGGCAGTAGGTGCATCGCTATGAATGTAAAATTATGTGTACATGTATCTATAATTATGATCGTGGGCCCCATATGACTTGATGATGCATGTGTTAGTACGTGCCCGTAGGTGTATGTATGGATGTGACTAAATATTGTGTTCTTATAGATATTTATGTGCATATAAGTAATTGTGAGTAAACCCTGATGACTGAGTATTGAGTGTTTAGGGGTCCGATGTACATATGGTGTGACACCGTGATGGTGCATGGTGTGTAAATTGATATGTATAGCGGTGTGTCGGTGCATTGATATAGGCGTATACGTATATATATAAACAAGTAGAATCTAAATCGTTTATACTTGAATGTATTATGATGTATCTGAAAGCATGCCATGCATGAATACCTTATGTGGCATGATATGGATATGGTGTGATGTCCTAGGTATATAGATATGAGTAGCGATCTAAATACGTGTATAGAGACTTATTTGTGGTATGTGATGTATATGTTAATGTATGAATATGTGTGCCTAGATGTTTATGTAAAGAACATATATGTATGTGTATGTAATGATGCACACAGTGATATGGATGTGCTACTACATGAGCAATAGGATGTATCTGTGACATGTGTGCGATGCGGATGTGTATGGATGATAGGGAAGCATATAGTGTATATAAGTGTGGTGTAGATACGTATTCTTGTTTGTACTTTATGGGTAGTAAGACCATCATACCTAGCTGACCTCGACAAGGTTCACACCCTAGGAAGTCCTAGGACGGACTTTATTTTAAGATGGATAGGATGTCAAGCCATTTTGCACTATACGGGTATTCTACTGAACACGCGTGGTATTTCTACCTACGGTGCATATGCAGGCATGGAATAAACGTAGATATCGATGCATGTGACGTAGTGCAAGGGGGATTAGGCCGTAATACGTGGCTAAGGGAAGATAATGTGAAATGTGAATGCGGAAGAAGTGCAAATGACGTCGTGGGTGTAAAACGACAGGAATGTGTTAGACGCGTGTGTGAAGCATGTGTGCATGCATAGATGTGCGTGGATGTGTGTAGGAAGAGCCATACAAGTGTGAAAGGGGTTAGAGGTCAATGGAAACCCCCGTAAATTTGCAGAAAAGCGAGGGGCAAAACGGTCATTTGGACTAAAGCTACTGTGCGTACTTCCTTAAGTGGTGTGTGCATAAAGTAATGGAAAATTTATAAATACCTAGAATATGGAAGGGTATTTTGGTCTTTTTACAAGGTGCATGCTTATCCTAAGGAGCTTTCTAGTTGAAGATATTTTGAGAGAAACTTCTCTCTTTTTCTTTACCTTTCTCCTCTTTTCTCAGTTTCATTTTTGTTCCTCCCTTTTCCTCCCCATAGGGCCGGTCACCCCTATCCTCTTTCTCCTTATTTTTCATTTGGAAACCATAATTACTCACTCCAAGAATTAGGTATGTCATGTGGCTTGAAGAGGGAAGAAGATGGAGAAGAAAGGAGGAGGAAGAGAGGAAGAAAATCAAGATTTGAGGTAGGGATCTTCTTGGATTTGGAATTCCTTCAAATTGATTTGTGTTATTATGTTATTATAGCATGTTTTACTTAGTATGAATTAGGGACGGTGAAAATTCATGATCTATGTCTCAATTCTCATGAATATCCCCTTGAAATTCTAAGCAAAATCACTTCTTTCAAAAGGCTGAAATTCGTTTGTGTGTTTATGCTTGGATTCTGTTCTCTATGGTTCGAATTAGGGTTCTAAAAAAATATGAGCTTGTAGATCTTGAATTTCTACCCCAAATTCATATAAATTCTGATATACGTTCAATTCAAGAATCATGAGAAATAAATCCATCTTTACAATATGTTTGTTTGATTTTGTTGACACAGTTTAGAAAAATTGGCCTAGACACCTGCACACACAATAGAATTTTGTGTTCTTGGACTTGTTGGAAAGTTAACAAGTTTTTCGAAAAATTCATCAGAGCGCTTATATATCGAATTTATGGTTCTAACATGCCCAAAATTGTCTTTCAATACAGGATCTGAAATCTGTCTGAAAAACAGATTTGACACACTTCACCAAATAATTCACCATAAATCACCTACTTAATATTTTTGCATGAAATTTAATCTATGAATCCAGGACGATTATATCTATAACTTTCATTTGGGACAAGTTATCAAATTCGCAATGAAACCTGATGTTATATGGCCATGTATTGTCACTTCTTGCAATTTCAGCAAGCTGAATTCATTAAGCGATGTTTCTTATTCATTAATTGTGGTTAATTGGCCATCATTATTCTTGATTATTATGGCTGCGTGGTGGAATGAATGTTCATGCCATTGGCACATGTAAATTATATTGTGTTGCCTTGATATGAATTACGCCTGCCATGTGTTCGCTGAAATGCCTCAATGAAACAAAAGCTGAGAAACATGCGTAACGGGCATGTATATATTTGTAATATGAAAAATGATGTGAATGGACAATATTTTAGGACACGGATGGCACTACATGGAGTGAGAGCCACAGTAGGAGGCGGGGGAATTCGTTGTGAGCCGTAACCGTGTAGGCACCTCTTGACTACATCGGTAGTTGCCACAGTTGAGAACGGAGTAGATCACGATGCACTTGCACGCCGGCACATTCATGGGATCCCATTGCATTGCATTACATTGCATCTCTTGTTGCATCATGTGCATCATCATGTATCATTATATCCATTGTGTGTGATGTGTTACATATATGCAATGTATGCGTGTTGAGTGTTGTGCATTGTATGTATACTTATATGTTCGTGCCTTGTATGTGTATTTGTGTATGTAGTTATATAAATATTTGTATTATTATTCGTGCTAACCCTTTTCTTGTAGTAACTCGACATTGGACCGCAGGTATGATCCTCTTACTCAACTATTTACTTTCCCTATAAATTCGATAACATGTCTTATTTTCCCTGCCTTGCCTTGTGGATTAATAACCTTGAAATGGTGTTCCAATACCAAATTGGTTCTTACTGGGGCACACATTGATGTGCTCCTCCTTATTTTTCAGGTAGCATGGGCATCATGGTTGGTGGTGACTTGGAGTCGGGTTTCAGGGATAGCCCTTAGTATGAGTTGTAGTTGTGCTGTGACATGGTTGTCTTGGGAGGTGGAGAGTGGCGGTGTATGTGTAGTGGTGCACTTGGGCTATGAATGTACATGAAAGTGGTTATATAAATTTGTTGTTGTTCTATGTTATGCATGAGTTGTTTGATATTTTAATGGAGCTGTACTTGTACTATCCCAGCATGTGCGCAGTGGCCTACTTATTCAGTTCTTTCTTTTTCTCTCTCCGTTCCCTCTCTCCTCACCCTCACTCTTTAGGATACTTGGAAAAGAAAAAATTTTAAATGCCGGGTATTCTGGGGAACGGGGCGTGACATCAGGCATGGCTACCATTCCTATGAGTGACAAACACTCCCTCATGTATTTTTCGATGTCTTGGCTGGTAACCAAATTGGCTAAATCTGACTGTGGATGAAGCAGATCATACTTGTCCCTTTCCTCCTGCAGATTTTCCCAAGCTGCGAGCCAAGACATCGAAAATTACAGGAGGGAGTGTTTGTGCCTCAGAGGGACAGTAGCCATACCCGACCAACCTAGGGGACCCAACACAGCCATCCAGGGCCCAAAGGCCAGGGGGCCATTCTTCTCTTCGCAGACCATGGAGAGAAGCATATTTGGGAGACAACAGCATCAGTTTGAACTCCTCTGATTTTATAAGCAGCTTCAGAGACGGTCGCCATGCCCGGCCCCTAACATAGGGCAGCTGCCCATGGTCCCATGACTGGGGGGCCATTCTTCTCTCCGCAGACAATGGAAAGGGGCAAGCTTGGGAGACGACAGTATCAGATAGAAGGTAGCCATAGTCTACGACGACAATCATATTACATAGATCATTGCAACAAATCTGCAACGATGGTAATAAACGCCATGGATCTACTGAGCTCATCGTACGTCTGGTACATCGCCTCAGTGGAAACGACGATCATAGCAAAAATAAGATGAATTGGTCCGTATGCATGTGGTATATGCAGCAATTTGAATGTATAAATATAGAAGGCAGATGTATCAGTTTGAATGGTATAGCATGAATGTGGTGTTTGTATGAGTATGAATTAAATTTTGTATCAGTATGGATCTGCATTAGTTGCAACATGAATATATTTGAACGGTTTATTTCAGTAGAATGGATATGTATCATTGAATGTAAAAGTTTGAATGTATGCAATTAAAAAAGGTGAGTGGGGAGTATTATTACGCAGAGCGAACACCCCGTTGTGCGCGTGGGTCAAACTACATTGGTAAGAAACAATATTAATCCGCGCATGGGTTAAAATACTATGGTAAGAAGCAATATTAATCCGCGTGCACAACGGGTAAAATTATACCTAGTTGTGCGCGTCGTGTAAAAACAGTTGCAGCGGTTAAATTACACCACACGCACAACGGCATGTAAAATTTTAATCCACGTGGATTAAATTTTAATCCACGTGGATTAAGATTATACGCCTAATGTAAAATCTCTCCAAATTTAGAACGTGGTGCGCGTCGAAAAAAACTATGCTACGAGAAAAAATTACTCCACCTGCACAACGTGCTAAACAATAGCCGGCTGTGCGCGGTATTAAAAAAGGCGAGTGGGGAGTATTATTCTGGGAGTAATTTTCCAATTAGCATCAACATTGATCAAGAGAAAAACCATTCAGTTTCCTAGTTTTGCATGGAGAGTAATTAACCTATTTGATCCAAAGGCTAAAATAATTGGGATTACGCGTTTTTCGCTTTGGAATTACGCGTTTTGCGCATTGAGTAAATAAATGTTGATTCCCGAGATCCATTGCATTACTGTAGGATCACTGACTTATTTTACTCTTCATTTTGATTGGTCCAATTCCGCTATATATGGCTGACAACGAGCCCTCATCTTCTCACAACTTCCTTTATTTTCTTCTATCGTCGTCTTCTTTATTTGCCCACACAAACTCCGTATGGAAACAATAAGGTCTTCTTCTATTCGTGCATGATGCTTGATAGAATTCATCCAGTAGTCTTTTCACTTAAAAATAAATTGTTGATGACGGTAATAAACACAACGAAGGGCTATCGTCCATTTCTAATCAAGCATGCCGTGGAATTGCTTCCAGATGGTGAGCATTTCGCCTTCCACTCCTCGACTCTACACTCCATACCCATCTCCATCTCCATCTCCTCTTTATACTCCATCTCCTCCATCAAACCCTTCAACTTTTCATGGTACCTCGTCTATGATGCACAAACACTCCCTCCTGTCCTTTTCGATCTCGAAGATGAAAAGCTCATTCTACTTCTTATGCAACCTTTTGTTGTTGTTCACCGCCTCATGGGAATTGGAGTTCCTCTCAACCGGCGTCATACTTGACTACATGTTACAACGACGCCTACTATGACGACACTCCTATCCTGCCTATGATGGCAGAAAGTTGGCAACGACGATAATAAACTCAATGAAGATGATCGCCCGATGAACTCGTGGAAGATGAAGGGGGAAGAATGCAGATCACGACGACAATTTATCCCGTAAAGCGCCCCTTCATTGCAGACATCTACGACGACAATCATATGTATCAATTTGTAAGAGCATAAGCAAATGTATTAATTTGGATTTGTATCAGTATGTGCATCAATATATTTGAATGGTGAGTCGTTTTGAAAATGTCATCAGTTTGAATATGTATCAGATTTAATCTAAAAGTTTGCATGCAGTTTCTGAATTTGATTGAATATGTATCCGATTTAATCTAAAATGTCTTCAGTTTGAATATGTATCAGATTTAGTCTAAAAGTTTGCATGCAGTTTCTGAATTTGATTGAATATGTATCCGATTTAATCTAAAATGTCTTCAGTTTGAATATGTATCGGATTTAATCTAAAAGTTTGCATGTAGTTTCTGAAACAGATTGAATAAGTATCAGATTTAATGTACAATGTCTTCAGACTGAATAAGTTTCAGACTTAATCTAAAAGTTTGCATATAGGCTTGTTTCGGAATCACATTAAGTATGATGAAAATTGGAATGTGATTGATTGACTGCTGTGGTGCGCATTGGAAAAAAATTATAGAATCTAACAAATATGCTCAAAGCGCACATCGTGAAAAATTATTCCCGGGGGGCGCATTGAGCATTTGTTATCGACGCAACTTTAGCTCAACGTGTACAACGGGCATAACTCTGCTAGGTGTGCGCGTTTAACAATTGTTCATAAAATACCTTATATGCTCAAAGTGAACACCTAGCTTTGCTTGTAGTGCGCATTGAGTAATTATGTTATGGCATAGAAAATTGCTAAATGCACAGACTAGCTTCATTTGCGGTTTTGCACTTTGATGAAATTTGTATTCCCTTACGGAATTGTCACCGAGCACAAAGGGCATACATTTTGCCGGTTGTGCGCATTAAGCTATTTGTTAGTGGCTATCAGTTTATCTCAACGGGCACAACTTAGGCAGTCGTTAATCATTATTGAGCAGAACATCCGGCTGGTTGCAATCCGCTATATATTCACGATCACTGCTCTGTATATTCACCAGCACTGTTCTATAGACTCGAGGGGTCTCTTAGGTAGACTAAAGGTCCCAATATTATCGCTGTTGTGTGCTTTGAGCAATTATGTTAACCATTTAAAATTTGCTCACCGTGCACAACAGCCATAAATTTGTTGGTTTTGCGCGTTGAGCAATTATGTTTGCGGCTATAAATTTTCCAACGCGCTTCCCAACGGTCAAACATTCTTGGAAAAATCATATGTCTGGTATCAATCTGCTGTAGATTCACGAGCAGTCTTTTGTATATTCACGAGAACTCCCTCTGTAGCATGACGGGGTCTTTGATGTAGCCACAAAGTAACTCTACTGCAGTCTCATCCTTATCAACCAATACAATTCCCTTCCATGCGGTGTGCATTGTGCGCATTGAGCAATTCCTGTTTTCCATTCGTTTTTTGCGTTGAGCAATTCTGATAGTTACTCGCTTCTGTGTAGAATTACGAGGACTCTACTGGACGCACACATTCTAAATTCTATAGTCTGACATGCACTCTTCTATATACTCACCCCGTTGTGAGCACGGATTAATAGCCTTGGTTTGAAATATTATTCATCCGCACGCATAACAGGTAAAATTATACCCCGTTGTCTGCAACTGGTAAAAACAGTTGGAGTGGTTAAATTACACCACGCACACAACGGCATATAAAGTCATAATCCACATGGATTAAATTTTACTCCACGTAGATTAAGATTATACGCCAAATGTAAAATTTCTCCAGATTTAGATCGTTGTGCGCGTCGAATAAAAACTTTGCTACACGAAAAATTTCTTATCGCGCACAACGCGCTATTAATTATCACGGTGTGCACGTCGAATAAAATGTATTAAGAAAGCTTAGTGTAGAGTATTATTGCTGGGAGTAATTTTTCTATTAGCATCAATGTTGATCAAGGCGAAAAACCGTTCGTTTCCTTATTTTGCACAGAGAGTAATTAACCTATTTCTCACCACATGTTAAAATAATTGGGATTACGTGTTTTTCGCGTTGGGATTACGCGGTTTGCACGTAGATAATAAAAGAAAAGAAAGACCACAGAAAGGGGGACAGAACAAGAAGGCCAGAGGCCAAGTCCTGTTGGATCTGGATCGTAGCCTAGAGGGGGGGTGAATAGGCTAATAAAAATATTCGTGCAACCCACGAACAATCCTACGCAGTTATAGGCACAGACAGGGCAATAAAATAGCAATCACAGAATACGCACAGATATACCCTGGTTCGGTCGTCCCCACGACCTACTCCAGCACCCGAAAGCAACTACTAGATAGATATGTAATCAAGTACAGCTACAATGAGTCAAGATCCCAAATCTACTCTCACCTAGCTCGTACGCACACCACGTGCTCTACACTATCAATCTAGTCAGATGCTCTCCCTCCGTGACGACTCCCAAGTCGTCAGGTCCCCAAAAAAGTAACACAGAAGGTAACGTGTTTCCCCTACAGAGATCGCTACTACTACACAAATAAAATAATACTAGAGTTCAGAAATGCTCAGTTTGTGTAACGTAGTCGTCTCTGTCAATAGGCGCAGGTCAGATCTGAATCTGACATTATGTAGTCGTCTCGTCTGGATGACTCGTCTCGCAACTCAAGATGCAACAATCCCCCTTTGGATGTAGATGCTTGGCAAGCTAGATTGCGTGGATCCTCAACTTGGTCTTAATAGATTTCCCCCTTGTAGTGGCCAGCCCCAAAAATAATTTTGCACACAAAAATAATTTCTTGCACACAGATCTGCGTAATTTAATGTGGCCGGTTCTTTGTGCCTTGTGAAGCCTGCATAAAAAGAATCACAAAAGTATTAATAAATGAAACTAAGCACTTATATTTGGTAGCCTGCAACTTGTAAACACAAGAGACAAGAAAGGACAGCACTTGATTAATGTAAGGAGAAAATTTGAAAGCTTCCCTTTGTGTGTGCGGCCTTTGCGTTCCTCTCTTTTTTTGTTTTGATAACCTTGGTTTGCAGACGGAAGAGAAACAAAGAGTCTGCTCCTGGGATTTTGCAATGAGAGGCTCTCTTAAAAATTTCGGCCAGAAGCAAGCAAAATTTCGGCCTCAAGGATGTTGATGCTCTATTGATGGCGACTGCACCAATTCTTCGAACATTTTTTGCTCTATTGATGCTGCGCCTCAAGATATTTCAAAGGAGAGCTGAAATCACTTTTCGTTGAGGATGCTACTCACAGAAAATTCGGCTGGCAATCAAACACTACAAAAAAAATGTTCTTGAAAACAATTTGACAGCAGGTGCCTTTTTTTTGATATACAAACTAAGGCTCTTTGGAAAAAAAATTTCGTGCACCCTCAATTTGTGCGGCTCTGGAGTATTTGATGAAAAAAAAGTTTGGCCTTGGGAAATTTTTTTTTTTTGAGCCTGTGCCCTAGGTGCGGCTGGTAGGGTTTTTAAAGGAGATTGAAAAAAAATATTAATGGAAGAGAAATTTGCCCTGTTGTTTTTTTGATGATGGAGAAGCTTATAATAGCAGCAGCCTAGGGATTTGATGATTGGGAGAATGTTGGCATGTAGGATTTTTTATTAGGGCTCTAAAAAACAACAGAAGCTCTTGGAACTTTTTGGATTGAAAACAATAAATAACATGCCTTATTCCTTTTGATTTGTTTTTTGTGTAGACACGTGAGGCTCTTGAGGGATTGAGATCTTTTGATGGCGGCTGGCCTTTTGGAAATATGAATTCGGCTTCTAGGGCTTGCGGCTTCTACTAGGGGCTCCTCTCTTTTTGATGTGGCCGGCCAAAACAAAATGCAAGTCCCTTTGATTTTTTTTTCTTATGGCACTTTGGAAAACAACAATGGCCGGCTCTCCTCTATATGTAACTTTTTGCCCTAGGGAATAATTTGGTAGTCCTATAATGGATAGGAATAGGGCAAGCAATTTTTGAGATTTGATTGATGAAAGGAATAGGAAATAGATAGATGCATATCTTGATAATTGATTTGGTCAAATTCCAGATTGATCTATCCTCATCTTATCCCATATTATTTCCAAGTCCAATTTGCTTTGCGTATAGCTCTTTGACCAAGTCCCATTGCTTTGTGCCTAGTAATTTGTCCAACACATTAATTTACGTTCTCGTCAATCCTGCAAATACTTAATACACACATCAAATCGTTCACAACTGTTTTTCATCATCAAACCATAAATTCTAGATCATTGTTTCCAACAATCTCCCCCTTTTGATGATGACAAAACCAACAAAGATTTGCACTTAATGATTTTCAACTATATCATCAAGACGCAAAATAATATATGATGTTCAGGCACACACGCAGGCAATCACAATATATTTCTAGTATGCACAATATATTAGCATGCTCCCCCTTTTTCCAAGCTCCCCATATTCATGTATTTCAATGCTCCCCCTTCAATCAATAATACCGTATTTTGAACCAACATTGATACCACAGATCTTTCAACACTTTTCTCCCCCTTTGGCATCATCAAAAGAGTATTCGTGAAGATTAAAACATAGCACATGCAAAAAGAGAGCATTATTAATTATAACTAGTATTTGTGTGTCATCATTCTATAATTAGCACTCCAAATCCAATGATAATGATAATTAGAATTCAACACCATCGTGTAAGTGCAATTATTAAACATAGAAGTACAAAGGGAGATACTTTTACAAATTCAACCAAATCAATCCAACATTTTCCAAAATAACTTTGTATCGCCTAGGATTGATTTTCCCCACCTCATTAAAAATGAGTTCAAGGTATCACACCCCAAAACATAGCCTAAAAGGAATCTTAGATGTGGGGGTGACATTGCTTGACGAGTAAAAACACCAACGCTAAAGATTACCCGTAAAGCTTATGTTGGATACTCGTGGGTAGTGTATTTGCCATGAATTGTATCCATTTTTCATACGGAGCAATTTTCAATATTTTTTTTCACATTCATTTCCTTTGTTTTGTGCTCAATTTTTATTCATGGCAAATCACATCATATCCCGTAGATTTTTCAGTTAATAATCATCCTACATTCACTTTCCAATATTCATAAATAGTATCTCCAAAAGTACGACATAGTCTAATATTCGTGGAAGTGAAAGTAGGTGTAGAAATCATATTATCAATTCACCGAACTTGGCATGGCTATTAAGAAATAAAACATACGCATGTATCCAAAAATAATAATACTACAATTTCTACAAGGATATGATCATCATTCATTTATATCACTTAGAATGATGCAAAGAGGAAGATATGCAATAAGCTAATTTTTTTTTGCTTTTGTCTTTTTCATTTTTTTTTTGGTTTTATAATGAACTAACAAACACACTAAAAACAATCAAGCAAACATAAACAAAACAAAACCAAAACATCAAAAAAAATCCAAGCACACAAAAATGTTAACAAATAAAATGATATGAAGGTACGCATTAAGTTCAAAGAATGAGATATACCTTCGCGTCGCTATTTGACTAAGGAGCTAAAATAATGAGGCTCTCAATTTATTGCTCCTCGCCAAATTTCTATCTCACCTACAAAAGAGGTGTCGTGTGTGACCTTGGAATCCAACAAGGCCCACTCACGTTAGTCATCAAAGATTTAGGAACCCATATTTGTTTGAACTTAATGTTTTTGTTCCTATATTTGCAATGATATGAAGTATGACCAACACATCCACATGTAAAGCACTTAGCATGAGAATTTCCAACCTTTGTTGTTTCAATGTGAACTTTTCTATATTTTGATTTTTCAACATTTTTAAGATCATATCCTAGTCCTCGCCTATTATTGCCATAAAGTTGATTTCCAAGAATAATGTCCAAATTTTGTTTTCCAATAGAAATTTTTTTTAATGACAATTCTAAACTAGCGACTTTGGATTTCAAATGAGCATTTTCGTTCATAAGTAAAGTGCATTTACTAATGAAAGCTTGCTTGTTTTCCTCTTCTTTCTTTTCAAAATCCCTCATTTTTTCTTTAAGTTCAAGATTTAGCATGTTAATCTTTTCAGAGAGCAATTCATTTTCAACTTCAAGCTTTGTCTTATCTAATTTATACATGCTAATATCCTTTATTAAAGAGTGACATGAAAGACAATCAGTTTTTTCAGACAAGCTAGCTTTCTCTTTTTCTAACATAGTAATGGTAGATTTGCATGCAACAAGCTCTTGTTTAATATTTTTCATTTCTATAGACATGTCGTACTCAGTTTGTTGCATATCAAAATTATCATTCCTATAACATTCCACATCAGCTTCTAGCTCATCAATTCTATGTTGCATTCCTTTACAGATTTTTAAGAATTCAGTTTTAGTGGGAGATTCTACCTCATTGTGTTTGGCCATCAATGCCATGCAGGAGTGGGCTTCATGTTCCTCATCCTCCTCCTCAGCTTCGCTATCCATGTCCCACGTCAGCACTTTCGTTTTTCCTTTTGCAACTTGAGTTGTGTGTTGTTGTGGGCAATCTTTTATGTGGTGCCCTTTCTTCCTGCATTTAAAACATTCACTTCTATTAATAGCTTTCTGATCATAGGAATTTCTACCAAAATTAGAATTATTAGAACGAATAAACCTTTTTCCCATCTCAGCTCTTCCCTGATCAGTCTGAATGTATCTCCTGAAGTTTCTGACCATTAGGGCTTGCTCTTCATCAAGATCGTCGTCGTTAGCTTGAAGAGCTAATGGTGTGGAAGCTTTGGTCTTCTCTTCAGGTTTCTCTCTGGCGTCTGTACTCTGCAACTCAAGCTCGTGTGACATCAGGTTGCCTATCAAGTCCTCCACTTTCATTGTTGATAAGTCCTTAGCTTCTTGAATAGCGGTGACTTTAGGCCTAAATGAGCTTGGTAGCGCCCTTAAGATCTTTCGTACCTGTTCATGGCTAGAGTATGGCTTACCGAGGGAACTGGATTTGTAGACGATGTCCGTGAACCTCGCAAACATGTCTTTAACTGATTCTGTTGGTAGCATGCGGAAGCTCTCGTATTCTGTGCAAAGCAACGCAAGTCTGGATTCCTTCACTTACGATGTTCCCTCATGTGTCACCTCCAGAGTATGCCAGATTTCCTGTGCAGTTAGACAATGTGAGATACGATTAAATTCAGATTTATCAAGAGAGCATATAAGCGCATTCATAGCTTTACCATTAAGAGTATAAAGTTTCTTATCAGCTAAATCCCACTTGTCTTTAGGCTTATTTATAACAGTGTCTTCAATTTTAATAGTGGGTAGACTATAACCATTTTCAACAATATCCCACACGTCATAATCTACAGACACTAGATAGATTTTCATCCTCGCCTTCCAATATGCAAAGTCTACACCGTTAAACTTAGGGGGACGGGCTATAGACTGACCTTCAGCAAAAGCACAATCAGATATATTCATGGTCATCTAAAAATCTAGACTAGATCCTCTAAACCTGCTCTGATACCACTTGTTGGATCTGGATCGTAGCCTAGAGGGGGGGTGAATAGGCTAATAAAAATATTCGTGCAACCCACGAACAATCCCACGCAGTTATAGGCACAGACATGGCAATAAAATAGCAATCACAGAATACGCACAGATATACCCTGGTTCGGTCGTCCCCACGACCTACTCCAGCACCCGAAAGCAACTACTAGATAGATATGTAATCAAGTACAGCTACAATGAGTCAAGATCCCAAATCTACTCTCACCTAGCTCGTACGCACACCATGTGCTCTACACTATCAATCTAGTCAAATGCTCTCCCTCCGTGACGACTCCCAAGTCGTCAGGTCCCCAAAAAAGTAACACAGAAGGTAACGTGTTTCCCCTACAGAGATCGCTACTACTACACAAATAAAATAATACTAGAGTTCAGAAATGCTCAGTTTGTGTAACGTAGTCGTCTCTGTCAATAGGCGCAGGTCAGATCTGAATCTGACATTATGTAGTCGTCTCGTCAGGATGACTCGTCTCGCAACTCAAGATGCAACAATCCCCCTTTGGATGTAGATGCTTGGCAAGCTAGATTGTGTGGATCCTCAACCTGGTCTTAATAGATTTCCCCCTTGTAGTGGCCAGCCCCAAAAATAATTTTGCACACAAAAATAATTTCTTGCACACAGATCTGCGTAATTTAATGTGGCCGGTTCTTTGTGCCTTGTGAAGCCTGCATAAAAAGAATCACAAAAGTATTAATAAATGAAACTAACCACTTATATTTGGTAGCCTGCAACTTGTAAACACAAGAGACAAGAAAGGACAGCACTTGATTAATGTAAGGAGAAAATTTGAAAGCTTCCCTTTGTGTGTGCGGCCTGTGCGTTCCTCTCTTTTTTTTGTTTTGATAACCTTGGTTTACAGACGGAAGAGAAACAAAGAGTCTGCTCCTGGGATTTTGCAATGAGAGGCTCTCTTAAAAATTTCGGCCAGAAGCAAGCAAAATTTCGGCCTCAAGGATGTTGATGCTCTATTGATGGCGGCTGCAACAATTCTTCGAACATTTTTTGCTCTATTGATGCTGCGCCTCAAGATATTTCAAAGGAGAGCTGAAATCACTTTTCGTTGAGGATGCTACTCACAGAAAATTCGGCTGGCAATCAAACACTACAAAAAAAATGTTCTTGAAAACAATTTGACAGCAGGTGCCTTTTTTTTGATATACAAACTAAGGCTCTTTGGAAAAAAAATTTCGTGCACCCTCAATTTGTGCGGCTCTGGAGTATTTGATGAAAAAAAAGTTTGGCCTTGGGAAATTTTTTTTTTTTGAGCCTGTGCCCTAGGTGCGGCTGGTAGGGTTTTTAAAGGAGATTGAAAAAAAAATATTAATGGAAGAGAAATTTGCCCTGTTGTTTTTTTGATGATGGAGAAGCTTATAATAGCAGCAGCCTAGGGATTTGATGATTGGGAGAATGTTGGCATGTAGGATTTTTTATTAGGGCTCTAAAAAACATCAGAAGCTCTTGGAACTTTTTGGATTGAAAACAATAAATAACAGGCCTTATTCCTTTTGATTTGTTTTTTGTGTAGACACGTGAGGCTCTTGAGGGATTGAGATCTTTTGATGGCGGCTGGCCTTTTGGAAATATGAATTCGGCTTCTAGGGCTTGCGGCTTCTACTAGGGGCTCCTCTCTTTTTGATGTGGCCGGCCAAAACAAAATGCAAGTCCCTTTGATTTTTTTTTTTCTTATGGCACTTTGGAAAACAACAATGGCCGGCTCTCCTCTATATGTAACTTTTTGCCCTAGGGAACAATTTGGTAGTCCTATAATGGATAGGAATAGGGCAAGCAATTTTTGAGATTTGATTGATGAAAGGAATAGGAAATAGATAGATGCATATCTTGATAATTGATTTGGTCAAATTCCAGATTGATCTATCCTCATCTTATCCCATATTATTTCCAAGTCCAATTTGCTTTGCGTATAGCTCTTTGACCAAGTCCCATTGCTTTGTGCCTAGTAATTTGTCCAACACATTAATTTACGTTCTCGCCAATCCTGCAAATACTTAATACACACATCAGATCGTTTACAACTGTTTGTCATCATCAAACCATAAATTCTAGATCATTGTTTCCAACAATCTCCCCCTTTTGATGATGACAAAACCAACAAAGATTTGCACTTAATGATTTTCAACTATATCATCAAGACGCAAAATAATATATGATGTTCAGGCACACACGCAGGCAATCACAATATATTTCTAGTATGCACAATATATTAGCATGCTCCCCCTTTTTCCAAGCTCCCCATATTCATGTATTTCAATGCTCCCCCTTCAATCAATAATACCGTATTTTGAACCAACATTGATACCACAGATCTTTCAACACTTTTCTCCCCCTTTGGCATCATCAAAAGAGTATTCGTGAAGATTAAAACATAGCACATGCAAAAAGAGAGCATTATTAATTATAACTAGTATTTGTGTGTCATCATTCTATAATTAGCACTCCAAATCCAATGATAATGATAATTAGAATTCAACACCATCGTGTAAGTGCAATTATTAAACATAGAAGTACAAAGGGAGATACTTTTACAAATTCAACCAAATCAATCCAACATTTTCCAAAATAACTTTGTATCGCCTAGGATTGATTTTCCCCACCTCATTAAAAATGAGTTCAAGGTATCACACCCCAAAACATAGCCTAAAAGGAATCTTAGATGTGGGGGTGACATTGCTTGACGAGTAAAAACACCAACGCTAAAGATTACCCGTAAAGCTTATGTTGGATACTCGTGGGTAGTGTATTTGCCATGAATTGTATCCATTTTTCATACGGAGCAATTTTCAATATTTTTTTTCACATTCATTTCCTTTGTTTTGTGCTCAATTTTTATTCATGGCAAATCACATCATATCCCGTAGATTTTTCAGTTAATAATCATCCTACATTCACTTTCCAATATTCATAAATAGTATCTCCAAAAGTACGACATAGTCTAATATTCGTGGAAGTGAAAGTAGGTGTAGAAATCATATTATCAATTCACCGAACTTGGCATGGCTATTAAGAAATAAAACATACGCATGTATCCAAAAATAATAATACTACAATTTCTACAAGGATATGATCATCATTCATTTATATCACTTAGAATGATGCAAAGAGGAAGATATGCAATAAGCTAATTTTTTTTTGCTTTTGTCTTTTTCATTTTTTTTTTGGTTTTATAATGAACTAACAAACACACTAAAAACAATCAAGCAAACATAAACAAAACAAAACCAAAACATCAAAAAAAATCCAAGCACACAAAAATGTTAACAAATAAAATGATATGAAGGTACGCATTAAGTTCAAAGAATGAGATATACCTTCGCGTCGCTATTTGACTAAGGAGCTAAAATAATGAGGCTCTCAATTTATTGCTCCTCGCCAAATTTCTATCTCACCTACAAAAGAGGTGTCGTGTGTGACCTTGGAATCCAACAAGGCCCACTCACGTTAGTCATCAAAGATTTAGGAACCCATATTTGTTTGAACTTAATGTTTTTGTTCCTATATTTGCAATGATATGAAGTATGACCAACACATCCACATGTAAAGCACTTAGCATGAGAATTTCCAACCTTTGTTGTTTCAATGTGAACTTTTCTATATTTTGATTTTTCAACATTTTTAAGATCATATCCTAGTCCTCGCCTATTATTGCCATAAAGTTGATTTCCAAGAATAATGTCCAAATTTTGTTTTCCAATAGAAATTTTTTTTAATGACAATTCTAAACTAGCGACTTTGGATTTCAAATGAGCATTTTCGTTCATAAGTAAAGTGCATTTACTAATGAAAGCTTGCTTGTTTTCCTCTTCTTTCTTTTCAAAATCCCTCATTTTTTCTTTAAGTTCAAGATTTAGCATGTTAATCTTTTCAGAGAGCAATTCATTTTCAACTTCAAGCTTTGTCTTATCTAATTTATACATGCTAATATCCTTTATTAAAGAGTGACATGAAAGACAATCAGTTTTTTCAGACAAGCTAGCTTTCTCTTTTTCTAACATAGTAATGGTAGATTTGCATGCAACAAGCTCTTGTTTAATATTTTTCATTTCTATAGACATGTCGTACTCAGTTTGTTGCATATCAAAATTATCATTCCTATAACATTCCACATCAGCTTCTAGCTCATCAATTCTATGTTGCATTCCTTTACAGATTTTTAAGAATTCAGTTTTAGTGGGAGATTCTACCTCATTGTGTTTGGCCATCAATGCCATGCAGGAGTGGGCTTCATGTTCCTCATCCTCCTCCTCAGCTTCGCTATCCATGTCCCACGTCAGCACTTTCGTTTTTCCTTTTGCAACTTGAGTTGTGTGTTGTTGTGGGCAATCTTTTATGTGGTGCCCTTTCTTCCTGCATTTAAAACATTCACTTCTATTAATAGCTTTCTGATCATAGGAATTTCTACCAAAATTAGAATTATTAGAACGAATAAACCTTTTTCCCATCTCAGCTCTTCCCTGATCAGTCTGAATGTATCTCCTGAAGTTTCTGACCATTAGGGCTTGCTCTTCATCAAGATCGTCGTCGTTAGCTTGAAGAGCTAATGGTGTGGAAGCTTTGGTCTTCTCTTCAGGTTTCTCTCTGGCGTCTGTACTCTGCAACTCAAGCTCGTGTGACATCAGGTTGCCTATCAAGTCCTCCACTTTCATTGTTGATAAGTCCTTAGCTTCTTGAATAGCGGTGACTTTAGGCCTAAATGAGCTTGGTAGCGCCCTTAAGATCTTTCGTACCTGTTCATGGCTAGAGTATGGCTTACCGAGGGAACTGGATTTGTAGACGATGTCCGTGAACCTCGCAAACATGTCTTTAACTGATTCTGTTGGTAGCATGCGGAAGCTCTCGTATTCTGTGCAAAGCAACGCAAGTCTGGATTCCTTCACTTACGATGTTCCCTCATGTGTCACCTCCAGAGTATGCCAGATTTCCTGTGCAGTTAGACAATGTGAGATACGATTAAATTCAGATTTATCAAGAGAGCATATAAGCGCATTCATAGCTTTACCATTAAGAGTATAAAGTTTCTTATCAGCTAAATCCCACTTGTCTTTAGGCTTATTTATAACAGTGTCTTCAATTTTAATAGTGGGTAGACTATAACCATTTTCAACAATATCCCACACGTCATAATCTACAGACACTAGATAGATTTTCATCCTCGCCTTCCAATATGCAAAGTCTACACCGTTAAACTTAGGGGGACGGGCTATAGACTGACCTTCAGCAAAAGCACAATCAGATATATTCATGGTCATCTAAAAATCTAGACTAGATCCTCTAAACCTGCTCTGATACCACTTGTTGGATCTGGATCGTAGCCTAGAGGGGGGGTGAATAGGCTAATAAAAATATTCGTGCAACCCACGAACAATCCCACGCAGTTATAGGCACAGACATGGCAATAAAATAGCAATCACAGAATACGCACAGATATACCCTGGTTCGGTCGTCCCCACGACCTACTCCAGCACCCGAAAGCAACTACTAGATAGATATGTAATCAAGTACAGCTACAATGAGTCAAGATCCCAAATCTACTCTCACCTAGCTCGTACGCACACCATGTGCTCTACACTATCAATCTAGTCAAATGCTCTCCCTCCGTGACGACTCCCAAGTCGTCAGGTCCCCAAAAAAGTAACACAGAAGGTAACGTGTTTCCCCTACAGAGATCGCTACTACTACACAAATAAAATAATACTAGAGTTCAGAAATGCTCAGTTTGTGTAACGTAGTCGTCTCTGTCAATAGGCGCAGGTCAGATCTGAATCTGACATTATGTAGTCGTCTCGTCAGGATGACTCGTCTCGCAACTCAAGATGCAACAATCCCCCTTTGGATGTAGATGCTTGGCAAGCTAGATTGTGTGGATCCTCAACCTGGTCTTAATAGATTTCCCCCTTGTAGTGGCCAGCCCCAAAAATAATTTTGCACACAAAAATAATTTCTTGCACACAGATCTGCGTAATTTAATGTGGCCGGTTCTTTGTGCCTTGTGAAGCCTGCATAAAAAGAATCACAAAAGTATTAATAAATGAAACTAACCACTTATATTTGGTAGCCTGCAACTTGTAAACACAAGAGACAAGAAAGGACAGCACTTGATTAATGTAAGGAGAAAATTTGAAAGCTTCCCTTTGTGTGTGCGGCCTGTGCGTTCCTCTCTTTTTTTTGTTTTGATAACCTTGGTTTACAGACGGAAGAGAAACAAAGAGTCTGCTCCTGGGATTTTGCAATGAGAGGCTCTCTTAAAAATTTCGGCCAGAAGCAAGCAAAATTTCGGCCTCAAGGATGTTGATGCTCTATTGATGGCGGCTGCAACAATTCTTCGAACATTTTTTGCTCTATTGATGCTGCGCCTCAAGATATTTCAAAGGAGAGCTGAAATCACTTTTCGTTGAGGATGCTACTCACAGAAAATTCGGCTGGCAATCAAACACTACAAAAAAAATGTTCTTGAAAACAATTTGACAGCAGGTGCCTTTTTTTTGATATACAAACTAAGGCTCTTTGGAAAAAAAATTTCGTGCACCCTCAATTTGTGCGGCTCTGGAGTATTTGATGAAAAAAAAGTTTGGCCTTGGGAAATTTTTTTTTTTTGAGCCTGTGCCCTAGGTGCGGCTGGTAGGGTTTTTAAAGGAGATTGAAAAAAAAATATTAATGGAAGAGAAATTTGCCCTGTTGTTTTTTTGATGATGGAGAAGCTTATAATAGCAGCAGCCTAGGGATTTGATGATTGGGAGAATGTTGGCATGTAGGATTTTTTATTAGGGCTCTAAAAAACATCAGAAGCTCTTGGAACTTTTTGGATTGAAAACAATAAATAACAGGCCTTATTCCTTTTGATTTGTTTTTTGTGTAGACACGTGAGGCTCTTGAGGGATTGAGATCTTTTGATGGCGGCTGGCCTTTTGGAAATATGAATTCGGCTTCTAGGGCTTGCGGCTTCTACTAGGGGCTCCTCTCTTTTTGATGTGGCCGGCCAAAACAAAATGCAAGTCCCTTTGATTTTTTTTTTTCTTATGGCACTTTGGAAAACAACAATGGCCGGCTCTCCTCTATATGTAACTTTTTGCCCTAGGGAACAATTTGGTAGTCCTATAATGGATAGGAATAGGGCAAGCAATTTTTGAGATTTGATTGATGAAAGGAATAGGAAATAGATAGATGCATATCTTGATAATTGATTTGGTCAAATTCCAGATTGATCTATCCTCATCTTATCCCATATTATTTCCAAGTCCAATTTGCTTTGCGTATAGCTCTTTGACCAAGTCCCATTGCTTTGTGCCTAGTAATTTGTCCAACACATTAATTTACGTTCTCGCCAATCCTGCAAATACTTAATACACACATCAGATCGTTTACAACTGTTTGTCATCATCAAACCATAAATTCTAGATCATTGTTTCCAACAAGTCCAACGTCGAAGAAATGAAGGGAGGCAAAAGTTCACTTGGCACAGAAATGACAACAGCAGAAATGAAGCACCCCCACCCAAGAGGGAATGGGAAGACCAGCGCCATAGTTGTGGCATGAAAGGCCACTGGTCTAGAGTGTGCAGAACTCCGCGGCATCTCCAGGAACTGTATAAAGAGAACATGAAAAAGAAAGCTGAAACAAACCTGGTGACCACAAATGCTCCAGTCAAGTCCTCAGCTGACGACTTCGAAAGAGATAATCTGCTTTATTAGCCATTTTTTATCTTTGTATTTGTTTTCAAAACAATTTATGTTATGAGAGCTAGTTGAATATATGAATTTATTTTGAATAAAATTTGATTATGTTCCTTAAAAGTAAATGTTTTTATTCATCTTTTATAGATGGATCGCTCTCATGACTGCTTAGTAGACAGTGCTTCGACACATACGATCCTTCAATATAAATGTTATTTTCTTAACATTATACCGTATAAAATCCATGTAAATACAATTTCAGTACCATCAAATATTAGTGAAAGTTCTGGGAACGCAATTTTGTTTTTCCCAAATGGAACAGAAATAAAAATAAAGGATGTGCACTATTCTCTTCGAATTCCAATAAAAACTTTCTAAGTTTCAAGGACATCCGTTTAAACGAATTCCATCTGGTAACAACAAATGTAAATAAAAAAGAATTATTGTATGTAACGTCTCAAGAAAAGGAGTAAAGTCCATACTTGAACGTTTTGATAACCTTTCATCAGGCATCTACCATACAAATATTCGGAGAGAGAAAGCTAATTTAACGGAGCACCTGAAGTGCCCGACATCAGCCACATGATAGACTTGACCACCCTGGATCAGTGATGATGCACTTCATCTTCTCTCAATCCCATGTGCATGACTTGAAGAACCAGAAGATTCTTCAGAAGGGAGAATTCCCTTGCATCCCCTGTTTCAAGGGAAAATTAATAACAAGGAGACATATGTGGACCTATACATCCCCAAGTGGTCCATTTCGGTACTTTATGGTACTGATTGATGCATTCTCGAAATACTTGTATGTGTGTCTACTATCGACCAGCAACTTAGTTTTTCAAAGCTATTGGCACAAATTATAAGGTTGTGGGTGCATTTTCCAGACAACTAAATAAAGAAAATACGTCAGGATAATGCTGGGAAATTTACCTTCCGGTCATTTCAAGAGTACTGCCAAGCAACGGGAATTGAAATTGAACATACAGTGCCACATGTTCATACCCAAAATGGATTGACAGAGTCACTGATAAAAAGACTCCAATGGATTGCACGTCCATTGTTAATAAAATCCCAGTTGCCGATGGATGCATGGGGACATGCAATTTTGCATACCGCATCGTTAATAAAAAGGAAGACCCCCCTAGAGGTCAGAGTCTCTCTCCAATGCAACGTGCAAATGGAATGCCACCGAACATTTCTCACTTGAGAATCTTCGGTTGCGCAGTTTATATCCCCATTGCACCACCACAGAGGACAAAAATGGGTCCTCAATATCGCCTAGGTATCTATGTAGGGGTTGACGCACCCTCAATTATAAGGTATCTAGAACCCCAAACGGGGGACCCATTTAAGGCACGTCTTGAAGACTGTGAATTTGATGAGACGAGTTTCCCCAAAATGGGCCCAGATACTGAAAAATCTGGAGCGAAACAAATTATATCGTGGGATACAAAAACTTTGACCCACTATGATCCGGTAACGAAACAATGTGAAGATGAGATCCTGACGATCCTCCACATACAGAACACTGTTCACCAGTTACCGGACTCATTTACTGATAACCAGAAGATTGTCAGATCACACATACCTGCTGCAAATACTCCAGCTAGGATTGACATCTCCGAGAATGAATGCAATCCACCTGTAGTAGAAGTGGTTGCACCTCAACAAAAAAGAGGCAAACCACCAGACTCCAAGAAAAAATCCAAAAAAAAAGAAAAATAGCAGGAGACCTTGGGACGATACCCCCACAGAAAAATGAGCTCATGTCCATACCATCACCTCTCCCAGAATCCACTACAGAGGAACTACCGAGAGAAACTGAAATATCATTACATTATGTACATACAGGAGAGGTGTTGGACAGAAAGAGTATAGCCGTCGACGATGACTTAGCGTTTCACATTGCCATTCATGTCGCTGAAAGCAACAATGATCATGATCCACATTCCATTGCTGAATACAAATGAATAAATGATTGGCCAAAGTGGAATGAGGCAATAAAAGTAGAGCTGGACTCGCTTGAGAAACGAAAAGTCTTTGGGCAAATAGTCCAGACACCAGTTGGTGTCAAACCTGTGAGATATAAATAGGTATTCGTCAGAAAAAGAAATGAAAATAATGAGATTGCACGCTAAAGCAAGGCTTGTAGCACAGGGATTTTCCCAAAGATCGGTGATAGATTATGAAGAAACATACTCCCCGGTAATGGATGCGATTACTTTCTGATTCTTAATAAGCTTAACAGCAAAGGAATGATTACATATGCAGCTAATAGATGTTGTGACTGCTTATTTATATGGTAATCTCGATACAGAGATATTTATGAAACTTCATGATGGATTTTCAATGCCTGCTGAACTAAAAGATAGACCCCCGGACGTCTACTCTATTAAGCTTCAAATATCATTGTATGGTCTTAAACAGTCGAGAAGAATGTGGTACAACAGACTTAGTGAATTTATTGTACAACAAGGATTCAACAATAATGAAGTCTGCATTTGCATCTTTATAAGAGCAAAGGAAAAAAGGATTCGTCATAATAGCAGTCTACGTAGATGATCTGAACCTCATTGGTTCCCCTGAAGAGATCATTGAGATATCTGTAAGCCTACTAAAAAAATTCGAAATGAAAGACATAGGTAAAACGAGATTCTACCTTGGCTTACAGATTGAACATTTAAAAGACATAATCCTGCTACATCAAACCACATATACAAAGAAACTGTTGCAAAGATTTCATATGGACCAATGTCATCCACTAAGTACACCTGTGGTGGTACGATCTCTGTATGCACATAAAGACCCTTCCAGCCGCTGGAAGAGGGGAGGATATACTTGGTCCAGAAGTCACTTATCTGAGTGATATTAAAGCACTTCTATATATGGCAAACTGCACGCGTCCCGATATAGCGTTCGCAATAAATTTACTAGCCAAATACAGTGTATCGCCTACACGGTGTCATTGGATCGGGGTTAAGCACCTTCTGTGCTACCTCCTAAGGTCAACAGATTTGGGACTATTGTACAAAAATGGATTATCCTCCACACTTGTTGGTTATGCTGATGCAGGTTACAGGTCTGTTCCCCACAATGAAAAGTCACCGACAGAGTACGTGTTTACCTATGGAGGGACAGCCATTTCCTGGAGATCCGTCAAGCAAACCATGACGGCGACCTCATCCAATCACTCAGAGATCCTTGCCATCCATGAAGCAAGCAGAGGATGTGTCTCGCTACGCTCAGTTGTACATCACATCCTGGTGATGACCGGATTGAAGATTGTGGACCTTGAATCTACTACTATGTTCGAGGACAACGCCGCTTACATCGCTCAGTTACGAGGTGGCTACATCAAAGGCGACGAACGAAGCATATTTCACCAAAATTCTTCTAGACGCATGAGCTACAAAGAGATGGCAAGATCGACGTCAGACAAGAACAATCATGTGATAACCTGGCAGACTTGTTCACTAAATCTCTTCCTACTGCTACCTTTAGGAAGTTTGTACAGAAAATTGGCATGAGGGGACTAAGAGATCTGAAAGCCTAAGTGCTTATACAGATCAGGGAGAGTTAGAAAGAGTTTGTACTCTTTTTCCTTAGCTATGGCTTTTTTCCACAGGGTTTTCCATAGCCAAATGTTTTAACGAGGCAAACCTCATCAACTCAGGAACCTGAAGTATCCACCACACGTGAGACTCATAAAAGACTCAGAATCTCGAAGTATTCATGAGCAAGAGTCCACACCTATGGCTGGATAAGGGGGAGTGTTGTAAATGAATGTTAACGAGTATTTGCATTTGGGATTACGTCTTATCCATAGGATAAGATCGTATCTATTGTACCATATCCTTGTGCGCTCTTCCCTCCACTATAAATAAAGAGCTGTGATCTCCTCCCCTGATTGATGATTCATAACATTATTTTGTTTTTCATATTCTCAAAACCCAAAACACCAAATATTGGATGAACCCAATGAGTTTTATCCATTGATCCGTCCGTCACAAATTTAACGGTTTTGCATAGATAGTTACTTCTGCGACAGATGGATGAAGTGCAAATCCTATTGGATCCACATGATTTTTTGGGATTTTGATATTTTAGAATACAAAAAACAAAATGAACGGTTCCGGTCTCCAAAAAAACAAGGGATGATAGGGTTTTAAAAGATGACATATATGGATGGATTAGCCACATGTCACATCTTTCACATTATTCTCTATCATCTAATAAGATTTCATTGTCTAAATTGGTACCCAAATTTTTTTAATTTTAATAGCGAAATTTATATCAGTAATTTGATACCTTATCCGCTTCGGAGTTGATACCTTGTCTGCGTCTGAAAGGTTAACCTAAATCCATTGAGCTGGACTACCTGCACCGCAAAGATGCGGTGCAGGTGATGATTTTTAACCTGAAAATAGTAAAGAGATGTGAGAGATGTGAGATTGAATTGACAAAAACACTATTTTTTATCCAAATTCAGAAAAAAACAAAGGCTCGCACCGCATTCATGCGGTGCTAATAGTCTCGCTCAATCCATTTACAACCGTAACTACCATCACAATTACACTAAACAGCATTAAAATAGATAAATTCGATTCCTTCCGCAAGTTTTTTCCCCCTAATCATGAAGCGAATAGAATTAAGAGGGTCTCAGAAAGTTTCTAGCACTCAGGTATACATTCTACCATAAACACAAAACATCACAACCTCAATCGGAAGCATGATTCTGCCTTACAGCCAACTCAAATCTTTTATTGAACTCTCAGAAGTACATACGACAAATAGATGGTACTAACCGCAGCCACCGTTCCAACATGGGCAGTGAATATGTTCCCTCAAACAAGCAAAAAAGAACACAAAAAATCCACAATAGATGATGTGTAGGCTAGCAAATGCGTTTTTACACGGTAGGATATCAAAGAAACCATCCATAAGCAAGTCTAAGTTGCTATCGGTTGTTGGATCATGCTGCCATTTAGGTTCTTGCTGGACTGCCTCCTCAATTTCTCCTGTATTCTATCTTTAATGGCGGTTTCCTGACAGAGAAAAGAAAAGGTATCAAGCGCTAGTTAAATATCAATTGTTACTGTAAAGGGATACAGCCAAAAAGTTTTATGCTCATCAAGTTATCCTGGAGCAAATAAGATTCACAAATAGATATTGGTCCAATATGCAGCAATTGCCATTTGAGTTTACGGGGTCAACTTGGAAGCATCGTTTAGGTTTCATCGCTGGAATGTACCCTCCCAAGAAAAGAAACAGAAAAACAAAAGAAACTACAAGAACGAAAGTCTTATGACCGTTTTAAGTGCCCTATGGACTCACCATGATATGGCAACCTTCCTCAAACTTCTCAAGAAAACCAGCAACCAAGCGGTCCGCATTCTCTACCCACTTCTCCAACCACTCATTGTGATGCATGCCGGCTGTCTTTGCTACCGTATGTAACTGCAAGATACCATAGTCAGCATTTGATTACTTTAAGCATAGAATGAGAATCTTGTGCTACATAGAAATTATATTCATGGGAAAATAAAGAAATCCTTTGATATTTTTTGCGCTGATATACCATCATGCTACTGGTTTTTGAGACACAAACGGGCAAAAAAGTCAAAGGAGAACTAGAAAATGAAAAGCAAGACAGCCTCATGATTATGCATACTGGTACATCTCCATAACATAGGAGGAGTAATTTAATAATAGCTCATACATTAAATACTTCTTTACGAAATATGGCTTCCACGAACTATTCACTTTGATACAGCGCTGCCTCTAACAGGACCTAGGGCAAAGCCCCAATAAAAGCATATTTGGATCTGATGGATTTGGGGGACAGCAAAACAGCAACACATGGGGGGGATTTCCTTCAATGCCGGGTTAAGGTCCACTTTTTACGTTTTTTTTGATGCTCGACGCCGTTCATTTTTAATGTTCACACCCAAGCACACTAAAGATTAACTAGCTAATACTCATTTTCTGTATATTTGGATAATAACGAATAATAAAATTATCGGCAGCATATTTGGATTGAGAAAAGTAGCATTTAAGCATAGTGTATACATGAGATTCAATGTTATCTCTCTCTGTCAGTGTGAGTAATGGAAAACATATGACATATGTGGCAATGTCACCCTTTAAAACTCATCTTCTCATATTTTTCAAACGATCGGAACCGTTCATTTTGTTCTTCATATTCTAAAACTCCAAATATCGGGTGAACCCAAAGAGTTTTGCATGTTCATCCACATGTCGTAAAATCACATTATTTTTCAACCGTTATTTTTTGAGAGGTGTATAACAAGAAATGAATGTGGAAAAAAGTTTTGAAAAAAAATAAAAAAGTTTCCGCACGCACGGAAAATTCCGTTCGAAATGATCTCATATTTACCATATATATAGGAATATGGAGGTGTGCTGACAGCACATATTCGGTTTCCTGTGCTGTCAGCAATTTCGGGACCAAAATTTTTTTAATTATTTTTGCAATGTATTATACAACTTGTTGAATACCTCCCCACCAATTTTCAAGTGAATCCAACACTTTTAAGCCTCCATCCATGCATTTCAAATATATAGCACCGACAGTTTCAAAACTTGAGCGATCTTTGAAATGCATGGATGTAGACTCAAAAAGTGTTGAATTCACTTAAAAATTGATGGGAAAGTAGCCAACAAGTTGTAGAACACATTGCATAAAAAAATAATACTTTTTAGCCCCGCAAATCGTTGACAACACATGAAAATTTCCAACGGCATCAGCACACCTCCATATTCCTCATACATACACATATATGTGTGTATATATGTATACATATATATACATATATATACATATATAGGATTTAATGTAGAAAAGCTGCCACCTAATCCAATAGATCAGGTGGCAAAACACAAAAAAGGTGGAGAGTACAAGCCTTCGCATGGGCTTGTACTCGTTGGGGCACACCCATTTGTGTCTTGCACCTGATCCAAAAGATCAGGTGCCACCTGCTCTACATTAATCCCATATATATATGAGGAAAATGTGCATGTGCAAACATGCGGGTAAGTTACCTACGCATGTGCACATCCCCCAACACATTTTTTTTGGATTTTTTTCATGAGATTGTTGTTCACCTCCTTGATCCATACACCAAAAATCAAGTGATTTCAATACCTTTTGAGCACACATCTAACTCTTGCAACTTCAGTGGTCTGGAAACTGAAAACTGAAAAAACCGTTAAAGTTGCGAGAGTTATAAGTGGGCTCAAAAGGTATTGGAATCACTTGATTTTTGGTGTGGATATCAAGGAGGTGTACAACATTTCTATAAAAAAATTTAAAAAAATTGTTGGGGGGGAATGTGCACATGCGTAAGTATCTTGCTTGCGCATGTGCACATGCAGCACGTTTTACTACACACACACACACACACATGAGAAAACGAGAAATAAGAGGTCACGAAAAATAGTTTCCCTCATATGGCAGCCAAAAAGTACACCTTTTACATAATTTTTAGAGATTAAAACCGTTAAAATTGATCTACATATCCTTAAATGTAAATAAATAAAAAACTTAATGAATCCCATGTTGTTTGCATATGCATCGGATCATTGAAAATTTTAACAGTTTTACAGTAGTAGAACTTTTCATCCTTCTAAATTAAGAACAAAAAAGCATATGGTTCATCGGATTTGTAATGTTTGGGGGTTTTAGAATATGAAGATCAACTTGTGCGGCACCGATCTTACGAAAAATATGCAAAGAGTGGACTTTTGACTGTCACAGAAGATGATTTTCTCATGTGACACCCCATTTCCTGTATCACACACACATAATGGAAAACATGACATATATGGTTAGGCCATATATGTCACTCTCAAAAACTTCACGTTCTCTTTTTTCAGACAATTGGAACGGTTCGTTTTGTTCCTCGTATTTTAAAACTCCAAATATCGAGTGACCCCAAAAGGTTTTATTCATGCATCCACCCATCGTAAAAATTATATTCATTTGAAACCGTTAAATTTGTGACGTGTGTATCAACAGATAAAACTCCTTGAGTTCACATGACATTTGGAATTTTGGTATTTTTGAATATAAAGATCAAAATAAACAGGTTCAATCATCCAATAAATAGGAGATGGATTTTTCGAGGTGCATATGTGACTTAGGCATACATTTTCCTATTATTCTCACATATATGTGTGAATAATGTGTATCAGTTATCCAAAGAGAATTTCCTCATTCGATGACATCAAATCTACACTCCTATTTTTGCCTTCAATCCGAACCGTTCATTTTAATATTCATGTTCTAAAACCTTAAACCACCAAATTTCAAGTGATTCCAAGGATTTTTTGCTTGTTCATCCACTCGTTGCAAGTTTAGAGGTTTCATCGTAACAGAACTAATTGTAACAGTTAGATGAACGATCAAAATCCATATGGTTCATTTTAGAATTGATAGTTTGGGGTTTAGAACATCAACAATAAATTGAACGGATCTGAGCTTCAAAAAATAGGGAGAAAAGGGGTTGCATGAGCTAGCCAAAGAGAATTTCATCCGTGGCTAGCTAATGGCCATATTGATATATATATATATATATATATATATATATATATATATATATATATATATATATATATATATAATGGCTATTAGACGCCATATGAGATAGGCTCTCATACGCCCTCTCACATAAAGCAACCAAGTACAGGCCCACATGGGTGTGTACTTGGTTATACTTGGTTGCTTTATGTGAGAGGGCGTATGAGAGCATATCTCATATGGCGTATGATAGCCATTATTCTTATATATATAATGGGTATCATATGACATAAAATGCATTTCCTCATATAGAAGACAAAAAAGTGGAGTGGTACAAGCCCACACGGGCTTGTACCAGTTGTATCACCCCACTTTTTTGTGTCTTGGTAGATACCTCCATTGTCATATGATACTCATTATACTCATATATACATATATATGTGGAATATGGAGGTGAGCTGATAGCACAGATTCGGCCTCCATGTGCTATCAGCGATCTGAGGCCCTAAAAACAATTTTTAAAAAAATTGCAATATGTTCTAATACTTGTTCGCTAGCTACCCACCAATTTTCAAGTCAATCCAACACTGTTTGAGCCAAGAGATTCATCCATGCGTTTCCAAGAGATTGCGCCAGCAGTTTCCAGAATTTGAGCTTTCTTTTTTGAAACACATGGATGGTGGCTCAAACGGTGTTGGATTGACTTGAAAATTGGTGAAGAGCTTAACAAATATTAGAACATACTGCAAAAAAAATTAAAAAAATTGTTTTAGGGCCTCAAATCGCTTACAGCGCAGGAAAATGAGGCCTTGCATAACGGTTCATCATTTCCTGCGCTGTCAGCTCAGGCCCATATATATATATGAATATATATATATATATTACATATATATGGAAATAATGGGTATCATACACCATATGAGGCCTTGCCTCATATTCTCTCTCACATAAAGCAACCAAGTACAACTAAGTACAAGCCCACATGGGCTTGTACAACCAAGTACATGGGCTTGTACTTGGTTGCTTTATGTGAGAGGGAATATGAGGCAATGCCTCATATGGCATATGATACCCATTATTCTATATATATATGAGAATAATGGATACCCATTATTCATAAAGATATATATGATAGCCATTATATACCTTCATCTAATTCTGTCTTGTTGGTGGCTAATCCTAAGTGAATTATAGACCATCACAAGGACATGCATTAGTTCTGAAGGAAACGTGCTTTTTCACAATCATAAATATAAAGGTATTGCACTACCAACTATTAGTTCTGAATGACAGACATTAGTTCTGAAGAATTTGGTGTATCTAAAGATATTGCACCATCAGATAAAGAGACATTATGGTGGAATGAGAAAATGAACGTTGATGTTAAAGCTAAACATGACAGTTATAGAAACCTCAAAAGATATAATGATGAACCATTGAGTGATATAAATTAGCTAAGAAGAAAGCTAAAAGAGTTATTCAATAGGCTAGATTGAGAGTGCATGTCAATACTTATAAAAGGTTAAATTCAGCTGAAGAATAAGAATATCAATCGATTAGCACAAATAAAGAAGAAGAAATAAAAGGACTTGTGCGCAATTAGATCTAGTAAAGACTAAAACCAACAAACTTTGATAAAAGATGATCAAAATAGGTTGAGAGAATACGCTGATAAATTTTTAATAAAAGATAAACCTAGAATATATGAAATAATGAGGTTTTCTCAGAAGAGCTTAATCTTATCAAGTGAAGAACTAGAGTATGAGAGGTTAGAGAATCTTTAAATAGAATGAAACAATGAAAAACATGTGGACTGAATGAGATTCTTATTGAAGTGTGAAAATACACGTCATATATGGATGTTGTATATTTAGCAAAGTTCAACAAAATTTATGAATTAAATAGAATACTGAAGGTGTGGTAATATTTTGGTACATTTGTAAAAATAAAGGTGATATACAAAGTTACTCTATCATGGAATCAAGTTAATAGGTCAGACTATGAAGTTGTCGGTGCATGTGAAAAAGTTTAGGTTGAGAAAGAATATCGCCATATCACAAAATCAATTAGGATTCATGACAAGCTGTTCAACAACGACGACAATCCATCTTCTCGGGCAGATTATGATATAGAGCGTGAGAGATTTGCAAATGATTTTTATATACCGGGAGATATCATATAATAAAGTTTCTAGAAAAGTTCTATGATGGATGTTAATGAAGAAAATGATCCCTTTAAAATATTTTACTCTAATTTAAGACATGTATCAATAAACAATTACTAATATGGAGATTTGTAGAAGAATAATAGATAGCTTTTCTATCATTATCGGGTTACATCAAGGTTCGGCTCTAAGTCCCCTCTTCTTTGCAATAAAGATTGATTAGATCATTAGATATGTTCTAGATAAGATGCCTAATATATGTTATTTGTAGATACTGCTATTTTAATAGATAAGACCAAAAGAAAAGTAAATGTAAAGTTAAAACTTTGGAGGCAAACATTGAAAATCAAAATTTCAAACTTAGTAAAAATAAGACAGAGTATATTGAATGTAAGTTTAGTATAGCGAGGCATAAAGATCATAGTATGGTGAAATTGGGTATGAAAGTATATATGTATGTATATATGTGTGTGTATATGTATGTATATATGTGTGTGTGTATATGTATGTATATATGTGTGTGTGTGTATATATATGCATGTATGTATCTGTATATATACTAGAAATAACTCGTGCACAGTGCACGGCGCAAAAAAACACCACGAACAATATGCGGTGCACGCACGCAACCGAAAAGGAGTGAGAAGTGTGAGTGTGTCGGTATCATCGGGGGGTAAAATGAGAAAAACAGGTACCGAAGCGCAAAAAAATGCATGCGGCCAAAAGGAAAAAAGACCAATGACAACCCCGTAAATAAGTGGAACAGTGATGGTCATTTGGCTTTCATTAAATAATAATGGCAAGCCTGCAAATAATTGGAATGAGGGGGTTTTTGTTTGGCTTCTATACAACTCACCCCCAAACCCAAAACCCAAGCCATCACCCACCCCAAGTGGCCCCCACCATGATGAGGTGGCACAACCTGGGCCAATCGATTGTCCCAGTCAACTTGTGACTGGGTCAAAGGCCATCATTTGTGTAATAGTTATGTGTGTGTATGTATGTATGTATACTTTAGGTATATTGGATCGATTATCCACGAGGATGCAAAGATTAAGAAAGATATTGATCATATAATCAAAACATGAGTGAAATGGAAAACCGCAACAAGAGTATTGTCATCAGAATGTAGTATTGTAGCTACGGGTAAATTTTATAAGACGATGATTAGATTAATTTTGTTATATGATACAATAGTTGGGATATCATTTAGAAGCAAGAACTGAATATGTGTGTGGCAAAGATGAGAATGTTACGGTGAATATGTAAAACATTAAAAAAGATAAGGTGAGAAATGAAAATATCCGAGCGAATGTAGGTGCTATTTCTATATTGGATAAAATAAGAAAACATTGCTTGAGATGGTTCCGCCATATACGTTGAAGACATATTACAGCACATGTTAAAAAGATAAAACACATGAATGTTAAAATTAAGAGAAAGAGAGGTAGACTAAAAATACATGGAAGGGACAAGGATAAGAAAAATCTTTATTTGACGGAAGAGAGCTTTTGTTTGTAATGCGAGGAAAACAAGTATCTGTCATCCGTCAGCGAAACCAGGAATTTTTGAGTAGGGAAAATAAAGATGTTGCAAGTAATAATCTTTAAATAATACCAAAACAAAAAACGATTAAATGCAAAGGGTGCTTTTATTATATATTGATAATAACGACAAAATAGTAGTTTACATATTCAAAATATGGTGCACATATATGAGAAAGTATCCAAGTCAAACTCTACGAGCATCTCGTGAACCGAATACATCCAATATTTCTTCAATGTCAAGTCTGAAAATAATGTATTTTTCAATATAAAGTATCATGTTATTAACAAGCATTTTATCTCCCACATCATGTTGCACATTAGTATTTTAATAAGTTTTATCACGGAAAAATATGCTTTCTTTGCAATCGAAATATGAAGAGTCAATACGAGCAGGATCAATCTATCAACACGAAGATACTTTTTGGATTTTTCTATACTTACCAACTTTGGCATAATCATGAAAGTATAGCACTATATTGGGATCACACAACATATTGCAATTGATGATTCAACTGATAATTACTCTTCATTTTGTTTTTAATAAGTTATACCTCCAAAAACTAATATCCAGTTTACATTGATATACTCGTAAAGCTCTATAATTTTCATAACATTAATAGATCTGAGAATATCGTCAAAATTAATCTCTGTTTTTACTTAATCACCAAATTCACTAATCTCCATTTTGTAGTTATATGATTTTAAAAAATATCTTCAAATAGAGATTAATACATAAGGGCCACTCCTATATTTAAACATTTTTATTTTAAATTTTTCTTTCCCTGTGTAGCTAGCATGTACTTACGCACATGCCGCCATCACGAGCGGACGTGATCACGATTTGGCATGATTTTTTTCTGTCTTTCTTTTTAAACTTGTTTGTGTTTATTTATTATTATTATTATTATTTAATTATTCATTATTATTATTTCTTTTTTATTCTTTTTTATTCTTTTTTATTATTTTAATTGTTATTATTACCATTATGATAATCATTATTTCTTATTTATTATTATTATTATTATTATTATTTTATTCTCTCTTTCTATTGAGTCCATGAAGCCAATCCCAATTTTTGGGCTGAAGGCTAAAAGCTGATGACGATGATTCAGAAAATATCTGGAAAAATGTTCCCCTAGCATTTATCACATAGGGAAACATGTCTATTTTAAAAGTTCTATAATAACAATAATCGGTGTTACCTGAGGTTCCTTTCTTTTACAATGGTAGATTATTCTTTTAAGCTTTTAGAAGAAAAGGAAATTGGAATGCCAGCTACTCCCAAATTCATCCCCATTTAAATATTTAAGAGGCCGGTGAGATTGGCCTGCAATTGTAAGGCATCCAAGTTACTAAATAAATAGATGAGTCATGGCACACAATTGCAGACCAATCTCACGAATATCTTAAATAGTTAAATAGCCATGTAGTTGAGAGTAGCTGACATTCCAAGCTTCTTTTCTTCTAAATAAAAAAGAGGATTTAATCTGATTTATGTCTACGATATTTTTGGGGACATGTGCCCAAATATGCTAGGATGTCATCTTGGGACCAATTTACATATGATTAGAAAAATGTATCTGACCTACAAAAATTCAAACATTCTAGCTTACTTTTTTTTGATGCTCCTTAACCTTCTCACGCAATTTTGTAATTCCCATGTTCACTCTCAATTGCTTCTCCTGATAACAAAAAACACCGGAGGTACCATCAAACTTTTGAAAACAAAAGCAATGGAAAAAGGATAAGCATCAGCAACCAAGAAGCTGTTCCAATAAATTATTGTATCTTGCCTTGACATAGCTCACACCAAGATCCTTCCTTGAATATCCACGAGCTAAATTTCGCATAACATACTTGTTATAGTCCTTAAGAATCCTCATTATGACATCTGATGTTGATATTCCATCGGTGCGCTTTGTTTCCTTGAATTTGCCAATGGCTTTAACCTACAGCGGAGTATTATTTTAATTTCCGAGAAATAAATGGCTGCAAAAGCAAAAAGAACTAAAATGTTTTTTTTTGTGGGGTGGGGAGGTGTGTGTGTGTGTGTCGAAAAATTTACAAAAAGAACTAACAAATTCATAGACATCGTTCCCAGCTCCACTTGCATCTGCGTATCTACAAAGGATAAGCACATATAAAGATGTGGTTGAGTCATTGCTCCAAAAGAATGAAGGGAAAAAAGAAAAATAAAAAGAAAAACAAAACCGTCCATGAAGATGCTTAAATCAATTACATAAGCATGTGACAGCAAGAATAAATCAACACCAAATGTAAAGCAATTAGTCACTACATGTAAGACGCTGCACTTTTCCGAAATAGAAGATAAACTTGGTGCATGCAAGGCCTCAACTTCAAAAATATACTCATACTGCATATTACACCTATTCAGCCAATGTCACATTTTATCCACCTTAATTCAGTTACTACAAGTTCAATGATCTGTCAAGTAGCAAAGGTATTGTTTCATGGAAAGAAAATCTCCTGGTTCACCATAACTCGTCATCGTTAGCTATATAATTTATGAGGTTTTCTATGTCCAAGTGTATTCACATACAGAGGTGACATGCATGAAGTAGATTAATCAAAACATGAGAACTTTTAGGGACATTTCCCTTTTTTGTGCATGGGTGCATGGGTGTGTACATGGCAGCTCAATCTTGCTGCGCTCAGATACTAGCTGTTACTGGCACCAGGGCCATACGTTAAATGAAACACGTGGAAAGGGAACAATCATGCATAATAAGGTACGATTCCAGCCAGAATTAGAAAATAGAATAGAGATACGATCAAATTTTAATTCATTTGAGTTATAATTCTTACGGGAGGGAGTCGTGAGCCACAAAGTCAATATTGTGCTTGTCAATGAACTCTTGGGTTATGACCCATGGAGCATCGGGAATAACTTCATCAACCCACCTGGCATGGAACATAAGAATAACTGTAATTACTGAATTGATGAGAAGTACACAGACTCTGCAATTAGCTAAAACAAAAAGTTATCACATGAAGTGATATTTAGTATTTCCATTATTGTTATTAAAAGAAAATGCTATTACGTCCTCAGATATGGAGATGACTAGAAAATTATTGGGTCGGCTCCTAGTGAACAATAGCAATTGATCCGATGGACGAGATTAGTGCAGAAGGCTAAGATGCACAATCATTTCAGCATCCCAGATGGATTGCACGAGGAAGGTGTAAAATACAATACAATAAACAGTACAACAATACTCGTAATTTTCGCAAAAGAAGAAACCATACTGCATCTCTGCAGTTTGTGTTGGTATAATGAGGGAAATCATCCACCATAAATTACCTAACAATTGCATCTTTTATATGGAAGTCATTCTAAGGACATTGTTGTCCCGTTTCATTATCTTTTAAACTAGTGGGATCAATCAATTCAGCATCACAGATAGATTACACAAGGTAGATAAGAAAACATTAATACATCTATATTACAATTGACTGGGGAATCTTACTGACTGGTTTTGGCCACCTCAGCATGGAGAGGATGGAGGGTTGGAGGTCTTTTGTGTGGTCCACCGGGGTGTGGATCTTGCTCTGTGTGGTCTTGGTTGCATAACTATGGGGTTGGATGATGGGCGGGGGTTGATGGGAGATAATGGGAGTGGGGGAGAGGATACATGTTGATGGGAATAAGGTGATGATTTTGACGAGGGTGACACGATGGTGGGATGGAAGATGGATGGGAGTGACGTGATGGTGGGATGGGAGAGATGGGTTATGGCCCTAATGCACCCAAGGCCATGCCCACACATACACCCATCTTTCTCACAAATTCCCCTGCACCCATGTCTGCACCCACAAAAAACCCACATCCGGATGGGACCTACGCTATGGGAGGGGGAGGGGGTTTTGTTGGGCCCATGCACTATGTGCACATGTATTTTTCTAGTAATACACCAAACAGTGCAATGATACTTGTAGGTTTTGCAAAATAAGAAACCTTACTGCATTTCTGCGAATTCTGTTAGTACAACACATGGGATCCTCCATCATAAATTACCTGACAATTGCATCTTTTATATGTGCGACATTCTAAGGACATTGTTGTCCTGTTTTATCATCTTTTAAAATAGTCCAATGCAATTTGAAACTCTCTGAATACAACGCTCATTGCCAACATGAAGATGTGTCCTTTTGTACAATTTAGAACATCAATCCTACCTAATAACTGATGATATCTAAGAGATCAATCATTACTTAGTTTTCTAACCTCATCAGTACAATAAAAAATGTACCGCAACTTAAGATAAGAAATCAGCAGGATCAAGAACATGTCGTTTTTTTGTTGGAAGAATACTGTGCATGCTGTGTCTTTTATGTATCTATAATATTAAACCGCATGCCCCAGTGCGATCCCAATCCACATCACATATTCCATGGTCTGGAAAGTCACATATTTGTAATAATGCAATCAATTCAGCAGGCATATTTGAGTGCAACGAGATTGAAGATGAATTGTTAATGTATTTGCCCAGTCATGATAGCGGAGCAAATGACCCTTCAAATTCCTGACGATCAATCAAAAAACAAGATGGAAAAATGAAACGCTAGTAGAAACAGGAAAGGAGAAGTAATAAATCTTCCAAATCGAACGAGAAAGAATGTAAAATTGAGATAGTTCATTTGGAAGCCAAAAGATATTCAGATCGATTAAGATTCATTGCAATCATTTGGGAAGTGAAATAAAACAAATAGAGAGTTTGTCAACAAGGCAAACCAGCATCCTTTTCAATATTCCCTTTAAAAAAATTATTTCACGCATCCATAAAAGTGTATTTTGCTCCCAGTTCAGCAATCATAAGAAATCCAACATTCAACATATTTCTATGAAGCAAACTGCAATTATGGCAACCTTTGTGTGTGTGTATGTGACTATTTGTCTCTTTGCACTAAGCGCGTGTGAATGAATGTATGCATGTGTGCTTGTACGTGTGTGGGTGGGGTCTAAACTGATTTCAATTTTGATGGTTTGCTTGCAATTGACATGTAATTCTTCATTTAATAAAGTGACCGAATTTACACTATATAAAAAGATAAGATGATAACCTACACTATTCTCCTCTTATGCTTTTTAATTCAAATTATTCATCACAAACAAGTAGTCTAATGGTTAGGATGATCACATGAGATGCACAGGGAGAGACAACAAGTAAACAAACAGTAATGTAAACATGATAGCATAGCTTGTTTGTCCAGCTCAATTTGGTGGCACCACTGTAATCAATAGATATACGTGTAAATAAACGGATCTATGCAAACAGCCATGCACACATAAATGTGCATGGTTATATATTTACATGTATGACTATTGCATGCATGCACGAAAAACAGAAAGACATAGAACCTTAGCAACTATGGTTAAAAATATTGGCACTAGCACGTGACACTCATGGTGGACCATCCCAAAAAATGATCAACGCCGTTCATAACAATATTCATGCTCTTAAAGATATAGAGATGAAAACAGTATGTTTTTTCTCATTTTTCCTCATCATCAAGTGATTTCATCTGGTCTGCTATTGAAGATCACATGTTCATTTGACGAGGGGTAACCACATCATTGTTCATCCACAATATTTAAGGCATGACTCCATGTTGCTCGCTATGGGAGTTGTCTTGCACAACCAGCTTATATTATATCCCTTTTCACACACAGTGGTGTGTCGTGTTCATACAGAAACATAAATGTCTACCATAACAAATTTATGAGTAAAGGAACATACTTGCAATGCCGGAGTGACTCGTAGCGTTCAGATTCAGTCATGACAGTTTTCCCCTTGTACCTATGGGTAATTTCATCGTTGCAACAGCCAACAAGCAGATAGGTGTTTGGAAACCTAAAACAGAAACAATAATTATTAGCTTAAAGAAAAGAGAATTAGATATAATTTGCCATACACGATATATGATTGGCATCTTAATGCAAATAGAAAACGATCCTACCTGGTGTATATCATATGAAGAATCAAATAGAATAAAAAAAAGTTATTTTGAATTATCCAGTATTGATTTGCTCTTCTATCTTTGGCATTATTTAGGGAGAACATGTAATTTATGTAGCCAGGAACGAAAATTTCCCTTTAAATTATGGCATTGCTTCAAAGTGTATGTGTGTAATATGCATTTGTTTAGGAGGAAGAAAAGAAGGGGGGAAATTCTGCATTACTAATTAAAGAAACAGGCAAGTGATAATAACTCTGGTTAAAATTGCCAAGTTTCAGATATAACAGCATTAATTATATGCCAGACCTTTCAAAAATAATATAAATGAACCGCAATTACGGCTAGTTATGCATAAATCTGTAAATGGTGCCCGTTAACCAGATCCAGGTTTCTTATCAATTATTGGGTTCAGATCAAAATTATAGGATCCAAATTAGTTTCGGGTAAGTTCCGAATACTAATTTTAAAATCTGACTAATTTTTGGGAATGATTCGGATTTTAAAACCTTGAACCCAAAACTCACACCCCCCAAACTCTCTCCCAAGACCCCATCACGGTGTGTTGTTTCGTCTTCACAATGCCTCCAATGAAGAGAAAAAACAAGATTTAGAGTTCCGCGATTCATATGGTGTCCAAATATAAAATATTTTGAAATTCAAAGAGATATAGACATTATTCTTCCATGATCTATCAATTATTTCATAATATTTCTTCCCTATTTCAATTTTTTTCATCCGATCTTATTTTGGGTGTTGACTTTTTCCATTTGACGTCAATTCTACATGAAAATCTTCGTGAAAGGTCAGCAAGAATGTTATTCTTATTTTCATTTTTATCTAATTTATAATAGCTGTTTGTTAATTTACTTTTTAAGTATTTCTATGACTGGTTGGCTATATTTTCTTTTTCTTAAGCGTTAACTTATAAGAAAATTAATTAAGTTATAAAATTTTGTTCTTTTGCTTTTTCTTATCAGATGCAGATAGGGTTTGGGTTCGGATTCGGGTACAGTTAGTTATTATCGGGTTTGGATTCAAGTTTACGTGAAAATAATCCAAACCTGGCCCATTGACAGTCCTGGTTATGCACATATTAATCGGGTAAGTAAACAAACAAAAATGTCCTAGTCAATAGAACACTATACTTGATTTAGTTTAAGATATACAAACATCTCTTATTAATAGTAAAGCTGGAATTCGTTCTCAAGCAATTAGAAGCAACACCAGGATGGCAAATGATACTTGCTTTAAACACTAAATGTTCAAAAGAGTAATTATTGAAGGTTTCAGTTCTTCATCTTTTATCATCGGTCCCCATTAATCCTTCCTTTTGTGGATGCTCAGTTACTTAAGAAACAAATTTTACATTATAAATATCAGATTCAAAACAAATTAATGACTTCTTCCAGACCTTTGACATCATTAAATCTCCATAGGCACTAATTATCACCCACTATAACGAGCAAAATAGTTAAAATTAGAGACTATTTCGAGAGTATGCATATGCAATGTAGAATGTATCCTCCATCCAAGACTTGGTCAACAAAGAATTGTATAATAATAAACAGTGGACGCCGGAACAGTCCGTTTTCTTCTTCAACTCTTTGAAGACGAAGGATACGGTCTATATTGCTCTTACATCACAATCAAGAAAATTTTTATATCAGGGGGGATCTCCCCTTAATTTTATATACCTAACATGAAATCGCTGAATTTAATTAGTCAAAGAACTCATCAGACAAGGAAAGTTTTACAAAGAATCTCACAATTAGCCCCAACTTGACGTATAAATCAGAACTTCATATCTATAAGCATAATCGAACAAAAAACCAAACTTATTTAAAGGTCAAATTAAAGGAAAATGGTTAAAGTCGCACGATTTTTTGGCCTGCTCCAGAGCTCGAGCGTGTCCGAAGTGGAACAAATCATAGATCCCGTCGGCGTAGACTCTCACCGGCCTATCCGCCTCTTCCGCCGGCGCCGTCTCCGGCGATTCCGCGGCGGACGTCCGCGGGACCTCGCCGGCGTCCCTGGCTGCCGTGATCCGCCGATTCACCGGCATTCGCGTCATCGGATAAGATCGGATCGCGAGGAATCTTGAGAGCTTAAAGAAGTTATGAGCGAGAGAAGCGGAGGGAAATTGGGACTTAGGTTTTTTTCTTCGTTTGAGCAGTAGATGTTGATTTCCTTAAATAGTTATAAGTGGGGCCTTGATTTCCATTCCTTTTTCTGAAAATTACGAAACTGGCCATAGGCGCAGATCGGACTCTTTTATGTTGGGCCTGTTCTTTTGTTCCAAGCGGTTATTCTTTTGGGCGTGAAATAGAATCCTACGTGGCTATTCCAATTTGGTAATGATGAGCACTTTTCTATTCCAAGCTTTTTGCTTGGAATACAATGGAATCCTTAGGAATGGTGGGCCTCACTCTCTCATCTCTCTCTATCTCTCTCCTTCAACTCATCCACTTTCCTTTTTTCATTCCAACTCCACAATCCCAAAAGAACACAAGAATAAAATGTGAGTCTCACTTTCTATTCCAAACCCCACTTTCCATACTCTATTCCACCCAAAAGAACACAAAACTCCATTTTCTCTCTCCTTGGAATACAAACTTTCCCCTATTCCATTTTTCCTATTCCAGCAAAAGAACAGGCCGAGCGTTTAACTGCTGGGAATCCGACCCGGATTGGAGCCCATTCTGTACCCGAACTTGAAATGGGGGAATGAGCCGTGGTGATTTATTTTGCGAGTTGCTACGCGCACATACGTTTTGATGACTGTTTTTACTTTTACTGCGCGTATGACGAATAAAATAATAGTATTTGTTGATGCACGAATACGGCCCACGAAGTGCGTGGAAAAATATTGAGGCCCATTTAAGGACTTAAGACTTGATCCAATAACCCGAAACCCGTAAGCGAGGGCGAGTTAATACAATGAAACAGCTAATTCGACCGTTGAGGTTCCGCTGATTACAGGGGAATAGTTAATGGAGACCGAGTAAATATGCATCCGTTATCAACAATCGCGGAAAAGATCTCGTCGTAATCAACTAAAAACCGTTGTGCACAATTGACAGACATAATCAACTATAAATATGTGAAAAGACAAAGTAATGTGAAAAGACAAAGTAAGAAAGGTTCAGACTCCCAAGGTACGAGAGACCTGATAATCTGAATTATTATTCTTTCACATTTATAGTTCTTCATCCAAATAGCTTGAGGTGACTGACTCAAACGAACCTCCGTGGGTTGATCTTGACAGCCCCAAAGCTCTCCTTAAGTTCGCGTTCTAACTTAAGCATTGGAGGGGATTTGGGTCGGAACCTAGAACCGACCCCCCACCCCACCCCGGTCGCTCTATTGTGGTGCAGGAGATCAAGGCCCGACCAAACAAAAGGGTCGAACGGTAACTCCCGTCGATTGTTGTTCGAGGGTCAAACATCCGTTGTATTCAACTACTGGATCGAGCGATCTTCCATACTGTGTCTTCATCCAACCACCATTGACCCCGGTACTACCAACCGAGGGCCCCACTTCATCTGCTGACGAGGATCCATCTCAGCAAGGGAATCCATGTCAGCCCAAATTGTCATGCCCCGCTTCCCAAGTATGGAAGGCGAGACGCGAAGAGGTCCGCTCAGACTTGAAGCTGTGAAGCTACAGTCTGATAAGCGTCCGTGTGTTCATCTATTCGCAGATTCTTGCATTGCAATGAAACAACAACAATAATAATTGAAAGCAGTTAAAAATTAACCAAAATTCAAACATCCATTTCATTATTCCAACATCCATAGATAGTCATAAAAGAAAGTACAGAGTCTAAAAAGAAGGCCTAAGCATGGCCGAACTAAAACATAAAGAAGGTGCCACGCACCAAACATCCTAACAGCAGCTACTAGAAAAAACAAATACCAACTAAGAAATAGTCACCAGCTGAACTAGGGCGGGACCGGTATCCTCGAACTGGACGTCAGCAACCTGGTAGCCCTCAGTAACTACCCCAGACTCAAAGCCTAACATGTGACACCCAAAGAGAAAAGGGCACATGTCAGCAAAAATCTCCAAAAGGGAAAAGGAAGACTTTTGTGCAAGGAAACATAAAGTAATGAATGCAACTACCAGCTTAAAATATGGTGACATGGCATGATATTCAATGATTGCAGCAATTTAAAATGAGCATGATATTTAATGAATGCATCAGTTTAAGATGAACATGATAGTTAACATTTGCATGACACATCGTAGCAAAAAACTACTAAACAAGATATCACGATTTCACGATAAAAATATGCATTTACATTGTGCACAGGGTTTACTCCTTACAGCTGAAGTGGCTCATCAGACTCACTTATACGCTGCGTGACAGCATAACCCTATCCCTCCACGTGTATATCTTCTGGATCACGTGCCAGGAAGTATTTATACATTTCAAGCTTCTGGAACATGAGCCAGGAATTGTTCTTTATTTGGCATAGGGGTGCACCTAGCCTCATTCATGATGTAGGAGTCAAAATCCTACTCGCCGCGGCTTACATTTCAAAAGTAGCGTGTGCTAGACAATCACGACAAACATTCAATGCATGATATGACATGCTATGCAACATGATAGCAGATATTGAATTTGCGTACAGTTATATCAAAATAAACATGACATGTGACATGCATGAAATGACATAGCAAGGGTGTCGGATCTAGCTTCGTTGTCAAGCCAGATCAAGTATGATGTCAAATCTAGCTTCGTTGTCAAACTAGATCAAATATGGGCGTCTAGGCAACTATCATTTCATCGCCTAGTCTCTTTTACACAATTTCACAAAAAGGCCTAAACATGGCCTAACAAACGACTGAGCAAGTTTCACTTGCCTGAAACGATGTCCGTAAATCCTCAGTTCGACAGTCCAGAATCTCTTCCTATGTGCTCAATTAACAGTCACCAATCCTACAGTCCTGTATTCAATTATCTTAAATTAGTTATTTAACCAAACAATAAAACTTACGATTTTTATCTTGATTAAGCATGCGGGGTTTGGGTTTCCTACGGTTCGATATTTACCTCAACACGACGCGAGAGCTACACTGACGTCGGGTAGCGACGTCAGGGGTTGGACTCCGGTAGCGAGCGAGGTACGGTGATCAACGGCGAAGACGGCACTAGCGACCATGGTAGCATAACGCGGTGAACGGTAGCGAGCAAGGGAAGTCGCGGCCTAGGGACAGCTGTTGCACGTGGATCCGGGGTCGACACGGGGCACGGCCTGCTGATGTTGCTGGCTGGCGGCAGGACAGTGCTGCCGTGCGGTGTGCGACAGCGAGGAGGGGAAACAACAGTTTTGTATAGGGGAAGGACAGTTTTGTTTGATGGAAGGAGGGTTTGTGCGGCTTGCGTGGAGGAGGAGGAGGTTGTTGGCGAGGGAGGTGGCCAGAGGAGCAAGGTGGCCGTGGAGGAGCTGGCCGGAAGGATGGCTAGGCCGTGGGTTGCAATGTGCGATGGCTGGGTTCATGCGTGAGAAAACCCTAGGGAAAGTTCGGTTCTAATAGAGATGATTTGCTATTTGGGGTTGAAAAGGGGTAGGTTTTAGGTTGATTGGAGAGAGAGGGTGTGGGAGGGGGAAGGTAGACTTAGGGTGTCAATAGTAGGGAAATATTTTCACATGATACGTATCAAATCCTAGTGATTTGGTTTAATTATTAGATTAGGGTTTGAAATTCGAATTTAATTAGGCTAATTAGAGATTGAATGTAATTAGGGTGATGGGTGGGTCTAACGATGTCCGATAATTATAAGAAAAATACCGTGACAACCGTGTCGACGAGAGGGTCGAGACTAAGATGATCGGTACCCCGGGCTCGGGTAACGGAAAACGGAACTAAAAATAAAGAGATCAAATGACGAAGTTTAAAGTTACGACACCCCTTCAAACAAAGCTGTTTTGTGGGAGAACGACCCGCGAAATGACGTTCACAAAAAATTCCACAAATAAATACTCTTTAAGAGGGTCACAATGATATATAACATCGCACGTTCGGGATACAAGAAGAGGTCACAAAAATTCACGTACAAACAAGAAGGTACGCGCACGAAAAACATACGGTCGAAAAGCGACCGTGACATCCTACCCACCTTAGAGCAAAGTCCGTCCTCAAACTTTCTAACTAAAAATATACCTAGCCATTCTAGTAACTACCCCAATCATATCACACTATAATTCAAACCATGTATAGTTACTACAAGTGCTTATATATGCACTAGGTAGTCAAACATTAATACTACAAACATGTATATATATACACATTCTGTACTTATACCTATCATAGATAGTCAAATTCATACACGTACTTCAATCATTCATATATTCACGTACATCCCTTATATAACTATCACTTACCATAACCATGGTACCGATACATACATAAAAAATAGTTCACACCAGCAAATACAATCGTAGTACTTCACGTATAGATAACTACCTATGCACAAAACAAACATTGATATACTACTCCCTTATATCTCCTAGTGTACACCCAACACCAAACATATCAATACATGTAATCACACCATACAATATTAAATCATGTTTGTTATATCTAATATACATTCACCCCCACTATAAATACACAAATACACAGTTATTCAAATACACACATATACTTCATCATATACACATCACATACAATCATATAACTATATTCAAGACACAACACACATACCAAAGTCGCAAACACCTATAGCTAAGCACATACTTACCCGTGCATGGTGCACGCCCACACGCGCTAATATACTATTCATACATGCCACTCATACCACTATATACTTAGCACATCTACACATCTAGTTTTCCATGCACTATTTAACTAAGAATGTTGATATTGGAGAGTATGTTCCATAACTCAATAAGTGAAATTAATTTGAGTTTTGGATATTTCGTATTTCGATTTTCGCCTATGGCTTGATGATTTCATATTTCGATTTTCGCCTATGGTTTGATGATTTCGTATTTCGATTTTCGCCTATGGCTTGATGGTTTCGTTTTTTTTATTTTCGACTATGGTCAAGTTGGCACGCTTTGATTTTCTTCGGTATTTTACATTTGGTATTTTACTTTGGTGTCATTTGGACCGAGGTCGTATTCTTAGACTCTCTTGCTTTTATTTCTTAGCCATTGTAATCTTGTCATTGATCTCCTCCCGTTCTTTTTGCTAATGCCAAAGGGCGAGAGAATTAATAATAATGACAATGTGCTAATTGATATCAAAGCAATTTACCATGAATCTAATTGGATATGTTAGATTCAGGGGGAGTTAAGATATAATTTGGATTAAGAGATCCTAAATTGCAATAATAGGATTCATATTTTATATTTCCCTCGCCTGCTTGATGCATATGATTATTGTTTAATATGGAACTAACGTGTCATCAATGCAGGGGGAGTAAGTAAATTTCTTTTGAATTATTATTATTGATTATTATTTATGTTGGTTTGTCATCACCAAAAAGGGGGAGAATGTTGAGTATTGATTCCCCGGATTTGGTTTTGGATGATGAGCAAACATAAATATAGTGAACTAACTGTTTGTGAGCGCAGTTATGGAGATCGTCGCCAAAAGAATACGTACATCAAAAGCGACGGCTTAAGACTTCTCAATACGCGTGATCGTGTGCCTGAAGCTTCGTTGAAGCTTAAGGAGTATTAATGAAGTCAAGAATGAAGATTGAAGCTTTGAAGACGGTTCGTCATGTATTATTTATTCTCTTCTAGCTTCATAGATTAGAATGTTAAGCCTTGAGTAGGACTTACATTATAATCTTCATTTCGCTCATATCTTAGAGCTAGGATTATCGTAGAAGCCATTAGAAACTTTTCCGAAGCCTATCGCTTCTTCCCTCGGCTTCTAGTGCAAGTTGGTTGGTTCAAGTAGAAGAACCAACCGACTAGATGACGATCTAGTCGGTCGGCAATTCCTCTTGAACCGACTAGAATGCCTTGCTCATTTCAGCCCATTCACTGTTGGTCAATTAGTCGGTCAAAGAAGAGTCACCGACCGACTAGAGACGATCTAGTCGGTTAGGAATCCTTCGTAGACCGACTAGTTATCATTGCCTGATTTCAGCCTGAGCTACTGTTTACAGTTAGTCGGTCAAAGCACAACGACCGATCGACTAGTTGAGAAACTAGTCGGCTGGAAGTTGTTCTTAAACCGACTAGCTGTCTTTGTCTCCAGCCTATTGTTTTTCTCTCTTAGTCGGTCAAAGAACACTCACCGACAGACTAGATGATGATTTAGTCGGTTGGCAAGACTTCTTAGACCGACTAGTTCATATTGCCTGGAACTTCATCTTTTGGCTGTCGAGCTGTTAGTCGGTTCATGTTGAATCACCGACCGACTAGTTGATGAACTAGTCGGTCAGTGATCCTTCTTTGACCGACTAGTCTGCTTCAGAATAGAGCCGTTGGAGCTTTAATTGAAACGTTTTTCTCTCTCTCTTTCCTCTATCCTATGTATACTTGGAGGGGTTCTTTCCTAGTACTCAAGGCTGATCATTTGAGATATTTGAGAATCAAAGAGGAGCCATTAAACTCAATTCCTAAGCTCTCTCTTCCTCACTAGAATCTCTCTCTCACTCTTATTTCAAAAGAGAGATTCATTGATTGTGAGCCTTCCAAGCCAAGGAGCTTGACTCAAGGTCACCATCTCCACCCTAGGCCTCCATTGCTGGTCATCTTCTTGGAGCTAGGGTTTGGTGACATCTTCTTCCCCAAAATCCATCTTTGCCCTAATTTGGTAAGTTATACTCAAGGCATAGGATTTTGTGGTAAGTGTTTCATATTTCATTTCAATTGATATTGCAATTGTGACTCTCGGTTGTGAGAGAGGGTGTGATCCCGGTTTGTGGGAGTCACATGTCATTTGTATGATTTGGTCTTGTGAAGGTTTTTCACAAGAATTTCATAGTGCTAAATCTTGAGTTAGGGTTTCTAACTCAAGTATCCGGAGGGGATCCGGGTGGTTGGGACGTAGGATCACCGGAAACAAGTCGGGGAGACTTGGGTGGATCCGAACCCGTTACATGCTTTGTTTGCGTTTGATAATTCTTGTCGATTGTTGTTTATTCCGCATTGTCGTTTGTTTCTTACACAATAATTAGGAATAACTATCTTGATTATTTTAAAGTACTATTCACAAGGCACTACAATTGGTATCAGAGCCAAGGTTAAAGCTACAAGTTCAAAGCTATGACGAACAACGACTACATCGTCTTCAAGGATCGCCAAGGAGCTTCTTCAGTTTTGGAAGGGCAATCCTCAACTAGGCCTCCCTCCTTAAATGGTACCAATTACGGGTACTGGAAATGCCGGATGGAAACTTTCCTCCGGAGCGCTTCACTTTGGAGAGCCACGATGACGGAGTATGTCGAGCCCGCCGAAGAAGATTTCGCGAAGTGGACTCCCGCGGAGGTCGCCGCGGAGGTAAGCAATGCCAAGGCAATGAATGCCTTGCAATGCGCATTGGAGCCCGAAGACTTCAATAAGATATGCACATGTAAGAGTGCATATCAAATATGGAACTCCCTCATCATCTTGCATGAAGGAACAAGTAGGGTAAGAGACTCCAAACTTGTTGTTGTTAATAAAGATTTCGAATTATTTCATATGCAACAGGGTGAGAAGATGAAAGAGTATTATGCTCGATTCGTTGACATTACCAACGAATTGGAGGCTCTTGGAAAAACCTACACCCAAAAGGAGAAAGTCTCAAAGATCATCAATGGACTTCCCTCTTGTTGGGAAAAGCGTACCTTCGCCATCGAGGAAGGTAATGATATGAGTAAGTACACTGTCATACAACTAATGGGTACCTTGATGTCTTATGAGGTACGCAAGGACAGTAAGCTCATGATGAAAGAAAAGATGAAGTCGTACTTGAAGCAAGACGAGCCAAAGAAAAAGGCGATTGCGTACAAGGCCGCTCCATCTACCGATGATGAAGAATCGGAAGAAGAATCGGAAGAAGAGTTGGACATGGAAGCTTTGGCCGATTTGGCAAAGAAGTTCGACCGATTCTTCCGACAAGGTAAGTTGAAGAGTAAATCTAAATTTATTTCGACTAATGTCTCCTCTCACGTGTGTTAAAAATTCAATAAGCCAGGACATATCAAGCCGGATTGTCCTCTCAACAAACACAAGGAGAAGTGGAAGGCATCCAAGCACGACAAGTCGAGAAGGCATAAGAAAGGACTTGTAGGCACTTTCACCGACTCCGACGAGGACTCCTCAAGTGGAGAGTCGGACGATGAAAGAGTGGAGAAAGCACACATGTGCTTCATGGGAAAAGAGGAACAAGCTTAAGAGACCTCCTCCGATGAAAGCGGGGATGAAAGCGAGGATGAAGGCGGTGAGGTAACAATGGACGAACTTAGAATAGCTAATGAACAACTTTGGAATAAGTTTTCTAATTTAGCTACTAGATTTATTAAGACTAAAAATGAGTTAGATAGTCTTAAAACCTCGCCTAAACCTATCATCGTCAACAACGACACCGTTGTTGAAGATTTGAGAAATGAGATTGTAAATCTCAAATCTCAACTTGAGCATGTTCATATCGAGGATTCGGATGAACATGTGATAGCGGATTTGACGTCTCAAAACTCAATTTTGAGTATTGAGAATAAAAATCTCAAATCACGTGTTGGCGCACTCACATCGCAAGTGTCCACCTTGGATGCTTCGATGCATTCTCTCACCGAGAAGTATGAGTGCACATTAGGCCGAATTCATGAATTCAATAAAGGTAAGTGCCATTTGGATAATATCCTAAATGACTTACTTCCGGCCAATCATCACATTGGCTTGGGGTATAAGATGGGAGAGTCATCCAAATCGTCCGCCACCTTTATTAGGCCAACGTCCGATGCTTCTACTAGTGGGAGTAAACACTTCATGGGTAGTTCTTCTACCAATGGTGCTTCCGCTAGGAACACACCCCCATTTGGAAAGAAACCCACTTTGGGTGGACCTCCAGTATGCCATGCCACGTAGGAACACACATCCTACTCCACATGTTAGCACATATGATAATTTTTATGCTCCGCATCCACGAGCACGTGCACACCATGTGAGACACACTCATGCACGTGTTCCACCACATGCATATGTTCATTCACATTCTCATATGAATAAGTATCGTCATGCACCATTGCATCATATGCCTTATGCCTATCCACGACATGCATCACATAGAAATCAACAACGTATGCATGTTCCCAATAGGATTAGGACTCCCAAGACATACACCATTTGGGGTCCGAAGAACACAAGCATGTATAATAAGGATATGTATGTGCAATCGTATATAAACGATATTATTTTGAATGATGATTATGTTGGGAAATCACGGTCCTCGTGGACTTGGTTTCCGAAGGGTTAGTTTCCTTTGACCCTTCATTGCTTGGTACCATAAGTTTAATTTCATTTTATGGGTACCAACGCAATTGTGGTAAGAATTGGTTTATTTTCTTTTTATTTGCATATTGATCTTGGATGTGCATGTTTATTAGAAACCTAGTTTCATATTGAATTTGAACTTAGTTGGGCTATGGGTTACGTTAATTTGAATTTAGTTTGTTAAATTTGTTGCCTAACCCATTGGATCCAAAAGGATTTTTGGATACCAAAATGATGCTTTCTAGGTTCAATCCATCATGGGATACCAACCCTACCAACTCATTGATTTGCAAAGTTTTTCATTCAAATGGAGTTGATGGTGCTTAAGAGATGCACCAAAGTAGGGGGAGCTTAATGTTGTAAGTATATTCTTACATTTAATATACATTTGGTATCCATGTAGGTTGAATGCATGCATTGTTAGAATATTTACATTGGTATCATTTTGTTTCAATGTGTATGCTAGAATTGTGTATGCCATAAGTTCTATAATGATTGTATTATTTTTGGCATAACATTTTTGCATATTACTTTTGGTATCTATTCGCTACATTTGGTTTTCACATTGGATTTTTGTCTCTGATGTTGATTTCGTCGCTCGACGATTAACTTGGTTAAATAGAATTGGTTCTATGAAATCATAGAATTGTTTTCCATGCACTATTTAACTAAGAATGTTGATATTGGAGAGTATGTTCCATAACTCAATAAGTGAAATTAATTTGAGTTTTGGATATTTCGTATTTCGATTTTCGCCTATGGCTTGATGATTTCGTATTTCGATTTTCGCCTATGGCTTGATGATTTCGTTTTTCGATTTTCGCATATGGTTTGATGATTCCGTATTTCGATTTTCGCCTATGGCTTGATGGTTTCGTTTTTTTTCGATTTTCGACTATGGTCAAGTTGGTACGCTTTGATTTTCTTCGGTATTTTACATTTGGTATTTTACTTTGGTGTCATTTGGACCGAGGTTGTATTCTTAGACTCTCTTGCTTTTATTTCTTAGCCATTGTAATCTTGTCATTGATCTCCTCCCGCTCTTTTTGCTAATGCCAAAGGGGGAGAGAATTAATAATAATGATAATGTGCTAATTGATATCAAAGCAATTTACCATGAATCTAATTTGATATGTTAGATTCAGGGGGAGTTAAGATATAATTTGGATTAAGAGATCCTAAATTGCAATAATAGGATTCATATTTTATATCTCCCTCGCCTGCTTGATGCATATGATTATTGTTTAATATGGAATTAACGTGTCATCAATGCAGGGGGAGTAAGTAAATTTCTTTTGAATCATTATTATTGATTATTATTTATGTTGGTTTGTCATCACCAAAAAGGGGGAGAATGTTGAGTATTGATTCCCCGGATTTGGTTTTGGATGATGAGCAAACATAAATATAGTGAACTAACTGTTTGTGAGCGTAGTTATGGAGATCGTCGCCAAAAAATACGTACATCAAAAGCGACGTCTCAAGACTTCTCAATACGCGTGATCGTGTGCCTGAAGCTTCGTTAAAGCTCAAGGAGTATTAATGAAGTCAAGAATGAAGATTGAAGCTTTGAAGACGGTTCGTCATGTATTATTTATTGTCTTCTAGCTTCATAGATTAGAATGTTAAGCCTTGAGTAGGACTTACATTATAATCTTCATTTCGCTCATATCTTAGAGCTAGGATTATCGTAGAAGCCATTAGAAACTTTCTCGAAGCCTATCGCTTCTTCTCTCGGCTTCTAGTGCATGTTAGTTGGTTCAAGTAGAAGAACCAACCGACTAGATGACGATCTAGTCGGTCGGTAATTCCTCTTGAACCGACTAGAATGCCTTGCTCATTTCAGCCCATTCACTGTTGGTCAATTAGTCGGTCAAAGAAGAGTCACCGACCGACTAGATGACGATCTAGTCGGTTAGGAATCCCTCTTAGACCGACTAGTTATCATTCCCTGATTTCAGCCTGAGCTACTGTTTACAGTTAGTCGGTCAAAGCACAACGACCGACCGACTAGTTGAGAAACTAGTCGGTTGGAAGTTGTTCTTAAACCGACTAGCTGTCTTTGTTTCTAGCCTATTGTTTTTCTCTCTTAGTCGGTCAAAGAACACTCACCGACCGACTAGACGATGATCTAGTCGGTTGGCAAGTCTTCTTAGACCGACTAGTTCATATTTCCTAGAACTTCATCTTTTAGCTGTCGAGCTGTTAGTCGGTTCATGTTGAATCACCGACCGACTAGTTGATGAACTAGTCGGTCAGTGATCCTTCTTTAACCGACTAGTCTGCTTCAGAATAGAGCCGTTGGAGCTTTAATTGAAACGTTTTTCTCTCTCTCTTTCCTCTATCCTATGTATACTTGGAGGGGTTCTTTCCTAGTACTCAAGGCTGATCATTTGAGATATTTGAGAATCAAAGAGGAGCCATTAAACTCAATTCCTAAGCTCTCTCTTCCTCACTATAATCTCTCTCTCACTCTTATTTCAAAAGAGAGATTCATTGATTGTGAGCCTTCCAAGCCAAGGAGCTTGAATCAAGGTCACCATCTCCACCCTAGGCCTCCATTGCTGGTCATCTTCTTGGAGCTAGGGTTTGGTGACATCTTCTTCCCCAAAATCCATCTTTGTCCTAATTTGATAAGTTATACTCAAGGCATAGGATTTTGTGCTAAGTGTTTCATATTTCATTTCAATTGATATTGCAATTGTGTCTCTCGGTTGTGAGAGAGGGTGTGATCCCGGTTTGTGGGAGTCACATGTCATTTGTATGATTTGGTCTTGTGAAGATTTTTCACAAGAATTTCATAGTGCTAAATCTTAAGTTAGGGTTTCTAACTCAAGTATCCGGAGGGGATCCGGGTGGTTGGGACGTAGGATCACCGGAAACAAGTCGGGGAGACTTGGGTGGATCCGAACCCGTTACATGCTTTGTTTGCGTTTGATAATTCTTGTCGATTGTTGTTTATTCCGCATTGTCGTTTGTTTCTTGCACAATAATTAGGAATAACTATCTTGATTATTTTAAAGTACTATTCACCCCCCTCTAGTACATGTGCAGTAGCTTCACAGGGCACTACAACACTTGCTATCATATATACACAATAATATCATTCACACTTTATATTTAGTCAAGTAACACTCCATAATCCAATCATTGTACATACTATAATAATATTACGAGTATCAGTACACGTATACAATCATAATACACTATCCCATACATTCATACAACGTATAGTCACATACATATTACTACACGCATACTCATTGCATGCATAGCATACCTACATAAAAAATATACTTACCACATATCTATACAAAACATAGACATACAAGTAATATATTCACACCATAGCAATACATATAATCAGTACACTACTACATACACCTATCCATACATAGTTACGACATACAATAATCGTGTATACCTCATGGTATACATGTACACACACAACATCCTGTAAAGGCAAGCAACACTATACAAAATTATAGCCCTAATACCATACATACATCATACATATTCATACAGTATTGATATATCCACCTATGACTAATCACATATATATCTACGTACGAGCACACGCTCATACGTACTAACATATAGATCATATAATAGGTTGCACATTTAACTATAAGTACACATATTATCATTACACCTAACATGAACATAACTTTACTAGTATACTATCTCAAGCATTTACAAGTACCTTCACACTACATACACACCACTAGTGAATATTCCAACATTAATTATAATATACACAGACATCCCTAATGTGGTATAGCTATCCACACATATATTTATAAATACTATCATTCATACAACTTCATATATATCATGAATAACACTGAGCATGCATATATAACACAAGAGACAATCATTAATATACTAAGAGTAGCATACTTATACATGAGTGGTACGCGGAGGTTCACACACGGTCCACACACTCTACCTATATACATGCACCACGACGACATCACAATAATACTAATGGGCCCACCACTAAACTAAGGTTGACATAGTCAACTGCAAGCACTAGTAGGATGACTAAGCAAAATCAAGGGAACCGAAATCAAATAGCGTAACGGAACAAGATCGGAATGAACGGGTCCAGATAAGGCGAGGATAAGGAGAAGAACGAAGAATATAAAAACGGTCATACTTGAAAAGTTGGAGTTCTCTTTCGCATAGAAAATATTTAGAGGTCGGTACAATAAGTTGTTTGAAATAGAGTTAAGTAGTGTATATATAGTAAGAGAAAAATGGTATATTGGATTATCGAAAAGTCATTATATAAGATAGTCACATGAGTATGAAAGATATAGGTTAGAAAATATTGTAAGATAGTAATTTTAGAGATTTCGGAGAAAAAATTTCGAAATTCAAAAATGCATCTAAGTCAACCAAAGGATAGGAAGTCTATGCTCATGCTAAATGTTTTCAAAGACTTTAAACTGGGAGAGAAATTCAAGATAAATAATATTGAAAATACTTTTCGAAGGATCAGGATGGTAATGGGGAAGATTTAACGATTGATGATGAACGACATGAAGGAATCGTGTGAATCGAAAGCAAGGAAGTGAATCAAATATTCAAAACGAAAATACGACTGGAAAATAACTTAGTGAATCTGCTACGTTGGGATCTATGGTCATTAACTCAAAAATGTAATGATTAGGAAAATGATAGAAATCAGGGGTTCTAATTACCGGGCCGACTAAAGATTTAGGAGAAACTTAGCACCAAGACTTTCTAATGAACTAGACTGTAATAGAGATCTCAGGGAAAGGGTCATTAGAGGATCAAGATTACGTTCTGCTGGGCCCGAAATTGGATGGACCCAAGCAAACGACTAAAGGAAAACTTCTAGAAATCTAATATGGTCAGAGCCGGGTGAGAGGCTACTAAGGTATTCTAAGACGAGTACGACTAAATCTTAACGAAGGTGCCTGACTATCAAACTTGGACATCTATCTAAGTCTTCCTACCATCTAAGACAAGGAAAACCTTCACGTTAGACTCAAATTTTATGACTCGAATGTTTTGAATGTTTCAATGGATGTTTTTATTATTAACGTTATTTCGATATTTCGCAGGTGCAACGACCTGCATGGGCCACCACAAAAACCTGTCACGCCCCGCTTCCCAAGTATGGAAGGCGAGACTCCAAGAGATCCGCTCAGACTTGAAGCTGTGAAGCTACAGTCTAATAAGCGTCTGTGTGTTCATCCATTCGCAGATTCTTGCATTGCAATGAAACAATAACAATAATAATTGAAAGCAATTAAAGATTAACCAACATTCAAACATCCATTTCATTATTCCAACATCCAGAGATAGTCATAAAAGAAAGTACAGAGTCTGAAAAGAAGGCCTAAGCATGGCTGAACTAAAACATAAAGAAGGTGCCACACACCGAACAACCTAACAGCAGCAACTAGGAAAAACAAATACCAACTAAGAAATAGTCACCAGCTGAACTATAGTGGGACCGGTATCTTCGAACTGGACGTCAGCAACCTGGTAGCCCTTAGCAATTACCCCAGACTCAAAGACTAACATGTGACACCCAAAAAGAAAAGGGCACATGTCAGCAAAAATCTCCAAAAGGGAAAAGGAAGACTTTTGTACAAGGAAACATAAAGTAATGAATGAACTACCAGCCTAAAATATGGTGACATGGCATGATATTCAATGATTGCAGCAATTTAAAATGAGCATGATATTTAATGAATGCAGCAGTTTAAGATGAACATGATAGTTAACATTTGCATGACACGTCGTAGCAAAAAGCTACTAAACAAGATATCACGTTTTCACGATAAAAACATGCATTCACATTGTGCACAGGGTTTACTCCTTATAGTTGAAGTAGCTTATCGGGCTCACTTCTATGCTGCGTGACAGCTTAACCCTACCCTTCCACGTGTATATCTTCTGGATCACGAGCTAGGAAGTGTTTATACATTTCAAGCTTCTGGAACATGAGCCAGGAATTGTTCTTTATTTGGCATAGGGGTGCACCTAGCCTCATTCATGATGTAGGAGTCAAAATCCTACTCGCCGCAGCTTACATTTCAAAAGTAGAGTGTGCTACACAATCACGACAAACATTCAATGCATGATATGACATGATATGCAACATGATAGCAGATATTTAATTTGCATACAGTTATATCAAAATAAACATGACATGTGACATGCATGAAATGACATGGCAAGGGTGTCAGATCTAGCTTCGTTGTCAAGCTAGATCAAGTATGGTGTCGGATCTAGCTTCGTTATTAAGCTAGATCAAATATGGGCGTCTAGGAGACTATCATTTCACCACCTAGTCTCTGTTACACAATTTCACAAAAAGGCCTAAACATGGCCTAACAAACGACTGAGCAAGTTTCACTTGCCTGAAACGATGTCCGTAAATCCTCAGTTCGATAGTCCAGAATCTCTTCCTATGTGCTCAATCATCAGTTACCAATCCTACAGTCACGTATTCAATTATCTTAAATTAGTTATTTAAAACAAACAATAAAACCTACGATTTTTATCTTGATTAAGCATGCGGGGTTTGGGTTTCCTACGGTTCGAGATTTACCTCAACACGACACGAGAGCTACACTGACGTCGGGTAGCGATGTCAGAGGTTGGACTCCGGTAGCGAGCGAGGTACGGTGATCAACGGCGAAGACGACACTAGCGACCACGGTAGCACGACACGCGAACGGCGGCGAGCAAGGGAAGTCGCGGCCTAGGGACAGCTGTTGCACGTGGATCCGGGGTCGACAGGGGGCACGGCCTACTAATGTTGCTGGCCGGCGGCAGGACATGGCTGTCGTGCGGTGCGTGGCAGCGAGGAGGGGAAACGGCAGTTTTGTATAGGGGAAGGCCGGTTTTGTTTGACGGAAGGAGGGTTTGTGCGGCTTGCGTGGAGGAGGAGGAGGAGGAGGTTGTTGGCAAGGGAGGTGGCCGGAGGAGCAAGGTGGCCGTGGAGGAGCTGGCCGGAGGGATGGCTAGGTCGTGGGTTGCAATGTTCGGCGGCTGGGTTCATGCGTGAGAAAACCCTAGGGAAATTTCGGTTCTAATAGAGATGATTTGCTATTTGGGGTTGAAAAGGGGTAGGTTTTAGGTTGATTTGTAACGACTGCTTTTCATGTATCTGGATTTATTATAACATAATATATGTTTTGGTGGATTTTCTCCTTTTGTGTGATTTCCGTCTCCGTAGCTTTCGTTTTCGATTGTTTCGTCGTGTTTTCTCGTTTCTTTCTGAGGATCGTCGATTTCGAAGTACGTCATTCGTGACGGGCTTTATAACGGTCGTATCTTACTGTTAGATCAAGCCTAGGAGTCTTAGGAATCGATCCCGGGGCCCCGCGCTCCGTATCGGAACTTTTGGTGCTCATTAGCCGGTGTAAGAAGGGGTACCGACCGACTAGATGACGATCCAGTCGGTCGGCAATCCTTCTTGGACCGACTAGTTAGCTTTCTAAATTTCTCAGGAGTTACTGTTTATCGTTAGTCGGTCTAAGAACGTTGGTTGACCGACTAGGTTGCAAACTAGTCGGTCAGCAATGCTTCTTTAACCGACTAACACATCATCTAAATTTTAGTATCAGTACTGTTTATTCTTAGTCGGTCTAAGTTCATCTTTCGACCGACTAGTTGTTAAACTAGTCGGTTAAGTTTTGTACTCAGACCGACTAATTCTTGGTTCTACTGTACAGTCGAGTTACTGTTTACTCTTAGTCGGTCTAAGAACGTTCATCGACCGACTAGATGCTAAACTAGTCGGTCAGTAATTGTTCATGGACCGACTAACTCTAAATCCTATTTTCGTTCAGGAGTTACTGTTTACACTTAGTCGGTCTGCGTTGGTCGACCGACCGACTAGTTGTCAAACTAGTCGGTCAGTGGTTGTTCTTTGACCGACTAACCAGTGTTAAAACCCTAATTTCTGGGCAGCCGCCAGCCTAGCCTATTTAAACCCAACCCAAACGTTTTCTTCTCCCTCAACACGATCCAAAACCCTAAAATCTTCCCCCTTAAGCCCCCATCTTCCTCCAAGCTTCAATCCTTCATTCCAAGCCCTAAATCCATCATCCAATCCATCCATTCACTCTATCTACCTCTCATCTTCCCCAAATCTCCATCAAAATCCATCAAAATCCCCAAATCCTCCAAAACCCTAGTTTCTCCAAACTTCCCCAATCTTTTCCAGATCTGATCTTAGGGTTCCCCGGAGTGTTTCTTCCGCCTCCTCTCGGTAAGAAATCGATCTACCGTTGTTTTTATAACTTATTTGTATTTTTATGAAACCCTAATAATATTTCATGTTGTTTGTTGATTGTTCCCCCAAAACAGCGACTTCCCCGTAGATTAGCATCCGTGTGACGTAGTGGTCGTCATCCCTGGTGCTAGGCAAGTGAAACTTGCCACTTAGGGTTTAGGCCATGTTTTAGGCCATTTGCTTGTTGTAGGCGTAAAAGAGGCTAGGCGACGAAATGATACTCGCCTAGGCGCAAATTGGGGAACTAGCTTGACAACGAAGCTAGTTCCGACATATATCATGTTGCACAATTACCATGTCATGTTTACTTTCCATTAACGGTACGCGAATTAATTGTCATGTCATTGCATTCTTTAAGTGTTGCCGTGATTGCGTAGCTTCGCTACAATGCTTGTGTTCATGGCTCGTGTTCCAGAAGCGAGCCCTGTAGTTGGAAACCCCAACGCTCGATATTGAATTGTGAAATAGGAAAACAAGCTCCCGTGCGGGGCAACCCTGGCTCACTTGCTGGGCTCATGTGCAGGGTCCCTGGCTTGTTTACGTGTGGGATGGGGTAAGAGTTAAGCGGTCATTCAACTGGGAGTCTGCCTGATCCGCAACTACAGTTGTAAGGCGTAAACTCTGGGTTTTGGGGGTAGTTTTTAAGCGGCCACTCAGCGTGAATGTGTAACCGTTCAGCTGTAAGGCGTAAACATCTACAAAACAACGTAAAACGTGAATAGTGAATTGATTGAAATTGATAGTAGCTTGGCTACTCTTGTCTTGTCTTGTCCCGATGATTGTTCTCTTGTACTTATTGTTCACCATGTCTTAATTGTGCACTCATGTTATAACTGCCATGCCATGCATACTATAACTGCTAGGTTGCTAGTTGCCTTACTTTCAGTTTCCTTGCCCAAGTCTTTTAGACTTGCTGACATGTGCCCCTTTGCTCTTTTGGGTGACACATGTTAGATCCTGAGCCTGAGTACCTCATTGAGGACGCGGTGTTTGCTGACGCCGAGCCCGAGCTTGTGTTTGACGGGGAGTACGTGGACACTGGGGACCAGTCCTAGTGTCTTCGTTGTGTTTTACTTTTGTTAGACAGTTGTTTTGTTGTCGGTGCGTAGCACCTATACTTTGTTATGTCGTTGCTTTTGTTGGCCTTGTTCTGGGCCTTTAGACTCTTTTCTTTTAGCCTGGTGGCTTTTCTGGATGTTGGACTTATTTTCATGTTGGACAATTTATGAGATATGAGATTTTATTTCAGTCTCTCCTTGCGTTATTATTGTTGTTCCGTTGTGGATACAGGGACATGCTTATGTTTTATTGACGCTTATCGGGTTTGGGGCTTCACAGCCCCACTCTCGTGCGGACCTTTTCACGTCTCGCCTCCATTTTAGGGAAGCGGGGCGTGACGGGTTTTAGTGGTGGCCCATGCAGGCCCTTCTGTAACTGCGATTATCGGAATAACGATAATAATATTAGAATGTCCAATGAACTAAGTTCGACATCCGAGTCATTAGGCTCTGAGTCTAATTTTGGCCATTTCTCTGGCGCTAGATGGCTAGAAGACGTCAGACCCGCGCTGGTGGTGGATCTGCTCTGAAGGCTTGCTATTTCTGCGGTAAGACCGGGCATCTCAAGGGGTCGTGCAGAAGCTTTCTAGGTCAGTGTTTGGTTTGTGGTGGTGCTACTCATTCGACGAAGGATTGTCGGCATGCAAATCGGCTGCGGAAGGCATCGGATGGAGTTCCGCAGCAGCAAGCACCGGAAGCTGGGCCGAGTCGGAAGGTGTGCCATCATTGTGGCAAGATTGGTCATAAGAAGGAACAGTGTCAGAAGTTTTTGGGCCAGTGTCTGGTTTGTGGGGATGCTTCCCATGTCGTGAAGGATTGTCGGCATGCGGGTCCGCTGCGGAGGGCACCTGTTGCGGCACAGCCGTTGCAGCAACGAGCGTCTATTCCTGCTGGTCGTGGGGCGGCCCTTGTTCCACAGAGGCAGGCTTTTCGGCAGGCTTTTCTGCTGAGGAGACAGGTTTCCCCGATGGCTGTAGTTGAGGCTGAGACTGTGGATGGGGTTATTGCAGGTAACCCTCAGTCTAGTTGCCTTCTTCCTTTTGACAGTCTTGTTTGTTTGAACATGTTTGGTTGCTTGAATATGTTATACTGCTAGAATGGGGTTTGATTGCTGGGTTGGTTGTTGAGTGTGATTTGGGTTTGCACGTTTCTGGCACGAGTCCTCTTGACTCTGGTGCATCAATGTGCATTGCATCCTGGTGCTTCGTGTAGAAGCAATTCTTGATGGCCCCCTTTTTCCTTAAATATTTAATTCATTCCTATTCGATCGAGTTAAAATTCCTTCGTAGATTTTGAAGTCTATTGGTTGAAATTTTTTAATCTCGTAGCTTTTGCTAACCAATATTCCTCGTATTTTGGTTTTAAGAGCTTTACCACTATTTTGATTATTTTAGAATACCTTCCAAGATAAGTAGAACTTCAATTATTTTCATATATCAGTTCTAGGTTCATTGAACTCGTACCTTAAGGTCTTGTATAAATCAGTTATTTGGCAAATCCGGGTCCTTCTAAAAAGTATTTTTTTATGATGTTTATTTGGAGTTTCTCTTCAGTTTTAAAACTTGTAAGCATTTAGCATGGGCCTAAATTTTCACACTATAGTTGATCGGATTTCATTCTTTGAATTTCAAAATTTTACCGAAATATTGTATTAAGCTGCTGCCGTAAAATTATTTTCGAACCTCTCTGTTGCAAATCTTGACTTTTCTGAAAGTATCTTTTCGACTTCCTTTTCCTAAGTTTAAATTCGTTCGGAACTTCAATATACATATACTTTTACCTCATACCCTTCGTTGACTTAAATAATTTTTTGAAATTCGAAAGTCTTGATGAGAATTTGATTACTGTTTTATAATGTTTTACAGCCTATACCTTTCATACCTATTCGAATATCTTGTCCCTTTTCATAAATCGATTTAATTCCGAGCCGTAATTCTATTTTCCAAATTCGATTTATGAGTTTTCCTTTCTTATTTATGCTATTCAAATGACTCGTCACGTTTCCTTTAATATACTTTTCAAGTTACACCTGATTGCAGCTTTCAACCAACCAAGGATATGTTCAACATTTTCTCTATTACAATTTTTGGAAAATTACGTCTTCATAACTTTCTCACGATCTAGACCTTTCATAATGTGGTTTAAAAGCTTATTACAAATTTTGACAAACCTACTACTACGTTTTTCCGTTCACCACACATGCTTTCGGAATAATTTCTAAACTAAATCGAATTTCGAATGTTTTCATATATCCGTATTAGGCTCATTAGCCCGTATGTTAAGAGCTCTGTGTAAAACGATTTCTTTTGGCAAATCCTGGTTACACTAAAAGGTAGTTCAATATTAATTAATTATTTGAGCTTTTCCTGACTTAAAGCCTTGTTCTGGGCCTTTAGACTCTTTTCTTTTAGCCTGGTGGCTTTTCTGGATGTTGGACTTATTTTCATGTTGGACAATTTATGAGATATGAGATTTTATTTCAGTCTCTCCTTGCGTTATTATTGTTGTTCCGTTGTGGATACATGGACATGCTTATGTTATATTGACGCTTATCGGGTTTGGGGCTTCACAGCCCCACTCTCGTGCGGACCTTTTCACGTCTCGCCTCTATTTTAGGGAAGCGGGGCGTGACATGATTGGAGAGAGATGGTGTGAGAGGGGGAGGGTAGACTTAGGGTGTCAATAGCTAGGGAAATATTTTCACATGATACGTATCAAATCCTAGTGATTTGGTTTAATTATTAGATTAGGGTTTGAAATTCGAATTTAATTAGGCTAATTAGAGATTGAATGTAATTAGGGTGATGGGTGGGTCTAACAGTGTCCGATAATTATAAGAAAAATACCGTGACAACCATTTCGACGAGAGGGTTGAGCCTAAGACAATCGGTCACGGGCTAGGGTAACGGAAAACGGAACTAAAAATAAAGAGATCAAACGACGAATTCTAAAGTTACGACACCCCGTCAAACAAAGCTGTTTTGTGGGAGAACGACCCGTGAAATGACGTTTACAAAAAATTCCACAAATAAGTACTCTTTAAGAGGGTCAAACAATATATAACATCGCACGTTCGGGATACAAGAAGAGGTCACAAAAATTCGCGTACGAACAAGAAGTTACGTGCATGAAAAACATACGGTCAAAAAGCGACCGTGACCCAAATACCGTTGACGTCAATTTTGGCTTTAACAGTATTTAATTATTTGTTCAGCGCACGAACAGGAATACCGAAAATACTCATAAGGCAAAACATAAGGCAATAACGATAAAATCACTGAAAAAAATCAAAACCCCAAAAAACTTAAAACAAATACAAATCGACTAAGGAATAAACTGAATCGTGATAACATGAAAGATGACAATCAGGCAGAAAAATGTCGAAATATGAAGAACTAGAAAGAATTTTTTTGGAAAAGATTGATAATTTTTCAGAATAATTGATTTACGGCAAGAAAGATATAAGTTTTCTGAAAAATTATCACAAGGTGCAAGGATTTTGGACAATAACGATAATGAAATCTAAGGGAAGTGCCAATGCACACATCAGGCAAAATTTTTGCCTTTTTGCCCGTTGTGCGCTGGTAGTAAAAAATGAAGAGGAAAATTTCCTCTTCGTGGACAACCTGCAAAATTTGCATAAGAAAAAATTATGCATGTTGTGCGTGGTGTGTAATTTTACTCACAGAATATATATTTACTCAACACGCAGAACATGCTAAATTTTTGCTTGTTGTGTTGTGCGCGGGGAGTAAAAACTTGTTTATTGATCACAATTACTAAATGCGTACAACAGGAAAAATTTTTGCCAGTTGTGCGCAGGTAGCAAAACATTACGACTTGAGCAAAATTTCTCATCGCGCACAATGGACAAAATTTTGCATTTTGTGCATGATGAGTAATTATGACCAATTTATAATTTATTGCTCTCCGTGCACAACAGGCAAAAGTTTTGCATGTTGTGCACGATGAGCAAAAACTTATAAATTGAGCAAAAGTACTCACCGTGCACAACCACTGTTGCGCACGACGAGTAATTTTGATCAATATTTAAATATTTACTTAACGTGCACAACATGCAAAATTTTTGTCTATTGTGCGCGTTGAGTAATTTTGACCAATTCAAAATTATTGCTCTCTGCTCACAACAAGCAAACATTTCGCATGTTCTGCGCGGTGAGCAAAAACTTATGAATGGAGCAACATTACCCACCGCACACAACATGCAAAATTTTTGCATATTATGCCTGATGAGTAATTTTGCTCAATGTTTAAATATTTACTTAACGCGCACAATACGCACAAAATTTTGCCAGTTGTGCAAGTTGATTAATTTTGATAAAGTCACAAATTTCTGCTCACCGCGCACAACCAGCCAATTTTTACTCGTTTTGCACAATCAGTAAGTTTGCTCAAGTAAAATTTTACTCCCAGCGCACAATAAGCAAAAAAAATTTGCCTATGCACAACAGCCAAAATTGTTGCCTCTTGTGTGATGTGAGTAAATTGTTTATCTTTATATGTTTTACCAAACGCACACAATAGGCAATTTTTTTGACTGATTTGTGCATTGAGTAATTTTTATACGGTGCATCAAATTAATATTGCAATGTATCTGATTTGTCAATGTTTATGTATTAGATAGCATCAATATCAACTATGACAATTGTGAACTCTGCATCAAGGTAGCATCAAGGTATCAGATATGTCGATTGTGAACTGTGCATCAATATATCATCATTATATCAGATATCTCAATTGTGGAATGTGCTTCAATTTCGAATCTATGAAGAATCAATGTATATGATTTCAATGTATCATCAATGTACCAGATATGTCAATTTTGGATTATGCTTCAAAATAGCATCAATGTATCAGGAATGTTAATTTTGGATTATCTTTTAATGTATCACCAATGTATCAGATAGGTTAATTGTGTCACCTAAATATCAATTTTGGATTGTACATCAATGTATCAGTAATGTATCAGTCATGTCAATTTTTATATGTGCTTCAATGTATCATCAATGTATCAGATATGTCAATTTTGGAACGTGCTTCAATGTATCAAATGCAATGACAATGTATTATATATAAATATGTTTGTATTCCATCATACTACAACATAGATGCATACAAAAGTATAGTAAACAACAAAGTAGTTATATAACCAAAACAGAACCACATCATTGGAGAAATATCAAGCACTACTATATAGCTTGACTGTCGAGATATTGTTGATATGTTCATCATATAATTGCTACTAGCAGCTTTTCTTCAGTTAATTTCATTGGCACTGGAAAAAGGGAAACTTGTATCCTCCTGTATATCTTCATAATTTCTTGCTTGTTCTCGCAGTCTTAACTTTAACTTTGTTATTTCCAGTTGCAACTCTCTAGCATATTCTTTTCTATGCAGATACAATTTCATATGATCAACCCAAATAAAAAAATTACAATCGTTACTCTAGTTGTAACTGATACAGCCATAAACTCTTCTCCCAATATTTTTCCTTATCATTGTACTCCTAATTGGAACTGGTAGGCTATAAAAGCACCTTGGAACTGTCCATCACATTGCAATACTATTTTCCTCTGCAATAATATGCAAATTTGTGTGAATACAAAGTTATGACAAATTTTTCAATGTCTCAGATATGTCAAATTTGTCATGTATTTGATATGTCAAAGTATCAGATATGTCAATATATGTTAATATAACAGAAACGTAAATATATTAAATATTTCAAATATATCAGATATTTCAATGTATCAGACACTTCAATGTATCAAATATGTATAATCAGTATGTCAATGTATCATATATGTCAATGTATAAGTATGTCATTGTATAATTAATGGTAATTTATCAGGTATACAACAAAAACATTGTATGGTGTGACTTCCCTGATGTCCAAAATTCATATGACCAGAATATTTTTGCCACATTCTTTGTTTTGGGGTCATAACCATAGCTAAAAACATTTGCAATACAAATGAAGAAGATTCAAAGACGTCACCCAGTAAAGAATATGTTAGCAGATTCATGAGCACCACAAACAAAGAATGTGGCATAAAAATTGTGTCAGTAGTAAACGAAGAAGAGTAAAATCTATACAAAATTATACGTTGGGATCATCTTGAATCTGAACCCATTTCCATAAATCACCTGCACGCTAATATATACAGCAAATTCTCTTTTGAGAGCATCGATGGATCGGAAACCATTTGCAATACAAATGAATGAAATTTTTTGACGAGTCAATGTTGCATAAATATTGTATAGGTAGAAGAAGAGCCAGTGATGAACTGTTAGGGTTTCTATCATGCATAAACTAGTTTATACGCAGCGGAAAAATAGAAACCTACCAAGATCCATGTGTTTTTCAAATTGATTTGATCAGATTACTAACCTTTTTGACAATTTGAATGTATCAGACTGCAGGTGCTGCTCTACGAACGACCACCCTCTATCAGTATCTACACGCGAATGTCACGAACAGGAATTGCAAGGGTACTAGCTTCTTCTCCGCAACTAGGGTTTCACTCTCTTTCGCGCTTTGCTTTTCACAAAAAAAGGAGAGATAGATTGAATGAGTAAATTAACCTCTCTGTATCATATATAGAATCCCATGTTAATCCTTTAATGTGTTTCAGTTATACAACGATATTTTTAGGGATAATATCTTAACAAGATATTATTATCCGTTAACTCTTTAACGTGTTTTAGTAATGCAGTGATATCTTAGGGATAATATCTTAACGAGATACAATATCTGACGGTTATGATATTTCACCTTATTACCAATTTCAAATCAAATTCGAAATCACGTTTAGACCATATCATATCCATTACGCTCTTTGTGTGCGACTCAATAGGTTCATATCAAATTGGCAGTGGGTCTAATCCCATTAAAAGCCCATAAGTCATAATTAGTCTCTAGCAAGACATTATGACTACCCAATTAATATGAATATCGTTAGTCCGATATTAACCTAACCAATAGAACATGTCATAATCCTTTTGTCACACGATATCTTATTTGAACATAAGTTATAGACAGTGTCATACTTATATTGTTCAAAGATTCAATTTCTCGATTACTAAGTATACTGATAATATCAAATGACATTCATTCGAGCACAGCCATGCATTTTTCAGTCTTACTTATCGAGTGGCCCATTAGATATCTCTCTCATAAGAGAATGACAAATTCCATTTTGTTCACTCACTTTCCTCTGCATGATTCACATCATATTCAATCATAACCTTTATAATTATCTGATTAAAGATAATGTTTGATTATGTCAAAATATGATATTCCTCATGTAGGAAACTGTGATGATCTCAGGTCTAAGGATTATATGACATAACTATTATAAGATCATTTATAACACTAATCCATGTAATGATCTCATAGCGAGTCTATCCAGTACCTTGTTCTCCAACAAGTACCTATAAGTTTGATTTGTATCAACATACATATAATTATCTCACAATTATCAACCAAACTCATTCTAGTCCTAAGTCATCATTATATCTTTAACGATGAATGACTAGGGATGCTTAGAATAACATAAAACAGCTATTCAAACATTATTATAATGAAACAAGCAAGCAATATAACAATAACATTAAGAGAAACATTTTATAAATGAAAAAAATGACATAACATAAAAGTCCAAATATTTGGCCTAGGGCATAACCACTAACATGAACCCACCAAAGAATGTTGAATAAATATTGTATAAGTAGAATCAGATTCAGTGATGAACCTAACGAAGAATTTGGTAAGAATTTGGTATAAATATTGTGCTAGTAGCATAAGAAGAGTAGATTTAGTTGTGAGTAGAGGATGGATCATGGGTAGTCATTTATAGACGAATTGGGCATGGATGGTGGGAGATGGCGAAGGTGCTTGTGAATCTACAGAAGAGTGCCTGTGAATCTACAGAAGAACTGTGGTGCTCATTGGAGTAACCAAAGAACAAAATTACTAAATGCATACAACATGCAAAATTTTTGATTGTTGTCTGCATTGAGCAATTTCATTTTCTATAACAAATTTACTCAACGTGCATACCATGCAAAATTTTTGCCTGTTGTGCGCGTTGAGCAATTTCATATACACATAACAGAATTACTCAACCTGCATAACATGTATAAATTTTTCCTATTGTGCGCATTGAGCAATTTCATAAACACATAAGAAAATTACAAAACATGCACATTTACCTTTGCCTGTTGTGCGCAAAAAGTAATTTTCTTATGTGTAAATGCAATTGACCAACGCGCACAACAGTCATAAAGTTTGCCCGTTGTTTGCCTTAAGTAACATTTTGCCTGTTGTACGCATTTTGTAATTTTCTTATGTGTATATGAAATTGCTCACCACAAACAACAAGCAAAAATTTTGCATGGTGTGCGCAGTAAGTAAAAAACTGCACTAAAAAAATTTTGCTCTCATAATTTGTTTTGTGCATCATTTGATATCAGTCAGAGTTGATATTTTGTATCAGGTTCCAAACTGCATTAAACATGCAAACTAATACATGCAAGTATTCATGAAACATGCATATATCAGTATATCTTGATACTAAATATCATGCATATTTGCACAGTCCAAAATGATACATGACACCAAATAAATTGATAGTCGAAATTGATACATGATATTTAAACTGATATGTATCCTAATACATTCAAACTGGAAACCTGATACATGCAAACTGATTCACACCAAGTACATGACACGAAATTATCCTCATTCAGTAATGACATGTTCATGCAAACTGATATATATTGATAGTTTTCATAGTCCAAAATGATACATGACAACAAATGCATCATTAACTGATACATGACACCAAATACAAGACACCAAACTATCATTCATTCATGCAAACTGATACACCAACTTATCCTGACACCAAATATTATGAATAAACATCCTCCTCTGCATTCATTATTACAAAAATATGTACAAATATATATAACTGACATATATTTCACTTAACATTTTAATACAGTAGTACAAAAATTTACATTGAATCACCCAGCTCTATTGTATCCACTATGATCACATTATCATTAACTATATCCTTGAATTTCTTCATCCTCTCGGCATAACCATCCATCCATCCATTTGCCACAGCATAATGGTATCGAACCCAATTTCTTGCAACTGGTGGGACATGGCATCCATGGACAAGGGGAATCTGTACAAAGTGATTATTTACCAAACCAATCGTGATGTGCCATGGGGATGCAATGGGTCTGGGTCTGGAGCTGTTCTCAAAGGAAAAAAGTAAGACACTGTAACTTGAAAAGTAAATGTAGAACATGATTTGCTATGAGACGACCAACTTCTGGCATGGTCATCCAAAATTTTCTCGGGGGTTGTCCTCCATATATGCAATTGCCTCTTTAGTTAATTTTGGATCTTTGTCACTTGTAACGACCCACTTTCGGGGCCCGTTACTTATTTGATATTTGCGCAGGTCCTGCAGTTAACCAGTGAAACCAAAATAGCCACGATGCAGAGATGTACAAAAATACCCAAATAGTGTCCATTTATTACAATCCATACTGTACAAATGTCCCAACAGATATACATGAAAGAAAGAAAGTACACAACTAAAAATAGCTCTGGAAGTTGCGGTCTCAGGGTCGAACTCTGGCGCTATCAACTCAAGAGCATCTGCTTCCATATGTACGTCGTCTGCGGTGCCACGGAGATGGAACCGTAGGTAAGTCACAACAATTCTAAATAAAGGAAGAGAGGTACTGTACAAGTATGACAAAGCTGTAACAACTGGTTTTCATGTATCTGGATTATTTATATTATATATATGTTTTGGTGGATTTTCTCCTTATGTGTGGTTTTCCATCTCCGTAGCTTCCGTTTTCGTCGTTTGTGGTTTCGTTCGTTTCGTCGTGATTTTTCTAGCTTCTTCCTTAGATCGTTGAGTTTTGGAGTAAGTCATTCGTGACGAGCTTCATATCGCTCATATCTTAGTGATAGGTTGATCTTAGAAGTCGTAGGAATCTTCCCGAAGCTTCGCGCTTCGATTCGGCACTTTTAGTGCACTTTAGTTGGTTCAAGAAGGGGGACCAACCGACTAGATTGAGATCTAGTCGGTCAGAAACTCTACTGGAACCGACTAGTTCATTGAATCTAATGTACAGGAGTTACTGTTTACTATTAGTCGGTCTAAGAACAACCACCGACCGACTAGATGTGAAACTAGTCGGTCAGAACTTGCTCTCAGACCGACTAGTTCCTTTGACCAATGTTACCTAAGTTACTGTTTGTCGTTAGTCGGTCCAAGAACAACCACCGACCGACTAGGTTACAAACTAGTCGGTCAGCTATTGTTCTTTAACCGACTAATTCATTGATCATTTTGTCAACCAGAGTTACTGTTTGGTGTTAGTCGGTCACAGTTAGCCGACCGACCGACTAGTTCTCAAACTAGTCGGTCAGCCAACCTTCTTTGACCGACTAACCGCTGTCGAAAGCCTAGGTTTTGCCAGCCGCCGCCAGTTTTTTCTATAAATACCCCAAACATTTTCTTTTCTTTCTTTCTCTTCTCTTGGCCATTTCCTTTCCCCCTTGACCTCTGATCTTCCCCAACCTTCCTCTAGCCATTGCTCCTTCCTCAAGAGCCTTTCCCCTCTCCATTTAGGCCGGCCACCATGCCCTAGGCCATCTCCAACCCCCAAAACTCCCCAAAACCCCATTTCTCCAAACTTCTCCATCCATTTTCAGATCTGAACCGTAGGGTCCCCGGATCGTTTCTTCCGTTGTCGTGCTTGCTCGGCATCGTTCTTCCGCTCCGATACGGTAATGAATCGATCTCTTAATATTCTCATAACCCATTTGTGTTTTTGTGAAACCCTAATGAAAATGAATGTTGTTTAATGATTGTTTCTCCATAACAGCGACTTCCCCGTAGATTAGCGTCCGTGAAACGAACCTTCGTGATCGTCATCCTCGGTGCTAGGCAAGTGAAACTTGCCACTTCGGGTTTTAGGCCATGTCTTAGGCCATTTGCTTGTTGTAGGCGTAAAAGAGACTAGGCGACGAAATGATACTCGCCTAGGCGCAATTTCAGGAACTAGCTTGACAACGAAGCTAGATCCGACATTTATCATGTTGCACAACTACCATGTCATGTTTAATTTCAATTAACGGTACGCGAATTAATTGTCATGTCATTGCATTCTTTAAATGTTCCCGTGATTGCGTAGCTCCGCTACACCTAGTGAATTGATTGAGGCTAGGCACCTGCTTTAAGCGGGCACAACCCTAAGCCAAATTGTGAACCTAATAACAAGCTCTTGTGCGGGGCAACCCTGGCTCATTTACTGAGCATCGTGTACAGGGACCCTGGCTTGTTTACGTGTGGGATGGGGTAAGGGTTAAGCGGCCAATCAACTGGGAGTCTGCCCGATCAGCAACTTCAGTTGTAAGGCGTAAACTCTGTGTTCTGGGGTAGTGTTAAGCGGCCAATCAGTGTGAATGTCCAACAGTTCAGCTGTAAGGCGTAAACATATACAAATAACTTGAAACGTGACTAGTGAAAAGATTGAGATTGTTAGTAGCTTGGCTACTCTTGACATGCCCTGATAAATTGTTCTCTTGCACTTATTGTTTCACCATGTCTTACTTATGCACTCATACCATAACTGCCATGTCATGCATACTATAACTGCTAGGTTGTTAGTTTACCTTACTTTCAGTTTCCTTGCCCAAGTCTTTTAGACTTGCTGACATGTGCCCCTTTACTCTTTTGGGTGACACATGTTAGATCCTGAGCCTGAATTCGTTGTTGAGGACGAGGTGTTTGCGGACGCCGAGCCCGAGCCTGTGTTTGACGAGGACTTCGTGGACACGGGCGATCAGTCGTAGGGACTGTTTGTGTTGTTGTTTAGACTGTTTTGTTGTCGGTGCGTGGCACCAATACTCTGTTTATGTTTGTCCTTGTTGGCCTTGTTCTGGGCCTTTAGACTCTTTCTTTTTAGCATGGTGGCTTTTCTGGATGTTGAACTTGAATTTTAATGTTGGACAAATTCTGAGATTTGAGATTTTATTTCTGTTTATCCTTGTGTTATTATTGTTGTTCCGTTTGTGGTTACAGGGACCTGCTTATGTTTTATTGACGCTTATCGGGTTTGGGGCTTCACAGCTCCATCCTCGTGCGGACCTTTTCACGTCTCGCCTCCATTTTAGGGAAGCGGGGCGTGACAGGTTTTGTTGGTGGCCCATGCAGGTCTCTCTTCTGTAACTGCGATTATCGGAATAACGATAATAATATTATAATGTCCAATAAACTAAGTTCGACATCCGAGTCATAAGCTATGAGTCTAAATTGTTTCGTTTTCTGTGTCATTAGATGGCAGGAAGGCGATTCACCCGTGGTGGTGGTAGTGGTGCGCCCCCTCATGACGAGGAGCCTGAGCGAGAACCCACCAATGGAGAGATGATGCGGATGATGCTTCAGATGATGCAGGTGCAGCAGGGCGTGCTCCTGCAAGTCCAGAATGCTCCAGTTGTTCGAGCTGGTCGGGCAATCCAGGATGCCCCTCGCTCCGAGCCGGGAGCGAAGCAGTTTCGGGAGCTAGGTCCCGCTTATTTTGATGGGTCTGAGAGTCCTCTGGCTGTCGATGAGTGGATTCGAAACATCGAGGATAACTTGAAGATGGCCAAGATCCCCCCGGCTGGATGGGTTGATTTGGCGAAGAGGCAGCTCAAGGATAATGCTCGGAACTGGTGGGATGCGGAAGAGAAGATGCTGGTGGAGCCGATAGCTTGGACTACCTTTAAGTCCAGGTTTGATGAGGAGTTCTTTTCGAAGGCTGCTAGGAAGGAGATGCTGCAACGTTTTATTGAGCTGAAGCAGGGGAGCTCGTCGGTGGACCAGTACCACCAAGAGTTCACTAGGCTGAGTCGGTTCGCACCGAAGATGGTGCAAGATGCTGATGAGAGGGCTCAGAGGTTCCTGCAGGGACTTGCTTTGGAGCTTCAGAGTTTTGTGTCTTCCTCTGATCTGGACTCTTATCAGAAGGTTCTGGTCGCTGCGAGGAGGCAGGAGCTGAACCTGAGCCAGAGGAGAGGACATGTTTCTGGAGCGGGGAAGAGGCCTATGGAGTAGGCCAGGGCGGTGGTTAGGCCTGGTTTCAAGCCTAATCAGCCAGTGCAGTTCAAGAGACCAGGAGGGCCTAGTCTGAAGACTTGCCATTTCTGCGGCAAGCCTGGCCACATCAAGGATCAGTGTAGGAAATTTCTGGGCCAGTGTTTGGTTTGTGGTGATGCTTCTCATGTCGCAAAGGATTGTCGGCATGCGAATCAGTTGCGGAGGGCACCTGTTGCAGCTCAGCCGTTGCAGCAGAGAACGCCTGTTCCTGCTGGACGTGGAGCAGCTCTTGTTCCACAGAGGCAGGCTTTTCAGCAGGCTTTTCCGCCAAGGAGGCAGGCTTTTCTGATGACCGCTGTGGAGAGCGAGGCTGTGGATGAGGTTATCACAGGTAATCCTCAATCTAGCTATTCCTTCTTAGCTAGTTTTGATTGTTAGACTACGTTGTTTGCTTGAACATGATTGTTTGCTAGACTAGGGCTTGATTGTTAGACTGTTTGTAGGTGTGATTTTGGTGTGCACATTTCCTGCACGAGTCCTCTTTGACTCTGGTGCATCGATGTGCATTATTTCTCGGAGCTTCGTGGAGAAGCATTCCTTGTCGACGTCCCCTCTTTCCAAGAGTTGGAATATCGTTACAGGGAATGTCATGGTCTCGGTGCATCTTGGTTGCAATTCTTGCCCGTTGGTGGTTTGTGGACATGAGCTTTACGCTGACTTCATTGTCCATGACATCATCAACTATGATGCGGTCCTTGAGATGGATTGGCTTGCGAGCTTCTATGCTACGTTCGACTGTTGGAGGAAGAAGGTGGTGTTCGAGATTCCCGGACATCCGGTATTTGAGTTCAGCCGAGGTAGCAGTTCGCTCAGTCCGATCAGATTTCGGGCCAGGCCGGTGGAGATTGTGGCTATGCAGATGGAGCTGGAGAGGCCAGCGGTACTGCGGGACTTTGATGACGTCTTCCCCGAGGAGATGTCTGGATTGCCACCTGATCGAGCTTTAGAATTTTCTTTTGATCTTGTTCCGGGAGCGCAGCCGATTTTGAAGGCGCCATATCGTATGGCACCCGCTGAGTTGGAGGAATTGCGGAAGCAGCTGAATGAGCTTTTGCAGAAGGGTTATATCAACCCTAGTGTGTCTCCGTGGGGAGCACCGGTGCTGCTGGTGAGGAAGAAGGATGGTTCGCGTCGCATGTGCGTGGACTATCGGGAGTTGAATGCGGTGACCATCAAGAATAAATACCCGTTGCCTCGCATCGATGATATTTTTGATCAGCTTGGAGGTTCGAGGGTGTTTACGAAGTTGGATCTGAGGAGTGGTTATCATCAGCTGAAGGTGAAGAAGGAAGATGTTCCGAAGACAACATTCAGGACGAAGTATGGACACTACGAGTTTATGGTTATGCCTTTCGGTGTAACCAATGCACCCGCATTTTTCATGAATCTGATGAATCTGATCTTCTACGACTTTTTAGATAAGTTCGTCGTTATCTTTATTGACGATATTCTGATCTATTCAAAGTCGGAGGAGGAGCATGCCTCGCACTTGAGGACAGTGTTGGAGATCCTGAGGAGGCATCGGCTGTATGCTAAGTTTTTGAAGTGCGAGTTTTGGCTGGACAGAGTTGCTTTTCTCGGGCATGTGGTGACTGGAGATGGTATTTCAGTGGATCCCGAGAAGATCAAGGCCATCAGAGAGTGGCCTGTTCCGCAGTCAGCATCTGAGATCCGGAGTTTCCTTGGGCTTGCTGGTTACTATCGGCGCTTCATTAAGGACTTTTCCCGTATTGCTGAGCCGATGACCAGATTGACGCGGAAGGATGTACCTTTTGTTTGGTCGGGTGATTGTGAGAATGCCTTTGGTGTTCTGAGGGAGAGATTGACGACTGCCCCTATTCTTATTGTGCCTGATCGCAGCGGTGGATTTGAGATCTTTTACGATGCTTCTGGCAAGGGTCTCGGTTGTGTGTTGCATCAGCACGGGCATGTTATGGCGTATGCTTCGCATCAGCTCAAGACTCATGAGAAGAATTACCCGACACACGATTTGGAGTTGGCTGCCGTCGTGTTTGCGCTCAAGATTTGGAGGCACTTCCTGCTGAGTGAGAAAGTGAAGATCTTCACCGATCACAAAAGCTTGAAGTATATTTTACTCAGAAGGAGCTCAACATGCGACAGCGTCGATGGCTGGAGCTCATGGCGGATTATGAGATTGATTTGCAGTATCACCCTGGCAAGGTGAATGTGGTTCCAGATGCGCTGAGTAGGCTTCCAGCGGTGATGATGTTGACTTCGCAGTGGAGATTGCAGCAGGATTTTTGCGAGTCTGGTGTTGAGATCGTTCTTCCTGGAGTAGCTTCTTCGTTGATGACTATGCAGATTCGGTCGACGATCGTGGATCAGATCAAGGCTGGCCAGGCCGAGGATCCGAAGCTGGTGAAGATTCGGGAGCAGGTGGAAGCCGGTCTGCAGACTGACTTTTTGATTCATGAGGATGGCTCGTTGAGGTTTGGAGCCAGGTTGTGTGTGCCAGCTGGGGATATTAGAGAGGAGTTGATGGTGGAGGCACACAGTTCGCCGTATTCCGTGCATCCTGGTGGGACCAAGATGTACCAGGATCTTCATCTGAACTATTGGTGGCATGGTATGAAGAGGAGCGTGGCTCGAAGTGTAGCCAAGTGCTTGGTTTGCCAGCAAGTGAAGGCGGAGCATCAGCGTACGGCAGTGTTGCTACAACCGCTTCCGATTCCGGAGTGGAAATGGCAACACATCACTATGGATTTCGTGACTGGACTACCTCGGAGTCCGAAGCAGAATGACGCGATTTGGGTGATCGTAGATCGATTGACCAAATCCACGCACTTTATTCCGTTCCGAGTGGGACAGTCCACTGAGGCGCTAGCGAGGAGATACATGGAGGTAAATTCTTTTACTCTCCGTTTTTATTTCCTTTTTCCTAGTTTAGATAGTGATGTAACGTGAATCGTGCAGGAGGTCGTACGACTTCACGGAGTCCTCGTGAGTATCGTGTCGGACAGAGACACGAGGTTCACATCTCAATTCTGGCAGAGTTTGCAGAAGAGTTTGGGTACGCGTCTGAGTTTCAGCACGGCGTACCATCCGCAGACGGATGGCCAGTCCGAGAGGACGATTCATATCTTGGAGGATATGCTGAGGGTGTGCATGTTGGATTTCAAGGGTTCGTGGGAGGACCATCTACATCTGGTAGAGTTTTCTTACAACAACAGCTTCCAGGCGAGTATTGGCATGGCGCCTTTTGTCGCGCTGTATGGGAGGAAATATCGATCGCCGTTGAGTTGGGATGCCGTTGGAGATCGGGAGCTGTTGGGACCTGAGATGATTGTGGAGGCTGTGGATGTTGTCAGGAACATTCGGGAGAGGTTGAGGATTGCTTAGGACCGTTTTAAGCATTGGGCGGATGCTAAACGCCGTCCTTTGGAGTTTCAGCTAGGCGACCATGTGTTCTTGAAGATTTCCCCGAATCGGGGTGTGATTCGCTTTGGGAAGCGAGGGAAGTTGAGCCCGCGATACATTGGACCGTTTGACATTCTGGAGAAAGTTGGCGAGGTAGCCTACCGCTTAGCCTTGCCGCCATCTTTGGAAGGAGTTCACAATGTTTTCCATGTGTCGCAGCTTCGTCGATACATTAGCGATCCATCTCATGCTGTGTATTTCTCGGAGATTACCGTTCGCCCTGATATGACGTATGACCAGCAGCTAGTGCAGATTCTGGACATGCGTCAGAAGTCACTTCGGAACAAGGTTGTCAATCTTGTGAGGGTGATGTGGCGACACGGCTCGCCAGGAGAGTCTACTTGGGAGAATGAGGATGAGATGCGAGAGCGTTTCCCACTTTTGTTCCCAGACACGTGAGTGTTGGGAAATTCCGAGGACGGAATTTTTCTTAAGTTGGGGAGGATGTAACGACTGGTTTTCATGTATCTGGATTATTTATATTATATATATGTTTTGGTGGATTTTCTCCTTATGTGTGGTTTTCCATCTCCGTAGCTTCCGTTTTCGTCGTTTGTGGTTTCGTTCGTTTCGTCGTGATTTTTCTAGCTTCTTCCTTAGATCGTTGAGTTTTGGAGTAAGTCATTCGTGACGAGCTTCATATCGCTCATATCTTAGTGATAGGTTGATCTTAGAAGTCGTAGGAATCTTCCCGAAGCTTCGCGCTTCGATTCGGCACTTTTAGTGCACTTTAGTTGGTTCAAGAAGGGGGACCAACCGACTAGATTGAGATCCAGTCGGTCAGGAACTCTACTGGAACCGACTAGTTCATTGAATCTAATGTACATGAGTTACTGTTTACTTTTAGTCGGTCTAAGAACAACCACCGACCGACTAGATGTGAAACTAGTCGGTCAGAACTTGCTCTCAGACCGACTAGTTCCTTTGATCAATGTTACCTAAGTTACTGTTTGTCGTTAGTCGGTCCAAGAACAACCACCGACCGATTAGGTTGCAAACTAGTCGGTCAGCTATTGTTCTTTAACCGACTATTTCATTGATCATTTTGTCAACCAGAGTTACTATTTGGTGTTAGTCGATCACAGTTAGCCGACCGACCGACTAGTTCTCAAACTAGTCGGTCAGCCAACCTTCTTTGACCGACTAACCGCTGTCGAAACCCTAGGTTTTGCCAGCCGCCGCCAGTTTTATCTATAAATACCCCAAATGTTTTCTTTTCTTTCTTTCTCTTCTCTTGGCCATTTCCTTTCCCCCTTGACCTCTGATCTTCCCCAACCTTCCTCTAGCCATTCCTCCTTCCTCAAGAGCCTTTCCCCTCTCCATTTAGGCCGGCCACCATGCCCTAGGCCATCTCCAACCCCCAAAACTCCCCAAAACCCCATTTCTCCAAACTTCTCCTTCCATTTTCAGATCTGAACCGTAGGGTCCCCGGATCGTTTCTTCCGTTGCCGTGCTTGCTCGGCATCGTCCTTCCGCTCCGATACGTAATGAATCGATCTCTTAATATTCTCATAACCCATTTGTGTTTTTGTGAAACCCTAATGAAAATGAATGTTGTTTGATGATTGTTTCTCCATAACAGCGACTTCCCCGTAGATTAGCGTCCGTGAGACGAACCTTCGTGATCGTCATCCTCGGTGCTAGGCAAGTGAAACTTGCCACTTAGGGTTTTAGGCCATGTCTTAGGCCATTTGCTTGTTGTAGGCGTAAAAGAGACTAGGCGACGAAATGATACTCGCCTAGGCGCAATTTCAGGAACTAGCTTGACAACGAAGCTAGATCCGACATTTATCATGTTGCACAACTACCATGTCATGTTTAATTTCAATTAACGGTACGCGAATTAATTGTCATGTCATTGCATTCTTTAAATGTTCCCGTGATTGCGTAGCTCCGCTACACCTAGTGAATTGATTGAGGCTAGGCACCTGCTTTTAGCGGGCACAACCCTATGCCAAATTGTGAACCTAATAACAAGCTCTTGTGCGGGGCAACCCTGGCTCATTTACTGAGCATCGTGTACAGGGACCCTGGCTTGTTTACGTGTGGGATGGGGTAAGGGTTAAGCGGCCAATCAACTGGGAGTCTGCCCGATCAGTAACTTCAGTTGTAAGATGTAAACTCTGGGTTCTGGGGTAGTGTTAAGTGGCCAATCAGTGTGAATGTCCAACAGTTCAGCTGTAAGACGTAAACATCTGCAAATAACTTGAAACGTGACTAGTGAAAAGATTGAGATTGTTAGTAGCTTGGCTACTCTTGACATGCCCTGATAAATTGTTCTCTTGCACTTATTATTTCACCATGTCTTACTTGTGCACTCATACCATAACTGCCATGTCATGCATACTATAACTGCTAGGTTGTTAGTTTACCTTACTTTCAGTTTCCTTGTCCAAGTCTTTTAGGCTTGCTGACATGTGCCCCTTTACTCTTTTGGGTGACACATGTTAGATCCTGAGCCTGAATTCGTTGTTGAGGACGAGGTGTTTGCGGACGCCGAGCCCGAGCCTGTGTTTGACGAGGACTTCGTGGACACGGGCGATCAGTCGTAGGGACTGTTTGTGTTGTTGTTTAGACTGTTTTGTTGTCGGTGCGTGGCACCAATACTTTGTTTATGTTTGTCCTTGTTGGCCTTGTTCTGGGCCTTTAGACTCTTTCTTTTAGCCTGGTGGCTTTTCTGGATGTTGAACTTGAATTTTAATGTTGGACAAATTCTGAGATTTGAGATTTTATTTCTGTCTCTTCTTGTGTTATTATTGTTGTTCAGTTTGTGGTTACAGGGACCTGCTTATGTTTTATTGACGCTTATCGGGTTTGGGGCTTCACAGCTCCATCCTCGTGCGGACCTTTTCACGTCTCGCCTCCATTTTAGGGAAGCGGGGCGTGACAAAAGCAGACCAAAGTGAAAGTAAAGTACGGTGCAGTGTCTGTACAAGTGTAGAAAGTAAAGTGTCGTTGTTACAGGCTACTGCTGTAGCTAAAAGTATGACAAGTAAAAGTACGGTGACTGAACTGGTAAGGAAGTAAAGTGCATGTACTGTAAAGAAAGTAACTGTGCAAGCTACACTAAAACTACGTGACTCAAGTAGGAGAGTACGATATGCAACCATAAAGTTCATCTATTGCCAGGGACCGTTTTGCCGACGCAGGAAGACCTTGTAATTTTGCCGACGCAGGCAGACCTTGTAGCTAGTTTTGTCGACGCAGGCATACCTTGTAGTTTTGCCGATGCAGGCAGACCTTGTAGTTTTGCCGACACATGCATGCAAGTAGATGAACCCCCGGTCATAGCTCCCACACTCTCTCTACAATGGGTTACCCCAAACCCCAGTGATGTGTATCATTACAGGATGTTCCACAAGATGTTCCACGAGATGTTCCACCAGATATTCCACAAGATGTTCCATATACGATATTCCACATGTTGCTAGTTAGACCAAGTCAACTGGTTGACTTTCTTATAGGAAACCCAAAAGTAGGAAAGAGGATAAAAACAACTCCAACACAAAAGATTGTTACTTCCGTGCTTTGAGCACGTGGTAGTGTGGTTAGCACACAGTTTACTCAAGTTGGTAGTTGCGTGCTACAACCACCAAAGTTGAAAGTTGGCAAAGTAATCTTTAGTTGATTACTTTCATATTAGGTTAGGTCTCTTGTTCGGTTCAAGTCAAATAGCTGTTCGAGGCTATAGGAGTGTCAACGAGTTCATACGAGCACATTAAACTAGTTTTCTAAGTTTAGAATATGTCGTGACTTACTTTATTGAGCTCGTCGTGGCAAGACGAGATTGGAGCTAGAAGAGCTGGTGCACGATGATTGGTACCTGCAATCACAAAAATACTAGGTTAAGGAACGCTACATTTCTATTTAGATAATTTGATTGTCCTGATTTTTAAAACTGGTTGAAACATTGTCGGAAAGCATTCTAAATTTTTCTATAGGCTAGATATATTGAAAATAATTTTACTACAAGAGAGAATATTTTTCGGAAGCTTATAATAATTTTTATAATTTTTAAAATCTCAAAAATCACTTTAAAAACTATTTTTCAATTAGTAACGTATTTATTCAAACATTTATTCTGGATGCAATCTACATCGGAATGTTGCAAATGAGCTGTCAAAACGGCCGTATCGAAGATTACTATAACATATATTTTTATCACATAATAGTTTACGTAAAAATAACAAGTTACGGATTTTAGAGTGAAAAAGACGTATTTAAGTTTTAGGCTTAAAAATTAATTACGGAAAAACTAAGCATCTGATTGAGATGAAACTAGCGTCATTGGGTCCAGAATAGTATTTCTGATTTTCTGGAACTAGTCTCACATTTTTCTGGGGCATATATAATTAATTATGGATTTAAAACCATAAAACCCTATTTATTAATTAATAAAATAGGAAAATACGAAATTAAATTGCGTAATTACGGTTTTGCCATCGAGTATTACTGTGCTCCTTCGTTCTTCGCTTCTTCTTTACGTCGACGGCAGGGGCTTTGTGGGCGGAAGGCGGCGGCGACCACTGAGACGGCGATGGCGAGGAGGTGCGACGGCGGGCGACGGAGGCTGCGGTCAGAGGCGGCGGGAAGGCGAGCTCCGGTGGGCATTGAGGGCTTCGATCGGGGCGGCGACGAGCGCTTGATGGCGGTGGTCGGAGTGCTCCTTCGGGCTGTCGGAGAGACGGTGAAGGCGACACAGTCGAGCGGCGATGGCAGCGGCCTTCGGAGCTCGGGGGATGCGGGGAGATGGCGGAGCGATGCCATGGGCTTCGGGGAAGCTTCGTACGGAGGAGATGGCTCGTCGGGGCGACGTAGGCGGTTGATGAGGCGGCGGGCGTGGGTCGAGGCCGCCGGAGGTGAGGTTGAGGGAGAGAGGGTGAGGAGAGGGATGGAGAGCGGGAGTTGGAGAGTGAGAAGGGAGCGGGGGAAGCAAATTATAACGGCCTGGTTTATTCGAAATATAGAGGAGAGAGGAAGACAATGTGTGTGGGGGTTAATACAAGGGAGAGGGTTTATATAGGTATTTAGAATGGCAAAATTGTGATTAGGGGGGAGAGCCCAACTGGCAGACGGGGGGGGGGGGGTAGATGTGGGGTGTTAACGGGCAGGTTAGGTGAGTAGGAGAGTAGGTGAAGGGTAAGTTAATTAAGGTAATTAGGGGTAATTAGGTAATTAGTAAAAACGAAATTATGAAAATGCCCCTCCTAGTAAACGTGTTCGAAAAATTACGAAAACATACCCACGGGATCGTATCGTCATGAGGATCGCGAATACAAAGTCCGTTTCAGGGTTTGAGTTACGGAAATACTAGTTTTTGGCCAAAACGTTTAGAAAGCGGGTTTGCGGGTTCTAGGTTGAAATGATATCAGAAAATTATGAAATTAATGTGGGGAGCCTTAATTGAGCATATGATGCTACTGTATAAGTTTGAATATGTTTTGAAAACGTTTGTATAGAAAATAATTTCATTAAGCCAAAACGGCAATAACTGAAAATGAATTTTTATCAAATCTTTTATAGGTATTTGAGGAAATCCGATCTTACTAAAATACTCCATAACTAGTCTGGTACATCAAAATATTTTTATAAGAATTTTTTGAAATTAGTGAAACTCATAACAAACAATTATAAAATAGTTCAAAAAATTTGGAAATAGGTTAAACTCGCAAATAGTTGTGTTGAAAAAAACAGGCCGTTACATCACTCATACCTCTTTTGCACAGATCATAGTGTGTAGTCAACTCTTCTAGCAAATCTGATCTAATCAGCCACCAATTGTCATCTCCCATGCCAAGTAGAGCAGATATGGCCCTGTAACCATAGTTACCACCTGTATTGACATCAATATGACGTTCAGTATTGTTAGTGCACGGGTACAGATCACGAAACAGTGTCAAGATATCCGACGCATTTAGTGCCTACAACCCGAAACCCGTCATTAAGGCAGAGTAATTCCCAGTCAAGCGAATAGCTCACTCGACCGTTAAGGTCCCGATGATACTCAGGGGAGAGTTAATGAGACCGAGTAAATGGGCAGTGTTGGATCTGGATCCTAGCCTAGAGGGGGGGGGGGGTGAATAGGCTTATAAAAATAATTCGTGCAACCCACGAATAAGCACACGCAGTTATAGCAGCAACAGTGTAAATAAAAAGCAGACACAGAGTACACAGCAGATTTACCCTGGTTCGGTCGTCCCAACGACCTACTCCAGCCCACAAAGCAGAACTAGTATTGAATAGCGCAATAGGTACAAAACCACAAGTTAGAGCACGCTCAGAGCACCCTCTACGTCTCTACACTCGCCAGGCTCTCAGTACCCCACACACAGTGTTTTCTCTCACTATCAATCCTAGTAAAGCTTTCTACCAGCTAGTCCCGAACTAGCTAGGTCCCACTTGTCTAGTCCCAACTAGACAAGTCCCAAAATAGTCACAAAATAGGTAAAGTTTCCCCTACGAAGATCTATCACAATTGCTACACAAAATAATAAAGAATTGAGTTTAGAAAGCTCAGATTGTGCAGCAGCGATGTCTTCGTCAATAAGCACAGGCCAGAAGATATCTGGCAAGATGTAGTAGTCTATGATATCCCATCTCCTTAGCAACTCAGGTTGCGACACTCTCTGATGATGCGCCCTCCCTACACTGTTGCAACAATATAGCCAATGCTCTTGGAATTTTGAAGTGGGGGTTTTGCGTGTGCCTCTCTTCCTCAATTCGTGCGGCCTGTCATCAAAGATACAAAACACATAAGGATGTAGATTAAACAAGACTTTGAAATTTGCAAAGAGTTAAAAATAATACTCCCTGTGCTTTGAGCCTTGAGTCTGCCGAAAATTGTTTGGCCTGTTAAAACCCCCTCTCAAAAATTCGGCATATGCTGATGTCTCCTTTGGAAAACACGAAGTACTGTGTTTGATCGCCACTAGTTTGATTGTGTCATCTTCTTTGTGCTTGCCGAGAGATTAAAAAAAATAAAGGGTTCTGTGCAAACAATAAAAAAGGAAGAGATTAATTTATTCAAAAGCAACTCATGCATTTAATCCTTTAGCTTTTGCTTTCTCCCATGTTCACGTGGGCTGTTGGTGTTTTTTTGTTTCTTCAATCTAATTGGATACACTTGAATGATTCCCTTTATTAAGCTCTAGCTTTTGTATTTATGTGTCCCTGCAAAAGATCAGGAAAGCAAAACGAGTTATGATATAAAAAGATATGAAATTAAAAACATACCATTTTCTTTCTTATTCGGTTAAGCATGGCACGGGCTCGATAATGACGGCAGCTTGGTTGCCTCTTGTGCGGCTTTGAGACAATGAATCCCTAAAAAAAATTCTTGCTTGCTTGTCCTTTGATGTCCAAGATTCGTCTGTCTCCTCTGTATTAATATTGATTTTTCCTCTGCTAAAAGATCTTGCGCACGGCTTTTCTTAAAAATTTGTTACGGGAAAAAAACCCTCAAAAGATACGGCTGCCACACGGAACCCTTGTTTGCAAAAATTCGGCTGCCCTCAAAAATTACGGCTCTTGATGCTCTTGGAGAATGATTGGCCTGGTTGCTTTTAAGGATGTGGCCCTGCACACCAACACAAACAAATATTAATCTTTTGCTTAAAAATCAAAGCACTGACCTCTCTTTTGCGGCTGAGTTAATTGCATTGGGAAATAGAGGCTGGCTTGGAGATTCTCAGAGGGGACTTTATTTGAACATGGGAATTTTTGGCCGCGAGATAATTTTTGCTGACCTCCCCTCATTGTCGCATATGTTGGGTTTAAATAGGGGAGACTAGGGTTTTGAATATTAGGCAAGGGATATGATATTTGAATATGATATGAATTGGGAGAACAAATTTTGGCTCAATCTCAAATTGATTTAATTCAATCCCAAATAGATTCCATCTCCCTCCATATTGACCAAGTCAAATTGCTTTGTGTATAGCGCTTTGACCAAGTCCATGAGCTGTGTAGATAGCAAATTCTCCAACGCTCAGAATAACGACTTTGCCATTCCTGAAACACACTGAGCACACACGTCAGATATAACGACACATTTGTCATCATCAAACCAAGATCCTAGATCGTTGCTCCCAACAATCTCCCCCTTTTGGTGATGACAAACCCATAAAAGATTTGAGCAATAAGTATGGGTGTGAAGTGTGTTGAAGGGTGTAATGCAATATGATGTATGGATGAGTCATTTAAGCTTTACAACGCATGCACAACAAATAGTGAATATAAAAGCATGCTCCCCCTTCTCTCAAGCTCCCCCTTCACCATTTATTCAAGTATTTTTCAGGCTCCCCCTTCAACAAATAATACCGACATTAAACAACACACAAATCTTTCACAAATCTTTCTTTCTCTTTCTCCCCCTTTGTAATCACCAAAAGTGGATTAATAAAGTCACAAAAATATTCCATGAAAAAATAAACCATTATTAAATGTAGCGTGTAATTTGCATGAGTTTTCCACAAAATAGACAATCCAAGCTCATAGGATTTCATAACAAGACTTCTCCACCTTTGTGTAGGTGTAGTGATATAGACAATAAAGTACAAGAGGAGATTCAATTTTAGAAAATCAACCAAATCAATCCACATTTTCCAATTTTCATGAATATCACTAGGATTGATTTTTCCCACCTCATCAAAGATGAGTTCAAGTTACCGAACCCCGAAACATGGCCTAAAAGGACTTTTAAATGCGGGGTGGCATTGCTTGACGAGTTATATACACCAACGCTAATGATTACCCATTTAGCACAAGTTGGATACTCGTGGGTTGTGTATTAGCCATGAAGTGTATCCATTTTTCATACGGAGCAATTTTCATATATATTTTTTTCATTTGCAATTTTTTGCTCAATTTTAATGCATGGCTAAACACTTCATATCCCTTAGAAAATTCAGAATTTAATCATTCCTACATTCACTTTCTATTATTCTTCAAAAGAATCTCCAAAAGCACTAAACCGTCAATTATCGTGAAAGTACAAATGTAGGTGTAGAAGTCAAATTCGAAATTTATGAGACATGTCATGGCTACTAAAAAGAATAACATCATGTTCATGTAGCTACAACAATAATGAATTGACTTCTACAAGGGATAGATTAATCATTCATACAATACCACTTAAGAGATTTATAAGAGGATAATCAATAAGCACAATTTTTTTTTGATTTTTGGTTTTTCATTTTTTTTCAGAAATAAAAACATTTAAAAAACCATGCATGCAAGCACACAAATCAAAATAAATCAAGCACACAAATAAATCTATGAAGGTATGCAATGAAATGCAAAGAGGGATAAAAATTATACCTTCTCGTCGCTATTTGGCTAAGGAGCTAAAAGAATGAAGCTTCCAATTTATTACTCCCCACCAAATCTCCACCTTACCTACATAAAAGGTGTTAAGTGTGACATTGGAATCCAACAAGGTCCACTAGTGTTAGCCAAAATTGTTTTAGGAACCCACACTTGTTTAAACTTGATATTAGTGTTCCTATATTTACAATAATATGAAGTGTGGCCTACACTATCACAAGTAAAGCACTTTGCATACAAGTTCTTTGCAATAGAGGATGCATTGTGGAATTTCTTGAATTTTGACTTTTCAACGGTTTTCAAACCGAATCCAAGTCCTCTTCTATTATTACCATATAATTGATTCTCTAAAATGGTATCCAACGATTGTTTTCCCATAGAGAATTTCTTAATGGCCAATTCAAGATTAGAGACTTTGGATTTTAACAATTTATTTTCTTCCACAAGCAATGTGCATTTACTTATAAAAGCTCTCTTGGTTTCTTCTTCCTTCTTTTCAAATTCAATCATTTTCCTTTTAAAATCATTATCCAACATGCAGAATTTATCGTTAAGCTCTCTAATCACATAGTCTTTTTCAGTTTCAAGCTTAATCAAATCAAGTTTAAGCATGCTAATATTATTCATCAAGGAAGGGCAAGAGAGACAAGGTGCTTTATCATTAAAACTGGATTTTTCCTTTTTCAACATGTCAATAGTAGAGTCACGAGCAACAATTTCAATTTTCAGATTTTCAATCTCTTTAGACATATCATATTCAGATTGTTGCATTTCAAAGTTCTCATTTTGATAATCATCTATAGTGGATTCAAGCTCTACTATTTTATCTTGCATTTCTTTACAAAGAGTAAGGAGTTCAGTTTTACTACCAGAAATTACCTCATCGTGTACTCCCATCAGTGCCATGCATGAGTGGGCTTCGTGTTCCTCCTCCTCACTCTCAGCTTCGCTGTCCATATCCCAAGTTAGCACCTTGGATTTTCCCTTTTCTTTAGCTACCTGAGCTGTCTCATGTGGGCAATCCCTCATTCAATGTCCTCTTTTCTTGCATTTAAAACAAGTCATTCTATTAAAAGCATTCTGATCATAAGTTTGCTTAGAAGACTGAAAAAAGTTAGAGCGATTAAACCTGGGTGCCATCTCTGTTCTTCCTTGCTTGGTCTGGACATACTTTCTGAAATTTCTGACCATTAGCACTATGTCATCATCATCATCTTCGCTTTCGTCAGCTTTCAGAGCAAGTGGCTTTATAGCTTTCTCCTTCTCCTCAGGTTTCTCCCTTGTATCCACGTTTTGCAATTCAAGCTCGTGGGACATTAGATTACCTATCAAGTCCTCCACCCTCATCTGTGACAGATCTTTCGCTTCTTGGATGTCAGTGACTTTAGGCCTGAAAGAGCTTGGCAGTGCTCTTAATATCTTTCTCACCTGTTCAAGGCTAGAATATGGCTTACCGAGCGAACTAGACTTGTAGACAATGTTGGTGAACCTCGCAAACATTTCTGATATGGTCTCTGATGGTAGCATGCGAAATCCCTCGTATTCCGTGCTCAGAAGTGCAAGTCTAGACTCCTTCACCTGTGACGTTCCCTCGTGCGTCACCTCCAAAGTATGCCATATTTCCTACGCAGTTAGACAATGTGAGATGCGATTGAATTAAGATTTATCTAATGCACAAATGAGAGCATTCATAGCTTTAGCATTTAGAGAATAAAGCTTCCAATCATTATCATCCCACTTATCATCAGGTTTAGGCATCTCAGTATTTTCAATTTTAATAACAGGTGATTTATAGCCTTTTTCAACAATTTGCCAAGCTTTATAATCAATAGAAATAAGGTAGATTTTCATACAATTTTTCCAGTAAGCATAATCTCCTCCATTAAATCTAGGTGGACGTGAAATAGACTGACCCTCAGCAAAAGCACTATCAATGTGGTCCATGGTCAAACTAGGCTAAATCTACTAAACTGGCTCTGATACCACTTGTTGGATCTGGATCCTAGCCTAGGGGGGTGAATAGGCTTATAAAAATAATTCGTGCAACCCACGAATAAGCACACACAGTTATAGCAGCAACAGTGTAAATAAAAAGCAGACACAGAGTACACAGCAGATTTACACTGGTTCGGTCGTCCCAACGACCAACTCCAGCCCCCAAAGCAGAACTAGTATTGAATAGCGCAATAGGTACAAAACCACAAGTTAGAGCACGCTCAGAGCACCCTCTACGTCTCTACACTCACCAGGCTCTCAGTACCCCACACACAGTGTTTTCTCTCACTATCAATCCAAGTAAAGCTTTCTACCAGCTAGTCCCGAACTAGCTAGGTCCCACTTGTCTAGTCCCAACTAGACAAGTCCCAAAATAGTCACAAAATAGGTAAAGTTTCCCCTACGAAGATCTATCACAATTGCTACACAAAATAATAAAGAATTGAGTTTAGAAAGCTCAGATTGTGCAGCAGCGATGTCTTCGTCAATAAGCACAGGCCAGAAGATATCTGGCAAGATGTAGTAGTCTATGATATCCCATCTCCTTAGCAACTCAGGTTGTGACACTCTCTGATGATGCGCCCTCCCTACACTGTTGCAACAATATAGCCAATGCTCTTGGAATTTTGAAGTGGGGGTTTTGCGTGTGCCTCTCTTCCTCAATTCGTGCAGCCTGTCATCAAAGATACAAAACACATAAGGATGTAGATTAAACAAGACTTTGAAATTTGCAAAGAGTTAAAAATAATACTCCCTGTGCTTTGAGCCTTGAGTCTGCCGAAAATTGTTTGGCCTGTTAAAACCCCCTCTCAAAAATTCGGCATATGCTGATGTCTCCTTTGGAAAACACGAAGTACTGTGTTTGATCGCCACTAGTTTGATTGCGTCATCTTCTTTGTGCTTGCCGAGAGATTAAAAAAAAATAAAGGGTTCTGTGCAAACAATAAAAAAGGAAGAGATTAATTTATTCAAAAGCAACTCATGCATTTAATCCTTTAGCTTTTGCTTTCTCCCATGTTCACGTGGGCTGTTGGTGTTTTTTTGTTTCTTCAATCTAATTGGATACACTTGAATGATTCCCTTTATTAAGCTCTAGCTTTTGTATTTATGTGTCCCTGCAAAAGATCAGGAAAGCAAAACGAGTTATGATATAAAAAGATATGAAATTAAAAACATACCATTTTCTTTCTTATTCGGTTAAGCATGGCACGGGCTCGATAATGACGGCAGCTTGGTTGCCTCTTGTGCGGCTTTGAGACAATGAATCCCTAAAAAAAATTCTTGCTTGCTTGTCCTTTGATGTCCAAGATTCGTCTGTCTCCTCTGTATTAATATTGATTTTTCCTCTGCTAAAAGATCTTGCGCACGGCTTTTCTTAAAAATTTGTTACGGGAAAAAAACCCTCAAAAGATACGGCTGCCACACGGAACCCTTGTTTGCAAAAATTCGGCTGCCCTTAAAAATTACGGCTCTTGATGCTCTTGGAGAATGATTGGCCTGGTTGCTTTTAAGGATGTGGCCCTGCACACCAACACAAACAAATATTAATCTTTTGCTTAAAAATCAAAGCACTGACCTCTCTTTTGCGGCTGAGTTGATTGCATTGGGAAAAAGAGGCTGGCTTGGAGATTCTCAGAGGGGACTTTATTTAAACGTGGGAATTTTTGGCCGTGAGATAATTTTTGCTGACCTCCCCTCATTGTCGCATATGTTGGGTTTAAGTAGGGGAGACTAGGGTTTTGAATATTAGGCAAGGGATATGATATTTGAATATGATATGAATTGGGAGAACAAATTTTGGCTCAATCTCAAATTGATTTAATTCAATCCCAAATAGATTCCATCTCCCTCCATGTTGACCAAGTCAAATTGCCTTGTGTATAGCGCTTTGACCAAGTCTATGAGCTGTGTAGATAGCAAATTCTCCAACGCTCAGAATAACGACTTTGCCATTCCTGAAACACACTGAGCACACACGTCAGATATAACGACAAGTTTGTCATCATCAAACCAAGATCCTAGATCGTTGCTCCCAACAGGCAGCCGTTATCACCAATCCCTGAGAAGATCCTGCCTGAATCAATGAGGGACTGTTATTCGCAATCATCGGACTAACGCCTATAAATACCTGATAAGACAATGGTAACAGAGTGCCAACTCCCAAGGTACGAGATCTAATACTCAGACTCTACTTATTTCTCCATACATTTCTTTCATCAAAGAGCTTGCGACGCCAGATCTGAGATGAACCTCCGTGGGTCAATCTTAGCTGCTCCAAGCTCCCTCATTCCCTTAAGTTCCTATCTAACTTAAACATCGGAGGGGATTTAGGTCGGGACCCAGATCTGACCCCCCTGACGCTTTCCTTGTGGTGCAGATCGCCGAGTCTCGATCCTATGCGAGCGTCGCTTTCGAGCTTATCAACATCAATCGATCGACACCCGATACATTCGAGGGTCGATCTAGCACCGTAAATCAACCATCTACAACCGAGGACCCTGGTTCTTCCAACCTAGGGTCTCATTCACCGATTGACAAGGCTCCAACTCAACAGGAAAGGATCCACGTCGGCATCGCAATTGTTTCGATCATTTTTGGCCTTAACAGTTTGGCGCCGTCTGTGGAAAACCATGAGTCGACATCCCAGTCAATGAAACATCTCGACCATGTCGGCTCACCCATCAACACCCTCTGATGATGCCTTGGCGCTTCCCAGCATCAATTCCTTCAATATGATAATGGGAGGTCCTCTGCATCCAGAGCTATCAACCTCATTCCAAAGCTCTTATGTCGGAAGGTTGACGACAGTAACCGTAGGTAGCAAGCGCCCTCGAGACTCTACACCTCCTATATCCTTCTTAGATGAAGATCTAGAGGGTGTAGAACTGCCACATGATGATGCCATCGTCATCACAACCACCATCAACGAGATCGCCGTGAAGAGATTGCTCATCAACATCAGAAGTTCATGAAAAGTGCTTTTCTTCATCATGTTGGAGAGAATGAGGCTGTCTTCAATAGAGCTAAGACCTTGTTCGGGACCTCTTATAGGATTCATCGGACATTCTGCCCCGATAACAGGCATCATCACCCTACCGGTGACCCTAGCTACGCATCCATGACAGGTCACTCGCCTGACCAATTTCATAGCGGTGAAGATCAGCTCAGCGTACAACAAAATCATCGACAGACCACTGCTCAATGCTATAGAAGGGTGGTCTCTACCTTCCATCAAATGATCAAATTCCAAACTCCTGAAGGAGTTGGGAAGGCGAGGGGGAATCAGAAGCAAGTTCGGTCGTGTTACTCTCTGTCCACCGCTTTGAGAAGGGTGGGACAGACAGATGCAGTCGGCCCAAAGGTGAGGATCAATGACCCACGACAGTCGAAGAGACAGAGAACATCTGGATCTCTGAAGAAGAAGGGAGAATCGTCTCCATTGGGTCAATGCTTCCATTTGACCTAAGGGAGCAGTTGATCGCTCTGTTGAGAGAGCATGCAGACATTTTCGTCTGGTCCCCGAGGGATATGCCTGGTATCGACCCCCTGGTAATATCCCACAAACTGGAAGTCGACCTGACTTCCAAACCCATGAAGCAGAAGAAGATAAACATGGGGCACGAAAAGATGAAGGACACAATCGAGAAAGTGGATCAACTTCTGGAGGCATGCTTCATTCGAGAGGTCAAATAACCCAATTGGATCTCGAATGTCGTGATGGTGAAGAAGGCGAACGGCAAATAGCGAATGTGCGTCGACTTCACCAATCTCAACAAAGCCTGTCCGAAAGACAATGCCTCGGGCTATGAATTCATTAGCTTCATGGATGCTTTCTCGGGATACAACCAGATCCAAATAGCACCGGAAGATGAAGAAAAGACTTCTTTCATCACCGATCGAGATATTTTCTTGTACACAAAAATGCCATTTGGTTTAAAGATGCAGGGGCCACGTACCAGCGTATGATGAACATAGTATTCGAGGCTCAACTCGGGCGAAACCTGGAAGTCTACGTTGATGACATGCTGGTCAAGTCGAAGAAGCCGATGGACCACATTGTAGATCTCCGAGAGACATTTGCTCAAATCCGATGCTACAACCTTCGGTTGAACCCCGCCAAGTGTACTTTTGAGATCCGATCGGAAAAGTTCCTCGGTTTCATGCTAACGAACCGAGGGATAGAGGCTAACCCCGAAAAAATCGTGGCGATCATGGCGATGAAGGAGACCTCGACCATCGGAGAGCTTCAGAGACTGAATGGGAGAATAGTGGCTTTAGGCTGGTTATTGTCTAAGTCGGCCACGAGATCTTTGCCTTTCTTCAAAGTATTGAGAAAGGCGATAGCATCCACTGCGAATGGCAAGAAGGTCTTCGAATGGGACACAGATTACAAGAAAGCTTTCTCCGAACTAAAAGAGTACCTCTGCAGCCCACCGCTTCGAACCAAACTAGATAAGGATGACCAACTCATCATTTATCTGGCCGCTACCATGGAAGCCGTAAGCTCCGTGCTCATTAAAGAGGACCTGGGAGTACAACGACCTATCTACTATGTTAGCCAGGTCCTCCGAGGCGCAGAGGAAATTACTCAAGAATAGAGAAGATGGCGTTCGCACTGATACAATCAGCGAGGAGGCTACGACTATACTTCCAAGCATACACCATCTTGGTCCCCATCGATACTCCCTTGGAGCAGACCCTGAAGAGGCTGGATTGTTCGGGGAGAATGAAGAAGTGGGAAGTCAAACTGAGCGAATTCGACATCCAGTTTAAGTCGAGGACCGCCATCAAAGGGCAAACTCTAGCCGACTTCATCGTTGAACTCACTTATGACGATAACCCTCCAGAAGAGATACATGTTACTGACATACAACCCAGTGCTACCTCTTCTCCCTCGACAGGTCTCAATTCATCAACCGATACAATTGAAGACGAGGGAATGTGGATCGTACAGGTGGACGGTTCGGTCGCTTAAACCGGAAGCGAGGCCTGAATAATTGTCCAACAGTCAGCTGGGCAACATATTCGAGTATGCTCTCCGCTTCGGTTTCCAAACCACGAATAATGGGGTAGAGTATGAAGCTGCCATCAACAGGCTCCGGTTCGCTCGAGCCCTAGAAGCGAAGGTGGTCCAACTACTCAGTGATTCCAACCTCATCGTCCACAAATTGAACGGGGTTTCGAGGCCCGTGAGGACACAATGCAGAGCTACATGTAGGTTGCCAAACAGAGCTCGCCAAGTTCAGACGAGTAGAGATCCACCATATACCAAGGTCGAAGAATCACCGAGCTGATGCCCTTTCGAAGCTCGCGTCATCCTATCTCGCAGGACTCGGTCGAATAGTGTACGTGTAGCATCTGCCCCACCCCAATGTGCTGGAACAGGAACTGCTAAACATCGACCAAGGGGTCACTTGGATGGATCCCATAATCCGTTATCTAAACATGGGAGAGAAGCCGACCGACCCAGTAGAGGCGCGAAAGATAGAACGAAAGGCCTACCAATTTGTTCTACTAGACAGTTCATTGTACAAAAGACGATGGACCATGTATGCCGTCTTCTCCTACCTCAAATGTTTAACCCCGATGGAAGCACTCTATGTGATCCAGGAGATCCACGAGGGTGATTGCGAGAACCATTATAGAGGAAAAGTTATAGCTTTGAAGGCCATAAGGAAAGGCTACTTCTGACCGACCATGTTCAAGGAGGCGGTCGTGTATGCGAAAGCGTCTGACTTTCCAGAAGTTCTCGAGGATCAACTCAGCCCCTCCAACTGATCTGATCCATATCATCAGTCCAGTACCGCTAGCTAAGTTGAGATTGGACATCCTTGGTCCGTTTAAGCAAGCAAGCGGACAACAAATGCATCTTGGCTCCCAGGACTCTTTCATAGAATTCCAACAATTTCTCCCGCTCCTCAAAAGCCCAAATTAAAGTTCATGATAGTAGTGATCGGCCACTTCACTAAGTGGATCGAGGCAGAACCCTTGGCCCGAATTACGTGAAAGGAAGTTAGAAGATTTGTCTGGAAATCCATTGTAATTCGGTTTGACATCCTCAATCCATTGTGACAGACAACTGGACACAATTCGACATCGCTGGCTTCATGGATTTCTGCTCTGAGTTGAAGATCAAACTACATTTCACATCTGTCACCCATCCCCAATCCAATGGACTAGCAGAGGCTACTAATAAATGCATCCTCGAACCCCTGCAGAATAGGATAGCCAGGCTCAAGGGAACATGGCCAGAAGAGATCCTCGGCATATTGTGGTCATACAAAATGACCCATAAAACTTTGACAAGTGAGACACCATTCATGCTTGCTTATGGTTGTGAAGCTGTCGTCCCAGTAGAGGTCAACAAGCGACCACTTCGCCTCCAATACTACGACGAGGAGAGAAACTCAGAGGGACTCGAGCTCAACCTACAACTGGTCGATGATGTTCGTGAACGGGCCTTGGCGACCCTCATTAAACAAAAGGGATGCATGGCTTGATATTTCAACTCCAAAGTGCGTGAACGCAGCTTCTGCATAGGCAACTTGTTGCTACATAAGGATATCTTCACCCTCGAGATTCTCAAACAAGGAAAGCTCGATGCGAAGTGGGAAGGCCCTTACAAGGTGATCGATGTTCTCGGCCCGGCCACCTATCGACTCACTACGTTGGATGACATGGAGCTACCACATCCTTGGAATACTGAGCATTTGCGAAAATACTATCAATGGTTGTACCAGCAATATGGTGATCGAAACTTACCTTTGTTTTTTATTTTATTCCAATTTATGATAAATACAAAGTCGATCATTTCTCCTATCTATCTAATGATTTATCACTGTCGTCGGTCGTAAGTCGAAGGGGTCTCGCCCCTTGATCGAGTCGAAATCAACTCCGAAACGTTGTCGTTTACCGCAAGTGTACAGTATAGTGGCAAGCAGGTATCGAACATGGGAAAGCGCTGCTATACTACCTATCTACTCATAGGTTGAGTTAGACTTGCGGGTTTATTGATGGATGTGGAGTATGGAGAGTTATGATGGTGATGGATGCGGAGGTTGTGTCACTCAACGTCGCATAAAAAGAGCTAGGGCGTTAGGGATCGCCCGCTAAGATCATCGGGGATCGACGTTGGAATAGAATCCTTACGTTGCATTAGGGTTAGGGGATTAATCTCCCAATTCGTACCACTCTCGTGGGTTAGAATTGTGAGGTATTTTGGTAGCTCTCGTTGACGCAATGGCGGTAGCCGTCAACGTAGAGGTATAGTTCGTCGATGGATCCCCTCAAGGCGTGAGCCAGGCATGGTCACGAGTCTTGGTTGGATCCACCGATTTCCCTATTCGAATCCCAAAGATACCCCTTAATCATATCAATTCCACAGACAGTGGGCATGATCTCAGTACGGGTTATCTAGGGGTTCGGTAGGATCGACCGAAATACTCCCTTAAATCCATAATTCAACGTAGAGATTCAAATCTACGTCTTCCGCCTAGGATCTTAGGGCTAAACCATCAACCCTAGAAAATAACTACTCACACATGGCAATATTCATGAATAAAAACACCATTTTTAGAGACACAAACATCATAGCAATCGGTAAAATAAAGATCAGAAACTTACAGAACGAATAACAGAGCTCAAGAGAAGCTCAGATTCCAGAAACGCAAGAAAATAGCCAACAAGCTTCAATAGAATTCGATCCAAAATGTCTTCAGAAATTTAATCTAAAACCTAACAAATTATTCTCTACAATTTTTCGCTCCATAAAAACGTCTCCCCAGAACTCCCTACAGGCCTCCTTTGGTGGCTGCCCATTTTTTCCTCCCCAAAAACCCTCGCAGAACAACCCCTCAAAAATTTGATCTGGATGCGATCCTGGGCCCATGGTGAATCGGTCCGAGCACAAAGCTGCTCGGTCGAGTCGTTCGGCTGCTTGGTCGAGCAGCCCTCCTACTCGGTCAGATTGCACAGGGAATCGAGCTCCTCCAAAATATGTTGCTCTGCCAAACCAGACAGAGTAGATTCTGCTCGGTCGAGTAGGAGGTTGCTCGGACCGAGCAAGAGGTTGCTCGATCGAGTAAGACGTCAAAAACACATCTCAGCAGCATTTTTCACACTACTCGGTTGAGCAGGTAGTTGCTCGGACCGAGCAGGAGGTTGCTCGATCGAGTAGGATGTTAAAACACATTTCAGTAGCATTTTTGCACACTACTCGGTCGAGTAGTGCACTGCTCGGACTGAGTAGTGTACTGCTCGACCGAGTAGGCTGCTGAGAACAATTTCAGCACTACATCCTCATCTTACAGAAATTCCCCAGGGCTCATCCGACCTCCAATTGGCGCATTCTTAGTGGAGTTGGAACCGTATTGAAGTCTACTATTTAGAAAAAATATCAGAAAAATAGTGAAAAATCCCATGTGATAGCAGATTTAGAAATAGTGCACGGCTGTCCTGTTTCCAGCACTTCGGGTCGCTTGATTCCTTCGCCTCATCATATCTTAATCGAGCGACCTTCTCTCTTGCCCATTCCTTACTCCACTATTCTTCTTTGAAACCTCGATCATATCATGATGAGTCTCATTGGTGCTCTCACGTCGCCGATCATCTTAATGACTCCAAATTGCTCCAATATCGCCCAAATCCCCGAAATGGACATAAACGCTCCGAAAGTCATATTATTCCAAATAATAGCGTAAAAGCATATGATATATGTAAATAAGCAATCATTTTGACGTGTAATAATATATATAAAATGTGGAATTTAAGGACACATCAAAATCCCCCCAAGCTTACCTCTTACTCGTCCTCGAGGAAGACTAGTAAGAAGCGAACATGGGAGATGGATACAATGGGGATGCGAGGCGGGGGCATGTAATGGAGACAAGGGGTTCAATCTTAAATTCAGAAAATACAAGAACCCAAGATATGCAAGATCTCGTGAACACACGTCAATTTGAAATTAGAACACATATACACCCCAAATAATTAAATCTCGCTCAAGTTAAAATAACGTGGATTTCAATAAATTTAATGAACTTGATAAGCAATAAAAAGAGATTAGAGTTATATCATATCATAGTTTATCATGCAATATACTAGGTTCACAGAAATGAAACCAATGTTCACAACTCATTCTCTAAGCAGTATAATATGTCATGATCAAACATTTTCAAGCATGCGTGGTATTTTGTTATACTTCATGGAATGAATTTAGCAAATTCAATCAAGGTAAGGCACCATCACACTACGACCATTTCAAGACTCCTAGAACCCATCAACTTTGCCATGTCTTAGTTCTATAAAGAAATGAGATAATGATATAGGACTTTGTAGTTTTATATTGTTTTTGGCTATATGAAAATTTCATATGCATTTTTCTTTCTTTGTATACACGAGACAACTCAATATATACAAGAAGCGGCCTATGCATCCCAGACCAGACGGTCTTAGGGCATTAGGTTACGAAGAACACCTAGGGCCTTTTATTCATGATATTTGTTTGATTTTTGCATTTTTTTTGGGATTTTTTGCAAACTCACGTAAGCGCGATGGAATGCAAAATATGATCAAAGATCATTTATTGGCTATTCACAAAAGAAAAAGAAAAAGCATAGAATTTAGACATGGGTCGGTTTCAGGAATCCTAATCATCACTACTTTGGTTGTTGTGGGGTCATCCTATCTCTTTTGAATCACTAAATATCCATGAAGCAATAGAATTGTCAAGCAAATCACGCAGGAGTTAAATAATTTTTAGATTCAGATTCATTCATTTTTAGCTTAACTGTTTCAAGAATGTGGTTGTGAAACTATGGATTCTACTATGAAAAAGCATATTAACAAAGATACACTAATCAATGAATAGAACTCTAATCTAACAAATATCAGAGTTCATAAAAAAAAATAAATCCACGATGTTTCATAAAAAATAAAGCATATGAGACATAAATATAAAAGTGAACATGGTTCATATGGAAATTTCGGAATGTGTTTCACAATGAAGCAAAGTGCGTGCACTATGCACTCCCCTAAGCTTAAACATCACATTGTCCTTAATGTGTGTATGATATAAATAGAGGACAACGACAAGATAAAGGGGCCACACGAAAAAATAGTCTTTCTCCCCCAAGCTTAAACATCACATAGAAATTGGGGAGAGATGCAAAATAATCGCCAAAATATAAGGACAAGCATGGATAATAGATAGTGGGTTGGGTGCAAAAGATAATTGAGCCATCAAATGGGGTGGATTTATTAAACAAAAAACATATAAAATCCTATACGGTCCTCTCACTGCCGAGAGGATTCGTGATTATTTAAAGCATAAAATACTACACTAGGAGATTGGTACCACATGTAGTAAAAGGCATGTCCAATATCCTTGTCGGTGCAGGCAGCTGCTCTATCTGCACTTTCTGTGGATCTGCCAGGTGTGTATAGCCACTAACGCCAACGAACTCCAGCGATGCATCTCCTAGCATTCTTCGTAGGCGTTCACCTGTATCCTGCGAAGAACGGAATGCATCAGTCCGTTGTGAAAGATTGTTCCCCGGAATAAATGTTTCCCAAAGAGGGTCATCAACATAAATATTTAAAATTAAGGCTGGTTGACAACACTTCCCTGGAGATAAATCTCTACTCTCAAGTACCATGTCCTCTCTCTCCTCGGTGTCCTCTCCTAGATTCCCAGGTATATCCTGATCAGATGCATATATCACCTCATCAGGTGACTCCTCTTCATGCTCATCAGGTTCTTCAAGTGAGGAAACATTCAAGCATACCTCCGGTCCATAATTGTAAGTGTCCTGCAACAGGCACGGCGTGTCAAAAAGATCTGAATCAGAATAAATTTCAGATAGGATGCATGATTCAGAAATGGAGTGGGTAAAAAGATCTCCCTGAGTGGGAGCAGTATGCTCTGGAGGGTGTTCCTCGGCGTCAGTGGAAGGATGAGGTGGCTATATGTGCTCAGGCATCTCCTCCACAGGCTCAAGAGATGAAAGATACTCGTTGATTTCATCCTTATCCTTCTGCCATCGATCAAGTGACTCATTCATCAGCGCTGACAGCCGTGCTCTCCTCTACCGATGCCATGAATGCATTGAGTGTCAAATTGAGAGGATGGTCAGGACTCAAGAGACAGACGCGGCTTTCGTAGGGCATGTGTCCCTCCATGTCACAAGACTCGCAGTAGGTATGAACTCTGGGTAGTGGTCATATCCTTCCATCTGATAGTACGGGTCCTGTGGATGATATTCGTAGTCTTCCATAGGAATCTCATACTGCTCTGAAAAATCATTGCCTGAATTATCCCAAGATTGCTCCATTATACCTGAATAGTCAAAAACAACGACCTGGAAATGACATCAATGGTACAAGAAGAAGAGATAAAGATAATAATAATATCAGGTGGTGGGGAAAAATCTCTCCGTTTATTTATTTATTTTTTTTAAATTTTTATATATATGTTTTTACGCAATCTAATCAACCTAATCGTGGTAAATAGATAATATGGCGGAACGCCTCCCCGGCAACGGCGCCATAAACTTGATCGAGCCAGAATCAACTCTGAAACGATGTCGTTTACTGCAAACATATAGTATAGTGGCAAGCGGGTATCGAACACGGGGAAGCGATGCTATACTATCTATCTACTCCTAGGTTGAGTTAGACTTGCGGGTTTATTGATGGATGTGGAGTATGGAAAGTTATGATGGTGATGGATGCGAAGGTTGTGTCACTCAACGTCGCATAAAAAGAGCGAGGGCGTTAGGGATCGCCCGCTAAGATCGTCGGGGATCGACATTGGAATAGAATCTTTACGTTGCATTAGGGTTAGGGGATTAATCTCCCAATTCGTACCACTCTCGTGGGTTAGAATTGTGAGGTATTTCGGTAGCTCTCGTTGACGCAATGGCGATAGCCGTCAACGTAGCGGTATAGTTCGTCGATGGATCCCCTCAAGGCACGAGCCAGGCATGGTCACGAGCCTTGGTTGGATCCACCGATTTCCCTATTCGAATCCCAAATATACCACTTAAGCACATCAATTCCACAGACCGTGGGCATGATCTCAGTACGGGTTATCTAAGGGTTCGGTAGGATTGACCGAAATACTCCCTTAAATCCATAATTCAACGTAGAGATTCAGATTTACGTCTTCCCCCTAGGATCTTAGGGCTAAACCATCAACCCTAGAAAAGAACTACTCACACATGGAACTATTCATGAATAAAAACACCATTTTTAGAGACACAAACATCATAGCAATCGGTAAAATAAAGATCAGAAACTTACAGAACGAATAACAGAGCTCAAGAGAAGCTCAGATTCTAGAAACGCAATAAAATAGCCAACAAGCTTCAATAGAATTCGATTCAAAACGTATTCAAAAATTTAATCTAAAACCTAACAAATTATTCTCTACAATTTTTCGCTCCCTAAAAACGTCTCCCCAGAACTCCCTACAGGCCTCCCTTGGCGGCTGCCCACTTTTTCCTTCCCAAAAACCCTCGCAGAACAACCCCTCAAAAATCTGATCTGGATGCGATCCTGGGCCCATGGCGACTCGGTCCGAGCACAAAGCTGCTCGGTCGAGTCGTTCGGCTGCTCGGTCGAGCAGCCCTCCTGCTCGGTCGGATTGCACAGGGAATCAAGCTCCTCCGAAATATGTCGCTCTACCAAACCAGACAGAGTAGATTTCGCTTGATCGAGTAGGAGGTTGCTCAGACCGAGCAGGAGGTTGCTCGATCGAGTATGCCATTAAAACACATTTCAGCAGCATTTTTGCACACTACTCGGTCGAGTAGTGCACTGCTCGGACCGAGTAGTGTACTGCTCGACCGAGTAGGCTGCTGAGAACAATTTCAGCACTGCAGCCTTATCTTGCAGAAATTTCCTAGGGCTCATTCGACCTCCGATTGGCACGTTCTTAGTGGCATTGGAACCAACTTGAAGTCTAATATCTGGGAAAAATATCAGAAAAATAGTGAAAAATCCCAGGTGATAGCATATTTAGAAATAGTGCACGACTGTCCTGTTTCCAGCACTTCGGGTCGCTCGATTCCTTCGCCGCATCATATCTTAATCGAGCGACCTTCTCTCTTGCTCATTTCTTGCTCCAGTATTCTTCTTTAGCACCTCGATCATGTCATCATGAGTCTCATTGGTGCTCTTCCGTCGCCGATCGTCTGAATGACTCCAAATTGCTCCAATATCGACCAAATCCTTGAAATGGACATAAACGCTCCGAAAGTCATATTATTTCAAATAATAGCACAAAAGCATATGATATATGTAAATAAGCAATCATTTTGATGTGTAATCATATATATAATGTGGAATTTAAGGACACATCACCCCTCGCCACCGAACGACCCTCGCAGTCAGCTGTAAGCCAAAGGATCATCGCTTGCCACTGAATGACCCTCGACCATCGTCAGCCATAAGTCAAAGGGGCCTCGCCCCTTGCCACAGAACGACCCTTGCCGTAAGCCGTAAGCCGAGGGATCGCGCCTCGCTACTAAACGACCTTTGACAGTCGTCGGTCGTAAGTTGAAGGGGCCTCACCCCTTGCCACCGAACGGCCCTCATCGTCAGCGGTAAGCCGAGGGATCGCCCCTCACCACCGAACGACCCTTGTCGTCAGCCGTAAGCCGAGGATCACTCCTTGCCACTAAACAACCTTCGACCGTCGTCAGTCGTAAGTCGAAGGGGCCTCACCCCTCGCCACTAAACGACCCTCGTTGTCAGCTGTAAGTCGAGGGATTACCCCTTGCCACTGAATGACCCTCGACCGTCGTTCTCCGTAAGTCGAAGGGGCCTCACCCCTCGTCACCGAACGACCCTCGTCGTCAGCTGTAAGCCGAGGGATCGCCCATCGCCACTGAACCTTGCTACTGAACGACCCTCGTCGTCAGCCGTAAGTCAAGGGATCGCCACTTGCCACTTAATGACCCTCGACCGTCGTTGGCCGTAAGTCGAAGGAGCCTCACCCCTTGCCACCGAACGACCCTCGTCATTAGTTGTAAGCTGAGGGATCACCCCTTGCCACTGAATGACCCTCGACTGTCATCGACCGTAAGTCGGAGGGGCCTCGCCCTTCACTACCGAACGACCCTCGTCATCAGCCGTAAGCCGAGGGATCATCCCTCGCCATTGAATGACCCTCGAGCGTCGTTGGTCTTAAGTCAGAGGGGCCTCGCCCCTCGCCACCGAACGAAACGTGCCCCCATGATCTATGATCTGAAAATCATATCTGTCGGGTGAATATACCTTACGTGTCAATGACCCAACTTACCACCGATTTTTGGAAAATTGAAAATTGAGTCGTTGAGGGGCCATATATGCACACTCAAATGAAACTTGGAAATAGAAGAAACCCAAAAACTCAAAATTTCTTTTATTTTCATTTCAAATTCATTTCAAAACAAATAGGTTACATAAAACCTATGTCTAAGAGGGAGGAGCACCCCTCAGCATGAAGACATTCTGAAAATCTTCCATCGCCTTTGTAAACCTCGTTGTGAGCTCCTCCTTATGTATCACAACGGCTCTCTCGAACTTAACGGCTTTGGCCTAGAGCTCAGCTACATCCGCTTTGCAAGCCTTCACCCACCTCTCCGAGTCGTAAGCTTTACCTCGAAGTTCGATTGCCTCCCTCTTCGAAGCTTCGAGGTCTGCTTGGAGCTGAGACCTCTCTTTCCTCCATTGAATCTCAGCATATTTTCGAAATTCAGACATGAATGAGAGGTTATTTTTGGCCTCCATAGCTGCCTACTCAGCCTCAGCCTTCGCCGCAAGGTCTCTCTCCAGATCCTCTTCCATCTTCCTCGTCCGGGCTTCAAGCTTGGATGCCTTGGGCTCAGCAGCCTCCACCCATCGTCCTCCTTCAATTATGTCGACGGTGTGGTGATGCAATTCAACGCCAAGGATGGACATCTGCGGAAAGCATCAGTCAGAAACGACTAAATTGTGAGTCGATAGACAAATGGCAAGCGATTTACTTGATATCCGCATCCAATGAAGAAGTTGGACACCCTTTCGATGTCCAACCCTTGAAGGAGCTCCAAATCCCAAGGGAGAATGGAGTTCTCCACCAATCGAGCAGTCATCCCAAAGTCCGGCAGGGCCGACTCTTCCTTCCCGATAATGAAGGGAGGCTGATGAGGCTTGCCTCGAACCGATCCTGAGGAGCGAGACGAGAGCTGGTTGAGCAGCAGAACTCGGTCAAACTTCGAGGGGATCGGGCTGACCAAGGGAGCATGTGACTCGATATCGCCTCATGGCCATTTGTCCAAAAGAGGAGTCATGTGGGTCTCGATCGTCCTCAGAGTATCGATAGGGGCCGCCCCCTGGCCTTTCACCATGGGGTGAAAGCGGAGGGGTTGTCTCCTCGACCCGTCTCCTTTTTTGAGTCGTCCCCCTCATAGTATGATGGACCTCGTTTCTTGCTGACAGTTTTGGTGGGCTCAAGAACCACAACGGCGTCAGCATATTCCACCACCCGAGGTTCTGAAACGACGATGGAGGCAATGGGTGGAATAGGTCGAGTGATAGCTCGACTCGGGGCCTCCCTCGATGAGGCACAGGAAGATGACCTCGAGGCTCGCTTGACTTCACCTCCCTCGGAAGAGGAGCTCTGACTGAGAGGAAGGGAGACCGAGCGCTTGATCCCTTCGTGCTTCTTTTCTTCTTGCGTTGCTCTCTCCAAACTTGACATAGTCCAGGGTCCATGTTTCTGTGTGCTCCATTAGTCATATCTGTAAACAATAGATATAATTACTGTGAGTGTCTGCGATAAAGAAATAGAAGCGATATACATTAACCAGACTCCATATAAAGGTCTTTAATCGATGGCCATCCAACAGATATGAAGTCGACCTCTCTTGCCATGATCGACTCAGAAGGAGTTTTGCCGACTCGACCTCCCCTGGCATTAACCTGGCCTCGACCTCTTCCGGTGCTAACTTGGATTCATCAGCGAGGTTAGGGCTCGAGGAACTCCAACCATTGAGCATCGGTCCTAAGTCGGGGAGAACGACAAACACGAAAGTGTCTTCCCAACCAGGATCAGAAAGCGGGAGATCGTATATGAGCCTCTTTGTCGGGCGAGTGACAATGTGATACCACACCTTACGAGGGTCGAATATAATCCGGAAGAAATACTTAAAAAGCCAAACGGATGGTCGAACCCCGTAGAGCTCACAAAGCACGGTGAAACCGACTAGGGGAGAAATGGCTTGGGGTGCAAGTTGACAAAGAGAGAGCCCCGAAGAGCACAGGATCTCAGTGTTGAAGGGGTTAAGAGGAAAGCGAAGCCCAAAGAGAAAAGCTGTGGGGGTACATGTTGGAACTTGGTATATTCCATCTTCTATTCCATATGGTTTTGATGTGACAATCAATATATTATTGTTACTAACTCTATCTATGCAGATGTGCAGACATACAGTCTATTCTATTCACATAATGCATATGTTCACTTGATAAGGACTTTCTGCGAAAGAAGCTTTGCTACTCATATTACGTTCGGATGACGTATCTTCGGAATGATGTAATTTTATTTTTAGATGGCATCAGGGCCTTAGTTATACCATATCATATATCCTTAAGCTCCAAATTATATTACCTTCTGATCCCAATTGGTCCTAAGTCAAAATTCCCATTTTTCATATTTAGTTGACTAGGATTTTTCGTAGTCGACTAAGGAAATTTTCTTTGACTTTTGACCTAAAAATTTCTAACAAGGATATATTCGTTAACTGATCCACGTCACCGTTTTCAAATAGTCAGTTTATGACCGTTTCAAAATTAGTCGACTAAGATTTTTGTTAGTCGACTAAATCGATTTTTTTGACCGTTTTCATTAGAACTTTCTGGACAGTTTCTAGCCGTTGAAACTTCCTCCATAACCGTTTCTGACCCCTATAAAAGGAGGGGTACCCCCTCTCTTTTCATTCACTACTTTTCCTCTTCTTTCGTTTTCATTTATGGAAATTAAGGCGTTAATTCTCTTGGGAAAAGTTGTTTACTGTTCTCATTTGTAAGAAGAAATTCTGATCTCTTTCTTCATTTGGGAACTAAAGAACTTCAAGGGTGCTTCGCAATTCCACATATAGAAACATTGAAGTTCTCATTTTAAACACCATCCTTTGAATTCATTTTGATATTCATACCAAGGCTATATGTGTTTTCTTATTTCATTATTTCTTTAACAAAGTTTTGAATCTCTAGTTGTAGAGATTGTACAAAGTTTGGAACACTGGGAGTGTCGCCATTTTTGTAAGTTGGTACTTGCGAGACAAGTGATTATAGTGGGTTGATAATCTCTACGTGGAGTAGAGGACTAGAGTAGGATCAAGAGGATCCGAACCAGGATACATCTTTGTGTTTGCGATTGAATTATTTTCAATACTTGTCATTTAATTTCTGTTCCATCTTTGTAAATTTTAGTAACGTTTTATTTGCAACAAGTTTTTATAATACACTATTCAACCCCCCTTCTAGTGTATTTGTGTTTACAAACGATCCTACAGTACACACCAACCTCATTCTTTCGAGGGAAGCAAACCCTTTTGTCAAGCCCGGGAAACCTAACCCTATAAGGAAGAGAAAGGCCACCCGACCAAACCCTAGCGGCCAGATCGTGGGAGAACTCTGGCGCTCTCTTCAGAATCACTTGTGGGACCTTTGCGTTTGGATCCATTCGACGAATGGGAGGAGCTGGTTTTAGGCGAACACTTTTCCCTTTACCAGGAAAATCGTCGCGTTAAGGAAGTCGAAGGCACGCCATGAGCTCTTCGTAAGATGGCTTATGTATTCTAACGAGTGGAAACATACCTGTTAGTGCACGTATACAGATCCTGCTGGAGTATCCGTGTACCCAACCCATTTGGCTCCCGTAACCTGATACCCGCCGCTCATAGCAGGGTATTGCCGAGTCAGACGAGTAGATCGTTCGACCGTTGGGCTAGTGCTAATATTCAGGGGGAGGTTAATGGGGCCGAGTAAATGGGCAGCCGTTATCTCGAATCCTGGAGAAGATCATGCCCGAATCAATGAGGGACGGTTACACACAAGAAAAGAGGAACAACCTATAAATGGACAAGAGGATAAAGGTAAAGGAGTTCCAATTCCAAGGTACGAGGTCTAAGACATAGAACTCTACTTTCTCAACTGATATTTCTTATACTTTCGAGCTTGCGCCGCCAGTCCTGAGACGAACCTCCGTGGGTCGATCTCAGTTGCACCAAGCTCCTTCTCTTCCTTAAGTTTCCATACTAACTTAAGCATCGAAGGGGATTTGGGTCGGAACGCAGATCCAACCCCCTAACGTGTCCCTGTGGTGCAGATCGACGGTCATCATCCAGCATCGAGGGTCGTCATCGAGCTTTATAGCCTCGAACGATCGACGCATCAGCTGTTCGAAGGTCGATCGAGCACCTTACCATCATCAACTACCATCACTCGACCCCGGTTCTTCCAACCTAGGGTCCCATTCCATCTGCTGACGAGGCTCCGACTTAACACCAAGAGTCTACGTCAGCTTGACAACTGGCTCGGTCAATTTCCGCCTTAACAGTTTGGCACCGTCTGTGGGAAACCACGAGTCGACATCCCAATCGATGAACCGCTCGACCATATTGACTCATCCATCAACATCCTCTGAGGATGCCACGAGACCTCCAAACGTCGGTCTTATCAACATGATAATGGGAGGTCCCCCGCACCCGGAGCTATCAACCTCTATCCAAAGCTCCTACGCCGGAAGGTTGATGACAGTGTCTGTGCCCCAGAGATTCCATGTCACATATCTCCTTCTCAGATGAAGATCTAGAGGGTGTGGAACTGCCACATAACGATGTCGTCGTCATCACGGCTACCATCAAGGAGATCGCCGTAAAAAGGTTACTTGTCGACACTGGAAGCTCGTGCGACATACTCTTCTTCACTACGTTAGAGAGGATGAGGCTGTCATCCGTGGAGTTGACGCCTTGTTCAGGGCCCCTGGTGGGATTCACCGGGCATTCCACCCCAGTAGCATGCATCCTCACCCTACCAGTGATCCTCGGCACGTATCCTCGACAGACTACTCGCCTAACCAATTTCATGGTGGTGAAGATCAACTCGACGTACAATAGGATCATCGGAAGGCCACTACTGAACGCTATTGAAGTGGTGGTCTTAACATTCCATCAGATGATCAAATTCCAGACCCCCGAGGGAGTTGGAAAGGTTAGAGGGAATCAGAAACAGCCACGGTCATGCTATACGTTGTCCACCGCTTTGATGAGGATCGAACAGGCAGACCCGGTCGATCCCCAAGGTGAAGATCAGCGGCCCATAGTAGTCGAAGAAACGGAGAACGTCCGGATCTCCGAAGAAGAAGGAAAAACTGTCTCTATTGGATCGCTGCTCCATTTCGACCTAAGGGAACAATTGATCGCTCTCCTGAGGGAGCATGCAGACATTTTCACCTGGTCGACAAGGGATGTACCCGACATCGACCCTGAGGTAATATCCCACAAGCTGGAGGTCAACCCATCTTCCTGACACATGAAGCAAAAAAAGAGAAACATGAGGGTGAAAAAATGAAGGCTGCAATCGAAGAGGTGGATTGGCTTCTAGAAGTAGGCATCATTCGAAAAGTCAAGTATCCTGAATGGCTCTTGAATGTCGAGATGGTAAAGAAGGTAAACAACAAATGGAGAATGTGCGTCGACTTCACCGACCTTAACAAAGCGTGCCCGAAGGATAGTTACCCCCTGCCAAATGTACCTTCAGGGTTCAGTCGAGGAAGTTCCTCGGTTTCATGCTAACGAACCGAGGGATTGAGGCCAACCCCGACAAGATCGCTGCAATCATTATGATGAAGGGGCCTTCAAATCTCAGAGAACTCCAAAGGCTGAACGGAAGGATAGCTGCTTTGGGCCGATTCTTGTCTAAATCAGCCAAGAGGTCATTGCCCTTCTTCAGAGTGATGAGGAAGGCGATAGCCTCCTCATCGAGCGGTAAAAGAGTCATCGAGTGGGATGCAAACTGCAAGAAGGCTTTCTCCAAGTTAAAGGAATACCTTCGCAGCCCACCACTCCTGACCAAGCCAGATAAAAGGTGACCAACTCATCATCTATCTGGCCGCCACCATGGAGGCCGTAAGCTCTGCACTTGTCAAAGAAGACTCGGGAATAAAACGACCCATCTACTATGTCAGTCAGGTTCTCCACGGCGTGGAGATCAACTATTCGAGGATAGAGAAGATGGATTTTGTGTTGATCCAATCTGCGAGGAGGTTGCGACCGTACTTCCAAGAACACACCATCATGGTCTTCACCGACAGTCCACTAGAACAGACCCTAAAGTGGCTTGATCATTCTGGGAGAATGACCAAATGGGGTGTCGAGCTATGAAAATTCGACATCCAGTTTAAGTCAAGGACCACCATCAAGGGGCAAGCTCTTGCCGACTTCATTGTCGAGCTCACTTACGACGAAGGCCCAAAGGAGGAGGGTATGTACTACTAACATGCTACTTGATGCAAGCCCCTCATCATCAACAGGTATCAATTCACTAAATGATACAATGAAAGACGAGAAAACCTGTATCGTACAAGTTGACGGTCGGCCACTCAAGCCGAAAGCGGAGCTAGAATAATTGTCCAAATGTCACCCGAGCAATATATTCGAGTACGCTCTCCGCTTCGATTTCCAGACCACCAATAATGGAGCTGAGTACAAAGCGGCCATCAACGGACTCCGATTAGCTCGAGCCCTAGGAGCAAAAGTGGTCCAACTACTCAGCGATTCCAGCCTCGTCGTCCAACAATTAAACGGAACCTTCGAGGCCCGTGAAGACTCGATGCAGAGTTACATGCAAGTCGCTAAAGCAGAGCTCGCCAATTCCAAACGGTGGAAATCTATCATGTGCCAAGGTCGAAGAACCATCGATCCGATGCCCTATCGAAGACCGAATCATCCTCCCCCATAGGAATTGGTCGGACCATGTATGTACAACGTCTACTACACCCCAACGGGTTGGAGCAAGAGTTGCTAAACCTCGACCAAAGAATCACTTGGATGAATCCCATAATCCGATACCTGGACACAGGAGAGAAGCTGACCGACCCAGTGGAGGCATGAAAGCTAGAACGAAAGGCCTACCAATTCGTCATGCTTGATGGTTCATTGTACAAAAGACGATAGACCAGGTATGATGTCTTCCCCTACCTTAAATGTTTAGCTCCGCAAGAAGCGCACTACGTGATCCAAGAGATACATGAGGGCGATTGCAAAAACCACTGCGGGGGAAATCTATAGCTTTGAAGGTCATGAGACAAGGGTATTTTTGGCCAACGATGTTCAAGGATGTCGTCGAATACGTTCGAAGGTGCCCGACCTACCAAAAATTCTCAAAGATCAGCTCGGCCCCACCAACTGATTTGTTCCCCATCATCAGTCCAGTTCCTTTCGCCAAGTGGGGACTAGACCCCCTTGGTCCATTCAAACAAGCGAGTAGGCAACGTAAGTACCTAATAGTGGCAATCGACTACTTCACAAAGTGGATCGAGGCAGAGCCCCTGTCCCAGATCACCTGGAAGGAAGCTTGGAGCTTCGTCTGAAAATCCATCGTCTGTCGTTTTGGCATCCCACAATACATTGTGACAGACAATGGGACACAATTCGACAGCGCCGGCTTCAGAGACTTCTGCTCAGAACTGAAGATCAAGCTATACTTCGCCTCTGTCACTCATCCCCAGTCAAATGGATTGGCAGAGGCAGCCAACAATATCTATAGATTGCCACTATTAGGAAGAGAATAACAGGGCTCGAAGGGACCTGGTTGGATGAAATCCCCGACATACTATGGTCATACAGAACGACTCACAAAACCTCGACGGGGGGAAACTCCGTTCATGCTGGCTTACGGATGCGAAGCCGTCGTCCCAGTGGAAGTTAATCAGCGACCACTTCGTCTCCAATACTATGATGAAGAAAGAAACTTAGAGGGCCTTGATTCGGGTTCAATATTACATATTTAACCCCCCATTTAGCCCTATTTTGTGTTCATGTGATGCTACATTATTCTCTAATACATACATATTTTGTACACAATTATTTATTAGAGAAAACACTCTATTTGAGCACAAAACAGAAATTAACGGAGTATTTCTGCACTTTTTATATTTTTCCTAGCTTGGTCTCGATCTCACGATTCCAACGACTATTTATTTGTATTTTTCTGAGATCTGTGCTAATTACTGTGAATTTTTGAATGCAGAATACCAATTAAATGGGGAAATACGCAAGGAAATACGAAAATATGGTCTCCAGCCAATCAGACGCTGACACGTGGTGTCATCTGGACCGTTCGCGCACAATCCAACGGTGCCAAGCGCCCCAAACGTTATCAAATAAATGCTGGCTGCGTGGTAATACGGAGACCGTTGGATGAGAATCCAATGGTCGTGATCATCGCGAAATCACGTCTGAGGCGACCAACAGGCGGGCCATGTGTCACGATATCAACGGTTTCCCGCTTAATCCAACGCACCTGATCAAGCGTCGACACGGCGATTTGTCGACCGAGCGATCAAGATCGAACGACCACGATTGAAGGCGAACGAAGTGGGCTGCTGCAAAAAATAGAGGGCGATGCGGCTACTTTATGGTCGTTGAGATCCAATCAAACGACTGCAATTCTCTCCGAGGTGAACTCGGAGCAGTTTGGTTGCGGGCGCGAAGCGAGCAAGGATCCGATTCGGAAGAGCCACGTGTCGACTCGAAGTTCAATCCCGCACTTATCGAAAGGCGCAGGATTGCTGCGATATGGATTTTGGGTTTTAAGGTGAATTTGATGCGGGTTTAGACCCGTTAAGCTCTCAAAACCCGCAATGCCTATTATTTAAGCGTATTCTAGGGTTTTTGGGGAAAGACTGGCGAATTTTGGGCGTATTGGAGGCTCTAGGAGCCGTATTTCACCAGGGAAAAATTCTGTAAAATTCCAGAGGCTGTTCTTATTATTTCCAGAGAGTTTTGGTGTATATCTTGGAGATTTGGTGATGTATTCTTAAACTTCTATCCCGTATTTGATGCTTTTCTATTGTATTTGGCTATCAGATTGATGTATTTTGCTATGAAACTTGTTTATTCTTGCACCATGAGTAGCTAATTTCTTATTGTGCATGGTATGGCGTAGTTAGGGGATATTATTTGTGTTCATTTGGTTGAATAATCTTTGTGCTAAACCGTTAAACGTCGTTAAAGTTGTAATCTGTGTTCGTAAATCGTCTTTTTCATCTTCCAAAAGAAGTGATTGAGTTGATGATCGCCCCACAAGGGTTAGTTTTGATCTCCCCAAAAGGGAGTTTCATATCGTATTTTTGATCTCTTCAAAAGAGAGTTTCATATCGTATTATAACTTTAGCGACGATCTTATTGAATTTTGTGCTTGAACCCCCAAAAGGGTATCTTCCGATGAGTTGCTCCCAAAAGGAGAATTCATTGAGTTATATTGGGTATTTTCCGGTGAATTGCTCTCAAAAAGAGAATTCATTGAGTTATATTCGTCAACCAAGTTAATACAAATCGTTGATCCTAACGAACCCATACCATGTGCATACTTTTTATAGATATTTTCTTACACGACTTTTCTTTGTTCGCATTGTTCACCACCATTAAAATCATCACATCGCCATCATTATTGAAGTGGTTAGTTTCTTTTCGTCGGATTTCTATTTGATTTGAGCTGTGGTTGCAACAGATTTCCTCCCGATGATTCGACATCTGGACTCCCAGATTATATTACTTGTACGGACTCTTGCGCTTGAGAGAAGCACCTTTTCGGGCCCACCAAGTTTTTGGCGCCGTTGCCGGGGAGGAATGGTTTGTGACTACGGTTTATTTCATGCGGAGGACCTTCGGTGAGAACTTTCCACTTTACTGTACATAACCTTTTGTTTTTTGTTTTTTTTATTTTTATTTTTTTAAAATGGAGTACATGAATTTCTATTGCACGAACAATCTGTATGATGCAAGGTATACTAATGCACACAAACATAGGATGGAGAAGCTCAAGATCCTTAATTTTAATCAAACTGACTGTGAAACTTTCTTTCAGGCCTGGAGGAGGTTCACAGACATAGTATCGAGCTATCCGCAGCATGGGTACATAAATGAAGAGCTTATGACGTCCTTCCTAGATGGACTACGACCATAGCTGCAGGAATTCTTGGGAGGCATGACGCCGACAGAGGCGTGGGAATACATGGAGTCTCTGCAAGAAAATGAAGAAACCATGGAAGAGACTTCAGAGAGCGATTCAACGGAGCCTTCGTGCCTTGATCAAGGGGAGCAAAGTGTAGACGTACCTTTGCAATCCTTGAAAGAGGACGTTTACTTGACTATTCAGACACAGTAGGCTACATCCCATCAATTCCAGGAGAATTTCCTTGCTCGGAGTCGGCAGATTCAGAAATCCATTGAAGATCTTAATTTGATTGCCACCTGCCTAGAAGAAAGTAATGCTTTTGAAATTAATTTCAAGAATCTAATACGAGTTTATCTTCTATTGCAGGAAAATCGAGCAAGCCATGTCACGTTGAGGACATGAATAAAAATATCTACATGGCAAGAAGTGTGTGCAAAAGAGAGGACGAGCTAGCAATTTTGGATGAACAGGAGGAGGACACAGCTAGGGAAAAGGGGTTTGAGATTATCGCCATGGAGCCAGAACCATTCCCTCCTCCAGTTTTATCCCAAAATCATTTATCACTCTCCCCAATGATCGAGCATCATACCGAGAGTAGTGCATATCTTTTAGAGAGTAGTCGTCGCCTTGCTTTAATTTATTTCAACTATTTTGATGACTACATTTGGAATATTTTTGTTGAAAGGAATCTCAAACTAATTTGGACGGACATAACTCATCTCTTGCAGAACATTGGTAAATAAGTTATAGAGATGCTTGGAGTTGTGTTGCTGGGGTCCAATTTAGCTTCTGGAGGAAAATTACTCGCCGAGGAGCGCAAGGAGCAAATTGAACAACTTCCTCCACAATTAAAGATTCGGGATCCGCCATTTGATCACGGTGTGTTCTTTCCAGTAGTGTAGATTTTTATATGCTTTCTAGGTTGCTTGATTGAATAAACTCGTACCCCTTTCGACATTGAGGACAATGTCCATCTTTAGTTGGGGTGTGTGTTTGAGACCTTAGGATTTTTTTTGAGAAGAATAAATCACCAAATCTCATCATTTTAAAACTCCTTCACATGCCTCAAATACGGATGATTACGCATTAATTGAGTTCTGAAAATTTTTTATGGCTTGAGTTAATTATTTTTCCTTCATGAAATTACCGTTAATATGCTATTCATGAAAATTCTCAATTGCCTTGATTAATATCTCGAAATAGTTTGAATTTATTTCATGCATGCTAATGTGATGAAAAAGCTTAAGTATACACGATTTATTGAGAAAAGTCTTCAAGTTGAAGAGGAATGTGGCCATGGTTATTAATGTTTATGTTCGAAAATATGGGTGTTGAGTTGCTTACAAAGAAAAAAGAAAAGAAAAGAAATGAATGAAAAATGAATGAATAAGTATGTCACTAATAAATAACTTGGTTGGCTCGAGTAGTACAGTCCGAGGGGTCCTTCTTGGCCTAATGCCCTATTATCGTCTGATTTGGGAGCCATTGACCGGAAACTCACTCATTTGATGGAGCGATCCAAGTTATACATTTTTCTACGAATGTTGCTTGATGCGCGTTACGCAGAACTAATAAAAGAAAAGAAGTGGCGAATAAGCCAAGCAACCTCAATGCCCATGATTTGAACGGTTACTTTTGAGATGCCAATTCCTTGGAAACAAGAAAACTAGGATATAACGACGTGTTATACTTTCGCTTGCGCAAAACGATGCTTGCATGCTATTTATTCAAATTAAATTAGAGAAAATATCATAAGATTGATTTTGTTCATGGATGATGTATATTGATAGTCTAGATCATGTTGGAAAGCGTACTATTGAGCCATGCCATAAGCGATCGAAAGAACTTATTGTTTTATTAATCATCCGAATTAATCGCTATTTTTGCTAGAGACTAGCAAATCGCTAGTTGGGGGGTGTGATTCGGGTTCAATATTAGATATTTAACCCCCATTTAGCCCTATTTTGTGTTCATGTGATGCTACATTGTTCTCTAATACATACGTATTTTGTACACAATTATTTATTAGAGAAAACACTCTATTTGAGCACAAAACAGCAATTAACGGAGTATTTCTACACTTTTTATATTTTTCCTAGCTTGGTCTCGATCTCACGATTCCAATGACTATTTATTTGTATTTTTCTGAGATCTGTGATAATTACTGTGAATTTTTGAATGCATAATACCAATTAAATGGGGAAATACGCAAGGAAATACGAAAATACGGTCTCCAGCCAATCAGACGCTGACATGTGGTGTCATCTGGACCGTTCGCGCACAATCCAACGGCACCAAGCGCCCCAAACGTTATCAAATAAATGCGGGCTGCGTGGTAATACGGAGACCGTTGGATGAGAATCCAACGGTCGTGATCATCGCGAAATCGCGTCTGAGGCGATCAACAGGCGGGCCACGTGTCACGATATCAACGGTTTCCCGCTTAATCCAACGCACCTGATCAAGCGTCGACGCGGCGATTTGTCGACCGAGCGATCAAGATCGAACGGCCACGATTGAAGGCGAACGAAGCGGGCTGCTGCAAACATAGAGGGCGATGCGGCTACTTTGTGGTCGTTGAGATCCAATCAAACGGCTGCAATTCTCTCCGAGGCGAACTCGGAGCAGTTTGGTTGCAGGCGCGAAGCGAGCAAGGATCCGATTCGGAAGAGCTACGTGTCGACTCGAAGTTCAATCCCGCACTTATCGAAAGGCGCAGGATTGCTGCGATATGGATTTTGGGTTTTAAGGCGAATTTGATGCGGGTTTAGACCCGTTAAGCTCTCAAAACCCGCAATGCATATTATTTAAGCGTATTCTAGGGTTTTTGGGGAAAGACTGGCGAATTTTGGGCGTATTGGAGGCTCTAGGAGCCGTATTTCGCCAGGGAAAAATTCTGTAAAATTCCAGAGGCTGTTCTTATTATTTCCAGAGAGTTTTGGTGTATATCTTGGAGATTTGGTGATGTATTCTTAAACTTCTATCCCGTATTTGATGCTTTTCTATTGTATTTGGCTATCAGATTGATGTATTTTGCTATGAAACTTGTTTATTCTTGCACCATGAGTAGCTAATTTCTTATTGTGCATGGTATGGCGTAGTTAGGGGATATTATTTGTGTTCATTTGGTTGAATAATCTTTGTGCTAAACCGTTAAACGTCGTTAAAGTTGTAATCTGTGTTCGTAAATCGTCTTTTTCATCTTCCAAAAGAAGTGATTGAGTTGATGATCGCCCCACAAGGGTTAGTTTTGATCTCCCCAAAAGGGAGTTTCATATCGTATTTTTGATCTCTTCAAAAGAGAGTTTCATATCGTATTATAACTTTAGCGACGATCTTATTGAATTTTGTGCTTGAACCCCCAAAAGGGTATCTTCCGATGAGTTGCTCCCAAAAGGAGAATTCATTGAGTTATATTGGGTATTTTCCGGTGAATTGCTCTCAAAAAGAGAATTCATTGAGTTATATTCGTCAACCAAGTTAATACGAATCGTTGATCCTAACGAAACCATACCATGTGCATACTTTTTATAGATATTTTCTTACACGACTTTTCTTTGTTTGCATTGTTCACCACCATTAAAATCATCACATCGCCATTATTATTGAAGTGGTTAGTTTCTTTTTGTAGGATTTCTATTTGATTTGAGCTGTGGTTGCAACAGTTTTCCTCCCGAGGATTCGACATCTGGACTCCCAGATTATATTACTTGTACGGACTCTTGCGCTTGAGAGAAGCACCTTTTCGGGCCCACCAGGCCTCGAGCTCAACCTACAACTGGTAGACGAGTTCCGTAAATAGGCTCTGGCAACCCTCATCGAATAAAAAGGACGCATGGCCCACTATTTCAACTCAAGGGTCTGCAAACGCAGCTTCCGTGTAGGCGACTTGGTGCTACGTAAGGCTGTTTTCACTCCCTAGATTCTCAAGCAAGGGAAGCTCACTGTGAAGTGTGAAGGACCTTACACAGTGATCGATGTACTTGGTCCTGCCACCTACCGACTTGCTACATTGGATGATAGAGAGCGTCCTCATCCTTGGAATGAGAGAACTTGCAGAAGTATTATCAATGATTGTACCAGCAGGGCTAAATGATTGAAATCTATCTTCATGCCTATTCATGATAGATACAAAGTCGATCGTCCTTTAATATTTGTCCAACAATTCTTCTAATCATGGCCGTCGGCCAAAAGTCGAAGGGGCCTCACCCCTCGCCAACGAACGACCCCTGTCGTCAGTCATAAGCCGAGGGATCGCCCATCGCCATTGAACGACACTAGTCATTGTCCGTACGTCGAAGGGGCCTCGCCCCTCACCACCGAATGACCCACGATGCTCGTCGACCGTAAGTCGAAGGGGCTTCGTCCCTAGCCACCAAACGACCCCTGTCATCAGCCGTAAGCCGATGGATCATTCCTTTACAGTGAACGACGCTAGTCGTCGACCGTGAGCCGAGGGATTACCCCTCGCCACTAAACGACCCACGACGGTCATCGGCCGTAAGTCGAAGGGGCCTCGCCCCTCGCCACCGAACGACCCTAGTCGTCAGCTGTAAGCTGAGGGATCGCCCCTCGCCACTGTACGACCCTAGTCATCACCTGTTGGCCGAGTGATTATCCCTCGCCACTGAACTACTCATGACGGTCGTCGGCCGTAAGTCGAAGGCGCCTCGCCCCTCGCTACCGAACAACCCCCGACTTTCGTTGACTCTAAGGGGCATTACCCCTTGCTACTAAATGAAATGTGATTTATGGTTTAAAGGATTGTGTTCAATCTGTTAAATACACCTAACTTACCAACGACTAAACTTATCATCAGTCTCTAATCTATCGAAAGTTAAGTCGTTGAGGGGGCCATACACATGCACATATTCATATAGTAGATAAGAGCATAAAAGTCACAACAATTTTTATTCATTTCTAAGGAAACAGAAGTGAAAAAGGATTACAAGAAACCTAAATTAAGGCCTACTGAACTGAGAGGAAGGAGGAGCGCCCCCGGAGGCCAAGATGCCGGTGAAAGCTTCCATCGACTTTGTGAGCTTGGCCGTGAGCTCAGCTTTCTCCTTCGCAGCGGGTCGAGCTCGGTGACTTTGGCCCGAGATTCAGCGGTCACCGCCTTGCAAGCCTCCACCCATATCTTGGAGTTGGAAGCTTTGGGTCGGACCTCGAATGCTTCCTTATTGAAAATGTCAAGCTCCGACTCAAGCTGAGCCTTCTCCGTTCTCCACTGGAGCTCGGCAGACTTGCAGAGGACCGACAGGGGCAAGCGACTATTCTTGGCCTCCACAGCTGCCCACTCAGCTGCCACCTTAGCCTCGAGGGCTTTCTGTAGGCCTTCCTATGCCTCTTTCATCCGAGCCTCAAGATCGAATGCCTTGTGCTCTGCGTCTGCCACCCACAGACCTCCTTCGATCAAGTCGACAGTTTGACGGTACAATACGACGCCGAGAATAGACATCTACAGAAAAGGTTAGTTAGAGACGATTAACTCGAGCATCAATGGACGGAAGGCAGACGACGTACCTGTTATCCACTCCCCACAAAAAAGTTGGCCACCCTTTCGAGGTCTAACCTCTGAAGAAATTCCAGATCCCTGGGGAGAGTCGAGTTCTCCACCAATCGAGTAGTCGTCCTGAAGTCCAACAAGGCCGACTCCTCCTTTCTAATGGCGAAGGGAGGTAGGTGAAAGTCACTCTGTACCGGTCCAGTGGATCGAGACGAAAGCTGATTGAGCAGTAACGCTCGATCGAACTCCGCATGGATCGGGCCGACCAAAGGAATGGACGACATAATGCTACCCCAGGTCCACTGATCCAGAATGGGCATCATGGGAGCCTGAGAGGCCAAAGGAGTCTCCACCACCCCCTGAGGCTCGAGAGGGGCGACCCCCATACCCTTCTCCAAGGGATCCTCCTCTTCCACACGTCACCTCTTTTCTGACTCCTCCTCCCCATGGAAGGGCATCTCCCTCTTCTGGTCAACGGCCTCCGTCGACTCAGCAACATCGGCAGCATCTTCAGCTGGCTTAGCAATGTCGGTAGCATCAACGTCGACCAACACCAGTGGCTCTGAAACCACAACGGAGGCCAGGGGCACAACAGACCGCACTAGGGCCTGACTCGAGGCCTCTCTTGAGGAGGCTCGAGAAGAAGGCATCGAGACCTGCCTAACCTCACCCCCTCGGAAGAAGAGCTTTGGTTGATTGGGACGGGAGTTCGAGAGCTCGATCCCTCAACATGTGCACTCGACCTTTCAGCACGGGCTCCCGACCTTTCGACGCTTCTCTTCTTATTTCGCTGTTCCCTCCAGACTTGGTCCATTCTAGAATCACCAATTCGTCGACTTCCATTAGTCATATTTGTAGACAACAAATATAATTATCGTGAGTGGTGAAGATAAGGACATAGAGTCAAATTACATTACCCGGGCTCCACAAAAGGGCCTTCAACATATGATCATCCAACAGATAAAGAGTCAACCTCTCACGCCTCGGTCGACCCAGAAGAAGCTTCACTGCCTCAGTCTCGACCGGCAACAACCTGGCTTTGACCTCCTCCTATGATAACCAAGACTCTTCCGCAAACTTAGGATTCGAAGAACTCCAACTATTGAGCAACAGACCCAGATCGAAAAGGACGATAAACACAAAGGTATCCTTCCATCCTGGGTTGGAAATCAGAAGGTCGTATATGAGCCTCACTCCCAGGCGAGTAGGGATATGGTACCACACTCGGTGAGGGTAGGGTATTATCCAAAAGAAGAACTGGAATAGTCCAAGGGTTGGCCGAATGCCACAGAGCTCACACAGTACGATGAAGCCATTTAAGAGGGGAAGGAGCGAGTCTACAAATAGAAAGCTCCACAGATCACATAACCTCTACAATGAAAGGATGAAGAGGAAACCAAAGTCCTAGACCAAAAGCTCTAAGATACACCCCAACCGCATTCTTCCGTGAAAAACACACTCTCTCATCTAAATTAGGCACTCTAAACCTAAAAGGACGACATAAACAAACACGCCAGACCTCAGCAGTCAGATCGAGGGAAAACCTAGGGGCCATATCTAAGATGACTTCAGGAATTTTCAAGCTCCGATCCCTCCGGCGAATAGGAAGGTCTGGTTCAATCCAAACTCTTTTCCTTTCCCAGGAGCTCCTCGTAGGTTGGCTCCTTCATTATGACTAGAGCAAACATACCTGACCGATCTAAAGAGAATCAAAGTTGGACATGTGGGATACCTTAAAAAGAACAGGCGATCTCCAAGAAGGCGACGCTGGTAGCAAGCTTTCAAAACAAGGAAGAAGGCGAAGCAGAAATATCTCTTCTTTTTCCGTGCTTTTCTTTCCTATACGAAGGAACTCAACCGACTGACGTTCGATGCACGACACGTGTCCGAAGCCAGCCACCAGAAACGACGGAGATCACTTCAAAGACGAAAGGGTTTTGGCGGCACAAATCAAATCAAATGTTTCGAAAACCATGCGTATTTAAGGATATTACTCATCATTCGGTCTCAATCATTTCAGTTTCTAAGGCACGAATGATGGGAGCCATTGTTAGTGCACGGATACGGATCTTGCTGGAGTATCCGTGTACCCGACCCATTTGGCACCCGCAACCCAATAACTACTGCTCATAGCAGGGTATTGCCGAGTCAGTCAAGTAGATCGTTCGATCGTTGAGTTGGCGCTAATATTCAGTGGGAGGTTAATAGGGCTGAGTAAATAAGCAGCCGTCATCTTGAATCCCGAAGAAGATCGTGCCTGAATCAATGAGGGACGGTTACACACTATCAAAGAGGAACAACATATAAATGGACAAGAGGACAAAGGTACAGGGGTTCCAATTCCAAGGTACAAGGTCTAAGACATAGAACTCTACTTTCTCAGCTAATATTTCTTATACTTTTGAGCTTGCGTCGCCAGTCCTGAGACGAACCTCCGTGGGTCGATATCAGCTGCACCATGCTCACTCTCTTCCTTAAGTTTCCATACTAACTTAAGCATCAGAAGGGATTTGTGTCAGAACCCATATCTGACCCCCTCTAACGTGTCCATATGGTGCAAATTGACGGTCATCATCCAACGTCGAGGGTCTTCATCGAGCTTCCTAGCCTCGAACGATCGATGCATCAGCTGCTTAAAGGTTGATCGAGCACCTCACCATCATTAACTATCATCACTCGACCCTGGTTCTTCCAACCGAGGGTCCCATTCCATCTGCTGACGAGGCTCCGACTCAACACAAGAATCTACGTCAGCTTGACAACTGTCTCGGTCAATTTCATCCTTAACGATACCTATATGGATCTAGAGAGGAGTCAAGATCGGTTAGGGAAGGTACCTTAGCAGGATCATGCAAACTCCGAAGGAAACAACGAAGGAATTAAGCTTTCGAAATAAAAATGGAGGTGGAGCAAGAAAGTCTTTTTCTCCCCAACCCTTCCTTTTATATGGAGGAGCTTAACCAATTGATGGCCGATGAGCGACACTTGTCTGAGATCGGCCTCAAGAAGCGATGAGGATCGATTCAGAAATGAAAGGTTTTTGGCGGCACAAAGCAAATCAAACATTTCAAAAACTGTGCACATTTAAGGAGAATACACATCATGTGGTCTCAATAGTGCAGTTTCCGGAGACACGAATGCTGGGGGCTATTGTTAGTGCACAAGTACGGATCACGAAATGGTGTCAAAATATCTGACACATTTAATGCATGCAACCTGAAACCCGTTATTAAGGCAGAGGAATAACCAGTCAAGTGAACGGCTCACTCGACTATTAAGCTCTGCTGATACTCAGGGGGGAGTTAATGAGATTGAGTAAATGGGCAGCCGTTATCGCCAATCCTGGAGAAGATCCTGCCCGAATAAATGAAGGGCAGTTATTCGCAATGATCGGACCAACGCCTATAAATACCTGATAAGACAATGGTAAAAGGGTGCTAACTCCCAAGGTACAAGATCTAATACTCAGACTCTACTTATTTCTTCATACATTTCTTTCATTAAAGAGCTTGCGACGCCAGATCTGAGATGAACCTCCGTGGGTCAATCTTAGCTGCTCCAAGATTCCTCCTTCTCTTAAGTTCCTATCTAACTTAAGCATCGGAGGGGATGTGGGTCGGGACCCAGATCTGACCCCGCTGACGCTTTCCTTGTGGTGCAGATCGTCGAGTCTGGATCCTATGCAAGTGTCTCTTCCGAGCTTACCAACCTCGATCGATCGATGCCCGATACATTTGAGGGTCGATCGAGCATCGTAAATCAACCATCTACAACCGATGACACTGGTTCTTCCAACCTATGGTCCCATTCACCGGCTGACGAGGCTCCGACTCGGCAGGAAAGGATCCACGACAGCATAACAATTGTTTCAGTCATTTTTGGCCTTAACAAGTATATATTGGGTGATTGATGTGTCCATATTTCCATACACTTACTTCATTATTTCATATCATATTCGACATTCAAAGTTCATATTTTGATATATTACTGTGCTTCTAATGATATAATCAAGTTTCATATAGATTTGTGGATTTTCAGGAACTTTGGAGCGAATCGGAGCTATTACAAGACACGGACACATCCGAGACGCCCAGAGCATCATTGGAAAGGTTCCATAGGTGTTTGGCAAGGCAAGGAAGAAGATTGGAGGAGAGGAGGAGAAGAGAGTGAGAGTTGAGAGCTCTAGGGAAAATTGGAGTCTGTTTCCCAGGCCACTCGGTCGAGTCGATCAAAACTCGACCGAGCTGACACGAAGAAAACCATAGCGAGAATGGACACGCCCCACTGGACCGAGTAGATATCCAGCTCGACCGAGCTACATCCAAACAGAGCGACTATTCTGAGCCATTCTCCAAGCACTGTAGCTCGACCAAGCAACCAAGCGTACTCGACCGAGCAGGCCATCTACTCAACCCAAGTCGCCATCAAACATAACAGTGTTTTGAGGAGATTTCAGGCTGCTGTAGCTCGACCGAGTGGAGGGGCTACTCGACTGAGTAGCTGGGATCAGCCCAGAGCCAAAGAAGCAGCAAAGCAGAGCCGCATGTTAGCTCGACCGAGCGGCGCCGCTGCTCGACCGAGTAGGGCGCTGCGGCCAGATTAGTTAATGGCCCAAGTGCCCATATTCTCTGAATTTTGTGGGGGTCCATACCCCTTGTATTTAAGCAGGATTTTAACTCTATTTTAAGGAGAGACTATTTTCTTTAGTTTAGTTTTCTTGAAGAGAGTTCTTAGCCGTCGCTATTTTGTAGAAGACAAAGTTCATATTTTTATTAATCACTTTTGCTTGGATTCTTGTGCCCTTAATTCTCCGCGTGTGATTGTTGATCTACAACGTTTTGGTAACGATCTTCTCTCTTTACATGATTTATTTAATGTCTTCAATTGCGATGTTGATCTCTCTAGCCTTTATCGAATTTTCTATTGCCATCTATATGGTCCACGAGTAGTCTTTTCTAGGGCTAATGGATTAGCCCTAGGATCTTAGGATTTAGATGTAAAGTTAGGATTTTTATGTTGTTTTGGTATAAAAGGGATGTGATTTGGTTGATCTAGCCAAGTTTGTAGGAGATTCCTGATGTCCCTCGCGTTTACACGTCAGATGTGTGCAATATATAATTAGGGGCGTGAGATTTAAATATTTATAACCGCAAGCGCACGGTGTTGTAGTGTGGCTTGGGGGTCGAACTCAGGGAGGCGTGGTTGTGCTTGTGTCAAGAAGGATCGGATTCACCCCATGGGCGAGCTAGCCCGAATCAGTAGATGGGTTGTCACGAAAAATAGAATGCGAAGGATAAACAATATAAATGGAAAACCCGGGACTTCGGTTTCCACCCTATCGTGCGATTCTCGCTGATACGGCCTACGGGTAGGATAGCGATCGGAATTAGGGTCTAATGGTGAGACGTTACCTCTAAGAGTGATACCAGCATCCCATGGGCCCGATATTCCGGTTGGTGCCCAGGATGATATGTCGGACTTCCCGGGTTCGGTCAGTGGGTATTCCCATGTCCATTAACACCGACCGACTCCGGGAGCACTAAGCTCACAACGATAGCTCCCAACATCTCATCCTGCAGCTCCCGCGCGCTAGGATTCGACGTCTACGCTAAGGACGTGAGCTATGGCTAGGGAGTCAACCGCCAAGTTTATTCCCCCTTGGCCCAATGGTCAAAGGCGGTCTTTTTCCCGCCGATGACAATAAAACACCCCGCGTAACCGATAGATTCCTAATCCATATCGATTTCCTAGTCCTATGGACGCATCGGGGAGAACCCACGAAGGGGTTTCCACCAAAATCCCAGATTTGGGAACTACTCACACATATTTACTAAAAAGCAATCTAAATCAAAATCGACCGTTAGAAACATGATCAGGCGATTGAAACACTACTACAGATTTAGGCTTGGGTAACGCCACTTAGATAGCGCTTTTAAAAAGCGCTATCTAAGTGAGCTCTTGTATAGCGCTTCTGCACTTATAGAAAATAAAAATAAATCAAAATTAAGGTAAAAAATCACTTAGATAGCGCTTTTTATTAAAGCGATATTCAAGTAATACATTACATAGAGCTTTTTGTTAGTGCTATGTTACTAAACGTTACGTAAACACTTTTATTTAAAAATATACATATGTATTACCCTTAGATAGCGCTTGTAATTTCGCTGTGCGGCCGCCAAGCTTCCCCCCCACATTCCAGGCCTTTCTCCTATCTCAAAATTCAGCTTCTCCTCTCACAGACACACACACAGACACACTCTCTCTCCCTCTTCCTTCGCTGCAAGCTGATAGGGAGATCGACGGGCGGACGCGGAGATCTTCACCGATTAGGGGCATAAAATCTCACGCTTCCTGTGAAACGACACATACCCATCAACCTGTCTAACCTCTCAGTGTCTCTACGCTCTTCATCTCATCTCATACCCAGATTCATTTCATTTTGACTTCCTAAGATCGAAAAAGAAAATCTTTTTTGGAAAAAATTTCTACTTTTTGAGATCGAAGAAGATGGTGAGCGCTACTGAACTCTGGCACACCCTCGAGCATGCCATCGAGAACTACACTGGACTCTCTACGGCGACATTCTTCACCGTCCTTGCGGTGGCACTGGTGTTCTAGTACGTGGTGTTCGGGCTGTTCGCGGCCCCGCCGTCGCCGAGGAAGAGGGAGGTCGAGTTTGAGCAGATGGAGCCCCTCCCGCCGCCGGTGCAGCTTGGCGATGTCACCGAGGAGGAGCTCAGCGCCTACGATGGGTCCGATCCTAAGAAGCCCTTGCTCATGGCCATCAAGGGCCAGATCTATAACGTCACGCAGAGCTGGTATAATTTCGCCGGTCTGATTTTGTTTTGAATTAGGGTTTTGGTTAGGGTTTATTTTCTTCCATCGGGTTTTTTTTAGTTTCTTCGATAAAGTTGACCTTTTTCTTTTTGTAGCTTGGTGGTGTAATGAATTTTAACTGTGAAGCTGACTTCTTTTGATGATCTATAGGTTATTTTCTGTGTGTAAATGTTGGTAATTTTGCTGACTATAGTAATTCTTGAAAGAAATGTTGAATCCGATTGGCTTCTGAGTAGATTAGATTAAATTTTCATTGTTCTTTTTCATATGCAGGTGTAGATTCTAAATAATTGATGCTCCGGGCAGTTTAGCTGCAGATTATACATTGATATTGCACAATTGGATTGTTGTGTACTCTGTGTTTGTTACAAGAATGTCATTCTCTGAATTGTTTCAATTCTCTTATACTTGCTTGTTCTATCTTGATACTGCAAAGGTTACAGTCTGCTCTAGGTAAAATGATACAATGTTAACTTTGAAATGTATAAATTTCTTTAGTTTCACAAACACCATTCATTATTCTCTAAAGACTGCAAGTAATGCTACCCAACCCACTACTTGCTCTTAACAACCACCACCACAAGAATGACATAACAATGGTTCCACAATCCGCTAAGAGCCAGACTACTCTCTCATTTTAATATGAGAGGGCCCATAAAAAAGAACAAATATCAATCAATCAACTTAAGAACATACATTCATTATAGGAAATGCTATTCCAAGCATAACAAACATTCTTATGAAGACTACAAACTATAATATCAAACTTTTAAACTGATAGGCACTCGCAATTGGACTGATATGCAGAAATTATGAGTTCTAGTTAAGAGAATCTAACGAATACAGAACTTGCAAATTTAAGCATGTATTTTCTTGAATCCCCACATGCTCAATAGTATAGCCAGTCGTGTCATTCCCTATATGATTCATCCAGTAAATCTAGAAATGAACATTGAGTTTATATATTCTAACATTAAGGTTTTTTTGGGACAGATTGAAACTGAGAAACTTCTAGCACAGCTAGTGGAGACAGAGATGGACATACGAACTGTGAGTTCAACTTCTACTTGCTTGGGCAATGGCATTTGAGCTTGATTCCAATCCGTATTATAACATAAGGATTTCATTTGCTGATGCATATGATTCTCTATTAGTTACATATGATTTAAAATTATAAATGTGCAATGCTGATACTATGCAAATACAGTTTAATCAATTTTTTGAAGTACATTACTTTACCGGAATATCAGTCAATTCATTACAATCAGCTCATGCCATGTGATATGTGGGACATGTAAATTCACGAAAAATGCATCAGCAAACTCAGTGCATAACTTTTATGTGCACAACACCACACGATATGAACTGTGAACCAACAAATCCATCTACTTCCTAGAATCATTCATGGATGATTTCTTGCTTTTGCTACTGTTCTTTTTGCCAATTCAAATTGATTTGCTTGCTTCATAATATGCAAAGGTAGAACTTGATATGCTTTCTTGTATGTGCACAGACATATGGACACAGTTACTCAAGCTTCATTGATATCAATGTAGACTCATAAATGTTGGTCCACCACATGATAATATTGCCCTAATTACATCCACTAAAACTAAAAGAAATTCTCGAGTTTTTGTTGTCAGTATCATCTTCAGCTGAAGGCATGACCTTGAAGTGTTGAGTAGTCTTCATTTTCCCAATCAATTATGCCAATTATTTTACTGCTTTATAGCATGTCTTAATCTACTCTAAACTTCTTCAATTTGGTATCGACAGAAAAATGGCACATACAAAGGGAAAAAGTTCAATGCCATCTGCCATTTCTTCGGATATCAGGTGCGAGGGTCACTACCTTCTAAATTTGACTGTGACTATGCTTATGTGAGGAGTTTCATCCTTTAAACTGATTTTACATCGATAATTTCTTCTGTTGCAATTTAACGAACATTCACATTGGATTATATTTGGACAGGCTCTTGGGCATGTTTCTTATCATCTTATTGCAGCAGGGGTTAGTGGATATATGGCCACGGTGACCAATCTTAAAAATGATGTGTCTAAGTGGCGGTGTGGAGGTGCTCCATTAACAGTTAGTTTTCTACCAATCTTTTCTCTTAGTTTCTTTATATATAAACGAAAGTTTATATTCAACTGGGCATTATTCTATTATGCATTTTGGAAGCAAAACCTTCTGAATTCTCTTAGAGAATATCTCATGCTATTTTTCCATATGAAAGGAACCACCATTAGTTTTTAGGATTGTTCATTCAGATGATGGGAACTGGTCAGTTTAATTTTTCGTTTCAATCCCCAACTGGCTCATCATGGCTATTGATTGTATCTCCAAGAGTTTGCTATACTGATTTCAATAATTATGGCATTACAATAGTTGTAGATATATGCACTTTATTTACCATCGAACGCAACATATTTGATGTGGTACCAGTGTTACTGGCATCTAGCAAATTCATTTAAAGGCAAAAAATTGGCTGGTGTATGAAATAGTCTAATTGATCCTTGTAACACTTAAGATCTGGTGCTGGTTGTTGTCCACAGTTGATGTGTGTCGTTACTCTTGCCTTGTTGACAAATTCCTATTAGCCAGTTATTCACAAAGGCTAACTTAAATAGATAGTTCAGATAAAATCCAGAATACTTGGTGCTTACTAGTTTTTTTGGCATGCATCTGTTTCTTCTTCATGTGAGCTATATATGGAAATGCCTTGAACTCTTCCACCAAAGCATGTTGCACTGAACCACAGTGGCAGCTACATTCCAACATCATGATATTGTTACAAATCAAGTTTTTATCCCAATGGATTATGTGCGTTATTGAGATCAACACACTGTTTATAGTACTCAGAATTGTACTAATTTTGTTATATTGCCCTGGATTATAAATTATTTTCTTTCTGATGTGCATGGATTTTGCTTTGTAAGAGTGAAACATATATATTCCTGTGACATTTCTATTTCATTCTTAACTATTTCAGCTCTTTCACCCTGGCTTTCTTTAAAAAAGAAATTAGAAACCCTTGAATATTCAATAAATTCCACAATGTAGCTATTTCTAGAAGCATACAATTGTGTTTTATTTGCAGGTCTCCTACCGAATGAATTCACTTTATGGATGTAAACAACATTGGCAAAGCCATTTCAAAAATAAAAAAAATGTTAACATAGCTGAGTGTAGAAATAGAACTCATGTAGTTGATCCAAACATTTCAAAAAAGGCCTTGTTAATGATGCAAATTTAAAATTATATGCGGTTCATTGTTCTTTATTTCATTTATTATTATTATTTTAAGAATTAATTCTGGTTTACTTATTTCTGATGGAAGTTTATCCGTTTTATGCCTATCTATCTTGGAATTCTAGTATTATACGATGCTACTCTATCTATTCTGTTTATATTAACTTTATCTTCTTTGATAGGCAGCCATATTCTGATCACTTTTTTACCTTTCCTACAGGAGGGGCAGCTTTTGAACCTCTTTCCTGGAGCCTAAGGCTGAAGATAGCCATTGGGGCGGCCCGAGGCCTTGCATTTCTTCACTCTTCAGAGAAGCAAATCATTTATCGTGATTTCAAGGCATCCAACATCCTTCTTGATTCGGTACTGGTTTTGAGTTTAGCAACACTTATCAGGATATGATTATTATTTTATTATGTCCATCTAATCTTTTTAATTTTTCCTCTCAGAATTATAATCCGAAGCTCTCTGACTTTGGTCTGGCAAAGCATGGGCCGACTGGTGGAGATTCACATGTCACCACTCGCGTCATGGGCACCCATGGTTACGTGGCACCAGAGTATGTAGCAACTGGTATGTATCACTATCACTAAGGTATCCTGCTGCTCATTTGTATGATTTGCTAACCACCACACCATTTTAAAAAAAGAATAAAAGAATCCCATCATTGAAGATTTTTTAGAAGACCCGCACGATTGGTACCTTTCCATCAACTTAGTGGTTCACCATGAATGGTATTCAAATGATGATGTGCTCTTTGCTGTAGGGGACTCTATTGCAAAGCTTATGCCATGCTTTTATCCACTGACCATTATCCTGCCGCTATATTTTTATAGGAAAAATTAATGGAATGCTAAGGGAGTCTTACAATGTTAAGGGAATGCTTTTTCAAATTAGATAACAACTCATTTTGCCAAACGAGGTGAACATATAAATTTACAATTATATGTTCACTGGATAGTCAATTCGGAATTTTAATTGTACACATGTACAGATCTAACACCAGAGGTCTGGCATTGCCTATAATGTGCTGGATGTTATTGCATTACACGAGCCAATTATTATTATACTTGCTGGAAAAGATTGATTTGGCATACATACTTTCATTTTGAAGTGTAACAGTTGGTTCTTCAATCTGCATGATTCTTGTTTATTCTCAATGGTGGTAAGCATTGCCATGTGATTTTCCACCTGAGTAGCAAGGAGTTCATCATCAATATTAGTCAATGATGTGATTTTAGTGGACTCGAATGCTGTTGCAAGTTTCACTTCACTCATTCTTCCACTGAAGTTTATCATATGATCTGGAAGATCTTTAGGTGCTTGGCAAATCATAGAGTCTGTAGGATAAACCCAATTTTTCTTATCTGTGCGGAATCCAAGTGCCCAAGTTTTCATCTTGTAATTGCATTACACGAGCCAAATAGTAGTGTAATCGCTGGAAAAGATCGATTTGGTGTCCATCCAATCATGTTGAAGTGCAACATTTATTGCTTCAGTCTACATGAATCTTGATAATTTGTGATGGTGCTTGGCAAATCACAAAGTTCTGTGTGAAGAGGTTAGTGAAGATAAAAAAGATTGTTCTAGCAAGTTGTTTAGAACTCTGGAATATATGTCAAATAAACTTGTTCATTCTTTTCTGTTTTGGCATTTAAATTGAAGAGCGTGATGAAGAGGCTCTTAAGTTCCTGAAGGATATCAAGTGGTCCAGAATTGATAATCCGAAGGGATTCAAGCTTGAATTCTAAATATGCTCTGAATGTTTTGTGATTTGAATTGTAATATGCTATTTTCTGATATGCTATTTTCTGATATGCTTTGTGATATGCTATTTTCTGTATAGATTTTTGATTATTACAGAGGTTATTAGTTAATAATTTTTTCAATACACGCATCTCATTGGGATGACTTGCTATACGGTCTTTTACAGTGATTATAGACATCTAGTCATACCCAGACATTATGATTCCATGTCGTCTTGTATACCTGCTTGTATAATTATGGTTCCACAACGCTCTTATATATCTGAATCGTGGTTTCTCTCCGCAGAAGCTCTCTTTATTGGTGACCGAAGCCTACATGGATGCACATCAGAAGAGCGTACATGTAAGAGTCAGATAATTTCTGACATCCACCCGTATTCGAATGCTGATATTTTATCCATTCTAATACGTCCTGTAGGCCATGAAAGAGAGAATGAGCAATCTTTCCCAGAGCCTCGGAATGCCACCAGGCATGAGCGAGTGACTCAAGTGATCGAGGTTGGCCTCAAATCAATCCGGCGACGAATGCACTTCAATTTTGTAAATTGGCAATAGGAAACGCGACCATATTCATTGTTACCATGATGCTGAAAGTTCTTCCCCTGCCCAAGACAAATTCCACCTGCTCCTAATCATCGTTGTATGAAAATTTCCAAGATGTACAAACTCCTGTATCGAAATTGTTGTTTTGGTTACTTCTTTTTTAAACGGCGATATTTATTGACGTGATACTACGATTTCTCCATTGGAGCTGGTACCCTGTATTTGTAATTATGAAGTATGGCTTATGCACTTGGATTCATAGATGTTGATGGCCTTGGTTTTGATTATTACAGGGATTTTTCTTAATGTTTCCAGTTCTTATGTTCATGCTCATGAGTTAGGCATAAAATGCCCTTATTAACTAGAAATATTATTTTGGGAATTTAAATTCTACAATTTCCTATTTTTTTTTAAAAATTAAACATTAGCCACGGCCAGTCCGTGGCTAATGATAATTAGCCACGGACTGTCCGTGGCTACTGCTAATTAGCCACGGACAGTCCGTGGCTAATGAGAATTAGCCATGGCCAGTCCAAACATTAGATAGTTTCTTAGTAAACCACTTAGATAGCGCTTAAAAAGCGCTATCCAAGCTACCATAGCGGTAGCTTGGATATCACTTTTATAAGCGCTATCTTAGTAAACCACTACGATAGAGCTTATAAAAGCGCTATCCAAGCTACCATAGCGGTAGCTTGGATAACGCTTAAAAGCTCTATCCAAGTGTAAAAAAAGCGCTATGCAAGCGTTTTTTTTGTAGTAGTGAAAAGTAGTAAGAGCAATGCAAATAACACTATATTAAAGTTTAACAAAGATCAGACAACTTACTAATATCTGAAAAATTACAGCCGTCAAGAGAGAGAAAAAATAACAAAAAATAACAACTCTCGTTTCTGGAAAACCCAGGGGTCATATATATAGAAAACGATATCACCCGATCGGTTGAAAAGTCAACCGATCGGGTGATCTGCTTCGTTCTTTGGCAGCTCAGTATGGGACTTCACCCGGTCATACGGCACGGTCAGTTGAGGGTTGAATCTGACCGGTTGGATCTTTGCGCTGTCGGGTGAACCAGTCGGTTGAGCCCTCCATGTCTTGGCTTCGGAGAATTGGCTACAGATGAACCGATCGGGTGAAGGTCACCCGATCGGTTGGCATTCAGCATCAGATTCCAGAGAGTTGGGACGTTTGAACCGGTCTCTGAACCGACCGGTTGACTTTCTGACCGCTCCAGCTTGTGTCCGGGTGGTGCACGCGTGCATCACCTGATCGGTTGGAAGTGACCAACCGATCGGGTGAGGGGCTGAAAGATGTGATCTTCGTCGTTTGACCCCATGGATCACGCGTGACTCCTCCCGTTGCTCTGGGAACTCATGATATCGTTGTTTTATGCCCCCTACGCCGGTAAACTCCTGCAAACATGTCAAAACACGGAAAAGTGAAAGAAAACAAGAAAACACGAGAAAACGAATACAAGACGGTGGGAAATAGCAGAAAAACACAGAAGAAAACGTGCGTGAATATATGAAATATAAACGCACGTCAAAATCCCCCAAGCTGAACCCTTCCTCGTCCTCGAGGAAGACGAGTGAGAGTAGGAGCCCGGAGGGAGAAAATATAGAGAAAGAGAGAAAAAGAGAACTCTAAATCCTATCGCCCGTCAGGGCCAACAAAATCAAACACGCCACACTAAGCAAGCTTACGAAAAAACACAACACTAAACCAAGGAATGTGAGTCCAAACAAGTACCGTGGGCCCACACGGTGAAGCGCGAGTGAGTGTGGTCGTGTGCTAGCAGTCGGTGTCACTATCTACATCGCGCAGTAAGCTCCATATACACAAATCCAAGAAATGACCCAAATATCGATTCGATTCGAATTAAGCGGTGAATATATAGCTCAAGCATGCATGAGAATAGAGCAAGAATCGAAACATATCATGCGTCAGGGACTCCACAACTAGGGTTAAGGAAATCACCACACTATAGCCTAAATAATAGCTAAAAAGTTCCTAAGCCAAGTGTTTTCGAAAACGATGGGGGTTGAGATGATGTGGAGTAGAACACTTGGTGCAAACTCTCACATTCCCTTTATTCTCGGTAGATAGGAAAAATATTCACACGGGAAATTTTTGGGTTTTGGGTATTTGTATTTTTTTTGGATTTTTGGCTATACAAATATATTTCTTTTTATCCTTTTTTTTCTTTTCTTTCCCCTTTTTGGGTTTTTCTTTTCTCTCTTTTTTGGATTTTTGGATATTGGAATATATACATGTGTACTCTCCCAAGTGGGAGAACGGTACACGACGAGGAGATTTGCACCAAGTAAAACAAAAAAAATAAATCGGAATCTAAACACTTGGGCAAAGGAGATATTTCTCGCTAATCAGAGCATAGGCTAAATGGGTTATCCTAGTCCTTGTTTGTGGAATCCCGACACATGCGAATTGAAGCATACGATATAAACATATAACATGCATATAGAAGCAGACAGTAGAAGCAAATACCGCATATTCAAATCTAAGCATGATAATCTAGGGGTCAACCAAGGATAGGTATATAAATCAACATCACAATGTAGAAGCACACAATAAGCTAGTCACGACACACGACTCACATAGAAGCATAGTGAACCCACGAAGCATGAAATGCAATAGGACTTGACTTCCTAGGGTTAGTAAATGTGATCATCGTAGCTATGCAATGTGTGTGTGTGTGTGTGTGTGTGTGTGTGTGTGTGTGTGTGTGTGTGTGTGTGTGTGTGTTTTAGTGGCAATTCATCATATGGGGTCATCTCTAGGAGAGAGAGAGAAAAAGATGAGAAGAAAAAGAAAAACACGATGGAAAACGACTCAAAAACGAAGAAAAACGACACAAATGACTCACAAAGTGTGACTCCCCCAAGCTAAAACTTTCATTGCCCTCAATGCAATAATAGTTTATACGGGAGGGCAAAGAAAATTGGGGGGGGGGGGGTGCGCACCGACACAAAAAGTGAAAAAAAAGAAAAACACATGAACGAAACTAAAAAATAAAGAAAAAGAAACACTCAAATAAAAGATATAAAACACGACGAAAGAACACATAGACACAGACACACAACAACGACACGCGAAAACATGTACACAAATCGATTCCCCCCAAGCTGAACATGACAATGCTAGCGAAATGATATGATGTGATGCAGAAATATGCAAGGGGAAGATCGGAAAAGAAAAGAAAGAAATCAAAATGCAGGAGAGACGGTGTGCTCATTCTCCTCGGAAGAGGATGTGGGGTGTGGGCGGTAGAAGTGATAGAATGGCACGACATGATGGGTTATTATGATGCAAAAGCAAATCCTTGATACGCTCCCCTCGCTAATGAGAGGAGACGAGATTATTCAAATCTAAACTAAAAAGCCGTAAATTTTTACACTACTGGATTAGGATACACCTGAGCATAGGCAGATCCAAGATCTGAAGTGGGGCAGGTAGCTGCTCTAACTGCTCCTTCTGTGGCTCCGCCAGAAGTGCTGTGCCACGAGTGCCAATGGACCCAAGCAATGCACCTCCAAGCATTCCTCGTAGGTGTCCACCTGTGACCTGCAAAGGACGAGGTGCATTAGTCCATGGCAAGAAATTATTTCCCAAAATAAATGTATCCCAGAGATAATCGTCAACATGAGATGGAAAAATAATAAAAGGGTGACAAATACTCACTGAGAATGGCTCGCTATCCTCTGTACTAGCGACAACCAAATCCTCGCTCTCCATAAGAAGTGGCTCTCCAGGTGGTGACACACTACAACATACCTCAAGGGAAGTAGATCATGTGTCCTGCGAGAGATATGGTATGTCAAATATATACGAGTCTAAAGAAATAGGAAGTGAAAAGCGAGACTTAAAAGTGGAGTGAGAGTGAGTATGAAAATCTCACTGAATAGGGGTAATATGCTCAAGTAGATGCTCAGCCGCAGAAGAAGTGGAGAGCGACGGTAAAGGTAGATGTGACGCGGGCTCCATAGAGTGGACCATCGTATCCAAGCCCTCATGCACATCCTCCTCGACGATATGCTTATGCTCCACCATCTGCCCGATGTCCTGAATGACATCCTCGTGGTTGACCACAGACCAAGGAAGGACCAATGACAGAGATGACTGTGGAGGTGGAAGTGGAGGGGGCCACTCATATGCGGTCGTGGTGTCCTCGTCCTCACACACATCCTTCTCGCCGGTATGCATAAGCTCTGTAGTCTCCTCGGTGCTCTCGTAGGACTCATGTGGGGTATCCAAATCAAGATGAGAAGTCTCTCCCACAGATCCTAGAGAAATCTCCCCATCCTCACTATCATCATCAAAAAAATGCTTCGTCATCCAAGTGGTAGTGTTGGAAAAACGGGGTATCGGCATGAGATGTGTCTATGGTGGCCGATGAGATGGTGGTCTCAACCATGAAAGTGGGTGTATCCTCTCCTTCATCCCCTCTCCTCGGTGTAGGCTCGGTGATTGGTACCAACAAGTTTTGTAATATTTGGTCTTGGTTAAACATGGCACTTTCAAGGAGAGACACGAGGCTTGATTCTTCTTGTGTTGGTGGAGGGATATAAGGTTGAGGAAATGGATACGAGGTGTTAGGGCTAAGGTTGTGGGAAAATGTTTGGACTTGGTGTAGGGGAGGCTCTCAAGCGTAAATGGGCAATCATAATGCACGTGCCCTGCCATCCCACAAGTCTCACAAACCACAAATGAATAAGGATCGTATCCTCCCATCTGAGCAACGAAATTTGATCTCCACATGGTTATACCAAAGATACCTGGACAACAAAAATAAGAAAACTAGAGAGTAGCGTCAATAGTACAAGAAAATAACAAAAAGTTAATATAATGGTGGGGGGAAAATTTTCTTTTTTTTTAAAATTTTTTGTGTGTTTTTATGCGTAGTCTAACAAACCCAAGCTAAGCTAATATCAAACCGAAAGCCTCCCCAACAACGGCGCCATAAAGCTTAAGGTCCCTCGTGTTTACGCGTCAGATGTGTGCAATATATAATTGGGGGCGTGAGATTTAAATATTTATAACCGCAAGCGCACGGTGTTGTAGTGTGGCTTGGGGGTCGAACTCAGGGAGGCGTGGTTGTGCTTGTGTCAAGAAGGACCGGATTCACCCCATGGGCGAGCTAGCCCGAATCGGTAGATGGGTTGTCACGGAAAATAGAATGCGAAGGATAAACAATATAAAGGGAAAACCCGGGACTTCGGCTTCCACCCTATCGTGCGATTCTCGCCGATACGGCCTACGGGTAGGATAGCGATCGGAATTAGGGTCTAATGGTGAGAAATTACCTCTAAGAGTGATACCAGCATCCCATGGGCCCGATATTCCGGTCGGTGCCCAGGATGATATGCCGGACTTCCCGGGTTCGGTCAGTGGGCATTCCCATGTCCATTAACACTGACTGACTTCGAGAGCACTAAGCTCGCAACGATAACTCCCAACATCTCATCCTACCACTCCCGCACGCTAGGATTCGATGTCTACGCTAAGAGCGTGAGCTATGGCTAGGGAGTCAACCGCCAAGTTTATTCCCCCTTGGCCCAATGGTCAAAGGCGGTCTTTTTCCCGCCGATGACAATAAAACACCCCGTGTAACCGATAGATTCCTAATCCCTATCGATTTCCTAGTCCTATGGACGCATCGGGGAGAACCCACGAAGGGGTTTCCACCAAAATTTCAGATTTGGGAACTACACACACATATTTACTAAAAAGCAATCTAAATCAAAATCGACCGTTAGAAACATGATCAGGCGATTGAAAAGTAGTAAGAGCAATGCAAATAACACTATATTAAAGTTTAACAAAGATTAGATAACTTACTAATATCTGAAAAATTACAGCCGCCAAGAGAGAGAAAAAACAGCAAAAAATAACAACTCTCGTTTCTGGAAAACCTAGGGGTCATATATATAGAAAACGATATCACCCGATCGGTTGAAAAGTCAACCGATCGGGTGATTTGCTTCGTTCTTTGGCAGCTCAGCATGGGACTTCACCCGGTCATACGGCACGGTCGGTTGAGGGTTGAAGCTAACCGGTTGGATCTTAGCGACGTCGGGTGAACCGGTCTGTAACGACCACTTTTCGTTGTACTTTGTTCGTGCACGTGCTTTTGACCGTGCACATGTTTATTTTAAGCGTTGTTTGTTTGTGAACACCTTGTTGTGATATGCCGTTGTGAACGTCTCTGAGGGTATCAAATAGTGGCACTAATTTGGAACGACATTTCTCGAGTCGTTTTCCCACGATTTGATCTTATTCGAAGAGACGTTGTGATTTTCACTTTTTGACGGGAGACGTTTCTATTTTTAGTTTCGTCGTCCGACGTCGAAATTGAGATCCGTCTTCATAGTTAGCTTCCTTTCGTCATCACAATCACCCCGATATTTATTTTATAATTTTTGGAGTTCATTTGACCACTTTTATATTTTTAGCAAAGCTTTAAATATTTTTAATAGCTACGTTTTAAATTAATTTCGGCCAAATAAAATTTATTTGAGTTTAAAACGTTTTAAATAATTTTTGAGCCAATTTCCAGCTCATTTGGGCCGCACCCAAGCCTTGGGTGAGTTGGAGAGGGTGAGATTTGAATTTTAAATTATTTTAAACTCCTAATCCCATTAGGATTAGCCCTAGACCTAGTCAACCCATCTACACTATATAAACAACCTCTAGGAAGACCTATTTTCGCAAGAAAATAACCCTAGCCGCTTCCAAAACCCAAATTTTACGTTGCGACGAATCGTCGCAACGTTGCGACAGCCATCTCCCCGCACGACCGAAGAAACAAGGCCCGTTCCCCCGCTCAGATCGCTAGCCGCCCCCGCATTGCAGCCGCTGCACCGCTCCGCTCCGTTCTCCCGCTCCGACCGAGAGAATCTCTCGGTCAGACCGAGAGATTTCCCCGCTCACGCCACATCCCCGCACCGCACAACGCCCCGCACCGACCCCCGCTTCGTTCCCCCGCTCAGCGCCATGTCTGACCGAGCCGATCGCCGCACCAACCGAAGCCCGCAACGTTGCAACCCTTGCAACGTTGTAGCGCTCCGTTCTCCCGCATCCAAGGTGCCCGACCGACGGTCTGCTCCGCTCTGACTGAGAGAACCCAGGCCCGCACCGACCGCTGCGCTGTGCAAGCCCGTTCCCCTGTGTCTGACCGAGCCAAGTCCCCGCATTGGCTGTGTACGACCGAGAGCCATTCGTCGCAACCCCGCATCCGTCGCATCGCTTGCCACCGTGGGCCCCCAAGTTCTCCAGAGGTATTGTGGGTCCCCTATTGGTCCCTAGGACTACTGTGGGCCCCACCTAGGTGCTTTCTCTCCGACGATTTACCGCGTACGACGTTGTGACATGTCATAGCCCGTCGTCGCACATGCTAGATTTGGAATCTGGAATCGTCGCTCCGGTTGTGGCTCTAAACTTTCCAGCGAGGAATCTATATTGGAATCAGGACTTGGAGCGCGATATTTTTATTCCAACCCCTGGCGTCGCTACCCGACGTCAGTGTAGCTTTCACGTCATGTTGAGGTAACGCTTTGCACCCCTAGGACCCCCAACCCAATTGCATGCTAATCAAGACTAAAATAAACGTTTTTAAAGTATTTTAAATGTTTTAGAACTCACTAATCAAGATTAATAAAACGGATGTAGGCCGGTGGACTTGTGCACGTAGGATATTGTGATTTTGGACTCGTTGGACCGGTGTGCTCAGACGTGATACTTGCAGGCAAGTGAAACTTGCCAACTCTTATGTAGGGCCATGTTTTTAGGCCACTTCCTTGTTTTTAGCGTAAAAGAGACTAGTCAGTGAAATGATAGCTGGCTAGACGCCTACTTGATCTAGTTTAACAACGAAACTAGATCCGTCACCTAAATTGATCTAGCTTGACAACGAAGCTAGGTCTTACTCTTTAACTTGTTGATCATGCATACTAAACTGTCATGTTTACTTTCCTTACCTGTACGCCTTACTACTTGCCATGACATGTCATCCATGCATTGAATGTCGCATTGGTAGCACATGCTACAATACTTGTACTTGTACTTCCTTGTCCGGCTAGGTGCACCCCTATGCCATCAAGATAAAAAAACTTCCTGGTTCGTGTTCCAGAAGGGAGCATTCCCGTTCATGGGTAAGGTCCTGGCTCGATACACGTGGAGGGGTAGGGATAAACGTCACTTGAGCTTAGGAGTTGGCCCGCGCAGCCACTCTAGCCAAAAGGTGGAATCTCTGTGCACGAGGTGCTTACTTTAATTGTCTTGTACTAGTGAGTGTTACTTGTAAAACTTGACATCCATGCCATGCATGTACTTTACTTTACTTGTTGCACTCATACTTTAACTGCCATGTCATTGCATTCATGCTAGAACTGCTAGGTTGCTTACCTTCACTTTCAGTTTCCTTACACAAGTCTCTTGTAGACTTGCTGACATGTGCCCCTTGCTCTTTTGGGTGTCACATGTTAGACCCTGAGCCAGAGACCGTAGCTGAGGACGTGGTGTTTGCTGACGCTGAGCCAGAGCCTACTTTTGACAAGGAGTTGGTGGACACCGGTGACCAGTCTTAGAGACTGTTTGAGTAGCTTTTGCTTAGATTGGTGTTAGTTGTCGGTGCGTAGCACCATTACTTTGTTTTCGTACTTTGTACTTTTGTTGGCCATGCTGGGGCCTCTTTTAGACTCTTTTCTTTTAGCCTGGTGGCTTTTCTGCGATGTTGAAATTTATTATTATGGATATTCTGAGATTTATCTTTTGTCTCATTTCTTTATTACTATCTTTGTTTCGTTTCGTGTTGCAAGGACATGCTGTTTAAATTTGATTGACGCTTATCGGACTTGCAGCTTTGTAGCTTCAAGTCTGAGCGGACCTTCTCACGCTTCGCCTCCATGTTTTTGGGAAGCGGGGCGTGACATGTTTTGTTGGTGGCCCATGCAGGTCCCATCTTGCAATTGCGAACTAACGGAACAACGATAATAACGGAATGTCCATTAAATAAATTGCAACATCTAAGTCATTAAGCTACTGAGTCTAAATTTTTGTTCGTTTTCTGTGTCGTTAGATGGCGAGAAAACGACAGACCCGAGTTGGTGGTGGACCTACTCTGAAGACTTGCTATTTCTGTGGCAAGACCGGGCACGTCAAGGAGGAGTACAGAAGATTTTGAGGCTGGTGCTTGATTTTTGGTGGTGCTACTCATTCAGCGAAGGATTGTCGGCATGCAAATCAACTACGGAAAGCGTCGGAAGGAATTCCGCAGCAGCAAGCACCAGTAACTGGGCCAAGTCAGAAGGTGTGCTATCATTGTAGCAAGACTGGTCATGAGAAGGAACAGTGCAGGTGAAGGCTGGGCCAGTGCCTAATTTGTGGAGATCCTACTCATGCTATGAAGGAGTGCCCGAAGTCTAAGCAGCCTTGGAAGGAACCAATCGCAGCACAGCCGTTACAGCAGAGAGCACCTGTACCTACAAGTCGTGGACCAGCCCTCGTTCCGCAGAAGCAGGCTTTCCAGCAGGCCATGCAGCCGAGGGGGCATGCTTATCTGATGACGGCAGTGGAGAGTGAGGCTGTGGATGAGGTTATCACAGGTAACTGTCGACCTAGTTGTTTATTTCCTTAGTTAGTTCTGGCTTGTTAAAACATGTTTGGTTGCTTGCATATGATTGTTTACTAGAATAGGGTTTGATTGTTAGACTGTTAGTTAGATTCCCTGCTAGGAATTGATTTAACCGTCGTAAGAGTTACCTCAGTGGTTCTTGCCCAACCCTGACCATATTAGACTTCTAGAATTCCCTTAGTCGTTCGTTTGGGTTCATCGATTTCGGACCAAGCTGAACGCATTTCATTACCGTCTAGCCCTTAGAAAGTCTTAGCGCTTAGTTCCTTAATCTTTGGTTGGTCGACTGTAGGAGTTTCCCGTAGGTTTTCCTTATCCTAGGCGTGTTTATGTTTCGATCATGCGACCAATTCCTTGCCTCGATTCACGTGATCACCACATTACATAATCATTGACTTTCAAATGTCCTCCTTCGCAAAACTTGATTTTTCCCAAGTTATTTTTTCTTATTAAAAGTTTTCGCTAAGTTTAAATTTTGTTTTAAACTCTCTATGTATATATATATTCAAAATTCCTTACCTTCTGGGCGAGTCAAAAATTCCTTGTAGATTTTGAAGGCTATTGATGGTAATTATAATTACTATCTTGTAACCATTTTCTAATCTATATTTTTCGCATTTCGGTTTAAAGACTCTATTACTATTTTGAAAATTCGAGATTCCATTTTTCCTAAACTATGAGATTCTTTTAATCACTTAGCATACATACTTTAAAATCTTTTCCAAGCTAAAAATAATTTCAATAACTATATATATATATCAGTTTTAGGATTTGTGGTACTCGTACTTAAAGACCTATGTATAAATCAGTTCGTTTGGCAAGTCCGGGTTTCTCTAAAAGTATTTTCAACATTATTTATTTAAAATTTCTCTTCAGTTTTCAGACTTGGAAAACATTCTCTACACCATAGTTAATTTAATTTCATTCTCTGACTTTCAAAACTTTTGCCAACATTATATTAAACTACTGACGTATAATATTTTCTAAACCACGTCCTTAATATTCGTGTAAATGATTTACTTCCTCTTTTAATGATTTTATATAAATCAATAAACCATTTTCTCTTATTATGTATACTCGACTCAAACTTATTTTGAACAACTCATTTCTTCAATCTCCAAATATTTTAATACAGACGAGGATTCCAACTTTTGAAGTACAACAGTTTTCAAATTTCGCGTATTTTTGCTTATGATTACTATTTCATTTCCCAATCCTATGTAAAGATCACTACATCTCCCTTTCCCCTATCTAAACTTTCACAATTGGGTCAATGTTTCATCTAACCAAGCGGTCTCCTTATAGTCATCCTATCTGAACTCGTGCTTATCGATCCTTCCCTCGTCACACTTTCGACCTCCAATCTTCCTCTATTGCTTAGGCTATAGAGCCCGTCAATGTCTGTGCCAACTCTAAATTGTTAGTAGACCCTTGGGCCTTGTGATGTTGTCGTGGTGCATGTACCTAAGTGGTGTAGGTGGGCTTGAATGAGTATACTCCCCTATAATATATTAATGTTTGCCTATTGTGTGATATATATACTCGGAGTTATTCGTGATATTATGAAGATGTTTGTGTGTTAGTATTTATAGATTTGTGTGTGGTTAGCTATACCATACTAGGGATGTCTGTGCATTTAGGAATCAGTGTTGGGATGTCCAGTGGGGCGTATGTAGTTGGAGATACTTGTGATGGTTGAATAATATGTTGGTAAGGATGTATAATGATACTAGGGTACTTATAGTTAAATATGCATGCCTATTATATGACCCATATGTTTGTACGTGTGAGCGCGTGCTCGTACGAAGATATGTTTTGTGCTTAGACGTAAGTAGTTATGTTTTGTTGCATGAGTATATAGGTGATATACATATGGTAGTAGGCTATGGGGTGAATATATGTTACTTGTGTGTGACTATACGATGAATGCGTAGGTATTAGGGAGTGTATTATAATTATACGTGTGCTGAAGTCTGCATTATTATTATGGTATATAGAGTGATTGAACTATGTGAGTATTATCTGACTAAATATTAAGTGTGGTTGACTTATGGTATGTATATGGTTGTATTGGTAGACGTATATATATTGGAGTGGTAATGGTATAGGTATAGATACCGTGTTACGTATATAATGTAATCTGATATGTGTATTGAGTCTCACTCAAGCCTGAGTGGGTATACTCTAAGTATATTGTTATGTATGACGGTGGTTGCATATAGCAATGTTTGATGTATGTATAGTGATAGAAGTGTTTGTGTCTGGTTGTGTTACGCACATGATTATGGGTCGCTACACCAGTATATAGTTATAGGTGTTGGTCTTGTGGTATAGTTATTTACTAAGGACTTGCTTGTGTGAACATATTGTGCTAGCTAAACTAGGTGCGTAGATGTGCTAAGTATATAGTGGTGTGATTGGTATATATATGAATGAAATGTTAGCGTGTATGGGTGTGCACCATGCACGGGTAAGTATGTGCTTAGTTATAGTTATTGGTGACTATGGTATATGTGGCGTGCCGTAAATACAGTTATAGGACAATACGTAATTGGATGCATTTGAATGACGATATATATATTATGAAATTATAGTAGAGGTGAATTATGTATTGGATATATTGAAGCTTGATTAATAATGGTGTGGTGTGACCACATGAGTTGATGTGTTTGGTGTTGGATGTATACTAGGAGATATTAGGGAGTCGTATACCCATGTTTGTATTGTGCATAGGTAGTTACCTATATGTAGAACAATGATTGTATTTGCTAGCGTAAGACTATTCTTATGTGAGTGTCTGAACTATCGTTTTGTGCTAGGTAAGTAGTAGTTGTATAAGGGATGTATGTATATATATATGATTGAAATACGTGTATGAATCTGACTGGCCATGATAGGTATAAGAGTATAACGTACGTGAATATATGTATATACATGCTGGTAGTGTTAATGTTTGACTACCTAGTGCATAAATAAGCACTTGTAATGACTATACCTGGTTTGAATTATAATGTGACATGATTGGGGTAGTTACTAGAACGACTAGATATGTTAGAAAGTCCGAGGACAGACTTTTTTCTAAGGTGGAGAGGATGTAACGACCACTTTTCGTTGTACTTTGTTCGTCCACGTGCTTTTGACCGTGCACGTGTTTATTTTAGACCTTGTTTGTTTGTGAACACCTTGTTGTGATATGCCGTTGTGAACGTCTCTGAGGGTATCAAATAGTGGCACTGATTTGGAACGACATTTCTCAAGTCGTTTTCCCACGATTTGATCTTATTCGAAGAGACGTTGTGATTTTCACTTTTGACGGGAGACGTTTCTATTTTTAGTTTCGTCGTCCGACGTCAAAATTGAGATCTGTCTTCTTAGTTAGCTTCCTTTCGTCATCACAATCACCCCGATATTTATTTTATAATTTTTGGAGTTCATTTGGCCACTTTTATATTTTTAGCAAAGCTTTAAATATTTTTAATAGCTACGTTTTAAATTAATCTCGGCCAAATAAAATTTATTTGAGTTTAAAACATTTTAAATAATTTTTGAACCAATTTCCAGCTCATTTGGGCCGCACCCAAGCCTTGGGTGAGTTGGAGATGGTGAGATTTGAATTTTAAATTATTTCAAACTCCTAATCCCATTAGGATTAGCCCTAGACCTAGTCAACCCATCTACACTATATAAACAACCTCTAGGAAGACCTATTTTCGCAAGAAAATAACCCTAGCCACTTCCAAAACCCAAATTTGACGTTGCGACGAATCGTCGCAACGTTGCGACAGCCATCTCCCCGCACGACCGAAGAAACAAGGCCCGTTCCTCCGCTCAGACCGCTAGCCGCCCCCGTACCGCAGCCGCTGCACCGCTCCGCTCCGTTCTCCCGCTCCGACCGAGAGAATCTCTCGGTCAGACCGAGAGATTTCCCCGCTCACGCCACATCCCCGCACCGCACAGCGCCCCGCACCGACCCCCGCTTCGTTCCCCCGCTCAGCGCCATGTCTGACCGAGCCGATCACCGCACCGACCGAAGCCCGCAACGTTGCAACCGTTGCAACGTTGCAGCGCTCCGTTCTCCCGCATCCAAGGCGCACGACCGATGGTCTGCTCCGCTCCGACCGAGAGAACCCAGGCCCGCACCGACCGCTGCGCTGTGCAAGCCCGTTCCCCTGTGTCTGACCGAGCCAAGTCCCCGCATTGGCTGTGTACGACTGAGAGCCATTCGTCGTAACCCCGCATCCGTCGCATCGCTTGCCACCGTGGGCCCCCCCAAGTTCTCCAGAGGTATTGTGGGTCCCTTATTGGTCCCTAGGACTACTATGGGCCCCACCTAGGTGCTTTCTCTCCGACGATTTACCGCGTACGACGTTGTGACACGTCGTAGCCCGTCGTCGAACATGCTAGATTTGGAATCTGGAATCGTCGCTCCGGTTGTTTCTCTGAACTTTCCAGCAAGGAATCTATATTGGAATCAAGACTTGGAGCGCGATCTTTTTATTCCAACCCCTGGCGTCGCTACCCGACGCCAGTGTAGCTTTCGCGTCGTGTTGAGGTAACGCTTTGCACCCCTAGGACCCCCAACCCAATTGCATGCTAATCAAGACTAAAATAAATGTTTTAAAAGTATTTTAAATGTTTTAGAACTCACTAATCAAGATTAATAAAACGGATGTAGGCTGGTGGACTTGTGCACGTAGGATATTGTGATTTTGGACTCGTTGGACCGGTGTGCTCAGACGTGATACTTGCAGGCAAGTGAAACTTGCCAACTCTTGTGTAGGGCCATGTTTTAGGCCACTTCCTTGTTTTTAGTGTAAAAGAGACTAGTCAGTGAAATGATAGCTGGCTAGACGCCTACTTGATCTAGTTTGACAACGAAACTAGATCCGTCACCTAAATTGATCTAGCTTGACAACGAAGCTAGATCCCACTCTTTAACTTGTTGATCATGCATACTAAACTGTCATGTTTACTTTCCTTACCTGTACGCCTTACTACTTGCCATGACATGTCATCCATGCATTGAATGTCGCATTGGTAGCACACGCTACAATACTTGTACTTGTACTTCCTTGTCCGGCTAGGTGCACCCCTATGCCATCAAGATAAAAACACTTCCTGGCTCGTGTTCCAGAAGCGAGCATTCTCGTTCGGGGGTAAGGCCCTGGCTCGATACACGTGGAGGGGTAGGGATAAACGATCACTTGAGCTTAGGAGTTGGCCCGCGCAGCCACTCTAGCCAAAAGGCGGAATCTCTGTGCACGAGGTGCTTACTTTACTTGTCTTGTACTAGTGAGTGTTACTTGTAAAACTTGACATCCATGCCATGCACGTACTTTATTTTACTTGTTGCACTCATACTTTAACTGCCATGTCATTGCATTCATGCTAGAACTGCTAGGTTGCTTACCTTCACTTTCAGTTTCCTTGCACAAGTCTCTTGTAGACTTGCTGACATATGCCCCTTGCTCTTTTGGGTGTCACATGTTAGACCCTGAGCCAGAGACCGTAGTTGAGGACGTGGTGTTTACTGACGCTGAGCCAGAGCCTACTTTTGACAAGGAGTTGGTGGACACCGGTGACCAGTCTTAGAGACTGTTTGAGTAGATTTTGCTTAGGTTGCTGTTAGTTGTCGGCGCGTAGCACCATTACTTTGTTTTCGTACTTTGTACTTTTGTTTGCCATACTGGGGCCTCTTTTAGACTCTTTTCTTTTAGCCTGGTGACTTTTCTGCGATGTTGAAATTTATTATTATGGATATTCTGAGATTTATCTTTTGTCTCATTTCTTTATTACTATCTTTGTTTCGTTTCGCGTTGCAAGGACCTGCTGTTTAAATTTGATTGACGCTTATCGGACTTGCAGCTTTGTAGCTTCAAGTCTGAGCGGACCTTCTCACGCTTCGCCTCCACGTTTTTGGGAAGCGGGGCGTGACAGGTCGGTTGAGCCCTCCGTGTCTTGGCTTCGGAGAATTGGCTACAGATGAACCGATCGGGTGAAGGTCACCGGATCGGTTGGCATTCAGCATCAGATTCCAGAGAGTTGGGATGTTTGAACCGGTCTCTGAACCGACCGGTTGACTTTCTGACCGCTCCAGCTTGTGTACGGGTGGTGCACGCGTGCATCACCCGATCGGTTGGAAGTGACCAACCGGTCGGGTGAGGGGCTGAAAGATGCGATCTTCGTCGTTTGATCCCCTGGATCACGCGTGACTCCTCTCGTTGCTCCGGGGACTCATGATATCGTCGTTCTATGTCCCCTACGCCGGTAAACTCCTATATACATGCAAAAACACGGAAAAGTGAAAGAAAACAAGAAAACACGAGAAAACGAATACAAGACGGCAGGAAATAGCGGAAAAACACAGAAGAAAACGTGCTTGAATATATGAAATATAAACGCACGTCAATTTCAAATAGGGTTCGTGACCACGACAGTATCATGCACTTTGGACGGATATCCTATGAACTTAATTAGGCACGTTAGTGAAGGCAATCGGAGTTCATGCCACGATAATGGCACATGCTTTGATGGTCTCCACCGACGTCTTATATCACTAATTGATGTCTACGATAGTAGCGTCAATGAGAGCCGCCAATTCACAGATTGAAGCTATATCCACGATAGTGGCGTGAGTAGAGATTGAGAGTAGTTGTCGATTGTAATGCATGGATCGCATGTGAAGCCATCCACGATGTTGGGGCCAAGCACATGATATGTTAGACGAGTGACACCACGATAGTTGGCCATGAGTTCTACATATTAGATGCGACAATCTCTCCGTAAAAAAGCCAATCCAACGTAAGAACCCTAACCTAGCATTGACATCCGACGATCCTAATGGTGAGTCCTATTGCCCTAGTCTTTTTATATTGTTGATAATCTTGATAAGAGATATTTTGTGACAACCGATTTGAATACACCTGCTGACATTGTTCTAAGATCTGGAAAATACCCAAGCTAATTAACATCACCTCTCTGTGGGTTCGACATCTTTCTAGACTTCAAAGCCTGACACCGTGCACTTGCGGGAATTTCTGGGGTTAATTTAGGAACACATCTAGCCCTTGGAACTGTTAGCGGGGATTTATCTCCGTGTGATTTTTGTCATAACTAGGTGGGTTTTGAGGTTAATTATGGGCTCATCAATGATACCATTTAGAAATTCCTCAATAAATGGCAATCCTTAAAAATCTGAAGCTGAAGCTGAAGCTGAAGCTGAAGCTGAAGCTTCAGCTTCTGCAGCTGCAACTAAATTTGTAGTGGCCCTCTTGACCCTTTGTTTCTGTCTCGTAACTGGAGCTAGAGCTGAAGTTGTAACTGAAGCTGAATTTACAGGATCACGTTTAACCCTTTGTGTATGTCTCTGAGGGCCTCATACCAATCTTACTTTTTGCAAAGATCCTTCAATTGGAGTGGGAGAGAAGAAAATAACTTCAGATGCTAAGACATACTCAAAATGAGATGGGTTCCGAGTGGTGGATGTATCATCAGATTTCAACTTATTCCCCAGGTTTCTCCTACCCCTCACATTGACCTTAACCTTCGGCTCCGTAAACAAATTTGTCTTCGAGGTTGATAATGAAGGGTTGTCTAGGTCCTTAGAGCCATAAAATCACGCCTGACCAAAGTCGGTCGGACGACGAAAAGAAAATAGCAGCGGAAAAAACAGATTTAAAACATTTTTAAATCAAGCCCTAAATAGACCAACCCTAGCCAAGATCTCTACTATCCCGGGGTTGGGTCCGACCAACCCCTAAGGATAGATCTATCTAACATTTGCAATTATAAACGCATGAATATTTAAACTACATATCTTTCACTTCATTTCCGCAGAATACGGAGCGTCGTTTTCTGCAACATTTCTTTGGCCATGTGTTGCTTCTTCCAAGCCGAACCGCGTCTTGAACCGCGTCCCAAGCCACACCTCATCCCAAACCGAACCGCTTCCTGAACCGCACCACATCCCGAAGCAAGCAACACCCTTGTCACCGAGCCAACCATGCACCGAAGAAGATTTCACCTTGAGTGGATCCTCCGTCAAGACTTCAGATCCGATCCGAGCTCCTTCATAGCTTTACTAAAGCCCGATCAGGAGCAATGAAGAATTTAGGGAGAGAGGGAATAATTAATTTAAGTCTTAATCCGAGCGTGCTCCAAACTTTTGGGAGCTTCTCAGATTTGAAGACTTGGTTCGAATTGTCAAGAAGAGTGTTGGCCCCTATTTATATAGGCGGTTGACCCCTCTCCTTCTCATCATATCCGATGTGGGACTAAAAATATGGAGTGGAAAAAATCAACTAAAGTTTACCTTTCACAAAGGAAATCTTTAGCGAAATTTTCCTCCCTTACAATTGAGCTTCGCAAGTGATACAACCTATTCCTCCCACACAATTGAGCTTCGCAAGTGATACAACCTATCAAATCGAAGAGCACTGAACGGTGATTGCATAGAAACAAATGGAACCCATTCCGACGGTAATAACCACAAGCATCAGGTGCTAGCCCTGTTTTGGTATCATACTTATGTGGTTAACTCATCGACATGAGTATTGTCAGACCACCATGACTGTGTATGTAATGAATACTGTAGTTTTAGTCCCTTCGTCAAAACTATGTTGTCTACTCAAGCCTAGGGTATGGTCAAACTGTCAACCCCAATAGGTCAAAGCCAGTTAGTCTCCATCAGTCCTTAGTCAAATAATGTTGGACTTCTTCCAACATACTTTGGCTAAAGTTTTTCACTAAAGACCGAACCAACACATGCGACATTAACTCCCCATAATGAGAGAGACGAATTCTCTCTTGGTCATTACTCTCCTCGCACACTTCAAGTGTCACCCAGCCGAAGACCTTTCGACCGGTCTTGCCTCGAAGCTAGGTCAGAAATCTAAGTGACATCGTTCACGTACATGTTCGTATAATGACCTCAAGTCTAAGGAGAAACTTGCCTATCATCACAGAGAGTTATCATTTGACAAAGTAGTTATATTGACCATGTAATAACTCTCGTTAGGTCGTTCAGTGAAATCATTCTCCAATGAGCACCTGTGTCTCGTCTTCGACTTCACCAAGTCGAACAACCATGAGATCATCACAATGGTCTATTGTTTGGTCCCCAGGTTTGCACCACAGGGGCACGAATCACTGTAAGTGCACGGTGCGCTATAGTATAGAAAGATTGTCGAACTCAGGGAGGCGATCGTTTAACGCTTAGCTTTATATGAAAGGAGGAGAGTATGTGGTCGGAGGTTGTCACGAGTGATTGATTGGTTGATTGTGGAAATCGAGAGTTAACTAGAAATTAAATGTCTAAGGTTTCTGGGATTCCCAGCTAGGCCCTTTGGTCACTGATGCCAGGTCAAATGGCCATACGTCGGACAATGGATTAGGGTAGGAGCGTCACATCCGTAGATGAGAACGAGTACTTACCTTTCGTTTTTCCTACTCGACTAACACATCCATATATGAAACCGTTCTCTCGCAGTCGGCTTCACACGGGAATGCGAGAATTAAGCTTGACACTTGGTCCCGCCTTGCAGATCCGCATCCACTCTCATGATCTACGGAGTGTGACGCTATCCTATGGTTGGTTCTAGCAATCGACGTACTCTCGCAGTCACCGAATAGTGGATTGGGGATTAGTGGTCGCTCCGGCTCTCGCGTCACTCTCGTAATCACGAGTCTCAGAGAACGGCCGCTAAGCCTAAATTGAATTCGTGTGGATTCTCCCCAGGATACAGAGCCGCCTTTACGATACCCCGATCCTAAGGCCAATCCCCCAAAACCTTTGTTCAAACCTCCATAGGGCAACCCTAGATTGATCCAACGGGGGCCTACCCTAACATCCGATCCCTAGGATCCTAGGATCATCCCTAAGCCCTAGATACCCACTATTCTAGTATGGCAATGACTCTAAATACGATAGCAATAGAGATATGCATATCCAACTGGTCAAATTGCATGAAATTAATTTCAATAGAGAGAGAGCAAGAGAAATGAGAGCAATGGTAAAGAAATCAAGGAAATCACAAACAAAGAATTAGTTTGCAAAAGAGTTTACCAAAAGAGAGCTCCCAAAATAGCTCTAAGGGCTTTGCTACAGAAAATTAAAGCTTAACCTACTCTAAAAATCGTTCACTATTTATACAAAATAGCTTGGGTTCGGGTTTTACAAGGAAACCAAACCGAAACCTATTATTTTAAGTCAAATTGGAGTCTGCCGACCAACCGCTCGGCTGAGCACAGTGCTCGCTTGACCGAGCGGTGCCTTGTGTAGTGTTTGCTTGGCGCTCAAGGAGGGGCCGTTCGGGCGAGCGAGTTAAGTCACTCACCCGAGCGTCATGTCGCTCGGTCGAGCGAATTAAGCTCCAAGAATTCCAGAGTCCAAGTCCTTCATTTATTGGGCTCCTCTGACGGCTAGCTTGGGCGAGCGGGCTGGTCGCTCGGTCGAGCGCCTCGAAGGAGGACTTGGCTGCTCTTTGGCATGTCACAGCTCGACCGAGCACATCATGCTCTCGGTCGAGCGATCTGACATGAATTCCCCAAGTCTCTCCTTCTCTCTCCATTCTCCTCTTCTCTTCTCCTCTCCTCTTCTACTCCTCTCCCTCGCTTCTTTGGCCTCCATGGGTCGTCGTGGCAAGGCAAAGCGAGCTTTGGCATCGATGTTGTGCCCAGAACCCCATGTCGCTTCAAATCACACCGAATTCTCGGAAAACACATAAAACATCGAAAGGATCAAGAATATCGAGAAAAAAGCGCTATAATACGAAAATCTGGATTTGGGCGATCAAAACGATATGGGAATGCATGATAAAAATATGGAAAATATAGACACAACAAAATCCCCCAAGCTTACCTGTTACCTGTCCTCGAGGAAGACGAATAAGAAGTTCACTGGAGGGTAAAAACAAAGAAGTACAAAAGAAACCAAAAGATGGGAAAGGCGACTAAATCATCACCTCATCTCATAGTATGCAACAACACTTCAACTTCATAAATTAAAAACGCACTATTCATGAGGATTCATCAAGTTTAGCAAAGAATATATATAGAATGGATGAATGGCGTGAACTCAAATATATGATATGAAGTTAGAGGGAGATTCCTATTATAGCATGAATCAATATACAGAATCCATGATTCAAACCCAAATCTCCATAACTCATTCTCTAAGCAGCGAATAGTATCATGACCAATTAATTCAAGCATGCAAGATGATTTTAATTATTTTCATAAATGATGGTGGTAAGTTCAATTAAATCCAGAAATCATCGATCTAAACTCTTTCACACACCTAGAAATCATCAACCTTGTCATGTCCCTATTCTAAATAGAAAGTGAGGTAGAGATGCGAGATTTTTCTTTTTACAATTGTTTTTGGCTATACAATTTGCTTTATATATACATACTTTTATTTTCTTATATACACGAGATAACTTAATATATACAAGATGCGGCCTATGCGTCCCAGACCAGACGGTCTTAGGGCATCGGGTTACGAAGAACCCCTTGGGCCTATTATTCTTATGTAATATGTTTTTGGGTTTTGACCATTTCTTTCAATATTTTTGGGATTTTTGCAAACTCACATAAACGAGATGGAATGCAAAGCACGATCAAGGATCACAATTGGCTATATACAAAAAATAAAAAGCATAGAATTGGGACATGGCTCGGTGTCAGAATATCCAGTAGATGCTACTTAAGTGTCGTGGGTTATCCAAACCCAATTGAACTACCATCCATTATGAAAATGGACGTTTTCACACAATCATGCAATTTTCACTCAATTTTCGATCAATCATGCATTTTCAAGCTTAACTATTTCGAGAATACTCGTTGTGGAGATTATGAATTCAAAGCATGGACAAGCATATTAAAAAGCATCCTAATCAAGGAATATCTCTAACACATGGAAGCATAGAGTTCAAAATCATAATCTATTCTATATAAATATGCGGTTACGTGCAATAGACTATGACGAATCCTACGTGAGTGTGTAAAGCAGATAAGTTGAGAGTGTGTGCAGCTTATAGTGCAATCATAGGAGAATCATCTTTAGTCTAAATAAAAGAAAAAGAGGAAAAAAAATGAAAAACATGCATGCAAAAAACAAGAAAAGAAAAATAAAAATGATGATAAAAGGGGGGAAATGGGGCGGTAGTAGAACTAAAAATCGGAATAAGGAAAAAGAATAAGTAAAAAGCGATATTGCTCATCCCCCAAGCTAAACACAGCAGTGTCCTCACTGCTGAGAACACGGACGTAGAGACGGGAGATGATGCTAAGGGGGGGTGGGTGGGAAGAAAGATAAAAGAACGTATAAAAGATGCATCTGCGTATGTACAGTATGTATGTATATACAAAAATGGAGATGATGAGGATGCAGGTGATGATGATGCATAGTATGTACAATATGGACACTATGGACAATAAAAATCGACGTCAGAATGTGACTCCCCCAAGCTGGACTAAGCTGGGCCTCGAAAAGACAAATGGGCATAATGATAGGAGGGTAAGACAATTGGACAGCGAGAAGCCAATAAATTAGGCAACAGCACCACCCGGTGGGGGTGGTGGTTGAAGAAGGTGAAGGATACGGTCCAGCTTCTCGTTGTTCCACAGTCCAATATCAGTGAGTGTCCACACGGCTCTGCAGATCTCAATGATGGCCTGATCCAACCCATATAGTCGACCTGCATGTCAGGGGGCAGGAGTTGCTGGATGCTCCCCAAAAAGATTTGCCACGTGTGGTGAAAAAGGGATGCACTGGGAGTGCAGGCTGTGCAGATAGTGGGGTAGTGGGGATAGTGGCAGTGTAGGAAGGAGTAGAGGTCAATGCCAATGTGTGTGCAAGTGAGGATAGGGCAGGTACCGATATGGCAGAGGTGGTGGCAGCAGCCGTGGAGACAGAAACCACCACACTATTCGTAAGAATCACCGAGACAGTGCTGGGAATGGGTACAGTTGGGGATACAAGCACACGTGTGGTATCGGGTGGCAGTGAGGAGGTGAGGATAGGAGGATCAACTAGCAAATCAAAAATGAGGGCATCAGCTGATATGGTTGGGTCCTCGACAAAGGTGGGGACAGACGGCTCGACGGCAGAATCAGAAACAGGTGGTGTAACAAATGCGGTAGGGCCTTTAATAGATGTGGAGACAGAAGGGGATGCTGCATGCTCAGACTGGGGCAGGGTGTGGGGTGGCTCCTCAGTGTGTGCGAAAGCAAGACCCGACTGCTGAGCATGCTGTTGCTGGGAAACCTGCTCATCATCGGGATCTAGCTCGTAAGTGGGGGGAGGGATACGCTCATGCATGGGGATGATCCACTCAATCTGCTGAGGGGCCACAATGGTCAGCTCTGGGATAGGGAGCACCATATAATCGGTGTTATAATGCCCATGAAGATAAACCCAGTGTCGGTCACCATGGGCCCTAATAATTTGCATGTGCGTAAGCACACACATGGATATAGTGGTAGGGCCCATCGCCTCTAGAAGATCCTAGGAGAGGACTAGATTTGCCCTAAGGGAGACGATGGTGAAAAAGCCGCCACAACAGATGGGGCCCCTCTACAAAGTAGAAGCCCAATATAAACGATCACAAAAGATCTGTGCATGATCAATAGGGTAGGAGGGGCGAGAGGTGCCATCTGGTAGTGCCTCGCGAGGGAGGGTCATGCCCCACAAAAGGATGAGCAAGACAGAGGACATAGTCCCTGGCTCGTTCATGCATAGCATGGTGGTGGCAAGGTGGCATTGGGCTAGCCTAAGGCAGGGGTGGATGATCGAGGAGGCCTTCAAGTGGCTAGTGCTGAAGGAAGGCAAATCAAAAATCCTCTCCCAAAAGCATGTAGTGTAAATAGCGGGGGGGGGGGGGGGGGGGAGTATCCGAGGCGGGGGTATATGTGGTCTCGACGGTGGGGACTGCATGCCACTGAAATAGGATCCAGAGTTCCTTGTAAGTGAACTCCATCTCCACGTCCAGTATGGAAAATGCAATCCCCGTGTCGGTATGGCGAAGTGAGCTGAGTGCCTCTAGGGTCAAGCGAATGTAAGTCTTCGCCCGAAGCCCTAGAAAATGCTTTCAGCCCAGTTTCGCGTACAACTGCCTAACCCCAGGTAAAATGCCTAGCTGCTCTAAGGGTCATATGTCTACGAATTTGGTTGAGACGATCGGGCGCCTAGAGAAGTTGACAAAAGCATGACGATGAGCGTCGTCTATAAAGGTGATGCCGTAGGTCTCTAGGGGGCGTCTCGAGCTGTGGGGGTGGCGGGGGTGGTGCTATAGGTATGGGCTGACTCGGGGGGCTCGTGTCCCCGCTGAGGAGCCAGCATCCCGGCGTTTCTTCCTGGCATATGGGGGTGAAGAAGATATGGAGTGGATGGGGTGGGATCACATGTGGCAGTGCGTGGCCTAGCACGAGGGGCCCTCTGCGAGGACTTCCTCTTCTTGGGATGCTGAGGTGGAGGGGATGGGGGTTTTGGATGGTGGGGTAGTAGTGGTGGGTATGGTGGAAGTGTGTGGGGGTGCTGTGGGTGTGGTGGAAGTGTGTGTGGTGGTGGTGGGGATGGATGTGCATGGTGGTGATGTGGGAGTGGAAGTGGATGTGGTGGTGGTGGTGCGATGCTTAGAGAAGGTCGGCTTGTGGGCCAACATCTTTTGATGTGTGTGTTGTGGCTGGGATTGAGATGTGGATTGTCTGGAAACAGTGGTGGATGTGTGGATGGGTGGAGGACGTGTAGGGGGTGGGATGGCGGTGGTGGATGCGCGTGTAATACGTGGTAAAGGTGCAACAGAAGTGCGTGGAGGTGCTGTGAAAGTGGTGGTGGTGGAAGTGCGTAGGGGTGCCATGGAAGTGTGTGGTGGCTGAGTGCGTGTGGGTGGGGTGGTGGATGTGCTTGGAGGTGCTGTGGAACATGGAAAAGATGGCGAGGATGATGATGAGCGGATGATGGCCCCACGAGGCATTGTGAGCTCGTGCCACAAGCTATGTAATATATATAAAAAATAACAATGAGAGGGAAGAGTGGACCCTTAGCGATGCGAAAGCGGACAAAGCTATCTCCTAGAGTGACGTGCCCCTAGGTGGTGCTGCAGTCCCGCCAAACGTCCTACCAACTTGAAATTGAAATTGGGCGATTTGGGGGTTGGGGGGAAATTGGGGGATGGGGTGATGGAAGGGGGGTTTGCGCTCAGGTTGAGAGAGGGGTGGGGTTGGTGGCGCTCAGTCTCGGGAGGGGGTGTTACTGTAGGGATTTTCAAGGTCCCTTAGGGCTAATTTAGACAAATTCGTCCTAAGTCGGGCGAATTAAATAAAATAAGCAGCGAAAAAACCAATTATTAAACTATTTACTAATTACAGCCTTAAGAAAAAATTCCCTAAGCCAGGATTATCTACTGACTCGAGTTGGGTCTGACCAACTCGAGAAAGTTCTAACTACTACATATTATGAAATACATAAATAAATATGACTTACCCGGAATCTTGCCTTATATTGGGCAAGGCGTTCTGCACCGTCTTGCGCTCCAAAATCTGAGCCGCATCCCGGACCGCACCGCGTCGCCCTTTGTCGCGAACTGGATCAGCTCCCGAGCCGCACCTTGTCTCCGAGCCCATCACTAGCCGTAGAAGGTTTCACTTGAGTAAACCCGCGTCGTAGACTTCCGAATCAGATCCGGACCTCCCCGTTGCCTTGCTAGGACTCGGTTGGAGGCCATGAAAAATTAATAGAGGAAAAAAATAATTTTAAGTCTTGATTAAGTTTGCTCAAATTTTCCGGAGCTCCTTAATCAGAGACTTGGTGCACAAAACAAAGAAGAGAGTGCACATCTATTTATATAGGAGGCCGGCTCCGCTTCTTTTGTCACGAGCAATGTGGGACAAAAAATAGGGAAGAGGTTTAGGATTAATTTAATTAAGTTAGAATACCTTTCACAAAAGTCTAACTTTAATCAATTAATTCTCACTCACCATTGAGCCCTAGAGACGATACAAGTTATCATTTCGAATGGCTATGAATGGTGAACGCATAGGAACAAATGACGATGAAATCCGAGTTCCTTTGACCCTTCAAACAGTTGCTCAAAGTTGAGCAAAAACAAACATTTTGTTGCCGTCAAGGGTTTCACAAACTCTAATCAAAACGACTTAAGTTGCGGGGACGCCCACTAAGTTTAGCGGGCACACCTGCCTAAGACAACTGGCCACGCCCGCACGGGCGCACCCGTGCGGGCGCACAGCCCGCTGTGACCAGCGGGCCGCGCCGCACGCCTGCTGGGTTAGCGGGCTGGGTACAGCAGCCCGCTGTACCCAGTGGGCCGTACCCGCTGTTCCCAGTAGGCAGCGCCCATTGTGAACAGCGGGCAACACCCGTTTGGTCCAAGTGGGTCTCACCCACTTCTTTCTTGTGCCTTTCTTGCGTTTCTGGGCTCATACGAGCTCCGTTTCCTACACGGTTTGATCCTGTGGATTCCACATGAAATCTCCTCCAATCCCAAATGCTCCAAACTCACAACCAACTTGTGAATTTAACATTCTCATTGCATCTAATGCATTCCTCTATACGATCTTCCTATTACTAAGACGTGAATATTACTCGGTGTGAGACCCTACAGCCTGACCCTACTATAGGTTGAGACTCGAAGTCTCTAGACGACAGTAACCACTAGCAGCAGGTGTCGTTCATGTTTCAGAATCATCGATTACGTGATTGAATCGTTGGCAAGAGTGCCGACGGGATCACTCTGACTGTGATCGTGATGATTTCCGCAGTTTTAGTCCCTTCGTCATAACTATGTCACTTGCCTAGCCTAGGGTATGGAACTCTATCAACCCCACTAGCTAGCAGTTGTCAGTATACGTTGGTCTCTGGTACATTCATGTTGTACATCTTACAACATACCTTGGCCAAGGTTTTACCGAGAGCCGTACTGACATGCGACACTAACTTCCCATTAACGGAAGAGATAAATCCTTTATTGATCACTACTCAGCTCGTACACTTCGAGTGTCACCCAGCCTAAGATCTTTCAGTAGGCCTTGCCTCGAAGCTAGATCTTTATGCCTAAGTGATACCGTTCATATACAGCTTCGTATATTGATCTCAAGTCCTAAGGACCAACTTACCTATCATCATTAAGAGTTATTAATGACAGTTAGTTAATGTTTATCGATTTAATAACTCTTTGTTTGGGTCGTTCAGTGGACTCATTCTCTAATGAGCACCTGCGCTTTGTCTCCGACTTTGCCAAGTCGTATGGTTATGCGACCAACTAAACTAAGACACAATGGTCTGTCTGATGTGCCGATATCCCTATCTCGACACATCTATAACCACGCACGCTTTTAATATTCAAGATACAATCGGTCAGACATTTCTCATAATCGCAATCTACATCGCGAAACATGTGTGACCTAACTTTGAATCCAAGGGAATAATCCAAGTAATTGAAATAACTTAGACAATATATTACCTGAAAGCATACTTTCATTTATTGAACAAGATGTTTACTAAGATAAATAGCTACGAGGGCATACATCTCTCTACAGTTAGGTGGTGCTCAGGCTCGGGAGGGGGGTTTAGGGTTTGGGGGCAAATGGGGAGAAGGAGGTGATCGGAGGGGGAGGTGATCAGAAGGGGGTGAGAGAGAGAGAGAGAGATGCTCGGGGGAGGGATCGCTGGAGGGGGGAGGTGCTCGGGGGAGGGGGGTCTTCGGAGTAGAGAGAGGGAGCTCGGGGGGAGGGGGGTGTTAGGGATCTGGGTCGCTCGCTCGAAATTTCGAGCGAGCGACCCAAATAATATTTAAAGGGGGTTTTCTTAAGCGGTCGAGCACTTGGGCGAGCGCTCCCGATCGGGCGACCCATCTCCCCTTCGCTGGATTGGTCCCTCGGCTGAGTGCCATGTGCGCTCGATCGAGCGATCTGAAATTCCAGCACTCTCAGCCTTTATCCCATCTCGTATTTCTTGTCGATTTGAATTTCAACTCCACGCTCATGTTTTGCTCTTTTATTCGTCGTCGAGACCGCCAAATACTTGCCAAAATCAACAAACTTCGGTTATTTATGGATTGTTGAATTTCTATAATAAAAATCTCAAAAAATCTTATTAAAACTGAAATGCGAGTAAATAGGCTGGGTTGTCTTCCACCAAGCGCTTGTTTAATGCCATTAGCATGACCCTTGCGGTTCAGTGAGGCCATATGTTGGGTGCATGCGAGATGCATCCATCGTTCTTCCCAACCAACCCT